>JARQOD010000001.1:360995095-361088850 GCA_033576555.1 Oophaga sylvatica | reverse complement strand
CAAAAAAATTTCATATTGCTTGATTTATATAAAAATGATTCTAAAAAATTTAAATGGATTAAGGCACAATATTGGCTAATATTCAGCAAATAGTATCGCTTAACGCCACAGTTACAAATTAAGATATATGAAAGTGCATAATTGAAAAAAAGTGCTTAGTGCGATCATTTCAATATTAAATGCCATATGCCTGAAAATGAATAAAAGGCAAATATAAGACTGAATGACCGGGAAAACAAACCCTGGGCAAAAATCAATAAGAAAAACTGAAGAAGAATATAAAAACCAAAGTGCAACCTTCCCCTCACACACTCCAATTGCTTTTTTGCTATTGCTTCTCAGGGATGGGGTGGCGGGGTTTTGAATTACGTATGGGGAAGTCTAGCTGTAAATATCAATCAAGAGGCATCATATTATCGGCGCTGCTCTCCGTAGCGCCCCCCAGCCCCAGATAAAAAAGCACGTACAGAGTCAATGTAGGTCATAGTCTCGTCATGGCCAAAAGTTTTGAGAATGACACAAATTTTATATTTTACAGACTGCTCCCCTGGGGGTTTTTAGTGTTTTTGACAGTGTTTTTTCACAGACGAAAATAATTGCAAACTAGGGGTAAAAAAGTTTATAGACTTTAGAATGGTTAAGCAGCAAGTCATTTTTTTTGCGTGTTGCCCCCTTCTTTTTCAGGACCTCGAATTCTCCCGGGCATGTTTCCAATCAATTCGGGCCCCAAACCCTGACTGTTCGTCCAAATTCTTGCCAAATCAATGCTTTCATTTTGTCGAATTTTTTGGTTTTTTTTTGTCCCCAAAACTCTTGTGAGCCACAAGTTCTCAATGGGATTAAGATCTGGGGAGTTTCAGGCCTTGGACCAAAATCTTATGTTTTTTCCCTGGGCCATTTAGTTATCACCTTTGCTTTATGGCAAGGTGCTCCATCATGCTGGAAAAGGCATTGTTGATCGCCAAACTGCTCTTGGAGGGTTGGGAGAAGTTGCCCTTGGAGGACATTCTGGTACCATTCTTTATTCATGGCTGTGATTTTAGGCAAGACTGTGAGAGATTCCCTGGGCTGAGAAGCAACCCCACACATGAATGGTTTCAGGATGCTTAACAGTTGGCATGAGACAAGACTGGCGGTAGCGCTCACCTTGTCTTCTCCGAATGAGGTGTTTTCCTGATGTCCCAAACAATCGAAAAGGGGATTCATCAGAGAAAATAACTTTACCCCAGTCCTCAGCAGTCCACTGCCTGTACATTTTTCAGAATATCAGTCTGTCCATGATGTTTTTTCTGGAGAGAAGTGGCTTCTTTGCTGCCCTCCTTGAGACCAGGCCTTGCTCCAAGAGTCTCCGCCTCACAGTGCGTGCAGATGCACTCACACCTGCCTGCTGCCATTCCTGAGCAAGCTCTGCACTGCTGGTAGCCCAATCCCGCAGCTGAAACACTTTTAAGAGACGGTCCTGGCGCTTGCTGGTCTTTCTTGGGCGCCCTGGAGCCTTTTTGGCAACAATGGAACCTCTCTCCTTGAAGTTCTTGATGATGCGATAGATTGTTGACTGAGGTGCAATCTTTCTAGCTGTGATACTCTTCCCTGTTAGGCCATTTTTGTGCATTGCAATGATGACTGCACGTGTTTCTTTAGAGATAACCATGGTTAACAGAAGAGAAACAATGATGCCAAGCACCAGCCTCCTTTTAAAGTGTCCAGTGGTGTCATTTTACTTAATCATGACAGATTGATCTCCAGCCATGTCCTCATCAACACCCACACCTGTGTTAATAGAGCAATCACTGAAAAGAGGTTAGCTGGTCCTTTTAAGGCAGGGCTGTAATGGTGTTGAAATGTGTTTTGGGGGATAAAGTTCATTTTCTAGCCAAATATTGACTTTGCAAGTAATTGCTGTTAAGCTGATCACTCTTTATAACATTCTGGAGTATATGCAAATTGCCATTAGAAAAAGTGAAGCAGTAGACTTTGTAAAAATTAATATTTGTGTCATTCTCAAAACTTTTGTCCATGACTGTAGACGCACCAGCCTGGCATCCAATGCTGGAACAAGGCAGGCGTATGCGTAGAGCGGCGCTCTTGCACTCATGTTTGAAAGAGCTGGTGGTATAGAAATATATATAGAAAGGGCAGATAATGCAGCCACAACCAGTGTCGATTGCAGTAAAGATAAATTACCAGGACATAGAAACATGCATTAATATATATATATTATATATATATATATATATATATACATATATATATAGAGCATACCAACAAAACATGAGCAGCGATGAAAAAAAGCTCTAGGATAAATATCAAAACTATCACAAGAAACAAGAATGCAGGAAGGTCTCATAAAATTTAACATTTTATTAACATATAATATTAAAAATATGAAAAACATACATACAGTGACCGCCCCTAGTCAAAGAGCTTGGTGCTATGACTATTCCTGGAAAATCTAGTGAGATAATGAAGGTAAGAAATAATTACACCTAAATGGTGTGTCCAGATGGGAAAGAGTAAATGTGTACTGGTCCACTGGCCCGCACACCAGCAGAACAGATTACACGTTGTGAACGACTGGAGAGGATGGTGCAAGAGTATCTGGTCAATATCAATGCCATCAGGGGGGATTTGGACCCTTTTGCATTTTTGTCTTCAAAATTGGAAGAGTGGCCTGAGCTTGCCTGTCACGCCTTTGAGGTTTTGTCATGCCTGGCAGTCAGCGTTCTCTCAGAACGTGTCTTCAGCGCTGCTGGCAAGGTCCTGACGGATACGCGCATCCAGCTGTACCCTGAGTGTAGACCACCTAACTTTCATAAAAATGAACAAGTCATGGACCTCCAATGACTTTAGTCACAGACGATGGTGTTTTTAGTGTCATGCATTGATCTCGCGTTATTGCAGTCTGTGCCATCGTTGTGGTGTCTTCTGTGCCTGCTGTTGCTACAGCTGCTGATGATAAAAACAATTTTTTCGAAATGTAGCGACTCCAAGTTGGGTCTCTATGTGGTGGGCTGCCTATAGTAGAAGATATGTCAGAGGCCTATTAGGGTATGTGCACACTTTGAGGATTTGCCTGTGGAATTTTCTGCGCAGATTTTTCCTCTTTGGCAGAAAACGCAGGTAAAAATCTGCGCGTTTTTGATGCGTTTTTCATGCGGATTTGAATGCTTTTTTGTAAGCTAAATAAAGATCTATTATTTAACAAAAAAAAAATTGTGATGTCATTTCTTTGTCCAACCTCTTCTTTTACATACTCCATTGAATACCATATCATTACATACCATGTTCACATATAATGTTTACACACAAAAAACAAATATAAGTGAATATCTAGTAGATAGATAGATAGATAGATAGATAGATATGATAGTAGATATAATTATCTACAGTGGGTACGGAAAGTATTCAGACCCCTTTAAATTTGTCACTTTGTTTCATTGCAGCCATTTGGTAAATGCAAAAAAGTTCATTTTTTTTCTCATTAATGTACGCTCTGCATCTCATCTTTACTGAAAAAAAAAACAGAAATGTAGAAATTTTTGCAAATGTATTAAAAAAGAGAAAATGAAATATCACATGGTCATAAGTATTCAGACCCTTTGCTCAGTATTGAGTAGAAGCACCATGTTGAGCTAGTACAGCCATGAGTCTTCTTGGGAATGATGCAACAAGTTTCACACCTGGATTTGGGGATCCTCTGCCATTCTTCCTTGCAGATCCTCTCCAGTTCCGTCAGGTTAGATGGTGAATGTTGGTGAACAGCCATTTTCAGGTCTCTCCAGAGATGCTCAATTGGGTTTAGGTCAGGGCTTTGGCTGTTATGTTCTGCTACAAGCACTAAGGAAAGAAAGGGATATCTGTCCCTACTATAGAACTAAGCTTGATCCCTACGATGTAACAGGGAACCTGATCCTGCGATCAGACCCGCTAAAGTCCTCAGCTAGTCTGTACGAAGACCTATAGATGCGAGGGAGGGAACCCTACAAGAACTAGGATCTGGGAGAAAAGATGGACACCTCCTAACAGAAGTTGTAGCAGTAAAAAGAAAAACAAACAACATAGAACATAGAGGTCAAAAGACCAGGCAAAACTATTATAGGAAGGTAAAGCACCCGGATAGCTTAAGAGTAGAAATTACAATGAAGTCCAGCAACGCCAGAAGGGCGGAGCAGGATTAAATAGGCAACAAAGGTCATGTGACCAGCAAGATAGAAAAAAACTAACAGGAGAGTTCTAACATTGGCTGGGCCAGTCAAGAATGGTCACAGAGTTGTTCTGAAGCCACTCCTTTGTTATTTTAGCTGTGTGCTTGGGGTCATTATCTTGTTGGAAGCTGAACCTTCGGCCAAGTCTGAGGTCCAGAGCACTCTGAAAGAGGTTTTTATCCAAAATATCTCTGTACTTGGCCGCATTCATGTTTACTTCAATTGCAATCAGTCATCCTGTCCCTGCAGCTGAAAAACACCCCCATAGCATCATGCTGCCACCACCATGTTTCACTGTTGGGATTGTATTGGACAGGTGATGAACAGTACCTCGTTTTCTCCACACATACCGCTTAGAATTATCACCAAAAAGTTCTATCTTCATCTCATCAGACCAGAGAATCTTATTTCTCATAGTCTGGGAGTCCTTCATGTGTTTTTTTTTTTTTTTAGCAAACTCTATGCAGGATTTCATATGTCTTGCACTGAGGAGAGGCTTCCATCGGGCCACTCTGCCATAAAGGCCCGACTGGTGGAGGGCTGCAGTGATAGTTGACTTTGTGGAACTTTCTCCTATCTCCCTTCTGCATTTGTGGAGCTCAGCTACAGTGATCTTAGGGTTCTTCTTTACCTCTCTCACCAAGGCTCTTCCCCCACAATTGCTCAGATTGGCTGGAAGGTAGGTCTAGCAAAACTTCTGATGGTCTCAAACTTCTTCCATTTAAGGATTATGGAGGCTCCTGTGCTCTTAGGAACCTTGAGTACTACAGAAATTCTTTTGTAACCATGGCCAGATCTTTGCCTTGCCACAATTCTGTCTCTGCGCTCCTTGGCCAGTTCCTTTGACCTCATGATTCTCATTTAGTCTGACATTCACTGTGAGCTGTGAGGTCTTATATAGACAAGTGTTTGCCTTTACAAATCAAGTCCAATCAGTTTAACTAAACACAGCTGGACTGCAATGAAGGAGTAGAACCATCTCAAGGAGGATGACAAGGAAATGGATAGCATGTAACGTAAATATGAGTGTCTGAGCAAAGGGTCTGAATACTTATGACCATGTGATATTTCAGTTTTTCTTTTTTAATAAATATGCAAAAATTTCTACATTTCTGTTTTTTTTTTCAGTCAAGATGGGCTGCAGGGTGTAAATTAATGAGAAAAAAAAAGAAAGAACTTTTTTGCATTTACCAAATGGCTGCAATGAAACAAAGAGTGAAAAATATAAAGGGGTCTGAATACTTTCCGATCCCACTGTATATCTATCGATCGATAGATATATTTATCGATAGATAGAAAGAATCTTCGGTAGGCCGAGGTCACACTTGCGAGAAACTCGCACGAGTCTCGCACATCAATACCCGGCACTTCCGCCGGCACTCGGACCGGAGCGTTCAGCTGCATAGAAATACATGCAGCCGCACACTCTGGTACCGAGTGGAGGTGGCAGTGCCGGGTATTGAGGTGCGAGACTTGTGCGAGTTTCTCGCAAGTGTGACCCAGGCCTTAAACGCAGTATCTATTTAATTTAAAAAAAATGGAAAAAAATTGTCCCACGCAATTTTCCAGTCCAGAAAGGGAAAGCCAGTGACTGGGAGCAGATGTTTATAGCCTGGGAAGAGGGTAATACCCATGGATTTCCCAAGCTATTAATATCAGCCCACAGCTGTCTACTTTCTATTAAAATAGGGGGGCCCAAAAAAAAAGGACATGGGGACCCCCTATAATTAATAGCCATAAAAGGCTATGCAGACAGCTGCAGGCTGATAATCATAGCCTAGGAAGGGGATATGGATATTGCCCCTCAGCTACAAACACCAGCTCACAGCTGCCCCAGAAATGGCACATCTCTAAGATGCACCGATTCCGGCTCTTAGCCTCTCTCTTTTCACTGCCCTGTAGTGGTGGCATATGGGGTAATATTTGTGGGGTTGATGTCACCTTTGTATTGTAAGGTGACATCAAGCCTGGCTTAGTAATGGAGAAGTGTCAATGAGATACCTATCCATTACTAATCCTATAGTTGTTCATGGGTTAAATAAAGACACAGCCAGAATAAAGTCTTTTAATGAAATAAAACACCACACAGTTTCCCATATTTATTATCCTCCTAATTCCCCTAAGCCATCAATCTCCTGCAAAAAAAAAAAAAATCAACACAAATACTCCTGTTCTGATGTAATCCATTTAATAACGAGTGTCCCACGACGATCTCCCTTATAGAGCAGTCACATTGGGAGATGTGACCGCTCTACAGGGCCTCCAGGACCTCCAGTGACACACTGACAGGAGATAATGGCTCCTGCAGTGTTATCCCTGAGGGGTCACTGGAGTTCATGCTCTCACTTTACCGCACTGCTGTGTGAGAATCCACGCAGTGGGGCCGTAAGTGACAGGACGAACTCCTGTGACCTCTGACGGAGAAGTGATACACTGCGGAAAGATACCTTCCATCATTGTATCACCGGAGGCCCATGGAGAGCGGTCACATCTCCCCGATGTGACAGCTCTTCACAGGAGATCATCGTGGGACAATCGTTATTAAATGGATTACGTCGGAACAGAGAATACACTGTTGGTTTATTATTTTTTTATTTTTTTTTTGCAGGGGATCGAGGGCTTTGGGGATTAGCTGTAAGGTGAGTATGTGTTTTGTTTTTTTTACTATTCAACACTGTAGCCGGATGATGGGACTACTACTGTCCCATCATCGGCTAATGCTGTCACTGTAGCAGACATGGCCAGATGGGACTAGTAGTCCCATCGGACGATGCCTGCCTACACACAGACCCGCACACAAACACACCCGCATACAGACCCCTGCACACAGACACACACATATTCAATGCACACACATAGTCTCCACCCACACACTCTTTCACCTCCCTATCTGCAGTGTTTCTCGCACGCCTCTCTGCAGTAAAACCACAGATCTTTTGGTTTTGCTCTGAATTTGACTGATTCAATGGTAGTCAATGGGTGCAGAAATGCTGCAGATCCACAAAAAGAACTGACATGCTGCAGAAAATGAAACGCTGCAAATCCGCGCGTATTTTTCGCAGCATGTGCACACCAATTCTTAATTTCCCATAGACTAACACTGGTGGTGCACTACACTGAGGATTTGATGCAATTCCACGCGTCCAAAAATGCTGCGGATCCGCATCAAAATCCGCAACGTGTACACACAGCCTTATACTGTTTCTACTTTGTGGAAATTTATGCCACTATAGTGGTATATGACAATTAATTTTTGAAAAGTGGAAACTCTAAGTTGGGTCTCCATTTGGTGGGTTGCCTGTAGTAGAAGGTGTGCCAGAGGCCTATTATACTGTTTCTATTCTGTGGAAATTGATGCCACTTTAGTGGTGTGTGACAAATTATAAGAAAAATTTGAGTTGTTACATGAGGTATCAGGTCTCCCAGCTAAGAAGGCTTACATTGCTCACTTATCCACCAGGTTCTACTGTGGGTGAATTGATCAGTCAACTACCTGTGTTACTATTCTTACATTTTTCTACCAATAGTAGTCTATAAAACTTATGTTTGTGCCAACTGAGTGTGGCCCTTCCCGACCTGTGACACAGCGTGTGTGTCATGAAAGGATCACGTTCCTGCGGGTCGAGTGACTGGGGTCACTGAAAGGTCACCCGACCCGCAGGCACAAGACCCTTTGTGCTTCACCACAGGGGGGTTGGCTTAACCCCCATGTGGCTACGATCGCTCTGATTGGCTGTTAAAAGTGAAACAGTGCTCCCTTTATTCCGAGCCCCGACGTGTGCCCAAACAGTGGTTTACCCCCACATATGGGGTATCAGCGTACTCCGTAAAAATTGCACAACAACTTTGGGGGTCTAATTTCTCCTGTTACCCTTGGGAAAAAAAATTGGGGACTAAAAAATTATTTTTGTGGGAAAAAAATTATTTTTTATTTTCACAGCTCTGCGTTATAAACTTCTGTGAAGAATTTGGATATTCAAAGTGCTCACCACACATCTAGAGGAGTTCCTTGGGGGATCTAGTTTCCAAAATGTGGTCACTTGGGGGGGGTTTCTACTATTTAGGCACATCATGGGCTCTGCAACCATAACATGACGCCCGCAGACCATTCCATCAAGTCGGCATTTCAAAATGTCACTACTTCCCTTCCGAGCCCCGACGTGTGCCCATACAGTAGTTTTCTCCCACATATGGGATATCAACGTACTCAGGACAAATTGGACAACAACTTTTGGGGTCTAATTTCTACTGTTACCCTTGGGAAAATAAAAAAATTGGGGACTAAAAGATCATGTTTGTGGAAAAAATATGATTTTTTTTTCATGCCCGGGCGTTATAAACTTCTGTGTAGCGATTGGGGGTTCAAAGTGCTCACCGCACATCTAGATAAGTTCCGTGCGGTGTCTAGTTTCCAAAATGGGGTCACTTGTTGGGAGTTTCTACTGTTTAGGCACATCAGGGGCTCTGCAAATGTAACATGATGCCCACAGACCATTCCATCAAAGTCAGCATTTCAAAACGTCACTACTTCCTTTCCGAGCCCCAACGTGTGCCCGAACAGTGGTTCCCCCCACATATGGGTACCAGTGTACTCAAGACAAACTGTACAACAACTTTTGGGGTCCAGTTTTCCTGTTACCCTTGGGAAAATAAAAAATAGTGGGCTAAAAAATGATTTTTGAGAAGCAAAACTTCTGTGAAGCACTTGGGGGTTCAAAGTGCTCACTACACATCTAGATAAGCTCCTTGGGGGGTCTAGTTTCCAAAATGGGGTCACTTGTGGGGGGTTTCTACTGTTTAGGCACTTTAGGGGCTCTGCAAACGCAACATGACGCCCGCAGAACATTCCATCAAGTCTGCATTCCAAAATGGTGCTCCTTCCCTTCTGAGCCCTGCCGTGCGCCCAAACAGTGGTTTATGACCACATATGAGGTATCTGTGTACTCAGGAGAAATTGCCCAACAAATTTTAGGATCCATCTTATCCTGTTGCCCATGCAAAAATGAAAAAATTGATGCTAAAATAATATTTTTGCTGGAAAAATTAAAATGTCCATTTTTTCCTTCCACGTTGCTTTAGTTCCTGTGAAGCACCTGAAGGGTTAATAATCTTCTTGAATGTAGTTTTGAGTAGCTTGAGGGGTGCAGTTTTTATAATGATGTCACTTTTGGGTATTTTCTGCCATATAGACCCCTCAAAGTGACTTCAAATGTGAGGTGGTCCCAAAAAAAAAAATGGTTTTGTAAATTTTGCTGTAAAAATTAGAAATCGCTGGTCAACTTTTAACCCTTATAACTTCCTAACAAAAAAAATTTTGTTTCCAAAATTGTGCTGATGTAAAGTAGACATGTGTGAAATGTTATTTATTAATTATTTTGTGTCACATAACTCTCTGGTTTAACAGAATAAAAATTCAAAATTTGAAAATTGCGAAATTTTCAAAATTTTCGCCAAATTTCCATTTTTTTCACAAATAAACGCAAAAATTATCGACCTAAATTTACCACTAACATGAAGCCCAATATGTCACGAAAAAACAATCTCAGAATCGCTAGGATCCGTTGAAGCGTTCCTGAGTTATTACCTCATAAAGGGACACTGGTCAGAACTGCAAAAAATGGCAAGGTCATGAAGGGGTTAAAAAATTACATGTTGCATGAAGTGTGAGGTCTCCCAGCTAAGAAGGCTTACACCGCTCCTTTAACCAACAGGTCCTCATTGCAACTTCAATTCCGAGCTATAAATGCTGGGCCAGACCCTGATACCTCATAAATGGCTCATTGCTGACTGCTGCTGTGCCATTTGCAAACTTCTACTGTGGGTCAGTTGATGCCACTTTTCATGGTGTCTGCCCCTAATTTTAGCTGTTTCAGAAGCTTTTTTCTCACCCCTTTAGATGTTGTGTATATGTCTTGTTTGGCCTCCCATTGAATCTAATAGCATTCGGGTACATTCATTGAACAGTTTGGCGAACATCTAAACGTTCAGCGAAATGAACTGAATTGAACATTGAAAGGTTCGATCATCTCTGCTTATAATCTTATATAATTAGTTATTTAGGAAAAGGTAAACAATCATTGACTTTAATACATGTAATCATTTTGTTCTTACCAACAATCCTCTCTCCACACTTTTATGATCCTTCATTGCAACATCACCTATATAGAAAATATAAAGTGGAGATTTAAATATGATTTTTACATGTGTGTAGATTTTTTGCTACAGATTGCACAATATGCATGGTAAACGGTGAATTCTAGGTGAAAACGTATAGCTAGAGGAATGCCCATATGTGACTAGGAAAGATGTGTATCTTCGTACCGTGTTAGCCAGTAGATAGAAAAATATTTAGACTTGAGAGTCCTCAGTGGTTGATACCTTTTAATGGCTAACTGAAAAGATGGTAACAAATTGCAAGCTTTCGAGACTACTCAGGTCTCTTCATCAGGCAAAGATGAACTGTTCCAATATTTATGTTCATCCCTCTGCCATAATGACAGTTCTGCTGCACGTCACATGTCTTACCTATTGCATTATTCCTGTGTCCTCTTGTGTATAAATATGTGATTCTTCAGTTTTTGTTTTAGTCTTTGCCTGATGAAGAGATCTGAGTAGTCTCGAAAGCTTGCAATTTGTTACCATCTTTTCAGTTAGCCATTAAAAGGTATCAACCACTGAGGACTCTCAAGTCTAAATATTTTTCATATGTGACTAGACTTTATTAGCATGAGCATTGGGGCACTAACATGTTAGGCCATGCATTTGCATGTCATAATCTACCTTCTGGCACCCAATTTATATGTGTTATCATTTTGCTCATTCATTTGACTGTAATACTATTAGGTAAGTGATATCAGCTGTTCACTAGACCTGCGATAATCAGTTAATGGTCGGTATGGCCAGAATTGTACATGAAGTCATCATGATGAGACAACCCATTTAAATTATGTGTGGTAAAACGACTCGCTCGGCTCTCCAGGAGTTAGACTCAGGACACACGTTCTCAGGTTTTCCTTCTGCTGGTTTATTATCAGCCATAAACTCATGCAGGTTTCGCAGAAAAAGTAAACATGACCCCTCTGGGTTAAACGGGAAAAACATAAAAAAAACAAACAATAACTCAGTCCATAGATGAGTGGGTTCCACCCGCTCTCGGTAGCATAAACTGCACGCTAAAGTGCTTGTGGAAAGCTCTCTAGCTTCCACTATACTGTCTGGAGACTTGCCTCTCCAGACCACACACTAGAGAAAAAAAACAGGACTGAGCTTTTATCCATTGCTCAGCCACACCCTGAGGGGAGGTAGGGGGAATGCCTCCCGCCCTCTTTGACATTCCCATAAAACTGCACCTCCTTTAACAGAGTAACCCTACCAGCATATAACATGCTGGCAGATAAATAAAGTAGGTTTTAGTTCACACAGGAGAGCATCCTGTGTGACACATACCTCCCCTCACATATAAAACCAGTGACACTGTCACATATGATATCACATAGAAGTTAACATTAGGGTTGAATCAGACATTTCTCCTGAATAATGGTGCTTTCACATGGCGTTTTGTGTCCCCATTGGGGCATGCATCCAAAATCCCCATCAAACCAGGTCCAAATTCATGCGCTAGCGGGGCCAATAGACTGCTATGGTGACAGCAAAGTGAATGTGAGCTTACAGTGCACTGTTTTTGGGAGTGTACAGCTACAGACATAGTAGAAAGCACCCTAAAATGCACTGTTATGCTGAGCACCATTACATTTCCTTAAAATATCTCTCCAATGTAAAACTCGTGCCCTTGACGCCCACCCCCCTGCTCCCTCTCTCTGGAGCACTCTGGAATGCCCACTCCATCTGCAATAAGCTTCATGTGATTCATGACCTCTTTCTCTCTCGCAATCTTGCCTTCCTCGGCCTCACAGAAACATGGCTGACACCCTCTGGCACTGCCTCCAGTGCTGTGCTGTGTTACAGCGGCCTCCATTTCACCCACACTCCTCGCCCTGGCAACAGACACAGTGGGGGAGTAGGTTTTCTCCTTTCTACTAACTGCACCTTTAACCCAATCCCACCTCTTCCCTCCCTTATACTCCCCTTTTTTTAACCCCTTCACCCCCAAGGGTGGTTTGCACGTTAATGACCGGGCCAATTTTTACAATTCTGACCACTGTCTCTTTATGAGGTTATAGCTCTGGAACGCTTCAACGGATCTTCGCAATTCTGAGATTGTTTTCTCGTGACATATTGTACTTCATGTTAGTGGTAAAATTTCTTCGATATAACTTGCGTTTATTTTTGAAAAAAACGCAAATATGGCAAAAATTTTTAAAATTTTGCAATTTTCAAACTTTGAATTTTTATTCCCTTAAAACAGAGAAATATATCACACAAAATAGTTAAGAAATAACATTTCCCACATGTCTACTTTACATCAGCACAATTTTGGAACCAAAATTTTTTTTTGTTAGGAAGTTATAAGGGTTAAAAGTTGACAAGCGATTTCTCATTTTTACAGCAAAATTTACAAAGCCATTTTTTTTAGGGACCATCTCACATTTGAAGTCACTTTGAGGGGTCTATATGGCAGAAAATACCCAAAAGTGACACCATTCTAAAAACTGCACCCCTCAAGGTACTCAAAACCACATTCAAGAAGTTTATTAACCCTTCAGGTGCTTCACAGTAACTAAAGCAACGTGGAAGGAAAAAATGAATATTTTACTTTTTAGCCACAAAAATTATCTTTTACAAACTTTTTTTTTATTTTCACAAGGGTAAAAGGAGAAAATGGACAGATAAGGTTGTTATGCAATTTCTCCTGAGTACGCAAATATCCCATATGTGGGGGAAAACCACTGTTTGGGTACACGGCAGAGCTCGTAAGGGAAGGAGCGACGTTTGACTTTTTCAAACTAAAATTGGCTGGAATTTAGATTGGATGCCATGTCGCGTTTGGAGAGCCCCTGATGCGCCTAAACAGTGGAAACCCCCCACAAGTGACACCATTTTGGAAACTAGACCCCCTAAGGTACTTATCTAGATCTGTTGTGAGCACTTTGAACCCTCAAGTGTTTCACAAAAGTTTATAAAGTCTGGGTGTGAAAAAAAAAAAAAAAAATTTCCACAAAAATGATTTTTTAGTCCCAAATTTTTGAATTTTCCCAAGGAAATTGGACCCCAAAAGTTGTTGTCCAATTTGTCCTGAGTACGCTGATACCCCATATGTGGGGGGGGGAAACTGTTTGGGCGCACGGCAGGGCTTGGAAAGGAAGTAGTAACGTTTTGGAATGCAGACGTTAATGGGAGTCATGTTCCGTTTGCAGTGCCCCAGATGAGCCTAAACAGTGGAAACCCCCCACAAGTGACCCCATTTTGGAAACTAGACCCCCTAGGGAACTTATCTAGATCTTTGGTGAGCACTTTGAACCCCCAAGTGCTTCACACAAGTTTATAATGCCCGGGCATGAAAAAAAAAATCCTATTTTTTTCCCACAAAAATTATCTTTTAGTCACTAATTTGTTATTTTCCCAAGGGTAACAGGAGAAATTGGACCACATAAGTTGTTGTACAATTTGTCCTGAGTACGCTGATACCCCATATGTGGGGGTGAACCACTGTTTGGGCGCACGGCAGAGCTCGGAATGGAAGGAGCACCATTTGACTTTTTCCAACCAAAATTGGCTGGAATTGAGTTTGGATGCCATGTTGCATTTGGAGAGCCCCTGATGTGCCTAAACAGTGGAAACCCCCCACAAATGACCCATTTGGGAAACTAGACCCCCTAAGGAACTTATCTAGATTTTTGATGAGCAATTTGAACCCCCAAGTGCTTCACACAAGTTTATAACGTAGAGCCGTAAAATGTAAAAATCATATTTTTTTCCACAAAAATGATCTTTTCACCCCAATTTTTATTTTTCCAAGGGTAACAAGACTCCAAAAGTTATTGTGCAATTTGTCCTGAGTGCGCTGATACCCCATATATGGGGGTAAACCACTGTTTGGGTGCATGGCAGAGTTTGGAAGGGAAGGAGCGCCGTCTGACTTTTTCAAAGCAGAATTGGCTGGACGCCATGTCGTGTTTGGAGAGCTCCTGATCTGCCTAAACAGTGGAAACCCCCATAAATGACACCATTTTGGAAACTAGACCCCTCAAGGAACTTTCTAGATGTGTGGTGAGAACTTTGAACCCCAGGTGTTTCACTAAAGTTTATAACGTACAGCCGTAAAATAAAAAATCTTTTTTTTTTTTTTTACAAAAATGATTTTTTTCGCCCCCAATATTTTATTTTCACAAGGGTAACAGAAGAAATTGGAACCCAAAAGTTGTTGTCCAATTTGTCCTGAGTACACTGATACCCAATATGTGGGCGAAAACTACTGTATGGGCACACGTCGGGGCTCGGAAGGGAAGTAGTGACGTTTTGGATTGCAGACTTTGTGGAATGGTCTGGGGGCGTCATGTCACATTTGGAGAGCCCCTGATGCACCTAAACAGTGGAAACCCCCCACAAGTGACCCCATTTTGGCAAATAGACCCCACAAGGAACTTATCTAGATGTGTGGTGAGCACTTTGAACCCCGAAGTGCTTCACAGAAGTTTATAACGCACAGCCGTAAAAATAAAAAATCTTTTTTTTTTTACAAAAATGATTTTTTCGCCCCCAATATTTTATTTTCACAAGGGTAACAGGAGAAATTGGACCCCAAAAGTTGTTGTCCAATTTGTCCTGAGTACGCTGATACCCAATATGTGGGAGAAAACTACTGTATGGGTACACTTTGGGGCTCGGAAGGGAAGTAGTGACGTTTTGGATTGCAGACTTTGATGGAATGGTCTGGGGGCGTCATGTCGCATTTGGAGAGCCCCTGATGCGCCTAAACAGTGGAAATCCCCAACAAGTGACCCCATTTTGGAAAATAGACCCCACAAGGAACTTATCTAGGTGTGTGGTGAGCGCTATGAAGCCCCAAGTGCTTCACAGAAGTTTATAATGTACAGCCGTAAAAACAAAAAAATATTTTTTTTTGTACAAAAATGATATTTTCGCCCCCAGTTTATTTTCCCAAGGGTAACAGAAGAAATAGGACAAATTGCACAATAACTCTTGGGGTCCAGAGTACGCTGATACCCCATATGTGGGGATAAACTACTGTTTGGACGCATGGCAGAGCTCAGAAGTGAAGGAGCACCGTTTGACTTTTTCAACGCAGAATTGGCTGGAATTGAGATCAGACGCCATGTCACATTTGGAGAGCCCCTGATGTGCCTAAACAGCGGAAACCCCCCAATTCTAACTCCAACCCTAACCCCAACACACCCCTAACCCTAGTCCCAACCCTAACCACAAACCTAACCCTAACACACCCCTAATCCCAACCCTAACCCTAATCCTAACTTTAGCGCCAACCCTAACCCTAACTTTAGCCGCAACCCTAACCCTAATGGGAAAATGGAAATAAATACATTTTTTTAATTTTATTATTTTTCCCTAACTAAGGGGGTGATAAAGGGGGGTTTGATTTACTATTTATAGCGGGTTTTTGTGATTGGCAGCTGTCACGCCAAAAGACTCTTTTTATTGCAAAAATAGTTTTTTGCATCGCCACATTTTGAGAGCTATAATTTTTGCATATTTTGGCCCACAGAGTCATGTGAGGTCTTATTTTTTGCGGTACGAGTTGACGTTTTTATTTGTACCATTTTTTAACAGGTGACATTTTTTGATCGCTTTTTATTTCGATTTTTGGGAGGTTAGAATGAACAAAAATCAGCAATTCATGAATTTCTTTTGGGGGAGGCGTTTTTATTGTTCCGCGTGTGGTAAAATTGATAAAGCAGTTTTATTCTTCGGGTCACTACGATTATGGCGATACCTCATTTATATCATTTTTTTATGTTTTGACGCTTTTATAGAATAAAAACAATTTTATATAAAAAATAATTATTTTTGCATCGCTTTATTCTGTGAGCTATAACTTTTTTATTTTTTCACTGATGATGCTGTATGGTGGCTCGTTTTTTGCGGGACAAGATGACGTTTTCAGCGGTACCATGTTTATTTATATCGGTCTTTTTGATCGCGCGTTATTCCACTTTTTGTTCGGCGGTATGATGATAAAGCATTGATTTTTTGCTTCGTTTTTTTTTTTTTTTTTAAGGGGTTCACTAAAGGGGTTAACTAGTGGGACAGTTTTATAGGGGGGTCCTTACGGACGCGGCGATACCAAATATGTGTACTTTTATTGTTTTGTTTTTTTTATTTACAGGAAGAAATGAATTTATTGGGGAATATTTTTTTTTATTTTTTTTATTTTGGATTTTTTTTTATAACATGTTTATTTTTAAGTTTTTTAACTTTTTTATTTTGTCCCAGGGTGGGACATCACTGTATTTTATCAAATCGCTGGTGTGACAGTGTGCACAGCACACTGTCACACCAGCGATCGCTCAGGCAGTGCAGCAGGCTTCTCAGTGCCTGCTCTCAGCAGGCACTGAGGAAGCCGTCTCCCTCCAGGACCCCGGCGCCATCTTGGATCCGGGTCCTGGGAGGGAGGAAGCCCTCAGAACAGCGCGATCACATCGCGCTGGTCTGAGGGTCTCAGGGGGGCGCGCAGGGAGCCCCCACCCTGCGCGATCCTCCCCTGTGCCCCCAGTACACCGCGATCATGTTTGATCGCGGTGTGCTAGGGGTTAATGTGCCGGGTGCGGTCCGTGACCGCTCCTGACACACAGTCACGGGTGTCAGCTGTGATAATCAGCTGACACCCGGCGGCCATTAGCTGCGCTCCCCTCAGGAGCGCAGCTGATCGCCTATGACGTACTATCCCGTCCATGGGCAGAATGGCACGGGTTTTATGGACGGGATAGTACGTCTAATGTCAGAGAGGGGTTAAGTCAACTCTGTCCGCATCTACTCTCGCTACAGCCTCCAAGTGGCCATCATATACTGACCTCTGGGCCCGGCCACTGCTTTTATTGACCAATTCTCTACCTGGCTTCTTCACTTTCTTTCCACTGACATCCCCACTATCATCATGGGTGACTTAAACATCCCTACTTATACCATTCAGTCAACAGACTCCAAACTCCTGTCCCTTACTTCATCTTTTGGACTAGCTCAGTGGTCCTCCTCAGCCACCCACACTGACGGACATACATTAGACCTGGTCTTCACCCATCTCTGCTCTATCTAACTTCACCACCTCCCCTCTCCCTTTATCCGACCACCATCTACTCACTTTCTCATGTCCTCCTCACCTGTCACCCATGTCCAGCAACATGCACACCCCCGCAGTAACCACACACACCTAGACACCCACACGCTCTCAGACTCTATTCAACCACTGGCATCCATATCCTCACTCCACAACACAGACAGTGCCACTGCTTTCTAGAATGCCACTCTCGCATCAGCTATTGACGCGATCGCACCTATCGTTCATGACAGAGTGCGACATATCAGACAACCCTGGCACAATAACACCACGAAAAAGCTCCAGCAAGTGTTCAGGGTTGCAGAGCGGCATTGGAAGAAAACAAATTCGCAAGACGATTTCACTGCATTCAGACAGGCAACACTTGCTTTCAAATCTGCCCTCACCTTTGCAAAACAGGCCTACTTCACAACCCTTGTATTATTCCTATCCTACAACCCCAAACAGTTATTCAAAACTTTTAACTCCCATCTCCGCCCACCACTGCCCCCTCTAACCTCCCTCATCTCTGCTGAGGACTTTGCCACACACTTCAAAAATAAGATCGACCAAACAAGGCAAGTCTTTATTGTTCAACCACCACAACCTATTTGTATATCAGACCAATGCCCAAACCCCATAACCTCCCTCTCCAACATCACTGAAGGGGAGCTTAATTGTCTCCTCTCCAAATCACACCTCACCACCTGTGCACTCGACCCCATCCCACTTCCTCTCCAACCTCACCACCACTATATTCCCATCCCTAACCCACCTCTTCAACCTATCACTATCTTCTGGTACTTTCTCTTCTGCTTTCAAACATGCCACAATCACACCTATCCTAAAAAGCCAAACCTTGACCCAACCGCTATGTCCAGCTATCACCCAATATCGCTGCTCCCATTCGCTTCCAAACTCCTGGAGCAGCACGTCCACGCTGATCTTACCTCCCACCTCTCATCTAACTTACTGTTTGACAATCTAAAATCTGGTTTCCGCCCCCATGACTCCACTGAGACAGCCCTGACCAAAATTACTAACGACCTACTTTCAGCCAAAGCTAACGGACAATACTCTATACTCCTCCTTCTAGACCTGTCCTCTGCTTTCGACACAGTTGACCACTGCCTCCTACTACAGATCCTCTCCTCCTTTGGCATCAAAGACCTTGCCCTATCCTGGATCTCCTCATACCTTTCCAACTGCACATTCAGCATCTCCAACTCCCACATTACCTCCTCATCCCACCCTATCTATGTTTGGGACCCCTACTCTTCTCAATCTATACACTTACATAGTAACATAGTAACATAGTTATTAAGGTTGAAGGAAGACTTTAAGTCCATCTACTTCAACCCATATCCTATCCTAACCTGCCCTAACATGTTGATCCAGAGGAAGGCAAAAAAAAAACATGTTGCAAACAGTAAGCTTAACATTGGGGAAAAAAATTCTTCCCGACTCCACATACGGCAATCAGCTTGGCCTGGGGCAATTCATAAAGTCCCATGGATTCCAGTACCACCTTTATGCTGATGACACTCAGATCTACCTCTCTGCTGTCCAGAATCCCAGAGTGTTTATCAGCCATATCCTCCTTCTCCTCAAATTCAATGTGGACAAATCTGAACTCATCATCTTTCCTCAATCTCACAGATCTACCTTACCTGACCTATCTATCACAATTAACGACATCACGCTTTCCCCATACCGGAAGTCCGTTGCCTCAGAGTAACCCTTTACTCTGCCCTGTCCTTCAAACCAAACATCCAAGCTCTTTCCATCTCCTGTCGCCTCCAGCTCAAAAATATTTCCAGAATCCATCCTTTCCTCAACCCTCAATCTACTAAAATGTTTGTGTATGCCCTCATCATCTCCCGCCTTGACTACTGCAAAATCCTTTTCTGTGGCCTCCCTGCTAACACCCTCGAACCTCTCCAGGCCATCCTTAACTCAGCTGCCCGACTAATTAATCTCTCTCCTCGCTACTCCTCCGCTTCTTCCCTCTGAAAATCTCTTCACTGGCTCCCATTCCCTCAGCGTATCCAGTTCAAATTACTAATACTGACCTACAAGGCCATCTATAACCTGTCTCCTCCATATATCTCTGAACTAATCTCCCGATATCTTCCCTCACGTAATCTATGGTCCTCCCAAGACCTCCTCTCCTTCACACTTATTTGCTCCTCATTCAACCGCCTCCAAGACTTCTCCCGAATATCCCCCATCCTCTGGAATTGTTTGCCCCAACACGTCCGACTATCAACCACATTCAGATCCTTCAGACGGAACCTGAAAACCCACCTCTTCAGGAAAGCTTACAGCCTGCAATGACCCCGCTGCCTCCTCACCACTACTGGAGCTACCGCCTCACCAACACTGGAGCTGCTGCAACCCCCCAACCTGCTGTCTCCTTCCCCACCATCCTGTAGAATGTAAGCCCGCAAGGGAAGGGTCATCTCCCCTCTGTATGAGTCTGTGATTGTTAGTTTGTTTACTGTAAGTGATACCTGTAATTTGTATGCAACCCCTTCTCATGTACAGCACCAAGGAATCAATGGTGCTATATAAATAATAAATAAATAATAATAATAATAATAATAATAATAAAATAATAATAAATAAATTTTTACTTTCTTTGATATTTGCAGTTTGCCATTTAAAGGGAGTATGCCAGTATGTTTATATGGTCATATTGAGTTACTTTTGCACCCCATTACTGAAAAATCACTATTTTAAATCATATGCAAATGAGGCTTAAGTGACCTAGGAGTGTCAAAGCACTTCCAAAGCATTTCACTCCCTGGTTCTTTTCCCCACTCAGCCCCACTTTTCTTCTCTAGAATAGTATCAGGGAAGCGGAAGCTTGGGAAGTGCTTTGACACTTTGAGAACTTAAAGTGTAAGCGTTGGTTTAATTTTTATTCAATAAATCAATAGTACATATGAAAATAAGGAACTTTGTAAGTTATCTTGTCAGAAAAATCTGCAACTTTCTCTGCCAGAATTTGTCATCAAAATTCTCAACTCTGAGGTAAAATCTGTATTTAATGAAGACAAACTTTCCCATTACTGAGATAGGAGATTGCAGCTGCTGCTATTGCAATTCTATGTAGATGGAAGGAGGGAGGAGCTAGATACAGAGCTCCTTCCTCCCCTCCTATCTACATAGATTCTCATCAGCACCAACTGCCATCTCCTATCTCAGTAATGGGACAGGCTGTCTTCACAAAATACAGATTTTACCTCAGAGTTGAGAATTTTGATAATGACTGATCAATTCTAGCAGAGAAAGTTGCACATTTTTCTGACAAGATAAATGACAATGTTCCTCATTTTCATACAGTATATACTATTGATTTATGAAATAAAAATTAAATCAACGGTTACACTTTGAGCCTCATTTGCTTATTAATTAAAAACAACAATGTTTCAGTAATGGAGCAACAGATTGCATCAGTAAGGCTGAGTTCACATGAGCATATGTAAAAAATTGTGAAATTTTCATTCAAAAAATGGATGATTTTTCATCAATTTTGTCATCAATATGGCATCCATTTTCACCAGCAGTTATTTAAATTTACAAGAACAAATAGTTACCTATATTAAAGAATTAAAATGCATCCTTCAAACTTGACGTACCTTTCATCCATATGTAGGCCAAAGTTTTGTAGCACCCAGAGACTTATCCAAAAATGGCGAGTCTCACCCAAAATATGGAAGACTAGTGCATGCTGCATTTTTTTCAAGCAGACAAGTCAGTTTGAAAAGCGGTCATATGAACTGTGACGCTAATCACTTCTCACGGCCAAGCCGTGAGTCAGAGTGGTCAAGGAGTCCAAAGTCAGAAGCCAGGAAGGTACATCATAAACAGAAGGAAGAGACAAAAGCGTAGTCAGGTAATTAACCGGAATAATTAACACATGGAGACACCCGACGCCTCACAGTCTCAGATTGGATAGCTGTGCTGTCAATCAACACATTGACAGTTCAGCAAGCCCCTGTACCAGATTGGATGGCCAAGCTGTCAATCAAAGTACTGATAGCTTCAGCACACCTCTGTTGTGAATGTGTTGAAGACAATTTCTGAGCTGAGGATCCCTCTGGTGGTTGCTGACGGTACTGAAGCTGCATCGAATGACAGGGCCTCCTCACCTGCCAGCGATGACTGGCAATCAGGAGTCACTGACTGGGCTGATATAAGGGAGCTGCCTTCCCATGATCCTCGCCAGTGATCAATTGTTGTTTTCTGGTTCATTTGGAAGTCTGCTGGTGTCTTGCCTTCGTCTGCTACTTTCAGATAAGATATTTTCTGCTTGTTTCTTTTATGTTTGCTATTTCCATTTTTGTCTGCACCTTTGTGGAGGTTAGCAGGGTCCCCTCCTGGGGCTGTGCTACTCTCTGTTTTTCAGTAGCCACTGTTATTTGTTCAATTGCTCTTTCCCTGCTTTTTGAGTGGCTGTGGGTTAGCCTTGTTCACACTGAGATCTGATTTAGTGGGTGGCGAGATCGTGTGGTCTCAGCATTTTTGTAATCAGAAGTGTTGGAAGTTTTGCTAGGGTTTTGCTGGGTTGCAGATAGTATTCTGTCCTGTCCTGTCCTATTAGGCAGTGTTTGGCCCCAGCGTTTGCTCACTCTATTGTCTGCCTGCATTTGTGTTTCGTCTTGTCTAACCGCCATTATATGTTTGGGGGCTGCCTATTCCTTTGGTGCTCTACTCCGGGGCAGTTAGCTTTCCTGTTTCTATCTTTAGGTGTAACTAGCTCTCGGCTGTGCCGAGGCGTCTAGGACTACCATAGGTATGCTCCACGGCTGCTTCCAGTTGAGCGGTTAGTTTAGGTATCTGCAACCCATTAGTTTCCAACTCTCAGGTCTTCGGCTGCCTTTCTGTTTTGCTCCTATCCTGCTCAGTTACCAAATCATAACACACCCCTATACCAGATTGGACGGCCGTGCTGAAAGTAACTGCATCCCAGACACACTGAGGGGTGGAACCGTGACATAAACAACCCCACTGGATAGCATTGGTTCGACTGCTGTCAATTTTATGTCACAATTGACACTCGGAAAATATGGTTGTATGAACATAGCCTAAAGGTCTGGATAACATTGTCTTCGGACAGCAACATGACCATATAAACAGCTTGTGGGGGGGGACCATGCTGGCAGTTTCCCTTTAGAATTTCCTTTATGCTCTTTAGCTAGAGATTATTTTGTCAGCACATTAACCCTTAACTTTATTTGACTAATATATCCGTCATGAGCACATGCAGAGGCGGACACTGACAGCTTGGGGCCCCTGTGCAAGAACTGTGTCTGGGCCCCCCTCCTTTTATGGCGAGAAAGCTAAATACAATATATATATATATATATATATATATATATAGCCACACACACACATGCATGTATATATTTTACATACTCTCCTTTATTATGTATATTGCCATCCCTTATACAGTGCCCTCTCTTGCTATGTACAGCACCGTCCCTTACATATTGGATTATATAGAGCCCTGTTTTTTATTACATACTGTTCTCTCTTCTTAGATATATAATGCAATGATGGTTGATGGAGCATGGGAAAGCTTCTTTTCTAATGGAGGAGATAATGGAATGGTAGTCTGGTCACCGTTTCCTCTATCAGCAGTCATTTTATATCTAACAAGAGAGCGGACTATGTAATAAAAGAGGGCGCTGTGAATAACAAAAATAACAAGAAGAGACAGCACTGTACATAACAGCAGAGGAAGCTATATAACATGGGACGGCACCATATATAACTAGAGAGTATGGTATGTAATAAAGGACGGTGTTATACATAACAAAAGAGGAAACTATGTAACTGTCACGCTGTATAGCAGATATATATATGTGATGTCAGTAATCTATATCAAAAGGGCAACATACTATATAACATGCGCATAGATATATGATAACATAGATTTACCTGACAGAATGTCCAGTGGGTCAAAACGGAATCCGTTATACGCTGTCTCCGGCTAAAGGGTGACCGGGGTCTAAGCTGACCCTAAACTGGGGTCCTAACTAATCCCTCAACCTGGAGGTACTGTTAAAGGTACAGAGGTCCAGGCCACCAGCGTAAACCCTGTCTCCTATCAATCCCTGCCAACTGTATTCTAGTCCTAAGAAGGACCCTGAATACCACCAAAGGGAATGAACAGGTAACGGTTAATGAACAGAAAGAAATACAAGAAAGACAAGAAATAAAGTAAATAAAGTCTTACATACAACACTCACACACAGTAGGAACACCTAAGGTCTCAGAGAAAAACTATAAGCTGTAAGAGTAAAAACAACTAAGGAGCTCTTAGCTTAAGTATTCTCAGAACCGCTCCAGTCTGCTAGATTACATGAATGCTTTCACCGGCGTCTAACACCCAGACTGGCAGGAATATAAAGGAAACTAATTAGAACATAATCAAAAGCAGCCGGGCGAGGCTGGACCTAGTCTTAGCAAAGAGCTAGGTAAAATTAACTCTCTCATTACCAAACACAAAGAAACAGCAGCTCAGCTGTGAGAAGTCAGAATGTGCAATCGCGACGATCTTCGTGGCGATGCACCCATGACAGTACCCCCCCTTCTACGAGGGGCCTCCGGACCCTCATGACCAGGTCTGTCCGGGTAAGTTGTGTGAAAGGTCCGAACCAATCGATCTGCGTTAGCATCAGACGCAGGGACCCACGTCCTCTCCTCAGGACCATACCCCCTCCAATGAACTAAGTACTGAGGGGATCGGCGACTGAGACGTGAGTCAATGATTTTCGACCCATGAAATTCCACGTTATCATTGACTACCACTGAAGGAGGAGGTAGAGGTGACGGTATGACTGGTGCCACATACTTTTTAAGTAATGACTTGTGAAACACATTATGATTTTTAAACGTAGGAGGGAGGTCCAGACGAAATGCCACAGGATTAATTATGGAACTGATCCTGTACGGCCCGATGAATCTGGGACCCAACCTCCAGGAGGAAACTTTAAGTTTTATATTCCTGGTAGACAACCACACCAGATCGTTCACCTTCAGATCTCGACCAGAAACTCTCCCCCTATCAGCCATCCGTTTGTAACGGTTCTCCGTAACCTTCAGTCTTAACTGATCTGGAACTATCAGTCTCCCTGGAAGTCCCACAGGGGCGTCCCCCTGAGCCCCCAATACCTCCCCCTCAAGCTCAGAGCATACAGCTGACACTACAACTCCCTCCTGAGGAATAGGAACCGGATCATCCATCCTCCCGGTCCCTGGGAAAGTACGAGATAAGGCATCAGGAAGCAACTTTATTGAGCAGTCATATGCGCGATGAGGAGGTAACTCTTTACACCCCTCCTCTGAGAACATCTCCCCAAAGTCCTCCAGAAAAGGAGGCAAAGTCCTAGGCACAACCGCACCGATGACCGTGCTCATGCAGTTATTCTTGCAAAATTCACCCCACTGGCTTATCTTTCTGGATTGCCAATCAATCACTGGGTTATGTTTAGCCAACCAAGGAAGTCCCAACACAATAGGAGTAGGTAGACCCTCCAACACATAACAAGACAATTGCTCTTTATGTATTGCCCCTACTCGAAGATCTATGTTATGAACAGCTTGTACCAAGCTACCTTGACCAAGAGGTCTAGAATCAATAGAGAGTATAGGGACCGGTTTGGCCAATACACTCAGTTGCATACCATGCACCTGGGCAAACCGAGCGTCCACCAGATTAGTCCCGGACCCACTATCAAGAAAAACAGAAATCCTCTCAGTTCTAGTACCAATCACCACCTCCGCAGGCACGAGAAACTGAGAGGGATTTGGGGACGAAATACACACTCCCAGGTTAACTCCTTGGCTCAAAGAGGTCCGGGATGGACACCCCCCAACAAAATGTCCCTCTCTCCCGCAAAAGAAACACCTTCTAGTCTTGCGGCGCACCGCCGATTCCCTCCTACAAAAAGATGTCCCTCCCAACTGCATGGGTTCCTCAGAACAGACCAGGGGAACCTCAGTATAAGGGACTTTAGTAGTAGGTGGAGTCATCACGGGGGGCGGAGTTACCTCGCGTCTTCCCCGAAGTCGTCTTATCAATGCGAATAGCGAGGGCCATAGCAGCCTCCAGTGATGGAGGAGAATCATACTGAGCCAACACATCTTTTAATTTGTCAGACAACCCTTGACAAAACTGGCTCCTAAGAGCTGGGTCATTCCACTGAGTATCTGTTGCCCATCTACGGAACTCAGAAGAATATTCCTCCGCTGGACGATTTCCTTGCCGTATTTTACGTAACCTTGTTTCAGCAAGGGAGACTCGATCCGGATCATCATATACCAGACCCAGGGCAGTAAAAAATCGATCCACTGACTGGAGATCTGGGGAGCCTGGAGGAATAGAGAACGCCCAAGATTGAGGGTCCCCTTGTAAGAGCGAGATAACAATTCCACCCTCTGCTCTTCACTCCCAGATGACCGAGGCCGCAGCCGAAAGTACAATTTACATGCCTCCCGGAAAGTAAAAAATTTGTCCCGCCCACCAGTGAACCTGTCCGGGAGAGCAACCTTAGGTTCAGATCTGGTTTGCTCCGGGGGGGACAAAACCTTGGACTTAATGTCTGCAAATTCCATGGACAACCCCTGCAACTGCCGGGCCAGCTGGGCTACTGGATCCATGACAGCTGGGGAGAATCTTTAGTTGGGCCGGTGAAAATGTCACGCTGTATAGCAGATATATATATGTGATGTCAGTAATCTATATCAAAAGGGCAACATACTATATAACATGCGCATAGATATATGATAACATAGATTTACCTGACAGAATGTCCAGTGGGTCAAAACGGAATCCGTTATACGCTGTCTCCGGCTAAAGGGTGACCGGGGTCTAAGCTGACCCTAAACTGGGGTCCTAACTAATCCCTCAACCTGGAGGTACTGTTAAAGGTACAGAGGTCCAGGCCACCAGCGTAAACCCTGTCTCCTATCAATCCCTGCCAACTGTATTCTAGTCCTAAGAAGGACCCTGAATACCACCAAAGGGAATGAACAGGTAACGGTTAATGAACAGAAAGAAATACAAGAAGAATAAAGTAAATAAAGTCTTACATACAACACTCACACACAGTAGGAACACCTAAGGTCTCAGAGAAAAACTATAAGCTGTAAGAGTAAAAACAACTAAGGAGCTCTTAGCTTAAGTATTCTCAGAACCGCTCCAGTCTGCTAGATTACATGAATGCTTTCACCGGCGTCTAACACCCAGACTGGCAGGAATATAAAGGAAACTAATTAGAACATAATCAAAAGCAGCCGGGCGAGGCTGGACCTAGTCTTAGCAAAGAGCTAGGTAAAATTAACTCTCTCATTACCAAACACAAAGAAACAGCAGCTCAGCTGTGAGAAGTCAGAATGTGCAATCGCGACGATCTTCGTGGCGATGCACCCATGACAGTAACTAAGGATGGTGTTATACATAATAAGTGAGTACACTATATACTAAGGGACTGTATTAAACATAATAAGCGATAATAACGTCTTCCTCCACCTCCCTCTGTTCCTAAATCCATTATAAATCCCCCTTCCTCCCTTCCCAATCCCCACAACCCTCACTGTCCTCCTCCCCCGCATCCCATTATTGTCCTCTCACCCACACCCATCATTGCTTTCTCCCAGCACCCCTATCATTGCCCTTTCCACCACCTCTATCATTGCATTCTCCACCACCCCTCATCATTGCCCTTTCCACCATGACCATCATTGTCCTTTCCACCACCACCATCATGCCTTTTTCCTACCACTCCCATCATTGCCCATTCCACCACCTCCATCATTTCTTCCTTTCCCACCACTCCCACTATTGCCCTTTCCACCATGACCATCATTGTCCTTTCCAACACTCCCATCATTGCCCATTCCACCACCTCTTTCATTGCTTTCTCCCCACCACCTCTGTTATGTTTCGGTAGCTGAGGAGAAATAGCAAAAAATAGCCAAAGTAGCAATACATCAGAGAGGCTGGAAACTACTGGGTTGCAGAACCCTAAACTAACCGGAACACTAGAAGTAGCCGTGGAGCGTACCTACGGTGATCCTAGACGCCTCGTCACAGCCGGAGAGATAGCTACACCTAAAGACAGAAAGATGAAAGTTAACTTGTTGTGAATACCTTGGAGGCTACTTCTGAGCTGGGGCTCCCACCGGTGGTTGCTGAGGGTAATGAACTAATTACTGAATGGCCTTCAGCTGGCTCCAAATGGTATGATATAAGTGACCTGAGTTCCCAGCAGCCTTGCCGGTAACCAATTGTTCCTCCTGCTCTTGCTTGGAGCACATCTTGCTTTCCTGCTCTCATTCAAATAAGTGTTTTGCTTTTTTTTCCTCTGTTGGATTTTCACTGCTGGTTTGCTGATTGGGTCTTGCGCTGCAATTGTGCTCATTGTGTGTTTGCATTTTTGCTTTGTTCCTTTGTCACTTTTTATTTGCTGTGTTGCTGTGTGTTACACCAGAGATCTGATTTAAGTGGTAGAGATCGTGTGATCTCAGGTTTTTTGTTAATCAGAAGTGTTTGTATTTTTGTCAGGGTTTTTTTGGGTTGCAGTCAGAATTCTTTCCTATACTTTTCTATCTAGACAGATTGGGCCCCAGCATTTGCTCATTCTATTTTCTGTCTGTGTCCGTGTTTTCTTCTTGTCTAACCGCCATTACATGTTCGGGGGCTTCCTATTTCTTTGGGGATTCTGCTCCGGGGCAGATAGCTACACCTAAAGGCAGAAAGATGAATGCTATCTCTCCGGCTGTGACGAGGCATCTAGGATCACCGTAGGTACGCTCCACGGCTACTTCTAGTGTGGCGGTTAGTTTAGGTTACAGCAATCCAATAGTTTCCAGCCTCTCTGGTGTATTGCTACTTTGGCTATTTTTTGCAGTTTCTCCTCAGCTACCGAAACATAACAGTATTACCGACCCGACTGAAAATTACATGGTACTCACAGAAGGGAAAAATAGTAAAGAGGAAAAAGTTTGTTAAATTTTTTTTTTTTCCCTCTATTTCTCTGAGTGCTGAGGAGGAATTTTTTTTTCTCTCAATGGAGTTTGCACAGTTGTCTGGCCGTATGGAGCAGCTTGCCACTGAGGTTCAGAGTATTGCTACCTTTCTTGCTAGGTTGCCAGTTGTGGAACCTAGGATCCCCATGCCAGATTTATTTTTGGGGGATCGGTCTAAATTTCTGAATTTCAAAAATAACTGTAAGTTGTTTTTTCCCTTAAAGCCTAAGTCCTCAGGGAACGCAGCACAGCAGGTTCAAATTGTTATCTCTCTACTGTGCGGCGATCCTCAGGATTGGGCTTTATCCCTGACACCTGGGGATCCTGTTTTGAATGATGTTGATGTATTTTTTCAGGCTCTGGGGTTATTGTACAATGAACCTAATGTCACTGATCAAGCTGAAAAGACCTTGTTGGCATTAAATCAGGGTCGTGAAGACACTGAGCTGTACTGTCAGAAATTTCGAAAATGGGCAGTCCTGACCAAATGGAATGATGATGCTTTGGCAGCCCTTTTTCGGAAGGGTCTGTCAGAAAATGTAAAGGACGTTATGGTGGGATTCCCTGTTCCCTCTGGTCTCAATGATTCTATGTCTTTGGCTATTCAAATTGACAGACGTTTGCGGGAGCGCAGAGGTATGCGTGAGATAGTGTTGCCTTGTGAGCCAGCTCCTGAGCCCATGCAGTGTGATGGAGTGACTTCTGGGGCTCAGCGTCATGAGTTTCGCAAGCGCAATGTGTTATGTTTCTACTGTGGTGATGCTTCCCATGCTATTTCCGTCTGCCCTAAGCGGGGAAGACGTTTTGCGCGCTCAGTTGTCTTGGGTTGTGTTCAGACTAAATTTCTGTTGACTGTTACCCTGATTTGCTCCCTGTCCACATTTTCAGCTCAGGCTTTTGTTGATTCAGGAGCAGCTATTAACCTGATGGATTTTGACTTTGCCAAACATTGTGGGTTTCCCATGATACCCTGGCGGAAGTCTATTCCTTTACTGGGCATTGATTCTACCCCTTTGGCGGAGAATAAACCCCAGTTTTCTACTCAGGTGACAATGAGGGTTGAACCAGATCATCAGGAGAGTTGCAAATTTCTGGTGTTGCATAATCTGCATGACATTATTGTACTGGGTTTCCCTTGGTTACCCTGTTTTGGATTGGAAATCTGTGTCTGTGATCAGTTGGGGTTGCCAATGTGTTAATACTGACACTCCTGTTTTTTCTGCCTCTCCCTAGTCTCAGGATGTCCCTGACTTCTTGACTGATTTTTCTGATGTGTTTAGTGAAAGTAAATCTGCATCCTTACCTCCTCACAGGAGCTATGATTGCGCTATTGAGTTAGTGCCTGGTGGTAAATTTCCTAAAGGTCGCCTTTTTAATTTATCTGTACCTGAACACGATGCTATTCGATCTTATATCAAGGAGTCATTGGAGAAGGGTCATATGCTCCTCACCCTTGGGTGCCGTTTTTTTCTTTGTGGCCAAAAAGGATGGTTCATTGAGGCCGTGTATTGTTTATCGCCTCCTGAATAAGATCACTGTTAAATATCAATATCCGTTACCTTTGATTTCTGACCTATTTTCCAGAGTGAAAAGTGCTAGTTGGTTTACCAAGCTTGACCTCAGGGGGGCGTATAACCTTATTTGCATTAAGCACGGGGATGAATGGAAGACGGCGTTTTATTCCCCAAAGGGGCATTTTGAGTACCTAGTGCCTAGATGCCTTTTGGGCTTACTAATGCCCCTTCTGTCTTCCAATCCTTCATGAATGATATTTTCAGGGATTTTTTGGATAAATTTCTGATTGTTTATTTGGATGATATCTTGATTTTTTCCAACGACTGGGACTCTCATGTGAAACATGTTTGTACTGTGTTCCAGATTTTGAGAGAGAATGCACTGTATGTGAAGGGATCAAAGTGTCTCTTTGGCGTACAGAAGGTCTCATTTCTGGGATTCATTTTGTCTCCATCTGTTATTGAAATGGACCCGGTCAAGGTTCAGGCCATCTGTGATTGGGTTCAACCTACTTCATTGAAGGCTCTTCAGAGATTTTTGGGTTTTGCCAATTTTTTTAGCAAATTTGTTGGTAATTTCTCCGGTATTGTTAAACGATTGACTGATTTGACCAAAAAGGGTTCCGATGTGGTGAATTGGCCTCCTGAGGCAGTTTCTGCGTTTCAGGAACTTAAGCAGAGATTCATTTCTGCTCCTGTTCTACGGAAGCCTGATGTTTCTCTGCCGTTTCAGGTGGAGGTTGAGCCTCTGAGATTGGGGCAGGTGCCGTTTTGTCCCAAAGGGATCCAGAGACCTCTAAGAGTAACCCTTGTGCTTTTTTCTCTCAAAAATTTTCTCCAACTGAATGTAATTATGACGTGGGTAATCGGGAGTTATTGGCCATGAAGTGGGCCTTTGAAGAGTGGAGACATTGGCTGGAAGGAGCCAAACATCAGGTGGTGGTCCTCACGGACCATAAGAACCTGGTTTATCTCGAGTCAGCCAAGCGACTTAATCCTAAACAGTTTTTCACACGTTTTAATTTTGTGGTTTCTTTTCTTCCGGGCACTAAAAATGTTAAGGCGGATGCCCTCTCGAGGAGTTTCTTTGCGGATTCTCCTGAGTTATCTGATCCTGCTTTATTTTGAAAGAGGGTGTAGTTCTTTCCGCCATCTCGCCCAATTTAAGACTGACTCTGGAGGGGTGTCAGGAGGATAAACCTGAGCGCAGCCCTGTTGGGAAATTGTTTGTCCCAGACCAGTAGAAAAAGAGTGTGATGTCTGAGATTCATTGTTCCGCGTTGGCTGGTCATCCCGGGATTTTTGGTACCAGAGACTTGGTGAGTCGGTCCTTTTGGTGGCCTACTTTGTCTCGTGACGTCAGGGACTTTGTGCAGTCCTGTGGGACTTGCTCTCGTTCCAAGCCTTGCTCTCATTCTAGTGGTTTGTTAATGCCATTACCTGTGCCCAAGAGGCCATGGACCCATATTTCTATGGATTTTATTTCCGACCTTCCTGTCTCTCAGAGAATGACCGTTATCTGGGTAATCTCTGATAGGTTTTCCAAGATGATACTGTCACGGGTGTGTCGCGGCGGAGATCGTCGCGATTGCACACCCTGACTTCGCACAGCTGAGTTTCTGGTGCTGGGTGTTTTTCAGCACTGAGGGAGTTAATTCTTTCTCTCTCGATGCTGGACAGACCAGCCTCGCCCAGCTGCGATTGATGTTTTGTTAATTAGCTTCCTTCATATACCTGCTGGTCTGCTGGGGAAGTTGCTGGTGAAAGCATTCATTCAGACCAGCAGAGCGGATCGTTACTGAGAAGACTTAAGCTAAGAGTGCCTGTTGTGGTTTTTCCTCTCCTCGCTTATTGTTTATCTTCTTAACCTTTTGTGTTCCTCTGTAGTGGAAGTTTTGTATGCAAGGCAGTGTTTTCTTTACCCCTGTCTGTCTCGTTTGTATTTGACTGTGTGTAAGCTGTTGCCTGCCCATTCCCTGTGGTGGTAATCAGGGTCCTTCTCAGGACTAGATTACAGTGGTCAGGGATCTACAGGAGACAGGGTTACGCTGGCGGCCTGGACCTCTGTACCATTAACAGTACCTCCAGGTAGAGGAACTAGTCAGGACCCCAGTTCAGGGTCAGCATAGACCCCGGTCCACCTCTATCCTGAGACAGCGTTTCACGTGCACAGTATAGACCCACAATACATTGGATATTATGTCAGGTAAGACATTGCTGGCAGATTCTACGTATACATGTTGATATTTTCTATAATATGAAATATAGAGTGTTGTCTCATTAGATATATGTTACTATCATAGAATATATCTGTTATACGTCGTGACATTTTCACCGGCCAATTCTAAAAGATTCTCCCCAGCTATCATGGATCCAGTAGCCCAGTTAGCTCAGCAGTTGCAGAGTTTGTCCATGGAGCTGACGGACGTTAAGTCCAAGGTTTTGTACCCCCGGGAGCAAACCAGATCTGAACCTAAAGTGGCTCTCCCGGACAGGTTCACTGGTGGGCGGGACAAATTTTTTACCTTCCGGAGGCTTGTAAATTATATTTTCGGCTACGGCCTCGGTCTTCGGGGAATGAAGATCAGAGGGTGGGAATTGTCATCTCGCTCTTACAAGGGGACCCTCAATCCTGGGCGTTCTCTCTTCCTCCAGACTCCCCGGCTCTCCAGTCAGTAGATCGATTTTTTACAGCCCTGGGTCTGGTATATGATGACCCGGATCGGGTCTCCCTTGCTGAAATGAAGTTACGTAAGATACAGCAGGGAGATCGTCCGGCGGAGGAATTTTCTTCTGAGTTCCGTAGATGGGCCACAGATACTCAGTGGAATGACCCAGCTCTTAGGAGCCAGTTTTGTCAAGGATTATCTGACAAATTAAAAGATGTGTTGGCTTAGTATGATTCTCCCCCGTCACTGGAGGCCGCTATGGCCCTTGCGATTCGCATTGATAGACGGCTTCGAGAGAGGTGCGAGGTAACTCCGCCCCCTGTGATGACTCCACCTTCTACTATAGTCCTTCATATTGAGGTTCCCCTGGTTTGTTCTGAGGAGCCTATGCAGTTAGGAGGGACATCGTTTCGAGGGAGGGGATCGGCGGTGCGCCGCAAGACAGGAAAGTGTTACTTCTGCGGGAGAAAGGGACATTTTGTTGGGGGGTGTCCATCCCGTACTTTGCTGAGCAAGGAGTCGCCGGAAAACTGTTGATCCCAGGTTGTGTGGTGGACGACAATCTGGGAGTATGTATTTCGTCCCCAAGTCCGTCTCAGTTTCTCGTACCAGCGGAGGTGGTGGTAGGTACAGGAACTGAGAGGATTTCTGTTCTTCTGGATAGTGGGGCCGTGGCTAATCTGGTGGACGCTCGGTTTGCCCAGGTGCAAGGTATGCAACTGAGTGTATTGGCCAAACCTATCCCTATATTCTCTATTGACGCCAGGCCTCTCGGTCAAGGTAGCTTTGTGCAAGCCGTGCATAACATAGACCTTTGAGTGGGGGCAATACATAAAGAACTATTGTCTTGTTATGTGTTGGAGGGCCTTCCCACTCCTATTGTGTTGGGACTTCCTTGGTTAACTAAACATAACCCAGTTATTAATTGGCAATCCAGAGAGATAAGCCAGTGGGGTGAATTTTGCCATAGTAACTGCATGAACACGGTCATCGGTGCGGTCGTGCCTAGAACCTTAACTCCTTTTCTGGAGGACTTTGAGGATGTGTTTTCAGAAGAGGGGTGTCAAGAATTACTCTCATCGCGCGTATGACTGTGCTATAAAATTGCTTCCTGATGCTAAGTTACCTAAATCTAGGTTATATAACCTTTCTGGTCTTGAGAGGCAAGCTATGAAGGATTATATTTCGGAAAGTCTAGCCAAGGGGCATATTAGACCTTCATCTTCCCAGTGGCCGCGGGGTTCTTCTTTGTGAAGAAAAAAGATGGAGGCCTGCGCCCTTGCTTGGATTTCCGTGAGCTTAATCGGATTACGGTCCGAGATCCGTATCCGCTCCCACTTATTCCTGATCTCTTCAATCAGATTGTGGGCGCCAAATGGTTCTCTAAGTTGGATCTCAGGGGGCGTATAATCTGATTAGGATAAAGGAGGGGATGAGTGGAAGACGGCGTTTAACACTCCGGAGGGACATTATGAGAACCTTGTCATGCCTTTCGGTCTGACTACTGCCCGGCGGTGTTTCAACATTTTGTTAATGACATCTTTCGCCACTAGTGGGACAGTTTGTTGTCATTTATCTAGATGACATATTAATTTACTCGCCGGATCTTGTGTCTCATCAGGAGCATGTGAGACAGATGTTGCAGATCTTGCGAGACAATAAACTGTACGCCAAATGGGAGAAGTGTGTATTCGCCGTACAGGAACTTCAGTTTTTAGGATTCCTGGTGTCAGCTTCTGGTTTCCGTATGGACCCTGGGAAAGTGAAGGCAGTGCTTGAATGGGATCGGCCAGAGGATCTTAAGGCACTGCAGCGTTTCCTGGGGTTTGCTAACTACTACCGGAAATTTATTCGTAATTTCTCATCCGTTGTCAAACCTCTCACTGACATGACAAAAAAAGGGACGGATTTTTCTAGGTGGTCTGACAAAGCTTGTCAAGCATTTTCCTCCTTGAAAAAATGTTTTGCTTCAGCACCCATACTCATCCAACCTGATGCATCACAACCGTTCATTGTGGAGGTAGACGCATCTGACGTAGGAGTGGGTGCGGTATTATCTCAAGGTCCGTCCCCTGGTAAATGGCATCCGTGCGCTTTCTTCTCTAAAAAATTGTCGTCCGCCGAGAGGAATTATGATGTCGGCAATAGGGAACTCTTGGCCATTAAGTTGGCTTTTGAAGAGTGGCGTCACTTTTTGGAGGGGGCAGTCCACCGGTCACCGTCATTACTGATCACAAGAACCTGCTGTATTTAGAGTCTGCAAAACGTCTGAATTCCAGACAAGCTAGATGGTCGTTGTTCTTTACCAGGTTTAATTTTGTCGTCACATATCGTCCTGGGTCAAAAAATGTAAAGGCTGATGCCTTGTCTCGTAGTTTCCCGGGGGCCGGGAAGACGGATGACCCGGTTCCTATTCTTCAGGAGGGAGTTGTGGTGTCGGCTGTATGCTCTGAGCTTGAGGAGGAGATATTGGAGGCTCAGGGGACGCCCTGTAGGACCTCCAGGGAGACTGTTTGTTCCAGATCAGTTAAGACAAAAGGTTATCGAGGCACATCATAATTCTGCTTTGGCAGGACACCCAGGGAGTAAAGCAACTGTGGATCTCGTTTCTCGCCGGTTTTGGTGGCCTAACTTAAATAAAGAGGTAGTAACTTTTGTCGCGTCCTGTGGGGTATGTGCGCGCTCTAAGACCCCACATACCCGTCCGTCTGGGGCCCTTTTACCGTTGAAAATCCCGGAGCGTCCATGGACCCATCTGTCTATGGACTTCATCACGGACCTCCCTCCGTCTTCAGGTAAAACTGTCATACTAGTTGTAGTTAACAGGTTCAGCAAAATGGCACATTTTATTGCTCTTCCTGCTCTTCCTAATGCTAAAACTCTGGCGCAGGTGTTCATTGGGGAGATTGTGAGACTTCACGGGTTGCCTTCCGATGTGGTGTCGGATCGGGGGTCTCAGTTTGTGTCCAAATTCTGGAGGGCATTTTGTTCTCGTCGGGGGATGCAGTTGTCATTTTCTTCGGCTTTTCATCCGCAGATGAATGGTCAGACAGAGCGTCTGAATCAGAGCTTAGAGACATATCTCCGGTGTTTTGTCTCAGAGAACCAAGAGGACTGGTCTTCTTTCTTGCCTCTGGCAGAGTTCGCTCTTAACAATAGGCGGAGCGAGTCCACTGGTTTGTCCCCGTTTTTTGGGGCATATGGTTTCCATCCCCAGTTTTGTACTTTCAATGGGGGGGCTCTTCTGGGGTTCCTGAGGAGGAACGATTTTCGTCGTCACTTGCTTCAGTGTGGAGAGGAGTGCTTAATAATCTGAGCACTATGGGGAACCGATACAAACGTATGGCTGATAGGAGGAGAGTGTCTGGTCCGGACCTAAGTGTGAACGATCTGGTATGGTTGTCTACCAAGAATATAAAACTTAAGGTTCCCTCCTGGAAACTGGGTGCCAGGTTCATCGGGCCATACAGGATCAGTTCAATAATTAATCCGGTGGCTTTCCGTCTTGACCTCCCTCCTACGTTTAAAATCCACAATGTGTTCCACAAATCATTGCTTAAGAGGTACGTGGCACCAGTTATACCGTCACCTCTACCTCCTCCTCCTGTGGTGGTCAATGGTAATTTGGAGTTTCAGGTATCGAAGATCATTGACTCACGTCTGAATCGCCGGTCCCTTCAGTACCTTGTTCATTGGAGGGGGTATGGTCCTGAGGAGAGGATGTGGGTTTCTGCGTCGGATATTAACGCAGACCGATTGGTTCGGGCCTTCCACACTACTCACCCAGATAGACCAGGCCCTGAGGGTCCAGAGGCCACTCGTAGAAGGGGGGGTACTGTCACGGGTGTGTCGCGGTGGAGATCGTCGCGATTGCACACCCTGACTTCGCACAGCTGAGTTTCTGGTGCTGGGTGTTTTTCAGCACTGAGGGAGTTAATTCTTTCTCTCTCGATGCTGGACAGACCAGCCTCGCCCAGCTGCGATTGATGTTTTGTTAATTAGCTTCCTTCATATACCTGCTGGTCTGCTGGGGAAGTTGCCGGTGAAAGCATTCATTCAGACCAGCAGAGCGGATCGTTTCTGAGAAGACTTAAGCTAAGAGTGCCTGTTGTGGTTTTTCCTCTCCTCGCTTATTGTTTATCTTCTTAACCTTTTGTGTTCCTCTGTAGTGGAAGTTTTGTATGCAAGGCAGTGTTTTCTTTACCCCCTGTCTGTCTCGTTTGTATTTGACTGTGTGTAAGCTGTTGCCTGCCCATTCCCTGTGGTGGTAATCAGGGTCCTTCTCAGGACTAGATTACAGTGGTCAGGGATCTACAGGAGACAGGGTTACGCTGGCGGCCTGGACCTCTGTACCATTAACAGTACCTCCAGGTAGAGGAACTAGTCAGGACCCCAGTTCAGGGTCAGCATAGACCCCGGTCCACCTCTATCCTGAGACAGCGTTTCACGTGCACAGTATAGACCCACAATACATTGGATATTATGTCAGGTAAGACATTGCTGGCAGATTCTACGTATACATGTTGATATTTTCTATAATATGAAATATAGAGTGTTGTCTCATTAGATATATGTTACTATCATAGAATATATCTGTTATACGTCGTGACAGATACATCTTGTGCCATTACCTAATTGCCTTCCTCCTCCGAATTGTGCCTTTGTTCTTTCAGCACGTGGTTCGGTTACATGGCATTCCTGAGAATATTGTGTCTGACAGAGGAGTCCAGTTTGTTTCCAGATTTTGGAGGACATTTTGTTCTAAACTTGGTGTTCAGTTATCTTTCTCCTCTGCATTTCACCCTCAGACCAATAAACAAACCGAGAGAACAAACCAGACCTTGGAGACTTATCTGGAGGCTTCTGTCTGTCCGGGTGTTGACTCTGTTGTGGAGCGTATGCAGCAGATTTGGGACCAGGTAGTGGAGAGGTTGTCCCTCTCTCAGGAGAAGGCCCAGCGGTTTGCCAACCGGCATAGGACTGATAGTCCTCGGTTTAAAGTGGGGGACTTGGTCTGGTTGTCCTCAAGAAATATCCCTATGAGAGTTGCATCTCCTAAGTTTAAGCCTAGGTTCATTGGACCTTATAAGATCATGGAGATTCTTAATCCTGCTTCCTTTCGTTTACTTCTTCCAGGGACATTTAAGATCCATAACGTGTTCCACAAGTCCTTATTGAAGAGGTTTATCGAACCAGTGGTTCCTATGGCTGCGCCTCCTGATCCTGTTTTGGTTGAGGGCAATTTGCAGTATGTGGTTGAGAAAATATTGGATTCTCGTTTTGCTAGATGGAAACTCCAGTATTTGGTTAAGTGGAGAGGTTATGGTCAGGAGGACAATTTTTCGATGTTTGCTTCGGACATCCATGCTGGGAGACTTTTCCGTGCCTATCATCGAGCTCATCCTGATCGGCCTGGTTGCGCAGGTGAGGGTTCGGTGACCCCTCCTCAAGGGAGGGTACTGTTGGGAATACCTTGGAGGCGACTTCTGAGCTGGGGCTCCCACCGGTGGTTGCTGAGAATAATGAACTAATTACTGAATGGCCTTCAGCTGGATCCGAATAGTATGATATAAGTGACCTGAGTTCCCAGCAGCCTTGCCGGTAACCAATTGTTCCTCCTGCTCTTGCTTGGAGCACATCTTGCTTTCCTGCTCTCATTCAGATAAGTGTTTTGCTTTCTTTTCCTCTGTTGGATTTTCACTGCTGGTTTGCTGCTTGCAGTGGACTGCAGCCTGGTCCCCTTTTGGGGTCTTGCGCTGCAATTGTGCTCATTGTGTGTTTGCATTTTTGCTTTGTTCCTTTGCAGTCAGAATTCTTTCCTATACTTTTCTATCTAGACAGATTGGGCCCCAGCGTTTGCTCATTCTATTTTCTGTCTGTGTCCGTGTTTTCTTCTTGTCTAACTGCCATTACATGTTCGGGGGCTTCCTATTTCTTTGGGGATTCTGCTCCGGGGCAGATAGCATTCATCTTTCTGCCTTTAGGTGTAGCTATCTCTCCGGCTGTGACGAGGCGTCTAGGATCACCGTAGGTACACTCCACGGCTACTTCTAGTGTGGCGGTTAGTTTAGGTTACTGCAATCCAATAGTTTCCAGCCTCTCTGGTGTATTGCTACTTTGGCTATTTTTTGCAGTTTCTCCTCAGCTACCAAAACATAACACTAACTGCCCCGTAGCAGAACCCCCAAAGAAACAGGAAGCCCCCAAACATGTCATAGCGGTTAGACAAGAAGAAAATACGAACACAGACAGAAAATAGCATAAGCAAACGCTGGGGCCCAATACTGCTAGATAGAAAGTATAGGAAAGAATTCTGTCTGCAACCCAAAAAACCCTGACCAAAATACCAACACTTCTGATTAACAAAAAACCTGAGATCACATGATCTCTACCACCTAAATCAGATCTCTGGTGTAACACAAAGCAATTCAGCAAATAAAAAGTGACACAGGAACAGAGCAAAAGTGCAAACACAAACTGAGCACAATGCAGCGCCAGCCCAAGGGACAGACTGAAGTCACTGCAAGGCAGCAAACAAGCAAGGAAATTCCAACCAGAGGAAAAAAAAAACAGCAAGTCACTTAGCGAATGATAGCAGGAATAGCAAGCTGAGCTCCAACCAAGACCTGGAAGAACAATTGATTACCGGCAAGGCTGATGGGAGTTCAGGTCACTTATATCAGACCATTCGGACCCAGCTGAAAGCAATTGGTTCATTACCCTCAGCAACCACCGGAGGGAGCTCCAGCTCCAAAGTCCCCTCCAGCGTGTTTACAACACACCTCCATCATTGTCCTTTCCACTATCTCCATCATTGCTTTCTCCCCAACCCCCATCATTGCCCTTTCCACCACCTCCACCATTGCTTTCTCCCCCACCACCCCCATCATTGCCCTCTCCCCCACTACTCCATCATTGCCTTCTTCCTCACCACCTCCATCATTGCCTTCTCCCCCACATCCCATTATTGCCCATTCTACCACCTCCATCATTTCTTCCTCCCCACCATCCCCATCATTGCCCTTTCCACCACCACCACTATCATTGCCTTTTTTCCACCATCCTGTTATTGCCCTTTCGACCACCAACATCATTGTCCTTTCCTCCACCTCCATCATTGCCTTCTCCCCCACCACCACCATCATTACCCATTCCAGCACCTCCATTATTTCCACCTCCACCTTCATTGCCCTCTCCGTCACCCCTATCATTGCCTTCTCCGCAATCACCCCCACCATTCCCCTCTCCTTCACCTACACACACTGACACACACAGCACCATTCACCTCTCTGCACATTCCCCCGCAACGCTACACACGCAAGCACGCAAACACACACACCACTACTCATCTCTTCACACACACATACATATACACACACACAGCACCTCTCACCTCTCCGCATGCTCTCCCACAGCTGCAGCATCACCTTCACCAGCAGCTTCCTCTCTCTGGTACATCCGCGGAGCTGAATGATGATGTCATCCAGCCACGCCGCTGACTGCTGTGTAAGACAGGAAGTGTGGGCAGGAAGCAGGGCGGATTGCTGCAGCTCCGCTACCATTTTCTCTTACAGGCAGCGGAGCAGCAGGGATCTCTCCCTGCCTGACGCACATGAGGGAAATCTGGCCAGGGGCCCCGGAGCCTTGGGGGCCGGATAAACTGGCCAGATTGCCCTCATTATTAGCCACCCTGTAGAGGCCCCCTGGAGTCTCTGGGCCCCAGTGCAGCGCATTGGATGCACATGCGGTGTGTCCGCCCCTGAGCACATGTTACTTTGTTCTCTATGACAGATATGTATATTGTGATGATTGCACGTTACAGCTTATGTACTGGAGTAGCCAGCTGCAAGAACCTGACTGACATATACAGCTGTGTCCCTGCTGTAACTACTAGCACTATAATTCTCTCAGATCCTAGCAGTTTAACCCTAAAATGCTGCTATCAATAGTGAGAGTGGCGCATGAGGAGTTTGACAGAAGGAAAGCACTCACAGCCAGCTCATGGGTTGTTATGGCAACTGGAGACCTGAGAAAGAACCCCAGGTCTGTCATACACTATAGTTAAATATCTCCTGCCGGAAGTGGGGTCTGAAGTGTGAATCAAGTACAATACACAACACTGCTAAGGTAGGGCTGCATATTACAAAGGCAATCATAAGATGACATGTTACATTTCCCTTGAAGGGCAAATATCGTAAAACAAAAAAAAAAAGTAAAAGTATTTCAGTGTTTAATCTACCCCAATACCAGTTTTCCCAATGAAAAAAATGTTCAATTTGGGAAACAATAAATGTAGCTTAAAGGGATTCTGTCAGCAGGTTTTTACTATGTAATCTGAGGACAGGATGAGGTAGGGGTTAAAACGCTGAATTCAACGAAGTGTCACGTTTCAGGCTGTGCGCTGTTGTTTAATTACAGTGAAGGTTTTATCAATAGGACATTATACATTGCTTTGACTAGCTGGCTCCTGAGCACTCATCCAACCACGCCCCCTCCTGGGACAAGAGACAATGTACATACAGATCTTGGTGTGGGCGGGGTTAGCTTTATCAGCTCTGCTAAGGGCTGAGAAAAAATTCTCTAAGAACTCTGATTGTGTCACAACTGCTGCACCCAGCAGACTAAGTGATACATTGTTGGAATCAGGGTTTCTTTTCTTACATTCTACTGCTCTCAGATGGCAACAGTTGCTGTTTTTGTTCATCCCTCCTTGCAACAAAATAAAAATAATAAACATGAAACAGAACATGATGAAAAAAAAATATGCAACATATTTTCATTAAAATTAGATTTTCATGTAGAAAGTTAGTAAAATAAAAAAATATATAAATTAGATATCAATGCAATCATATTGACCCATACTGTAAAGCTATACCATTATTTATCATTGTACAGAGCACTCTGTAAGAAAAAAAAAGTACAAAAAACAATTCCAGAATTGCTGCATTTTGCTCATCTAGCGTCTCAAAAAATTGAAGGAATAAGTGACAAAACCGTTGCTTGTACCCCAAACTGGAACCATTGAAAACTACATCTTCTCAAGCAAAAAATAAGCCCTCATTTAGCTCCATTGATAGGAAATGGTAAAACTTGCTGCTCTCAGAATATGGTGACACAAAAAAACAAAAATATATATTTTTTAAACAGAATATTAATTGTGCAGAATTAGTAAAAGATAAACAAAGCTATATAAATGTGGTATCACCATAGTTGTGCTGACGCACAGAATAAAGTTAAGGCCTTATTTGTGCAGCATGTGAACAGCAAAAAAAATTAAAAACATCAAAAAAACTGCTTTTATTTTTTTTTCATTTCTCCCTATTAATAGTTACTGAAAGTTTAATAATAATAGTATTAACAAGTTATAAGTTTCCCGCCACTGTCAAATACGGCTCATCTTGAAACAAAGACAAGTTCTCATGCAACTACGTTGACAAAAAAATATAAAATGCAATGGCTCCTGGAATATGACAATAAAAAAAAATTATAAATAAATAAATAAATTGCTGTGTCCTAAAGGCGCAAAATGGGCAAATCTGTAAATGGTTATATTTGTAACTTTTTCTCCCAATTGTTAAAAAATCTTAAAAAAAAGTAGCACATAGCAAAAACTTTAATAGCAATTATTGTAAAAAAAATGCTCCTAAAACATTCGACTGCAAGCTTGTATTTACAGTGACTTGAAAAAGTATACATAGTATTCATTGTCTGTACATGTCCCCGCTTAATTGTAAAGTGCTGAAGAATATACAGGCGCTATATAAGTAAAACTATTATTATTATTCATACCCAGTGAACTTTTCCACATTTGGTTCATGTTACACTCACAAACTTAAATGGGATTTTATGTGACATATTAACACAATGTCACTAATGTGTCACGTCCTCCTAAGAGATCTGGGGGTAGAAGATCTCTATGTATTGTGAATCGCAGATCTTCCATTTATCCTGTGTGTTTGTGTCCCATATTAAATGGATTTGGTTTCCTTTGGTGATGAAGAAGGTAACAACCCATTCTATGCTGATCAGAAACTTGGACAAGTCCATTTTCAGCTACTTCTGATCTGGTCATTACCTTGCCATAAAAAACGTGGCCAGATCCTCCCAGCCTTGCCAGTGAAAGCTCTGCTTCCTTGCTCCATGGAGACTCTGTGCTGAATAGGAGATCGTCATTGCTACTGGAGATTCGTCTTCCGATGCCTCAGTATTTGGAGTAGAGTTGTTGTAGTATTTATCTTTAGTTTCATGTAGTGCATGTGTATTTATCTCCTAGTCCCTGTTCCCGTTTAGTTCGGCATTCGTACAGAACAGTCACTGTCTGGGACTGAACTTTCCATGGAAGTCCGTTGCAGTGTTCGAATTTCCAGGGTGAGAGAGATAGAGAGTAAGAGATAGAGGAAGGAAGGAAAGAGACATATGTAGGGGATATAGCTAACACATGGAAGAAAGTGCTGTAGGCAGATGAAACCAAAGTAGAACTTTTTGGGCTAAATGCAAAACACTATGTGTAGGCGGAAAACTAACACTGCACATTACTCTGAAAATATTGCCCCCACTGTCAAACATGGCGGTGGAAGCATCATACTGTGGTAATGGTTTTCTTCAGCAGGGACAGGGAAGCTGGTCAGAGTTGATGGGAAGATGAAAAGAGCTAAATACAGTCATGGCCAAAAGTTTTGAGAATGACACAAATATTATATTTTCACATGATCTGCTGCCCTCTGGTTTTTATGTGTGTTTGACAGATGTTTTTATCACAGACAGAAATATAATAATTGCAAACATATGAGTAACAAAAGCTTATATTGACAGTTAGAATGAGTTAATGCAGCAAGTCAATATTTGCAGTGTTGGCCCTTCTTCTTCAGTACCTCTGCAATTCTCCCTGGCATGCTCTCAATCAAGTTCTGGACCAAATCCTGACTGATAGCAGTCCATACTTGCACAATCAATGCTTTCATTTTGTCAGAATTTTTAGGTTTTTGTTTGTCCACCCATCTCTTGATGATTGACCACAGGTTGTCAATGGGATTAAGATCTGGGGAGTTTCCAGGCCATGGACCCAAAATCTCTATGTTTTGTTCCCTGAGCCATTTAGTTATCACCTTTGCTTTATGGCAAGGTGCTCCATCATGCTAGAAAAGGCATTGTTGATCGCCAAACTGCTCTTGGAGGGTTGGGAGAAGTTGCTTTTGGAGGACATTCTGGTACCATTCTTTATTCATGGCTGTGTTTTTAGGCAAGACTGTGAGAGAGCCGATTCCCTTGGCTGAGAAGCAACCCCACACATGAATGGTTTCAGGATGCTTAACAGTTGGCATGAGACAAGACTGGTGGTAGCGCTCACCTTGTCTTCTCCGAATGAGGCGTTTTCCTGATGTCCCAAACAATCGAAAAGGGGATTCATCAGAGAAAATAACTTTACCCCAGTCCTCAGCAGTCCACTGCCTGTACCTTTTGCAGAATATCAGTCTGTTCATGATGTTTTTTCTGGAGAGAAGTGGCTTCTTTGCTGCCCTCCTTGAGACCAGGCCTTGCTCCAAGAGTCTCCGCCTCACAGTGCGTGCAGATGCACTCACACCTGCCTGCTGCCATTCCTGAGCAAGCTCTGCACTGCTGGTAGCCCGATCCCGCAGCTGAAACACTTTTAAGAGACGGTCCTGGCGCTTGCTGGTCTTTCTTTGGCGCCCTGGAGCCTTTTTGGCAACAATGGACCTCTCTCCTTGAAGTTCTTGATGATGCGATAGATTGTTGACTGAGGTGCAATCTTTCTAGCTGCGATACTCTTCCCTGTTAGGCCATTTTTGTGCATTGCAATGATGACTGCACTGTTTCTTTAGAGATAACCATGGTTAACAGAAGAGAAACAATGATGCCAAGCACCAGCCTCCTTTTAAAGTGTCCAGTGGTGTCATTCTTACTTAATCATGACAGATTGATCTCCAGCCATGTCCTCATCAACATCCACACCTGTGTTAATGGAGCAATCACTGAAAAGAGGTTAGCTGGTCCTTTTAAGGCAGGGCTGCAATGATGTTGAAATGTGTTTTGGGGGATAAAGTTCATTTTCTAGCCAAATATTGACTTTGCAAGTAATTGCTGTTAAGCTGATCACTCTTTATAACATTCTAGAGTATATGCAAATTGCCATTAGAAAAAGTGAAGCAGTAGACTTTGTAAAAATTAATATTTGTGTCATTCTCAAAACTTTTGGCCATGACTGTACAGGGCAATCCTGGAGCAAAACCTCTTAGAGGCTGCAAACTGAGACTGGGGGTAGATTCACCTTCCAGCAGGACAAAGACCCTATACATACTGCCAGAGCTACAATAGAATGGTTTAGATCAAAACATATTCATGTTTCTGAATGGCCCAGTGACAGTCCAGACTAGTGTTGAGCGATACTTTCCGATATCCAAAAATATCGGATAGGAATGGTATCGCCGATATCACTAAAATATCGGCGATACCCGATACCGATACCGGAAGTCCCATGTAAGTCTATGGGAACAAAATATCGCAACTAAAAAAACCCTTTCTTTCGTTGTAAACACAAAATATACACACATAGAATACATATATATATATATATATACATGTCATTGTGACATATATATATATACATATATGTATAGTTTATACACTTCTACATAGTAAAATAGCCTCTGATTCAATTGCCGGGTAAAGCCGGCTTCTGTGAAAAGACAGAAGCACCCGACATGAAATGACACTTTGTGTACATAGGGTTAACCATGTCTTTTCATGTAGTTTGATATGTGATTTGCACAAACAATTACATCAGTCTATATGTGCAAAATTTCACACCTGTAGGGGTTAATTAAAGGTGTAAATTCGTTGTAAAAAAAACGGACTTTTTTGCTACGAATTTACACCTTTAATTAACCCCTACAGGTGTGAAATTTTGCACACATAGACTGATGTAATTGTTAGTGAAAACAATAGATCAAACAACTTGAAATGACAAGGTTAACTCTATGTAAACCATGTGTCATTTCATGTCGGGTTCTGCATTTTCACAAAAGCCGGCAATTGAATTAGCGGCTATTATACTATGTAGAAGTGTATGAACTATAAATATAAATATATATATATATATGTGTCACAAATTCAATGACATGTGTATATATATATATATATATATATATATATATATATGAGGTGTAAAATTGTTGCAAAAAAATGCGTGGGCTCCCGCCCTATTTTCGCAACCAGACAGACAAAGCCAGCAGTGGGGGCAGATAATAATAGCCCAGAGAGGGACCATTATTTTTGCCCCCCCCCTGGCTACTAACATCTGCCCCCAGACACCCCAGAAAAGACAAATCTATAATTAGATTCGCCCTTTCTGGCACTTTGCCCGTCTATTCCCATTGCCCTGTAGCGGTGGCGAATGGGTTAATAAGGGGTTAAAGCCACCTTGCAATTGAAAGGTCACCTTAAGCCAGGTTAATAATTGAGAGCTGTCAATTATACAACTATCAATTATTAATCCTATTGCATGAAATAAAAATAAAACACACACACTTTAATGAAAAATCATTTTAATGAAATAAAGACACATGTTTTTGACCATCTTTTATTTGACTGCAAAAACCATTTCCTGTAATAAAAATAAAACAAAAAGCAAAAATATTCTTACCTATCCCATGCACAGTCAGGTCCCACGGTGTAATCCTTCAGAAAGGGTTAATGTTTACTGCAGGGACCGCAGCTAATGCTGCAGCCTCACAGTAAACCCCCAAATGAATGAGTTCCTCTCCTGGCTGACAGGAGAGGAAGTGGAAAGCTTAATTTATTACTTTCCACTTTCACTTCAGGTCAGCCAGGGACACCATCAGTGATGTCAGAGGGAACTGATTAACAAAAATAGGGGTTCCCTTCGAAAAAAAAATTGGCGTGGGGTCCCCCCTATTTTTGTTAACCAGCCAGATGAAGCAGACTGCTGAGGCCTGGTTTTTCAGGCTGGTAAGGAGCCAAGATCCATGGACCTTGCCAGCCTGATAATACCAGGCCACAGCAGTCTGCATATCTTGGCTGGTTAACAAAAATAGGGGATCCCCTTGAAAAAAAAAACGGCGTAGGGGTCCCCCTATTTTTGTTAACCAGCCAGATGAAGCAGACTGCTGAGGCCTGGTTTTTCAGGCTGGTAAGGAGCCAAGATCCATGGACCTTGCCAGCCTGATAATACCAGGCCACAGCAGTCTGCATATCTTGGCTGGTTAACAAAAATAGGGGATCCCCTTGAAAAAAAAAACAGCGTAGGGTTCCCCCTATTTTTGTTAACCAGCCAGATGAAGCAGACTGCTGAGGCCTGGTTTTTCAGGCTGGTAAGGATCCAATATCCATGGACCTTGCCAGCCTGATAATACCAGGCCACAGCAGTCTGCTTATCTTGGCTTGTTAACAAAAATAGGGGATCCCCTCGAAAAAAAAAACGGCGTAGGGGTCCCCCTATTTTTGTTAACAAGCCAAGTAAAATGCAGACTGCTGCGGCCTGGTATTAAAAGACTGTCAAGGCCCATGGATTTTGGCCCTCAACAGCCTGATAATACCAGGCTACAGCAGCCCCACATTTGGCGCATCAAAAGATGTGCCAATTGTGGCACTTTACCCGGCTCTTCCCACTGCCCTGTAGCGGTGGCAAGTGGGGTAATAAGGGGTTAATGTCACCGTTGATTGCACGGTGACTAGTGTTGAGCGATACTGCTCGATATCTAAAAATATCGGATCGGAATGGTATCGCCGATATCACTAAATATCGTCGATATCCGATTCCGATACCGGAAGTCCAATGTAAGTCTATGGGAACCAAATATCGACATTAAAAAAAACCATTCTTGCCTTGTTGGTTAATTGTACATGAAGGAAAACAACAAAGACTAATGTAGAATGTATTGGGGGAGGTTGAGGAGACAATAAAGGCATACATGTTTAACCCAATGCATTGGAATAGCATTAATATATATTTTTTTGGAAATACGTTTGGATTGACTAACAAATTAACAATGTTGTTAACCTTTTTTCTATTTTGGCAAATATGTACAGTGCCTACAAGTAGTATTCAACCCCTGCAGATTTAGCTGGTTTGATAAGATGCAAATAAGTTAGAGCCTTCAAACTGCAAACGAGAGTAGGATTTATTAACAGAAGCATAAATCTTACAAAACAAAAAGTTATGTTGCTCAGTTGAATTTTAATAAATTTTAAACATAAAAGTGTGGGTCAATTATTATACAACCCCTATGTTTAATATTTCGTGGAATAACCCTTGTTTGCAATTACAGCTAATAATCGTCTTTTATAAGACCTGATCAGGCCGGCACAGGTCTGTGGAGTTATCTTGGCCCACTCCTCCATGCAGATATTCTCCAAGTTATCTAGGTTCTTTGGGTGTCTCATGTGGACTTTAATCTTGAGCTCCTTCCACAAGTTTTCAATTGGGTTAAGGTCAGGAGACTGACTAGGCCACTCCAACACCTTGACTTTTTCCCTCTTGAACCAGGCCTTGGTTTTCTTGGCTGTGTGCTTTGGGTCGTTGTCTTGTTGGAAGATGAAATTACGACCCATCTTAAGATCCTTGATGGAGGAGCGGAGGGTTCTTGGCCAAAATCTCCAGGTAGGCCGTGCTATCCATCCTCCCATGGATGCGGACCAGATAGCCAGGCCCCTTGGCTGAGAAACAGCCCCACAGCATGATGCTGCCACCACCATGCTTGACTGTAGGGATGGTATTCTTGGGGTCGTATGCAGTGCCATCCAGTCTCCAAACGTCACGTGTGTGGTTGGCACCAAAGATCTCGATCTTGGTCTCATCAGACCATAAAACCTTGAACCAGTCTGTCTCAGAGTCCTCCAAGTGATCATGAGCAAACTGTAGACGAGCCTTGACATGACGCTTTGAAAGTAAAGGTACCTTACGGGCTCGTCTGGAACGGAGACCATTGCGGTGGAGTACGTTACTTATGGTATTGACTGAAACCAATGTCCCCACTGCCATGAGATCTTCCCGGAGCTCCTTCCTTGTTGTCCTTGGGTTAGCCTTGACTCTTCGGACAAGCCTGGCCTCGGCACGGGAGGAAACTTTCAAAGGCTGTCCAGGCCGTGGAAGGCTAACAGTAGTTCCATAAGCCTTCCACTTACGGATGATGCTCCCAACAGTGGAGACAGGTAGGGCCAACTCCTTGGAAAGGGTTTTGTACCACTTGCCAGCCTTGTGACCCTCCACGATCTTGTCTCTGATGGCCTTGGAATGTTCCTTTGTCTTTCCCATGTTGACCATGTATGAGTGCTGTTCACAAGTTTGGGGAGGGTCTTAAATAGTCAGAAAAGGCTGGCAAAAGAGATCATTAATCCACACATGTGAAGCTCATTATTCTTGGTGCCTGAACTACTTCTTAATACTTTAGGGGGACCAAACAGAATTCTTGTGGTTTGAGGGGTTGAATAATAAATGACACTCTGAATTAACTTTTAACGTTTATTGAAAAAAAAAAAAAATTAAAACAAAAATTTTTGCTGCAGTGCATTTCCCACTTCCAGGCTGATTTACAGTACAAATGTCACAATGCCAAGTTAATTCCGCATGTGTCAACCAGCTAAATCTGCAGGGGGTTGAATACTACTTGTAGGCACTGTATGTTTCACAACTTCCATGCTCTTCACCTTTTTAACTTTTGCCAGTGCCACACTTTCTCCTTCATAATCTTCAGCAGCATCATCTTTCTCATCAAATTATTCTTCATCTTCACCTTCTTAATCTTCTTCTTAAACTTCTTGCTATTCATGTTTTTGTTTACATTACTCATATTGTTATTATTAAACTAATTAATCTTCTTCATATTCAAATTCTTCATCTTCTTCCTCTTCATCTTCTTCATCATATTCTTATTTGTGACAGAGATTCCTGTACTTGTAATCTGTAAAAGTATGAATTGTTCATCCTTCCGTTCTTGCTGTCACAAAAGATTTAAATTACAACAGTATTTGTCCGTGTTCAGTTTAGCCTGCAGCAGCAGGCATTTTCCAGGGGCACCACGAGGAGGAACGGACTCACCCCCATACACTGCTTAGTCTTCTTCTGCTTAGAATTTAGAGCATATATTTTGCTCTTCATTTTGGTCTTATACTTCATGTTCTTCTGCTTTTTGATCTTCTGCTTATTGTTCTGCTGTCTCTTGTAGTTTGTCTTAACCTTCTTTGTCCTGTTGGTGATCTTCTTCTGGGTAATCTTTTATTTTTTCTTTGTGATGGTGTTCAGGCTGGTTGGCTTCATGCTCGTCGTCCTTGTTGTCGTCATCTTCTTCTGGGTGGTCTTTAAGGTCGTCTAATTTCCGAGAACCAGCTGACGTTACTGGAACCCTGACGGGTATCAGATGGAGCAAGAGACAATGGAAGTAACGAGGACCAGCAGACTGTGCTGGAACCCGAGGGGCAGCAGAAGGAAAAGAGGCAATGTCACAACCGAGTACCAGCTGACGTTACTGTGACACGGTGTCACGCTGTCTAATGATATGTATACAATGTCAGTAAACTATTAATACAGGAACAACACTCTATACAACAGCTAGTATAGCAACATCAGCATGTAAGTATAGAATAGATTTACCTGACACGATATCTGCTGAACTCTGGGTTAATCTTGAGGACTTGATGAGCTGAAACAGGAAAGAGGTGGACCGGGATCTAACCTGACCCTAAACTGGGGTCCTAACTAATCCCTCACCTTGGAGGTACTGATAATGGTTCAGAGGTCCAAGTCTCCAACCTAACCCTGTCTCCTATCAGACCCTGAACCCTGTAATCAGTCCTAAGAAGGATCCTGACTACCACCAAAGGGATATGGGCTGATCTCAGCTAAATACACAGATTAGACATATAAGACAGACAGGATAACACTCGCTTGCATACACACTCAAACACCAAAGGAACATAAATGGTCTGGGAAATAAACTCTAACCAAGTTGAGCTTAGAACAACTAAGGAGCTCACAACTAAAGTCTATACAGATTCATTCCTATCTGTGGTCTGCATGAAGGTTTCACTGGCAACTCCCCAAGCAGACAACCAGGAATTTAAAGGAAACCAATCAACAAATAATCAATTGCAGCCGGGAGAAACTGCACCCAGTCCCAGCACCGAGCACAGACAGAATTAACTCCCTAGCTGCCAAACACAAAGAAACAGCAGCTCAGCTGTGAGAAGTCAAAATGTGCAACCGCGACGATCTTCGTGGCAATGCACACATGACAGTACCCCCCCTTCTACGAGGGGCCTCCGGACCCTCAGGGCCAGGCCTGCCCGGGTGAGTTCTGTGGAAGGTCCGAACCAAACGATCTGCGTTAACATCAGACGCAGGGACCCACGTCCTCTCCTCTGGACCATACCCCTTCCAATGCACCAAGTACTGAAGGGACCGGCGATTCAGACGTGAGTCAATGATCTTTGATACTTGAAATTCCAAGTTACCATTGACCAACACAGGAGGAGGAGGTAGAGGTGACGGTATGACTGGTGCCACATACCTTTTAAGTAATGACTTGTGGAACACATTATGAATTTTAAACGTAGGAGGGAGGTCCAGACGAAATGCCACAGGATTAATTATGGAACTGATCCTGTACGGCCCGATGAATCTGGGACCAAGTTTCCAGGAGGGCACTTTAAGTTTTATATTCCTGGTAGACAACCATACCAGATCGTTCACATTCAGATCTGGACCAGAAACTCTCCTCCTATCAGCCATACGTTTGTAACGGTTCCCCATCGCACTCAGATTATTCAATACACCTCTCCACACAGAAGCAAGTGACGACGATAAACGCTCCTCCTCAGGAACCCCAGAAGGGCCCCCCCATTGAAAGTACAAAACTGGGGATGGAAACCATATGCCCCAAAAAACGGGGACTTACCAGTGGACTCGCTCCGCCTGTTGTTAAGAGCGAACTCTGCCAGAGGCAAGAAAGAAGACCAGTCCTCTTGGTTCTCTGAGACAAAACACCGGAGATATGTCTCTAAGCTCTGATTCAGATGCTCTGTCTGACCATTGGTCTGCGGATGAAAAGCCGAGGAAAATGACAATTGCATCCCCCGACGTAAACAAAATGCCCTCCAAAATTTGGACACAAACTGAGACCCCCTATCTGACACCACATCAGAAGGCAACCCATGAAGTCTAACGATCTCCCTAATGAACACCTGCGCCAGAGTTTTAGCATTAGGGAGTGCAGGAAGAGCAACAAAATGTGCCATCTTACTGAACCTGTCAACAACCACCAGTATGACAGTATTCCCTGACGACGGAGGAAGGTCCGTAATGAAGTCCATAGATAAATGAGTCCATGGACGCTCCGGAAGTTTCAAGGGTAAAAGGGTCCCAGACGGACGGGTATGAGGGGTTTTAGAGCGAGCACACACCCCACATGACGCGACAAAAGTTACAACATCTTTATTAGCATTAGGCCACCAAAACCGGCGAGAAAGGAGATCTAAAGTAGCCTTACTCCCTGGATGTCCTGCTAGAGCAGAATTATGATGTGCCTCAATAACCTTTTGTCTCAACAGATTTGGGACAAACAGTCTCCCTGGAGGTCCTGCAGGGGCGTCCCCCTGAGCCTCTAACACCTCCTCCTCAAGCTCAGAAAATACAGCCGACACTACCACCCCCTCCTGAAGGATAGGACTCGGGTCATCCGTTTTCCCGGCCCCTGGGAAACTGCGAGACAAGGCATCAGCCTTTACATTCTTAGACCCCGGGCGATAAGTGACGACAAAATTAAACCTGGTAAAAAACAACGACCATCGAGCTTGTCTGGAATTCAGACGCTTAGCGGATTCCAAATACAACAGGTTCTTGTGATCAGTAATAACGGTAACCGGGTGGACTGCCCCCTCCAAAAAGTGACGCCATTCTTCAAAAGCTAACTTAATGGCCAAAAGTTCCCTATTGCCGATATCATAATTCCTTTCGGCGGACGACAATTTCTTAGAAAAGAAAGCGCACGGATGCCATTTACCAGGGGACGGACCCTGGGACAATATAGCACCCACCCCTACGTCAGACGCATCCACCTCCACAATGAACGGCTGAGATGCATCTGGTTGGATGAGAACGGGTGCCGAAGCAAAACATTTCTTCAAAGAGGAAAAGGCTTGGCAAGCTTTGTCCGACCATTTAGAAAAATCCGTCCCTTTTCTTGTCATGTCAGTGAGAGGTTTGACGACAGATGAGAAATTACAAATAAATTTCCGGTAGTAGTTAGCAAACCCCAAAAAACGCTGCAGAGCCTTAAGATCCCCTGGCTGATCCCATTCAAGCACTGCTCTCACCTTTTCAGGGTCCATACGGAAACCGGAGGCTGACACCAAAAAACCCAAAAACTGAAGTTCCTGTACGGCAAATACACACTTCTCCAGTTTGGCGTATAGTTTATTGTCTCGCAAGATCTGCAACACCTGTCTCACATGCTCCTGATGAGACACAAGATCTGGCGAGTAAATTAGAATGTCGTCCAAATATACAACCACAAACAGCCCCACAAGGTGACGAAAAATGTCATTAACAAAATGTTGGAATACTGCTGGTGCAGTAGTCAGACCAAAAGGCATGACTAGGTTCTCATAATGTCCCTCCGGCGTGTTAAACGCCGTTTTCCACTCATCCCCCTCTTTTATCCTAATCAGATTATACGCCCCCCTGAGATCCAATTTAGAAAACCATTTGGCGCCAACAATTTGATTGAAGAGATCAGGAATAAGTGGGAGAGGATACGGATCTCGAACAGTAATCCGATTAAGTTCGCGGAAATCCAAGCAAGGGCGTAGGCCTCCATCTTTCTTCTTCACAAAGAAGAACCCCGCGGCTACTGGGGAAGATGAAGGTCTAATATGCCCTTTGGCCAGACTTTCAGAAATATAATCTTTCATAGCCTGCCTCTCAGGACCAGAAAGATTATACAACCTAGCTTTAGGCAACTTAGCATCAGGAAGGAGATTAATAGAGCAGTCATACACGCGATGAGGAGGCAACTCCTGACACCCCTCCTCAGAGAAAACATCCCCAAAATCCTCCAAAAAAGGAGGCAATGTACTAGGCACGACCGCACTGATGACTGTGTTCATGCAGTTGCTTTTGCAAAACTCACCCCATTGGCTTATTTCTCTGGACTGCCAATTAATCACAGGGTTATGTTTAACCAACCAAGGAAGTCCCAACACAATGGGAGTAGGTAGACCCTCCAACACATAACAAGATAATTGTTCCCTATGTATTGCCCCTACCCGAAGGTCAATGTTATGAACCTCATGAACAAAGCTACCTTGGCCGAGAGGCCTGGCGTCAATGGAGAATATAGGGATCGGTTTGACCAATACACTCAGATGCATACCTTGAGCCTGAGCAAACTGAGCGTCAACCAGATTAGCCCCGGAACCACTATCAAGAAGAACAGACAATCTCTCCACTCTCGTACCAACTACCACCTCCACTGGTACAAGGAACTGAGAAGAACTGGCGGATGAAATACATACTCCCAGGTTGTCGTCCACCACACAACCTGGGATTAACAGTTTTCCGGCGACTTTTGGCTCAACAAGGCACGGGATGGACATTCTCCAACAAAATGTCCCTCTTTCCCGCAGAAAAAACATCTTCTAGTCCTGCGGCGTACCGCCAATCCCCTCCTACGAAATGATGTCCCTCCCAACTGCATAGGCTCATCCGAACAGACAAGGGGAACCTCAACATAAGGGACTTTAGTGGTAGGTGGAGAAACAACAGGGAGTGGGGTTACCTCACCCCTCTCCCGAAGCCGTCTATCAGTACGGATAGCTAAGGCCATAGCAGCCTCCAGAGAAGGAGGAGACTCATACTGAGCCAAAACGTCTTTTAATTTATCAGAAAGCCCATGACAAAACTGGCTCCTAAGAGCTGGGTCATTCCACTGAGTATCTGTGGCCCATCTACGAAACCCAGAAGCAAATTCCTCTGCCGGACGATCTCCCTGCTGTATCTTACGTAATTTTGTCTCAGCAAGAGAGACCCGATCTGGGTCATCATATACCAATCCCAGGGCAGTAAAAAATTGATCTACAGACAGTAGAGCCGGGGATCCCGGAGGAAGGGAAAATGCCCAGGATTGAGGGTCCCCTTGCAGAAGTGAGATAACAATTCCACACTCTCTGCTCCTCACTCCCTGATGATCGAGGCCGAAGCCGAAAATACAATTTACATGCCTCCCGGAAGGTGAAAAATTTGTCTCGCCCACCAGTGAACCTGTCCGGGAGAGCTACTTTAGGTTCAACTTTGGTTTGCTCCAGGGGAGACAAAACTTTGGACTTAATGTCCGTCAGCTCCATGGATAATCCCTGCAACTGCAGAGCCAGCTGGGCTACTGGATCCATGGTAACTGGAGATAATTTTTATGGCCAGTGAAAATGTCACGCTGTCTAATGATATGTATACAATGTCAGTAAACTATTAATACAGGAACAACACTCTATACAACAACTAGTATAGCAACATCAGCATGTAAGTATAGAATAGATTTACCTGACACGATATCTGCTGAACTCAGGGTTAATCTTGAGGACTTGATGAGCTGAAACAGGAAAGAGGTGGACCGGGATCTAACCTGACCCTAAACTGGGGTCCTAACTAATCCCTCACCTTGGAGGTACTGATAATGGTTCAGAGGTCCAAGTCTCCAACCTAACCCTGTCTCCTATCAGACCCTGAACCCTGTAATCAGTCCTAAGAAGGATCCTGACTACCACCAAAGGGATATGGGCTGATCTCAGCTAAATACACAGATTAGACATATAAGACAGACAGGATAACACTCGCTTGCATACACACTCAAACACCAAAGGAACATAAATGGTCTGGGAAATAAACTCTAACCAAGTTGAGCTTAGAACAACTAAGGAGCTCACAACTAAAGTCTATACAGATTCATTCCTATCTGTGGTCTGCATGAAGGTTTCACTGGCAACTCCCCAAGCAGACAACCAGGAATTTAAAGGAAACCAATCAACAAATAATCAATTGCAGCCGGGAGAAACTGCACCCAGTCCCAGCACCGAGCACAGACAGAATTAACTCCCTAGCTGCCAAACACAAAGAAACAGCAGCTCAGCTGTGAGAAGTCAAAATGTGCAACCGCGACGATCTTCGTGGCAATGCACACATGACACACGGTTACTAAGCAGGAGGTACCTGTGCTCCAAAGCACTACCAAGGACCAGCAGACGTTGGTGGAACTCGGATACGGAGATGGAGGCACCTAGGCCAAAGGCACTGGGGAGAACCAGTTGACGGTACTGGACCCCGGACGGGTAGCAGAAGGAAAAGAGGCAATGTCACAACCGAGTACCAGCTGACGTTACTGTGACACGGTTACTAAGCAGGAGGTACCTGTGCTCCAAAGCACTACCAAGGACCAGCAGACGTTGGTGGAACTCGGATACGGAGATGGAGGCACCTAGGCCAAAGGCACTGGGGAGAACCAGTTGACGGTACTGGACCCCGGACGGGTAGCAGAACGCACCCATGAAAATGTAAGTTGACAGGACGCAAGCCGTCCGCAGTTACCGAATCACACAGTCCTACAGTGGGTGCTTGTCCTATTGTCACAATGGAAACCGCCTTTATTTACATATCCCACAGCACACATAGGAATCACCTAAACTGCAGGCACCATAGAGTCGGCTAACCCGAATGCAACACGACAGCACAACTTATTGGAGGATAATTGACGTTCACACTGCCAGGAAACAGCTGTCGTGCTGTAACCAGGCTGGCCAGGAGTCAGTACCCCTGCCAATTACTTACGAGCAACAAATGGCGGTGTTGTAGCCCAGGGAGTAGAGTTCAGGTGGTAGAAAGATGAACATAACAGGAGACATGGAAAACGTTGCCAAACAGTTATTTAATCTGAAAACGGACAGGCAAATTCAGGTGAGATCCATGCCTTGTTCATTTTCAGAAAAGTAAGCCGGTCTACATTCTCTGAGGATAGTCGCATGCGACGGTCTGTTACTACACCACCTGCAGCACTAAAGACACGCTCAGATAATACACTGGCAGCAGGGCAAGCCAGCACCTCCAATGCATACTGGCTAAGCTCTGGCCATGTATCCAACTTAGAGACCCAAAATTTGAAAGGGGAAGAGGCATCTGGGAGTACACTTAGAGGGAAAGCCAAGTAGTCTGTCACCATCTTACGGAAACGTTTCTTCCTGGTGACTGGAGCCTGTCTCGGATGGTGTAGACCTTGCTGGCGCTGTCACAAAACTTTGCCACATTTGTAACATACAGCTCTTGCCCTGTGCAGAGGCGCTGCTTCTGCTCCCTCTTGGTGTAGAGGTGTCTACACTGCCTCGACGCACAGAGCTGCTTTGTAAAGCAGTAGCAGCAGCAGCAGCTCTCTCGGCTGGAATGTACAACAGTATGGATTGCACCAGTGTGTCTTGGTACTCCTGCATTTTACGGTCCCGGTTCACCGGTGTGATGAGGGTTTGTAAGTTGTCCCGGTAGCGAGGGTCTAGGAGGGTGTACACCCAATAATCTGACGTGGTGAGAATGTGGGCGATGCGGCGGTCGTTTCTCAGGCACTGAAGCATGAAATCAACCATGTGCTGCAGACTCCCAACTGGCCAACAAAGGCTGTCCTCTGGAAGAGGCGTCATCTCTGCCTCCTCTGCATCACCCCACCCTCGCTCTACATACTGACTAGAGCGTTGTGTACCTCCCTCTGTAGGGATTTCTTCCTCCTCCATTGACTCCTCCTCCTCCTCATCCTCCTCACAAAGTGAGCCCTGCCCAACCCTTTGTGAGGAACCACGTTGCGCTGACTGTCCTGAAGGTAATTGAATTTGTGACTCCTCATCCTCCACCTCTTCCAAAACCTCTTCCTTTAGTGCTTTCAGTGATTTCTGAAGCAGGCAGATAAGGGGGACAGTCATGCTGACTAGTGCATCATCTGCACTCGCCATCCGCGTTGAGACATCAAACGCACGCAAATTGTCGCAGATGTCCTTCATAGAGGCCCACTCAGTAGTGGTGAAGTGTGAACGGCGCAAATTGCGAGTTGATTGCGCCTGTTGCAGCTGATACTCCATTACTGCTGGCTGCTGCTCACACAACCGCTCCAACATGTGTAACGTGGAATTCCACCTGGTGGGTACGTCACATATGATGCGATGTTCAGGAAGGCGAAATCTGACTTGCAGAGCTGCAATGCGCGATCTGGCCATGCTGGAACGTCGCAAGTGAGCGCACTCTAGGCGGACCTTGTGCAGCAGTGCATCAAGATCCGGATAGTCCCTCAAAAAACTCTGCACGACCAAGTTGAGCACATGTGCCAGACATGGTATGTGAGTGAGGTTGCCAAGGCCCAGAGCTGCCACCAGATTTTGGCCATTGTCACACACTACCAAGCCTGGCTGGAGATTAGCTGACAAAAACCACACGTCGCTCTCCTGCTTGATGGCATCCCAGAGCTCCTGCGCTGTGTGGCTTCGATTCCCCATGGAAATTAATTTCAGGACGGCCTGTTGACGTTTGGCCACGGCTGTGCTCATATCGGTTGCAACAGGTAAGCGTTCACGGGTCCATGTGGAGGTATACCGTGACGGCTCGTGCAGCGATGATTCTGAGGAACTGGAGTAGGAGGAGGAATTAATGTGTACAGACTGGATTCCTGCAATCCTTTGAGTTGGCAGAACACGTACAGCGCCACTGGCAAGATCTGTACCCGGCTCCACAACATTGACCCAATGGGCAGTGAGGGAAAGGTATCGTCCTGTCATGTGTGCATTGCCACGAAGATCGTCGCGGTTGCACATTTTGACTTCTCACAGCTGAGCTGCTGTTTCTTTGTGTTTGGCAGCTAGGGAGTTAATTCTGTCTGTGCTCGGTTCTGGGACTGGGTGCAGTTTCTCCCGGCTGCAATTGATTATTTGTTGATTGGTTTCCTTTAAATTCCTGGTTGTCTGCTTGGGGAGTTGCCAGTGAAACCTTCATGCAGACCACAGATAGGAATGAATCTGTATAGACTTTAGTTGTGAGCTCCTTAGTTGTTCTAAGCTCAACTTGGTTAGAGTTTATTTCCCAGACCATTTATGTTCCTTTGGTGTTTGAGTGTGTATGCAAGCGAGTGTTATCCTGTCTGTCTTATATGTCTAATCTGTGTATTTAGCTGAGATCAGCCCATATCCCTTTGGTGGTAGTCAGGATCCTTCTTAGGACTGATTACAGGGTTCAGGGTCTGATAGGAGACAGGGTTAGGTTGGAGACTTGGACCTCTGAACCATTATCAGTACCTCCAAGGTGAGGGATTAGTTAGGACCCCAGTTTAGGGTCAGGTTAGATCCCGGTCCACCTCTTTCCTGTTTCAGCTCATCAAGTCCTCAAGATTAACCCTGAGTTCAGCAGATATCGTGTCAGGTAAATCTATTCTATACTTACATGCTGATGTTGCTATACTAGTTGTTGTATAGAGTGTTGTTCCTGTATTAATAGTTTACTGACATTGTATACATATCATTAGACAGCGTGACATTTTCACTGGCCATAAAAATTATCTCCAGTTACCATGGATCCAGTAGCCCAGCTGGCTCTGCAGTTGCAGGGATTATCCATGGAGCTGACGGACATTAAGTCCAAAGTTTTGTCTCCCCTGGAGCAAACCAGAGTTGAACCTAAAGTAGCTCTCCCGGACAGGTTCACTGGTGGGCGAGACAAATTTTTCACCTTCCGGGAGGCATGTAAATTGTATTTTCGGCTTCGGCCTCGATCATCAGGGAGTGAGGAGCAGAGAGTGGGAATTGTTATCTCACTTCTGCAAGGGGACCCTCAATCCTGGGCATTTTCCCTTCCTCCGGGATCTCCGGCTCTACTGTCTGTAGATCAATTTTTTACTGCCCTGGGATTGGTATATGATGACCCAGATCGGGTCTCTCTTGCTGAGACTAAATTACGTAAGATACAGCAGGGAGATCGTCCGGCAGAGGAATTTGCTTCTGAGTTTCGTAGATGGGCCACAGATACTCAGTGGAATGACCCAGCTCTTAGGAGCCAGTTTTGTCATGGGCTTTCTGATAAATTAAAAGACGTTTTGGCTCAGTATGAGTCTCCTCCTTCTCTGGAGGCTGCTATGGCCTTAGCTATCCGTACTGATAGACGGCTTCGGGAGAGGGGTGAGGTAACCCCACTCCCTGTTGTTTCTCCACCTACCACTAAAGTCCCTTATGTTGAGGTTCCCCTTGTCTGTTCGGATGAGCCTATGCAGTTGGGAGGGACATCATTTCGTAGGAGGGGATTGGCGGTACGCCGCAGGACTAGAAGATGTTTTTTCTGCGGGAAAGAGGGACATTTTGTTGGAGAATGTCCATCCCGTGCCTTGTTGAGCCAAAAGTCGCCGGAAAACTGTTAATCCCAGGTTGTGTGGTGGACGACAACCTGGGAGTATGTATTTCATCCGCCAGTTCTTCTCAGTTCCTTGTACCAGTGGAGGTGGTAGTTGGTACGAGAGTGGAGAGATTGTCTGTTCTTCTTGATAGTGGTTCCGGGGCTAATCTGGTTGACGCTCAGTTTGCTCAGGCTCAAGGTATGCATCTGAGTGTATTGGTCAAACCGATCCCTATATTCTCCATTGACGCCAGGCCTCTCGGCCAAGGTAGCTTTGTTCATGAGGTTCATAACATTGACCTTCGGGTAGGGGCAATACATAGGGAACAATTATCTTGTTATGTGTTGGAGGGTCTACCTACTCCCATTGTGTTGGGACTTCCTTGGTTGGTTAAACATAACCCTGTGATTAATTGGCAGTCCAGAGAAATAAGCCAATGGGGTGAGTTTTGCAAAAGCAACTGCATGAATACAGTCATCAGTGCGGTCGTGCCTAGTACATTGCCTCCTTTTTTGGAGGATTTTGGGGATGTTTTCTCTGAGGAGGGGTGTCAGGAGTTGCCTCCTCATCGCGTGTATGACTGCTCTATTAATCTCCTTCCTGATGCTAAGTTGCCTAAAGCTAGGTTGTATGATCTTTCTGGTCCTGAGAGGCAGGCTATGAAAGATTATATTTCTGAAAGTCTGGCCAAAGGGCATATTAGACCTTCATCTTCCCCAGTAGCCGCGGGGTTCTTCTTTGTGAAGAAGAAAGATGGAGGCCTACGCCCTTGCTTGGATTTCCGCGAACTTAATCGGATTACTGTTCGAGATCCGTATCCACTCCCTCTTATTCCTGATCTCTTCAATCAAATTGTTGGCGCCAAATGGTTTTCTAAATTGGATCTCAGGGGGGCGTATAATCTGATTAGGATAAAAGAGGGGGATGAGTGGAAAACGGCGTTTAACACCCCGGAGGGACATTATGAGAACCTAGTCATGCCTTTTGGTCTGACTACTGCACCAGCAGTATTCCAACATTTTGTTAATGACATTTTTCGTCACCTTGTGGGGCTGTTTGTGGTTGTATATTTGGACGACATTTTAATTTACTCGCCAGATCTTGTGTCTCATCAGGAGCATGTGAGACAGGTGTTGCAGATCTTGCGAGACAATAAACTATACGCCAAACTGGAGAAGTGTGTATTTGCCGTACAGGAACTTCAGTTTTTGGGTTTTTTGGTGTCAGCCTCCGGTTTCCGTATGGACCCTGAAAAGGTGAGAGCAGTGCTTGAATGGGATCAGCCAGGGGATCTTAAGGCTCTGCAGCGTTTTTTGGGGTTTGCTAACTACTACCGGAAATTTATTTGTAATTTTTCATCTGTCGTCAAACCTCTCACTGACATGACAAGAAAAGGGACGGATTTTTCTAAATGGTCGGACAAAGCTTGCCAAGCCTTTTCCTCTTTGAAGAAATGTTTTGCTTCGGCACCCGTTCTCATCCAACCAGATGCATCTCAGCCGTTCATTGTGGAGGTGGATGCGTCTGACGTAGGGGTGGGTGCTATATTGTCCCAGGGTCCGTCCCCTGGTAAATGGCATCCGTGCGCTTTCTTTTCTAAGAAATTGTCGTCCGCCGAAAGGAATTATGATATCGGCAATAGGGAACTTTTGGCCATTAAGTTAGCTTTTGAAGAATGGCGTCACTTTTTGGAGGGGGCAGTCCACCCGGTTACCGTTATTACTGATCACAAGAACCTGTTGTATTTGGAATCCGCTAAGCGTCTGAATTCCAGACAAGCTCGATGGTCGTTGTTTTTTACCAGGTTTAATTTTGTCGTCACTTATCGCCCGGGGTCTAAGAATGTAAAGGCTGATGCCTTGTCTCGCAGTTTCCCAGGGGCCGGGAAAACGGATGACCCAAGTCCTATCCTTCAGGAGGGGGTGGTAGTGTCGGCTGTATTTTCTGAGCTTGAGGAGGAGGTGTTAGAGGCTCAGGGGGACGCCCCTGCAGGACCTCCAGGGAGACTGTTTGTCCCAAATCTGTTGAGACAAAAGGTTATTGAGGCACATCATAATTCTGCTCTAGCAGGACATCCAGGGAGTAAGGCTACTTTAGATCTCCTTTCTCGCCGGTTTTGGTGGCCTAATGCTAATAAAGATGTTATAACTTTTGTCGCGTCATGTGGGGTGTGTGCTCGCTCTAAAACCCCTCATACCCGTCCGTCTGGGACCCTTTTACCCTTGAAACTTCCGGAGCGTCCATGGACTCATTTATCTATGGACTTCATTACGGACCTTCCTCCGTCGTCAGGGAATACTGTCATACTGGTGGTTGTTGACAGGTTCAGTAAGATGGCACATTTCGTTGCTCTTCCTGCACTCCCTAATGCTAAAACTCTGGCGCAGGTGTTCATTAGGGAGATCGTTAGACTTCATGGGTTGCCTTCTGATGTGGTGTCAGATAGGGGGTCTCAGTTTGTGTCCAAATTTTGGAGGGCATTTTGTTTACGTCGGGGGATGCAATTGTCATTTTCCTCGGCTTTTCATCCGCAGACCAATGGTCAGACAGAGCGTCTGAATCAGAGCTTAGAGACATATCTCCGGTGTTTTGTCTCAGAGAACCAAGAGGACTGGTCTTCTTTCTTGCCTCTGGCAGAGTTCGCTCTTAACAACAGGCGGAGCGAGTCCACTGGTAAGTCCCCGTTTTTTGGGGCATATGGTTTCCATCCCCAGTTTTGTACTTTCAATGGGGGGGGGCCCTTCTGGGGTTCCTGAGGAGGAGCGTTTCTCGTCGTCACTTGCTTCTGTGTGGAGAGGTGTATTGAATAATCTGAGTGCGATGGGGAACCGTTACAAACGTATGGCTGATAGGAGGAGAGTTTCTGGTCCAGATCTGAATGTGAACGATCTGGTATGGTTGTCTACCAGGAATATAAAACTTAAAGTGCCCTCCTGGAAACTGGGTCCCAGATTCATCGGGCCGTACAGGATCAGTTCCATAATTAATCCTGTGGCATTTCGTCTGGACCTCCCTCCTATGTTTAAAATTCATAATGTGTTCCACAAGTCATTACTTAAAAGGTATGTGGCACCAGTCATACCGTCACCTCTACCTCCTCCTCCTGTGTTGGTCAATGGTAACTTGGAATTTCAAGTATCAAAGATCATTGACTCACGTCTGAATCGCCGGTCCCTTCAGTACTTGGTGCATTGGAAGGGGTATGGTCCAGAGGAGAGGACGTGGGTCCCTGCGTCTGATGTTAATGCAGATCGTTTGGTTCGGACCTTCCACAGAACTCACCCGGGCAGGCCTGGCCCTGAGGGTCCGGAGGCCCCTCGTAGAAGGGTGGGTACTGTCATGTGTGCATTGCCACGAAGATCGTCGCGGTTGCACATTTTGACTTCTCACAGCTGAGCTGCTGTTTCTTTGTGTTTGGCAGCTAGGGAGTTAATTCTGTCTGTGCTCGGTTCTGGGACTGGGTGCAGTTTCTCCCGGCTGCAATTGATTATTTGTTGATTGGTTTCCTTTAAATTCCTGGTTGTCTGCTTGGGGAGTTGCCAGTGAAACCTTCATGCAGACCACAGATAGGAATGAATCTGTATAGACTTTAGTTGTGAGCTCCTTAGTTGTTCTAAGCTCAACTTGGTTAGAGTTTATTTCCCAGACCATTTATGTTCCTTTGGTGTTTGAGTGTGTATGCAAGCGAGTGTTATCCTGTCTGTCTTATATGTCTAATCTGTGTATTTAGCTGAGATCAGCCCATATCCCTTTGGTGGTAGTCAGGATCCTTCTTAGGACTGATTACAGGGTTCAGGGTCTGATAGGAGACAGGGTTAGGTTGGAGACTTGGACCTCTGAACCATTATCAGTACCTCCAAGGTGAGGGATTAGTTAGGACCCCAGTTTAGGGTCAGGTTAGATCCCGGTCCACCTCTTTCCTGTTTCAGCTCATCAAGCCCTCAAGATTAACCCTGAGTTCAGCAGATATCGTGTCAGGTAAATCTATTCTATACTTACATGCTGATGTTGCTATACTAGTTGTTGTATAGAGTGTTGTTCCTGTATTAATAGTTTACTGACATTGTATACATATCATTAGACAGCGTGACACGTCCCTGGCCATGGGTACTGGTCCACGCATCGGTGGTCAGGTGGACCCTGCTACTGACGGCGTTTAGTAGCGCATGTTTAATGTTTCCCTCGACATGTTTTTGCAGAGCAGGGACAGCTTGCCTGCTGAAATAAAATCGGCTTGGCACATTATATTGTGGGACTGCCAATGCCATAAAGTTCCTGAAACTGTCAGTCTCCACCAGCCTGAATGACAGCATTTCAAGGGACAGGAGTTTTGCAATGCCAGCATTCAGAGCCTGTGCTCGTGGATGGTTTGCCGAGTATGGCCATCTTTTATCCCATGCCTGTGGTACCGATGGCTGTTTTGTGGTCTGGGAGTGTGACGATGACTGTGAACTTGCTGCTGTGGGTGGAATAACAGTTTGTCTATGGACAACAGTGACCGAGGTTCTTCCATGGAGATCCTGTGAGGAAGCCGAACCAGGTGTGTGTGAGCTGAAGGTAGAGGCTCCAACACGACCTGAAGATGTAGGTGCTGCTGTAGGTTGGCCTACATCTCCAGTGTGTCTTTGTAACTCAGCTACGTGCTTTGTCCGTACATGTTTCCACATATTTGTGGTATTCAGGTTACTGATATTTTTACCTCTTTTAACTTTTTGCTTACACAGCTTGCATTGAACATAGCAAATATCATCTACAAGTCTGTCAAAAAAGGACCACGCAGTGCAAGTCATGGGAGCGCCAATTTTGACATTTCTAAGAGAACTGCTCCCAACAGGTGCCAAACTGGAGGCTACAGGCAAGCGAGTCTGCAGCCTACCTCTCCCTCCTCTTTGTACCGTTGGGACAATCTCTTCCTCAGAGCTGCTCCCACCACCTTCCTGTTGCTCACGCCATGTTGGGTCTCGGACTTCATCATCTCCACTACCCTCTTCCAACACCTGCTGCTGTTGGATGGTCTGGGCAGCACCATGCTCCACAAAACCTGGCACCTGAGTCTCATCATCATCATAAGATGCGTTCTGCGGTGTGCTGTCCATCGGCACTGGCTCACCCGCCTCTTCAGATTGAGAGAGACACAGCTGTTGCGCATCACTGCATACTCCCTCTTCTTCAAATTGCAGAATGCTGCTTGCCTGTGCCCGTGTTTGCGAGCCAACAGATTCTGAGAACAGAAGCAGAGACTCAGCTGGCTCCTGTACAGAACTCTCTGACTGCCTGGGCAATTTGACAGGCGGTGAACAGACAGAAGGTTGCTCAACAGTGTTGTGTTCCTGAGAGGAGGTGGAAGGAATTGAAGTCGATGCATTGGCTGCCATCCAACCAACAAGGGCTTCAATTTGTTCTTCCCGCAGCAGGGGGGCACGCCGAGCTCCTACCAAAGTGCGCATAAAGGAACGCTCATGGGTAAAACTGGTGGATGCTGTGTCACTGAGGGCGGCAGCAGTCACAGAATCCCCACGTCCTCTCCCTGCTGAAACTCCACGGCCACGACCACGTGCCTTACTCACTGCCTTCTTCATCTTGGTGGATTGATAAAGAAAGTCAGAAAAGTTATAAGGCCTAAGTGTGGTTATTACGCAGAGACTGAAGTGAACACTGAAACACAACTGTTCACAATCTGTGAAAGGCTACTCCTTTGTCTACTTCTATAGTGTTTGCAACCAATGTATTGGATACGGATGGAAGCGCGTCACACTAATAGATTATATTTTAAATGGAATGGAGCAGAACCAATTGGAGATAAATGAAAAGGATGAGGCACTGAGACACGCTCAGCAGAGTACAAGCAGCAGTGCTTGAACAAGTAACTGGAGCGTGATGTGCACTCAAAAAATAAAAAACACAAGACTGAAGTGAACACTGAAACACAACTGTTCACAATCTGTGAAAGGCTACTCCTTTGTCTACTTCTATAGTGTTTGCAACCAATGTATTGGATACGGATGGAAGCGCGTCACACTAATAGATTATATTTTAAATGGAATGGAGCAGAACCAATTGGAGATAAATGAAAAGGATGAGGCACTGAGACACGCTCAGCAGAGTACAAGCAGCAGTGCTTGAACAAGTAACTGGAGCGTGATGTGCACTCAAAAAATAAAAAACACAGACTGAAGTGAACACTGAAACACAACTGTTCACAATCTGTGAAAGGCTACTCCTTTGTCTACTTCTATAGTGTTTGCAACCAATGTATTGGATACGGATGGAAGTGCGTCACACTAATAGATTATATTTTAAATGTAATGGAGCAGAACCAATTGGAGATAAATGAAAAGGATGAGGCACTGAGACACGCTCAGCAGAGTACAAGCAGCAGTGCTTGAACAAGTAACTGGAGCGTGATGTGCACTCAAAAAATAAAAAACACAGACTGAAGTGAACACTGAAACACAACTGTTCACAATCTGTGAAAGGCTACTCCTTTGTCTACTTCTATAGTGTTTGCAACCAATGTATTGGATACGGATGGAAGCGCGTCACACTAATAGTTAAATTGCATGGAGCTGCAAGAATTACACTGAAGAAAAAAAAAAGAGTCTGTGAGTGACACGTGCAGATGCCTACAGACAGCGTTGCATGCAGAGCAAACTGCAGCGTCACTTACACTCACACACACACCTTGCAGAGCTGTTAAAACAACACTGCAGGCAAAAGGAAGCTTTACACAGCGGTTGGTGCTAGCCTGCCTACAGCACACTACACTAAATCGCAATCTCTAACTGTCCCTCAGAGTCAGCACAGCAGCGTTCTGTCCCTTACTGAATTCACAGCACAGTGACGCTAAAATGGCGGCGGCGCCTTTTATAGTGCATTCTGACATCATTTCAGCATCCAATCACAGCCATGCCATTAGTTAACATGACCGCAGCAGTACAGGATGTGCCCACACTTCTTAGGATTCCTCATTGGCTGACTAAAATCACATTGCCTCTCAAAGAATTATGGGAACTTCCGATTCCGGTATACGATATATGGAAAATATCGGAACGAAGTATCGAAAGGCCGAAACAGCTAATATCGGCCGATACCCGATACTTGCGGTATCGTATCGCTCAACACTAACGGTGACAATAAGCCCGGTTAATAATGGAGAGGCGTCAATAAGACACCGATCCATTATTAATCCCAAAGTTTTTAAATGTATAAAAAAAAGACACAGCAAGAAAAAAGTCTTTTAATGAAATAAAAGCGACAACACAGTTTTCATTTCTTTTATTACTCTCTCATTCCTGCGACGCCATCGATCTCCTGTAAAAAAAGGAAAAAAACAAACCAACAGTATACCACCTGTCCAACGCAGTCCATAGTAACGAATGTCCCACGACGATCCAGCTCTGCTACATCGGAATGACAGGCAGAGCCTGTCATCCCGGCGCAGCACAGCTGATTACCTGCTTCCCCGGCGGTGACGTCATCGGACTGACTGCTTTACGGCCGGGATTACCCAGCAGTCACTGCAGTTATCGCGAGAAAGATGATGTCGGCCATCAAGCAGTCCAGGCCGTGACCGCCGGAGATCTTCTGCCAGGTAAGTGCCGCTGACTCCTGACAGACCCGACCGACGGACACTGACAGTGACAGTGACAATTCCGATTCCGGTATCCGATATGACGACAATATCGGATCTCGGAATCGAAAGCCCGATACAGCTAATATCGGCCGATACCCGATATTTGCAGTATCGTATCGCTCAACACTAGTCCAGACCTAAATCCATTTGAGAATCAGTGGTAAGACTTGAAAATTGCTGTTCACAAATGCAGGGCTGGCTCCAGGTTTTCCTGGGCCCCAGACGAAAGATTCTCAGTGAGCCCCTTAAAACAGATACCATGATTCATGATGTACAGATATAGCAGAGAAATATAGGTATAGTACAATGCTAAAGATTTCTACAATAGCTCAGAAACTGGCAAATCCTCGCAGAACACAGTGCTGGGGGAATTCAAAAGTCTGCAGTCACACAGAGTGACTGCAGACTTATCATTTTAGACTGTACAGTATAGTCCTCCATACAGAATTATGGACATCACATAGTCCTTCATACAGTATTATGGAAACCACACAATCTTCCATGCAGTATTATGGTATCTACTGTAACAATTATATGGGTACTACAGAATCTGATTGCGTGGGATAATATGACACTAAGACCAAAGCTGATGCAAATAAGTATATTTAACAAGTGTAACAAAACTAACAGGGCACTTCCTGCAATAGTAACGAAAACACAGCATAATATAGAATGATGCAAGTAAAGCAAAACTAACAGAGCACTTCCTGCAATTGTAATGAAAACACAGCACAATATGGACTGAGGCAAGTAAGGCAAAACTAACAGAGCACTTCCTGCAATAGTAGCGAATGCTCAGCTCAATATAGAAGTGTCCTGAGTAACTGAAGAGCAGGATGTAACCAGTCCAACAGTAATATAATGCAGCTATGTACAAGGCACTAAACGTAGGAGTCCAGCAGAAAGTATGTGAGTAAGCACACCGCATTTAATGCGGCAGTCCAGAAATATTAAGAATGAGTATGCACACAGCACTGAAGTGTAGAAGTCCAGCAATAATAAAGGTGGAAATGCACACAGCACTTAAACATGGAAGTCCAGCATTATACAGGAGAGGCATTAACAAGAGAAGGTCACTATGTGTACCTTTTGGGCTGAAAGTCCCACACAAGTCCAGCACAGCAGCCCACATAAACGCAGACCTAGAGGGGATGATGATGATGTCAGGATTCCTCACTGGCCATAGCAGTTTCAGGAGCAAATAGCTCCAACTAGAAGTCCAGACATTAGCTAAGCACTGACAGCATCAGGCAGACCCACAGAGGACTGTAGGCAGCAGAACGTGGAAAGGCAGAGTACCAAGTGACGAGCAGCAGCAGTAGGGAATCCACCAGCAGGAGCTCAGGAGCCAACAGCAATAAAATACTCAGGCAAAGAGGATTGCAAGACCTGGATTTAAATAATCAGGACAGACAGGATTTTCCATGACAGGGTGAGATATGAGACTCCATCTTGGATCAGGGCAAACAGGCACAAAGGAAAGTCCGGAATCCTTACATCTACATAGTCTTCCATGCAGTATTATGGGTACTACATAGTCCTTCATACAGTATTATGGGAACGACATAGCCTTCCATACAGTATTATGGGCACTACATAGTCCTCATAATATTATGAGCACCACATAGTCCTCCATAGAGTATTATGGGCAACTCATAGTCCTCCATACAGTATTTTGGGCACTACATAGTTCTTCATACAGTACATAATTCATACATTATCGGCTCCATATATTGCTCCATACAGAATTATGGGCCCCACATGTTGCTCCATACAGTTTAATGGGCCCCATATATTGCTCCATACAGTTTAATTGGCCCCATATATTGCTCCAAATAGAATAATTGGCCCAGATAGTGCTCCACACAGAATAATGGAGCCAATACAGTGGGTACGGAAAGTATTCAAACCCTTTTAAATTTTTCATTCTTTGTTTCATTGCAGCCATTTGGTAAATTCAAAAAAGTTCATTTTTTTCTCATTAATGTACACTCTGCACCCCATCTTGACTTAAAAAACAGAAATGTAGAAATTTTTGCAAATTTATTAAAAAAGAGAAACTGAAATATCACATGGTCATAAGTATTCAGACCCTTTGCTCAGACACTCATATTTAAGTCAAATGCGGTCCATTTCCTGTGTTCCTGCTTGAGATGGTCCTACTCCTTCATTGGAGTCCAGCTGTGTTTAATTAAACTGATAGGACTTGATTTGTAAAGGCACACACCTGTCTATATAAGACCTCACAGCTTCATCTACTATATAATCGTCTAATTCTGTCTGTCTGTAACGGAAATCCCGCGTCGCTGATGGGTCGCGCCCGGCCGGACGCGACCAATCAGCGACAGGCGCAGTCCGGCCGCAAATTGGCGCAGGAATTGAACCACGCACACCACCGCTATCGTTGGGAGATCAGCGGCGCTAGCCGTTGATCTCCCGACAGTAGCCGTGGGTCATCTCCTGCCGCATGGAGGTCAGCGGCAACGCAGCCGGGAGATGACTAGCGCCAGCCGGTCATCTCCCAGCTGCTCGCAGCAGAAGTACCCCGACCGGCGGCCTCCACGTAAACCCCAGCAGCAGCCTCCACGTACACCCCACCAGCAGCAGCCTCTATATACTCCAGTAGCAGCAGTCTCCACATATACCCCAGCAGCAGCAGCCTCCACATATACCCCAGCAGCAGCAGCATCCACATGTACCCCAGCAGCAGCAGCCTCCACATATACCCCAGCAGCAGCCTCCACATACACCCCAGCAGCAGCCTCTATATACACCCCAGCAGCCTCTATATACACCCCAGCAGCCTCTATATACACCCCAGCAGCAGCAGCCTCTATATACACCCCATTCATTGCATTATTCTTAAATCTTCATAAATGAACTACATACATATTCTAGAATACCAGATGCGTTAGAATCGGGCCACCATCTAGTACAGAATAATGATGACTTCATCACATTCAAATAGTCCCTCACTACTTTCAAGACCACACTCGCTGCAGCAAAACAAACCTACTTCTCATCTCTCATATCCTCCCTGTCTCACAACCCTAAACAGTTATTCAACACCTTCAATTCTCTCCTCCGCCCCCAGCACCTCCTCCCTCCCCCCTCATCTCAGCCGAAGACTTTACCTCATTTTTCAAGGAGAAGATTGATAACATCAGACACAGTTTTGGTCAACAACCCCAAGAGCCCTTCCTCCTAACTGCCCTGCCCTCCTCCAAAACCAACTTCCCCACCATTACAGAGGATCGACTCTCCACCCTACTATCAAGATCACATCTCACTACCTGTGCACTTGACCCAGTCCCATCCCACTTCATCCCAAACCTCACCACAGTGTTCATCCCAACCCTAACCCATCTCTTCAACCTATCACTAACAACTGGTGTTTTCCCCTCAAGCTTTAAACATGCTTCAATCACACCGATCCTCAAAAAGCCCTCTCTTGACCCATCCTCTGTATCTAGCTATCACCCTATATCACTTCTCCCCTATGCCTCAAAACTACTGGAACAACACGTCCATCTTGAACTGTCCTCCCACCTCTCATCTTGCTCCCTCCTCGACCACCTACCATCTGGCTTCCGGCCACACCACTCCACTGAAACTGCCCTAACTAAGGTCACCAATGACCTATTATCTGCCAAGGCCAAGCGGCACTACTCAGTCCTCCTCCTCCTGGACCTGTCCTCTGCCTTTGACACAGTGGACCATTCCCTATTACTACAGACCCTCTCATCTCTTGGTATCACAGACTTGGCCCTATCTTGGATCGTGTCATACCTAACAGACCGGACATTCAGCGTCTCCCACTCGCACACCACCTCCTCACCGCACCCTCTATCTGCCGGAGTCCCGCAAGGTTCAGTCCTAGGGACCCTGCTCTTCTCCATCTACACCTTCGGCTTCGGACAGCTCATAGAATCTCGCGGCTTTGAATATCACCTCTATGCTGATGACACACAGAGCTACATCTCTAGACCAGATATCACCTCCCTACTAAACAGAATCCCTCAATGTCTGTCCGCTATTTCATCCTTTTTCTCTCGTAGATTCCTAAAACTTAATATGGACAAAACAGAATTCATCATCTTTCCCCCTATCTCACACCTATAGGACCTATAAATTAATGTAAACGACTGCCCACTCTCTCCAGTCCCACAAGCTCGCTGCCTCGGGGTTATCCTTGACACTGATCTCTCTTTTAAACCACATATCCAAGCCCTCTACACCTCCTGCCGACTTCAACTCAAAAATATCTCAAGGATCCGTACATTCCTCAACCAAGAATCTGCAAAAACCCTAGTCCATGCCCTCATCATTGTTGCACAGCTTCTGAATCCACACCTTTGCAGAGGAAACTTCACAGAGCAGGTTGCATGGGATAACAAGCGTTTACTTCTCTGAACACGAGGTAAAAAGTATAATGCACAGACATTACAGCATTGCATCAGCTAACAGGAACAAAACGAAAGTGAAACTAAAAACAGAAGAGACTAATTCTTATACTATACATTAAACAGAAGGAAACGTTACACAACATCGCCATCTATTGTCAGGTCAGCATAAAGTCCTCCATTTACTTATAATATAGAAGTCCTAATCTGTTGCATATGACAACAATCATCTCCCGCCTCGACTACTGCAACCTCCTGCTATGTGGCCTCTCCTCTAACACTCTCGCACCCCTCCAATCTATTCTAAACTCTGCTGCCTGACTAATCCACCTGTCCCACCGCTATTCCCCGGCCTCTCCCCTCTGTCAATCCCTGCACTGGCTCCCCATTACACAAAGACTCCAGTTCAAAACCCTAATCATGACATACAAAGCCATCCACAACCTGTGTCCTCCATACATCTGTGACCTCGTCTCCCAGTACCTACCTGCACGCAACCTTCGTTCCTCACAGGATCTCCTCCTCTCCTCCCCTCTTATCTCCTCTTCTCACAATCGCATACAAGATTTCTCCCGCGCATCCCACCTACTCTGGAACTCTCTACCAGAACATATCAGACTCTCGCCTACCATGGAAACCTTCAAAACGAATCTGAAGACCCACCTCTACCGACAAGCCTACAACCTGCAGTAACCACCGATCCACCAAACCACTGCACCACCAGCTCTACCCTCTACTACTGTATCCTCACCTATCCCTTGTAGATTGTGAGCCCTCGCGGGCAGGGTCCTCTCTCCTACTGTACCAGTCGTAACTTGTATTGTCTAAGATTACTGTACTTGTATTTATGTATACCCCACCTCACATGTAAAGCGCCATGGAATAAATGGCGCTATAATAATAAATAATAATAATAATGACCCTTATAGTGCTCTATACAGTATAATTTGATCTATATAATACTCAGTACATAAAAAATAAATAATCAAATACTCACCTCTTGTTCCGCACAGTTGCAGTTTCCTCAGCATCTTCTGGCTTTCTGCTCTGCTTTGCACATCGGGCGCAAAAAAGTCACAAGTCAGAAGATGATGAAGATACCAGAGCTGCGGGGAACTAGGAGAGGTGACTATCTGAAATAATGATGCGGGGTAGGAGGGGGGTGGGCACGCAACTCATGGACACCATAATGCGCTGGTGTCCCCAACAGCTTGTGAGCCCCCCCTTTTATCTAGGACCCAGGCCCTTACCCAGGTGCACTGGATGGTGACGCGGGCCCTGCACATATGCCTCTGTCCAATCTCACTGAACTAGAGCTAGTTTGCAAAGAAGAATGGGCAAAAATGTGAGACTTTTAAGGCTGTGTTTCCACGGTCAGGAAACACAGCGCTTTGGACGGAGTGGAAAGTCCGCTCCGCCCAAAGCCCCGCCCCCTTGTGAACGCGCGGTGAATCCGGATGTGCTCATTGCACACATCCGGAATCACCGCCGCGCTACATAGCCCTGTGTTATTTCCCTTGCGGCGACGGAGCGTCGCCGCAAGGGAATAGGACATGCTGCGGTCTAAAAAGACGCGCAGCATGTCCGTTAACGCAGGTCTGCCGCCTGTGTGTTTTTACGCATAGTGGAGACGGGATTTCTTGAAATCCCCTCCACTATGCTGTAACATCTGGACGCTGCGTGTTTGACGCTGCGCCAGCGCACAGTGTCAAACACGCAGCAATTACTGACCGTGGAAACACAGCCTAAATGTGCAAAGCTGGTAGAGGCATACAACAAAAGACTGCCAGCAGTAATTGCAGGGAAAGGTGATCCTACAAAGTATTGACTCAGTGGGGCAGAATACAAATGCACGTCACAATTTCCAGATTTATATTTTTAAAATATTTAGAAACCCATGTATCATTTCCTTTACACTTCACAAATACTTGCTACTTTGTGTTGGTAGACTACATAAAATCCCAATAAAATACAAAGTTTGAGGGTGTAACGTGAAAAAATATGAAAAAGTAAGCAGGGCAAGAATACTTTCTCAAGCCACTAACAACTAGCAAATTACCTGCAAGTGGCTTCAGAACACAGCTGTTGTTCAGCAAGAGTAAAGGTTGTGCAAGCTGCGGTGTCTTCAGCTTCCTGCCATCTTTTTTGTATTTTCTCATTTCCTGGTTAATAAAACACACGGTATACATGTAAGCATGTTTTAGAAATGCACGTCAGGTTACATGCAATGAAATAACAAGTATTCATTTAGTAAAATTTTACTCATTCTTATTTAACCATAGGGATACATAATAGTAAGACCTCATTCAGATGTCCATTTTTCATGTACATGCTCAGCGTTTTTTCCAGATAGAATATGTATTTTTTTATAATCTAAGGGGCTATTCATGTCATCGAGAAATGTTCATTTTTGATCAAAAGTACAAGTCTTTGGGTCTGTGAAAATCACTGACAGCGCACGCAGGGCCGACATCAGCACCCGGTGTACCCGGGCAAGTGCCGGGGCCCTGAGCAGGTGGGGGAGCCCACTCGCCATTGGGCACCCCGGCGCTAACCCCCCCGCTTGCTCAGGGCCCCGGCAGCAGCCGGCATAATACCTCTCCCTGTGCCTCCGCAGCTCCGGGCTCCAGGGGGTGCCTGCAGGGCGCCTGCGCTTCCTCTCACAGCAGCGCTGCTGGTTGACATCATCATTCAGCGGCCGGCTGTGACAGAGAGCGCGGGCGTAGGTGATGCTGCGGCCTGGACTGCCTGCGGTGCGGATGCCGGACAGGTGAGATGTGGGGTGTGTGTGTGTGTCAGTGTGTGTGTGTGTGTGTCAGTGTGTGTGTGTGTGTCTGCCTGCGTGTGTGTATGTAGTGCGATGCTTTGTGTGTATGTGAGAGAGTGCTGCGGTGCAGTCTGTGTGGTGCTGTATGTGTGATGGTGGTGGGGGGGAGGCAGTGATGATGATGGGGAGGCGATGATGATGGGGAGGCGATGATGATGGGGAGTCAATGATGATGGGGAGGCAATGATGATAATGGGGTGGCAATGATGATGATGATGGGGAGACAATGATGATGGGGAGCCAATGATGATGATGGGGAGGCAATGATGATAATGATGGGGAGGCAATGATGATAATGATGATGGGGAGGCAATGATGATGATGGGGAGTTAATGATGATAATGGGGAGACAGGCAATGATGATGATAATGGGGAGGCAATGATGATGATGGGGAGGCAATGATGATGGGGAAGCAATGATGATAATGGGGAGGCAATGATGTTGATGGGGAGGCAATGATGATGATGATGATGGGGAGGCAATGATGATGATGGGGAGTTAATGATGATAATGGGGAGACAGGCAATGATGATGATAATGGGGAGGCAATGATGATGATGGGGAGTTAATGATGATAATGGGGAGACAGGCAATGATGATGATAATGGGGAGGCAATGATGATGGCAAGGCAATGATGATGATGATGGGGAGGCAATGATGATGATGGGGAGACAATGATGATGATGATGGGGAGGCAATGATGATGATAATGGGGAAGCAATAATGATGATAATGGGGAGTGCAGAACTCAGCACAGTGCAGAGGAGAGCTCCATATTTTGTATGGAGCATTATATGGGGACCAGTATCCTGTATAGAGCATTAGTTGGGGTCCAATATTCTTTATGGAGCATTATATTTGGCCCATAATACTGTATGGAGGACTATGTGGTGCCCATAATATTGTATGGAGGACTGTACTGTCCAGTCTGTACTGTGCGCTGTGAGGATTTGGCGGTTTCTGAACTATTGTAGAATTTACAGTAGATATCACTCATGTAATGGAAGAAGTGAAGTGTTTGGCATTGTTTTATACCCATACTTCTCTGCAGTATCTGTGCATCATGAATCGTGGTTTGTGTTAAAGGGGCCACTGAGACTCTTTCGCCTGGGGCCCATAAAAACCTGGAGCCGGCCCTGAGCGCACGGATGACATCAGTGTACAATCCGCGAGCTGTCCGTGATTAACACTGGAATGGATAGGAGAAGCATTTCAATTTTTCTTTATTTCTCTATGGGCTCCTTTCCACTTGCGAGAAATACGTCCGATTCTCGCATGTGAAATCCCAGCTCTGGCGCCGGCACTCGGGAGTGGAGTGTGCGGCTGCATGTATTTCTATGCAGCCGCTCGCTCCACTCCCGAATGCCGGCGACAGAGCTGGGATTTCACATGCGAGAATCGGACGTATTTCTCGCAAGTGGAAAGGAGCCCTATATGTGAAAATCATTGATAAAATACTGATAGTAAGGGTTCATACTCACATGTGAGAAAATCGGACGAGTCTCGCACGTCAATACCCGACACTGCCTCCGGCACTCGGATCGAAGCATTCAGCTTCATGTATTTCTGTGTAGCTGAACGCTTCGATCCGAGTGTCGACGGTAGTGCCGGGTATTGACGTGCGAGACTCGTCCGAGTTTCTCGCATGTGAGTATGAGCCCTAAGACTGACCACACTGACCAAACACTGATGAGACTCAGATCCAAAAACTGATGAACAGAGCAGAAACAAATTCACTGATGGTATGATCTCAGCCAGATACACATGACATATAGGTGAATAGGCGCCGCACAGGAGACTAGTCTGACAGGTGGCTCCCGGTAGCTTCTCCCTGCTTGCTCCCTTGAGTGACTGGACTTCTCCTATACACGTGTAATGCAGAAGACCAAATGCAACACACAGAATATGCAAGGTGGGAACAGTCGGTGAAAGATATAACATTGCTACGATAATTTACGGGAATTCTGGACAGTAAGTGATAGTAAGTTAACAAGATAAACCAAAAAATAAACCAGAGAGACTGCTATGAGTCAATTAACAACGGAAATTCTTCACTATTCAATACTGACATTCTCTGCACGATGGTGATATGCCCGTTCACGGGAGTTACCACGTAGGTATTCTGGTTCTCTTTCCAGAGTTCTTGCCCCAGCGAGGGTCACCTGGTTTTCCTGCTTGGCCGCAAGTTTCTCTCTGATGTAGTCTATTAATGCGCGTTGAGCCTCCCGGGCTCCAAATGGCCCCCTCCAAACCTGTTGCCGTAAACCCGGTCAATTCCGATACCGTATGCCTAGGCTGAAAGTGATGGCCCTGTTCACTCATGCCTCCTTACTGCGGTCATGGCCATGCCCCTGCGGCATTGCCACTTTGTGGGTCCTCATGGCTTGAATGTCAGTTGATTTCTGCGGAGATGACTGGGACTTGACTCTTGACTGGTGAAGTCCAGCCTCTGATTTTCCTCAGCCATGGTCTGATCCTTAGCAGGCAATGTCCAGCACTCCTGTGGCGCACGTTTTCCCCTTAGGCCTATCACACCGGCCTCTTCACCATTCCAGGTCTGTGTCTCTGTTGCTCTTAGCTCCAAAACCCCCTGAGATTTGGTACGCAAGGTTCTTATATCCCAGGGCTCTGCCCCATGGGTCCATTGACCAGGATCAGTACATGAAGCTGCCCCTGGAAACCTTGCTGGTACAAGTTGGTTCCACCTACCTGCGCCCACCCAGTAGATGGTGGTCTTTCCTCACTAAGATCACATCCAGGAGGGATTCTTCTTACACATAAATGTAGGGAGAGATCTGTATCTCCAGAGCAGCAGGCGGGGATAAGCTGTTGGGGACCCGCCTGTACAACTAGTCTCTTCATGTAGCCTGCTCCACCGCAGCTATTAAACTATGAAATGTCGCAGCTTTTTAGAATTAAACATATATGGCTGAAATCATACAGCCAGTGCCTGATACATACTGCCTATGGATCGTGCAGCATGTATCAGCTGCCAGATTCCTTTAATGTTTTATTTCAAGAGTTTTATAAGGATAGACTTTTATTATCACATCATTGTTCCCTATGATCAGCTGGCCCAGGCACAGAACCACACTAGTACTAGCGGTTGTGTTTGGTATTGCAGCTCAGACTATTCATTTGAATGGGATTACATTGCAGTTTATAAAGTTTGTCATATATAAAGAAGTTTAACTAAACCCAACATTTAATAACACATTTATTTATTCTCAGACCCACTATATCACTTATATAACATGCTAATATTGACACAAGGCTGAAATCCACACCACTACAATTTTTTTTCTTAATGTTCCAGGATTTTAAAAACCACATGTAAAAGCTATAATTATAGAAATATGCTTCGCTCAGCCTTAGGGCTCATGAACGTTGTACAAATCTGGAAGGGGTTGTTCACATGTCACGTTTTTGCTACATTTTTGTTGAGAAAAAGAAACACAGAATTTTACAACACCAACAAAATCTCTGAAATCTCTTGCTCATGCTACTTCTTTTTTCCCCCTTTCCTATGACAGCACCACCTGAGAGAGGGTATCCACCCACCAGGACAGGAGACCTACTGAATAAAAAGGCGGTACCTTTACTCTGCATCAGTTCGGTTTCCTGTCCTCGTGGAAACCTACAGAAAACTAGCGGTACACTTACCCAGGAGGTTGTCTGGAAGTTCGGGATGCCATCCATGGGAGAAAATAGCTGACCTTGTTGGCGCAATGCCGTGCAGCAGGAAACCTCTTTGGCAAAATGTCCCTGTCTGCACAGGTCCTGGGCTGCGCGCGCTGTGGGGTAGCTCAGCGGTGTGCGCCAGGACAGGCTCCCGGGGCTTCACATGGGGACGCTGGAGGAATCCAGTGTCCGAGTCCGAGCATGCTGGAGGGCGGGCCACCCGGGATTGCGCACGCACGGGACGCAGGAGCCTTCCTGCACGTCCCGCTGATGTAGCGCGCCGGGAACGTCACATCCGGGTCTGTGCACATGCAGGACGTTGGGGATTTCTGGCGCCTCCTGCTGACGTAGCGTGCCAGTGACACCGGAGGCCATCCAGGCTGTGCGTGCGCAGGGCTTGGGAGTCCCCTGCACACAGCGTGCCGGATTTGAAAAATGGAGACAGAGGGGTGGGGCCAACCAATATTTAAAGGGTTGGCCACAAAAGCATAGCTGCACTTACCTGCAAGCTACAGACATGGAATAGTAGCAGCAGCATCAGCAGCATCACCTGACGCCACCGCAGCACCAGCAGCCGCCATCACCATCTTTGTTACTGCAAATATCGCAGGAGCCCCCCCTGCACCGTCAGCAGCATAGAGGGCACAATAGCAGTCATGCAGGCAGCAGGACCAGCCTGAGAAGCAAGGCAGGTCACGAATCCGCTGCCAGAGAAAGAGGTTCTTCTAAACCAGTTCAGCCTCCGTCTCCAGTACCGTAGATTGATCAACAGGTGGTGAGTGATATATGTGAATGTACATTATATTAAACTAGCCTCCCTTCTCTATGTTTCCTTGATAGGGGAGACCCCTGAAGCACACCTCCAAACAGAATAATAGGGAGTGTGCCCTGTGTAAGGGAGATCTGCCTAGTTCGAGTCATAAGAGGCTCTGCCAGCAATGCATGCAGCAGACCATATCGGAGGAAACACCTGGGTTTGCCATGGACCTTAAGTCTATTATCAGATCAGAGGTCCAGGAGTCTTTAAGGGATCTGATGGCAAAGAAAGAGAAGGGCATGCCAGAGTCACTGTAGTCAGAATCTGAAGGATCAGTACAGCTTGGGGAAGATTCGGGCTCGGGATCATCATCCTCCTCCTCGTTGGATGGGGAAATGGGAGTAGGACCTGCTTTTCTACAGAGGATATGGACAGGCTGGTCAGAGCAATAAGATCCACCATGGGCATCTCAGACCCTAAATCTACTAAGTCTGTCCAGGACATTATGTTCGGGTGTCTGGGTCAGAGAAAAAGACATTCCATTACGGTTAATGAGAATATCAAAATGCTCATCAACAAGGAATGGAAAAAGCCGGAAAAGAAGGGGCTGCTACCGTCTTCTTCAAAAAGGAGATACCCTTTTGAGGAAGAAGAGGCAGGCACATGAGAGAAGACCCCAAGGATTGATGTTGCGGTAGCTAAGGCAGCCAAAAAATCTACCTTGCCCTTTGACGATCTGGGGACTCGCAAAAATCCTTTAAACAGGAAAATCGAGACCTTCCTGAAACAGGCATGGGAATCCTCAGCAGGTTCATTAAAACCAACAATAGCAGCCACCTGCACAGCGAGATCATTGATGGTGTGGTTACAGCAGCTGAGTAACCGTCTAAAGGACAATACCCCAAGAGAGGAGATTCTGACGGATCTACCTCTATTGCAGGGAGCAGCTTCCTTTTTAGCTGATACCTCGGCGGACTCAGTAAGGTTAGCGGCAAGATCAGCAAACCTTTCTAACGCTGCCCATAGAGCTCTATGGCTTAGGAGCTGGCCAGGGGATGCACAGTCCAAAGCTAGATTATGCTCCCTCCCATGTGATGGCAAATTCCTCTTCGGGCAGGCCTGGACGATATCTTGCACAAAGAGGCAGATAAGAAAAAGGGTTTTCCTACTGTATCACCCCCTCAGTTCAAAAGTTCCTTTCGGAGGAGACGTTGTAGTAGGAGCAGGCCACCCAAAAAACAGGATGACTGGAGATATAAAAAAACAAACAACAAAGGTTTCATGTTTGGAGGTTCCTCTTCAAGAAACCGGAAATCCTCTAAGTGATGGGTCGCTCCAGGTGGGAGGAAGGCTGTCCCACTTCCGAACTGCCTGGGAGAAGATCTTGGCCAATGCATGGGCTCTCAACATAATAAGAACAGCACTGAAGCTAGAGTTTTCATTCATTGCCAGGCACAGTTTGGGGATCTCATCCCCCAGATCCTGGAAGGAACAGCAGGCCTTGGAGGCGGAGTTATTACTCTTGCTTCAAAAGAGAGTGCTGGTAGAGGTACCCATTCAGAAGCAGGGGAGGGGATTTCATTCTCCCCTGTTTCTGATAAAAAAAAAACAGATCTATCGTACAGAACTATAATCCATCTGAGAGGCCTCAACAGATTCTTGGTCTACAGACCATTCAAGATGGAGTCCATAAAACCAGCAATCAAGATCCTATTCCTGGACTGTTATATGAGTGTCTTAGACATAAAAGACGCAAATTATCATGTCCCCATCCACCAGGAAGACCAGCAATTTCTAAGGGTAGCGGTACATGTTAGAGGTCAACTAAGACATTTTCACTACAGGGCGCTAACCTTTGGTCTGTCCATGGCCTCAAGAATCTTTACCAAAATAATTCTAGAGGTAACGGCACACTTACAGGAAAGAGACATGCTAGTAGTGCCTTACTTGGATGATTTTTTAGTGATCGGTAGGATGGAGCACAAATGCAATGCCCAACTAGGTTTCATCCGGAACGCCATGTCCAATGTAGGTTGGATGATAAATATGGAAAAATCAAGGCTTCAGCACATGAATGTTCAATCCTTCTTAGGGCTTATCATAGTCTCGGAGAAACAGCTCTATCTTCTTCGAGAAGAAAAGGAAAACAAGATGATAGCCCTGGTTTCAACAGTCCTGTTCAACCCGATCATATCCCTGAGGAAGGCCATGTCCCATCTAGGTTCTATGACTTCATGCATTCCAGAACTGCAGTGGGCCCAATGCCATTCCAGGGCGTTGCAGCAGGATGTCCTAGAGGGGGAAAATAGACTGTCTGGTCACCTAGAGGGAAAGATCATGCTTTCTCAAGAGACCCTAAGTTCCATGACCTGGTGGTTGAATCCAGAGAATCTGTTGCGCGGCCTCCCATGGCCCCTCCCAATATCAGATGTGATAGTGACGGACGCGAGCGCGGAAGGATGGGGAGCACATCTCAGATACAATTTGATAGCAGTGATAGAATTTCTTCCCCGATTAGAAGGGAGCCATATCCGGGTACTGTCGGACAATTGAACCTCCGCAGCCTATATCAATCATCAGGGAGGCACAAGGCCCCAACTACGAATGCAGCTAGCTCAGGAAATTCTTCAGGTGATGGAGGAACACCAGCTGCAGATATCAGCCTTACACATAAATGGGAAGGAAAACGATGAGGCAGATTTCCTCAGCAGAACAACCTTGAGACAAGGGGAATGGGAGCTAGATCCATCGGTTTTCCAGCAGATTGTGAATCTTTGGGGGCAGCCAGAGATAGACCTATTTGCCAGCAGAAAGAACAGTAAAACAAACAGCTTCTGTTCCCTAGACCCAAGAGAAAAGCCATATGCGGTGGATGCGCTACAGATCCCTTGGGATTTTCAGCTAGCTTACGCATTTTCTCCATTAATGTTAATTCCTGCAGTACTCAGGAAGATTCGGAAGGAGAGGGCAGATCTCATCCTCATTGCTCCCTTCTGGCCGAAGAGACCATGGTTCTCATGGCTGAAGAGAATGTCCTTGACAGATCCCTGGGTTCTCCAGGATGTTCGAGGTCTCCTCAGGCAGGGCCTAGTGTTACATCCTAAGAAATCAAGTCTTCATTTGACGGCCTGGATTTTGAGAGGGCATTGCTGATACAAAGGGGGTTTTCTCCGGCCCTGGCAACTACTCTGATGCAGAGTAGAAAGCCCATAACAACCAAAATTTATGGTAGGATATGGGCAACATTTTTAGCTTTCTCAGGGCAGCCAGTTGGGGGTTCAATCCCGATTAGACATATCTTGGAATTTCTTCAGAGGGATATAGAAATGGGACTGGCCACTAGCACCCTTAAGGTGCAGGTATCTGCTCTAGGGGCCCATTACAACTACAATCTGGCGGCAGATAGGTGGGTGGTCAGATTCATCAAAGCCTGCCAGATGTCTAGACCAGTACCAGCTCCAAAAATGCCCCCATGGGATTTGAACTTAGTCCTGGAAGCATTAACAAGGTCACCCTTTGAACCCTTGCAAGATTTACTTGACAGATAAAGCAAGGGAGACACAAAGCGCAATAGGGTCTTATCCGATAGTAAGTTAGCACTTTTTAAGTAAAAAGCTGTTCACCTGGTATTAGGTGGTTAAAGCACATGTAGGAGAGGCTGCCGCAGGTCCACAGGTCGGTCAACGACCCAACAAAACAATACACTGCAGAAAAGATGTGGATTCCAGTCCACGCTGCCCAAATAATAGATTTCCAAGACGTAGTAGCAGTTAAGAAGTGGTTTAAACTACGTGTTTCAGGGTGAATACCACCCCTTCCTCAGGAAAATACCACATATAGCTTCTATATGAACCTGAAAAGTGGGGCGTGCAATATTATTCAGCCCCTTTACTTTCACTGCAGCAAACTCACTCCAGAAGTTCATTGTGGATCTCTAAATGATACATTGTTGTCCTAAATGACTACTGATGATAAATGTAATCCACCTGTGTGTAATCAAGTCTCCATATAAATGCACCTGCTCTGTGATAGTCTCAGGGTTCTGTTTGAAGTACAGAGAGCATCATGAAGATCAAGGAACACAACAGGCAGGTCCGTGATACAGTTGTGGAGAAGTTTTAAAGCCGGATTTGGATGCAAAATGATTTCCAAAACTTTAAATATCCCAAGGAGCACTGTGGAAGGAGTATCATACCACTGCAAATCTACCAAGACCCGGCCATCCCTCTAAACTTTTATCTCAAACAAGGAGAAGACTGATCAGAGATGCAGCCAAGAGGCCCATGATCACTCTGGATGAACTGCAGAGATCTACAGCTGAGGTGGGACAGTCTGTCCATAGGACAGCAATCAGTCGTACACTGCACAAATCTGGCCTTTATGGAAGAGTGGCAAGAAGAAAGCCATTTCTCAAAGATATCCATAATAAGTGTCTTTTAAAGTTTGCAACAAGCCACCTGTGAGACACACCAAACATGTGGAAGAAGGTGCTCTGGTCAGATGAAACCAAAATTGAACTTTTTGGCAACAATGCCAAACGATATGCTTGGCGTAAAGCCAACACAGCTCATCACCCTGAACACACCATCCCCACTGTCAAACATGGTGGTGGCAGCATCATGGTTTGGGCCTGCTTTTCTTCAGCCGGGACAGGGAAGATGGTAAAATTGATGGGAAGATGGATGGAGCCAAATACAGGACCATTCTTGAAGAAAAACTGGTGGAGTCTGCAAAATACCTGAGACTGGGACGGAGATTTGTCTTCCAACAAGACAATGATCCCAAACATAAAGCAAAATCTACAATGGAATGGTTCTTAAATAAACGTATGCAGGTGTTAGAATGGCCAAGTCAAAGTCCAGACCTGAATCCAATCGAGAATCTGTGGAAAGAGCTGAAAACTGCTGTTCACAAACGATCTCCATCCAACCTCACTGAGCTCGAGCTGTTTGCCAAGGAAGAATGGGCAAGAATTTCAGTCTCTCGATATACAAAACTGACAGAGACATACCCAAGCGACTTGCAGCTGTAATCACAGCAAAAGGTGGCGCAACAAAGTATTAAGTTAAAGGGGCCGAATAATATTGCATGCCCCACTTTTCAGTTTTTGTATTTCCACAAAAATTTTAAATAACCAATAAATTTTGTTCAACTTCACAACTGTGTCCCACTTGTTGATTCTTCACCAAAAATGTACATTTGGTATCTTTATGTTTGAAGCATGATATGTGGGAAAAGGGTGAAAAGTTCCAGGGGGCCGAATACTTTTGCAAGGCACTGTAAATCTCTCAGGTGGTGCTGGCATGGGAGAGGGGGAAAAATCTAAGTTACTTACTGTTAACGGGATTTTAAAGAGCCCATGACAGCACCCTTATATTCCCTCCCCCGCTTTGTCACATATGGTGTGCACTATTAAGGGTGTTAAGAAAAATGTATTTGGTGATGGTTGTGTTAACTAAAGGTACTGCCACACTAATCAATCCCGCTAGCGATCACAATAACGACGCATACTAATGCGATCGCTAGCGGGATTGTTTCTATATCGCTAAATGCGGCCACATTTAGCGATATAGTTAACGACGCTATCGCCGTTAGCGATCTTCTTAACGACTTTAGCGGTACAAAAGTACCGCTAAATCGCTAAGAAAAGGTGCCACACAGCGATTAGATACTTACCCAGCGGTAGCGCCGACGAGAAAATAGGGTCCGGAACAATTCCAGCGACGAGCGAGATCACAGCAGGAAGCTCGTCGCTGGAAGCTGCCGCACTGAACAACATCGCTAACAGGATCGCTAAATAGTGACGTTTTTTAGCGATCCCGTTAGCGATATTGTTTAGTGTGGCATACCCTTAACTGTCTGGAGGTCCTCTCATGCTCTGAAACCAAACTGATGCGGAGGAGAGGTGCCGCCTTTTTATTCAGTAGGTTTCCTGTCCTGGTGGGCGGATACCCTCTCTCAGGTGGTGCTATCATGGGCTCTGTAAAATGCCGTTAAAGGGAATCTGTCACCCCATTTTTGTGTGGGATTCACAGACGGCGCTACACAAGTGATGCGAGGAGCGCGGGGGGGGAGGACAATAGAAAACGCCACCCTCCGAACCTGACCGCCCTGATTGACAGTAAAATATACCAACTTTACTAAGGTATTTTTATATGAAAACGGGGTATCAGGATATAAGGTAAATACCGCTAGCTTTCTTGTGGGACGCACTATTCAGCCATATCTTTAGTTGATATGGCAAAAATGGGGTGACAGATTCCCTTTAACGGTAAGTAGGTAAGTAACTTAGATTTTTTCTTGCAGATTTGAAGCAGTTTCATATCTGTAGCTTGTCATTTCTTTCATAGTTTATTTTACCCAATCAAATGAATTGGAAAAAATGCATCAAAACACACGCAAAAACTCGCCTAAAATGCTTGTATTTTGCACAGTGTTCTTCCTGCCAACACTCCAGTATTTGCAGCAGATCCTTCTGTTGCAAATACTGAACGTGTGCACATGGCCTTTCATTGTTTTTACTTGTTTTATATATTTTGATCTGCTTAAATGAATGGGGAAAAATGCATGCATTTTATGCAGTGTTTACTCTGCCTAAGGGTATGTTTCCACTTGCGAGAAATACGTCCGATTCTCGCATGTGAAATCCCAGCTCTGGGGCCAGCATTCGGGAGTGGAGCGAGCAGCTGCATACAAATACATGCAGCCGCACACTACACTCCCGAGTGTCGGGGGCCAGAGCTGGGATTTCACATGCGAGAATCGGACGTATTTCTCGCAAGTGGAAACATACCCTTAAAACATGTTTTTGGTGCATAAAATATCTGCTTGCAAATACTCAACTTGTGCATTATACCATTATTACGCCCCTACTTAGGGTATGTGGACATGGCATTTTTCACTCTTGGGCTGGCGTCACACTTGCAAGTGTGATGCGAGTAAGTCGCACGACTTTCTCGCATCAACACCTGGCACGGCCGCCCGCTCTCGGACCCGAGTGTGCGGCTGCATAGAAATACATGCAGCCGCACACTCGGGTCCGAGAGCGGGCGGCCGTGCCGCAAGTGTGACGCTGGCCTTACTGTTTTTTTTGGGAAGAGTTAGTTTTACATTTTTTTGTTGTATGATCGCTTTTCAGTGCTTTTGACCTCTGGCAGCTTTTGTGAGCATTTTTCCAGTGTTTTTGTGTTGAATTTAATACCTGAGATTTTCAGACATTTTTATTACTCAATTAGCAATGAACAAAACACTGGTAAAACATAAAAAAAAAAAACATACAGGCATCCTTTGAGCCTTCAAATTGACTTTTCTTATAAGGCTGGGTCACTCACACCGTCTAAAAAATCGGACCGTTTTAGTCGGTCGATTATAGCACAAATCTTTCATGAACATTCATCCGTCTGTCATTCGATTTTTCGGGAAGGATGCGATTTAGACACATCTGAGCGTACTTGTAACATCCGATTTACATCTGTGGACCCCAGCTGCGCTCTGATTCACATATCCCAGAAGGGTGCACAAAAGGAATCAACCACTAGAGGTCTCACTATGCATGCACACACCTTCACCCGTCCCCTAAGACCACCAGAGGGAGTCCTAATAAGAATATAAAAAGGAGGGTGAAGATAGGAAGGAAGTTCAGTACAGCTCAGAGTGGAGTACAGTGCAGTTCAGCTCAGAGCTCAGACAAGGCAGACAGAGCAGACAGAGTCAAGTCTGCAGAGCAGAGTGGAGTGGAGTTTGCAGTGAGAGACTCGATAGCTCAAGTTAGAGAGCTAGGAGCGTGCTGACGCTCTGAGAGCAGCAGAAGAGGCAGCCCACCAACTGCCAGTGTGTATAATCGTGTGAGGGCCCGAGTAGGCCGAAGGCAAGAGGAGAGTAGTAAAGGGGCAGAGGAGCCTAATCAGCTCACCGCAGCAAGTATATACCGGACGCCGGGTCCGAGCCTACAGGGATCTCCACGATCCAGTAGGAGACCACCGGAGTTCCTGGAGGACTACAGGTCCCAGGAGCACCACAGAGCTGATACGTAACAGGGCCAGGAAGACGGAGTCCGGCAAGTAGGTACCTGTAAGCAGGGACTGTGTACTTCAAGAGAAGGTCCAACCACAAGGTCAGCCAGGCGCAGGACAGAGACTAAGTTAGGCCCAGCTACATGCAGGCCAGAACTTCATTACTGAAAGGCAAGGAACAAGGAGGCCTTAAACCTACTTAGTGGGAGAATCTGGATGTGCACCCTTCACCCTATCATGCTCCGGGTTGTACCTGCAACATCTTCAGTAAAGGTACCAAAGAGACTTGTGTGTGTATCCACCTTCTTGTCCCTACCCTGCCGGGTTTCCCTCCATCCTGCATCCCTACACATCTACCTGCCCTTAAAGGACACAGCCTCACCTGTAGGAGGCCTAACACCTATAGCTGCACAACACCATCCCTTCCAGAGGATTTGCACAGCAGCGCTGGTCCCCCTGACCAGATACTACAGGTGGCGTCACGACTAACTACACGAACATTTATTACCCTGTAAATATCCCCCCTTTTTATGGTGAGCGCCCAGGGCCACGGACCGAGCTGTGTTGCCGTGACATCCCCCATAGAAGTTAATAGGCTCGGATCCGAGTACCCCACTGCTCTGGGAGGGCGGCTCACATCAGACGAGCGTTTTTTTGTGGCAGCTTACCAAAATGGACAAATAACGGTTTTGAGGCCTGATACTAATTTAAATAATCAGGTAGAGCCATATTTAAGGGGTCTCCAACAGGTGTGAGCCTCCCACCTATCCACTGGTCTCATTTGGTTACTTGTGCTTAGTGCTTTCTTGCAGCTTTGTCACAAACATGAACGACAGACTGATATTTAGTACCACTGAGCGTGTGCTGTTCAATTGGGTTATATCCTGACGGTTTGGGGAGCCATATCCTGTGATTGAAGATCCCAGAAGGCGCAGAAGAATGTGGGTCCATCCATTTTGAGGCGAAGGATAAGTAAAGGCCATTTCCACCGTCTCTATTCGTCCCTGCGACAAGTTTTTTCGAATATTGTCGAATGAGCCTTGCTACCTTCGATAAGTTGCTGGAGATTGTGAGCCCTGGGATCACATTTCAGGACACCAGGATGTGACCAGCTATTTCTGCAGAGGAACGCCTTCTCCTAACATTACGGTATGTGTGTCAACGATATGTTGATGATGTTTGCCTCAACATAGCTACTTTCCAAGTGTTGTACCAAACTTATTGTACAGTTATTGTCAGTAATGTTTTTCTCAAGCTTACCCATCTTAATTATTTGCTTGTGCGTAACCCACAGAAGGCATGCCTTGTGCATGCATGCTTTCACAAAGTGAGACATTGTAAGTGTTGTGAATGCTGTGGTTCTTGTTTTCCGTGCTGATGTGTACATGTTTTGTCTTCTTTGTGTTTTGCAGGCTCCTTTCCACTGGCTTGTCATACGCTGCTCTGCACTTAGAGTTTTTAATTGGGAAATCCACAATTTCAGGCATTGTCCGCTCTACTTGTGTTGAAATTTGGTCCAGACTACATCAAGAGGTCATGCCTGAGCCCAAAATGTGTGACTAGTTGCGGATTGCACTGAGATTTCAAGAAACATGCCAGTTTCCACACTGTATAGGAGCACTGGACGGGAAGCACATTCGTGGGCGTAAGCCGCCCAACTCAGACTCCCAATTCTACAATTATAAACAATTTTTTTCAGTAGTGTTGTTGGCCTTGGTCGACACTAACTACAGGTTTATAATTGTAGACATGGTGGAGTGCACCTTTGGTATTCTGTGTGCTAAATGGTGGATACTACAATCAGCCATTCAACTGAGTGAAGCTAATGTAAATGTGGTAGTCAAAGCATGTGTGGTCCTACATAACTTCTGTAGAATGCATGAATGCTCCTCACCTGATGTGGCTGACCTTGGGTCTGGTAATGTGTCTATGCCTATGAGACCACTCATCCATCCCCGTCGTCCACCTTCAGGCATATAAGTATGTGATGCGTTCACTAATTATTTTGTGTCCCCTGAGGGTGCTACACCGTGGCAAAAGGAGGCCTTATCTATGTAGTGTGCTTATTTAGTTCTCCCATAAACCATTTTTGCTTGACCTCCTTGTTGATGTGGTGTTTGTACTCTCATGTTGTTTATACATTACCCAGCCCATCAGGTATAATAATAATAACATACAAGCAATGCGACTTAACACTTTTTATATTTTTGGTATTTTTTGGTCGCTATCAAAAAACCCTACTGGACTAATATGTCCAAAGGGCTTAATAACTTTTTTAAACGAAAATTGACAGCAGTTACAAATGTCAACAACATAACAAAATTACTAAAGAAAATGAGTAAATAAATCAGACCTACAAGTTATGGTAGGTGGGGGGTGGTGAAGGTGGAGGCCCAAGTTGTGTGGTTTGGGTTGAGTGATCTACAGCCACTGTGTCACTGTGAGTGGTGGCAGAATGGCCTGTTTGCTGTATGCTTCTGGCTGGATCCTGATGGGGGTTTGGGTAGGGGAACATGGGAAACTGTTGTGGGTAGTCATAAGTATAGGACTGCCCACTTTGACTATACCCCCAATATGCCCATGTCGACCATACCCATGTTGTGACGAGCCAACAACATTGGGTATGTTCAAGTGGGCAAATTGGGAATGGCCACTCTGTCCCATCTGTTGTACCTGGTGCGGTACAGGTTGGTAGGAAGGAAGGAGGTTGTGGAGGAGGAGTTGGTATCTGTGGGACACAAGGAGGAGGTGGAGGAGGAGCTTGATGATAAGGAGGAGGATCAGAGGCTGAAGCAGACTCCCCTCGCTGTCTTCCCAACAACCGTAGTAGATTTTCAGACGAAAGCTGCCACCATTCGAGAAAATCTAATACGGTGTTGGGATCATTTGGTGGGGTTCCTGCATCCAGAAGAATTTGTACTCCACCTCTGATCCGCAGTCTCTGCTCACTTGGAATACCCCTGAGGTAGCGAGCAAGACTGCATCCAAATGCCTCCTCCCCATCATCAACAAATAGTCCAGAACTCCTCTGTCCACCTGCCTCCTTGTGCCAGAACCAACTCCTTCTCTTCTGCGCCTGGCTCGCCTTGGAATGATGGAAGGTGGCGAAGACACATCCTGCGGCCTAGTAGGGCTGCTGCTCAGGGATTGTCTTCTTGCTGTGGAGGCAAGCTTTCCGACTCCTCTGCTGGTGGTGGTGGTGGTGGTGCTGCTTGGCTGGATGACGTAGCTGCCGAGGAAGGGCCAACCTCCTTAACAACATCCCCCACGGGGTCTATTACTGCCTCCGAGTCCGAAGCAGTCTTTCTCCCTGTAAGGTTTGACTCGGTGCTATAGAGGAAAACAAAAAACACTATTAATATTTTATATCCAAACCAGTAATAGCCTTTCTACAGACATGCACTTACGCTCACAGATCCTTAATTGGCGCTAGAAAATTCAGCCGATCGAAGTACACATACTTCCTTTTGCTGCTTCCTGATGCCCCACTGCGCCCCCTCAGCTGCCTCTCTCTGCGGTAGCAATCACGACAGCTGCGCCACCGCCTTGTGACATCTGTCACTGAAAAATTACACACAAAAATAACAAAAACATTAATTATATGGCCTTCTAAAATAGTTCAAAAATCTGTACCTATCACCATCAACATTCTATTTGTTTGACCTGTTATGTGTACACAACACCACAAAAGTTGTATGGTGGCAAACTAACAAGATCATAGTAGAAGGGTACATGCATAGAAACAAAGCTGTATGAGGTATGTGTAAGAAGAAGTAGCATAACTTTGGGACAGAGCTATGGCCTTAACAGAAGGGACACAGATGAAGTACATGACCTACACATTTCATGTGTGATCAAGGTGTCTACAAACATTTTACAACCTAAGTAGGCAACCATTACTGATGGATGTGAATATTGTGATGTTGTTTCTGTAGTCACATAACACTGTGGCTTTAAACATTGTAAAGCGCTTTATAGTAATTGAGGTTTGGGACAATATAAGGCCAGAGGGACATTATATGACATTGTTGTTGGCACATACAGAGCAATAACAAAATGTTCGTAGCGTTGTAATTATTGAACTTACTTATGCGCTCTTGGTCCTCCCTAGATCTGTCGGCAAAATCAGGGAACATTTGCCCACATATTCTCCTCCAAGCCGCCTCCTTGCGCGACCTGTTGGAGTAATGGGCATCTCGCTGGTCCCAAAGTTCTGGCCTCTCCTGGACCTGAACTATTAACATTTCTACGTTAATGTGTGTGCCCATGGTTCTGGACTCCGTGGAGGCGTTTTCCTGTTTTGATTTGATATCTGGTAGCCTAATTAGCATGTGAAGCCTTCCTGACAATTACTGATGCAATTTCCTGTCACCTGGAATAGTGGTGCGATTTAATCGCAAGTCACACGTGTGGTCCGTTTGTAATCCGATTTTTCATCGCACCCATAGACTTGCATTGGCGATTGTCGACCCACAATCGGAGACAGATTGCACTCGCACGTTTAAAATGGACCACAAAAAATCTGATACTGGGAGCTGCTCCATAGATTAACATTGGTCCGACTGCAATGCGATATTTCATCGCTTTGCAGTCGTCCGATTTTGTCGCCAGTGTGACCCTGGCCTAAAGTATAGAGTGTCTTCAGAATGGAATCCACACAAGAATGATCGGGTCACTTCTTTTAACCACCTAGCGTCTTTTAAAAAACTGGAGCAGTTGAAAGACACTCAAAAGATTGAACATAGGAACAGCCAGCTGTTTTTACATAGAAAATCTTATTTTATTTCTTCTGAGTATTTAGTTTTTCAAGAGGTTTTCAAAACGGAATCTGCTTAAAAAAGAAGTCACGTCACGTGCCCATAACCTTAGAGAAAAATGACTCTTTTCCCACTTATTAAAGGAGTTAACTTGGATATTAATGTGAAATGTAAACCAGTGATAAACTTTGCCTCATTCTTTGTGGTTCTACAAGATTTTCTGCCTACACCAGAAACAGTCTTGCAGAAATCCAGCAGAAAACAAAGCCGATTTGTTCCATTGGGGTCAACATTAGCTAAGTAGGAAAGGACAAACAAACTTTTTGCCCTACTGCAAAGATTAGGCTTCTGCTCCAAGCATCAAAGCACAATAAAATCAGAAAATGACCTATTGATAAAAGAGAACCTCTCAGGTCCCCACAGAACCCCCAGCAGTTGTGCCTACATAGCTAAATACCCTGCCTAACAGTCCCTGTATTACTAACACAACCAGATCTTTAGAAAAAGTATTTCTAAAGTCCGTTTATAACATGTAAATGAGAGCTTTGACTAGTTGATGGAGTGTTAGTTTCCCCAGACTAGTCGGCCCACTTAGCATGTTATCACCCCTGTGGGCGTGATATCATGACTTACAAACCTCACGCATGTGCGCCACTTCTTCCCCTCTCATCAGTGATCCTCTGAAGCCAGGTGTACGCGTCCCGATTTCAGAGAGGAGCACTGCGCATGATTGGAGGTCTTCTGCACAGTGGCGTGATAACTTTAATCAAGGTTTTTTTTTCTTAAATGTAGTTTTTTTTTACAAAAAAGGCAACGTTTTTACTTTACGTAGCATAATCTGTATTAAAAAATATATATAAATCTTGCAATTTTCAGACTGGCCTGTCGGGTTTTTTTTTTACACTACAACTTCCTACTGTTTCAGGAAATCCAAATGTACATAGTGTGAGACAGTGAAGGAATATGTGTCGAATGGGGTGTACATTTCACCTAGGTACTGTGCTGTATTGTATAAGGGAAATGTGTGGCTTTGTAAACCTAGTGGTAGAGAAAGGTCACTACACCTTACATTCAGTACACACTTGCAGCTCAGGCCTGAAACCATTCAGCTGTTAATTAGGAGACCACAAGTAGGTGTCTGTGTGTAGCCCTGGTATGTAAGGCACACATTATCCGGGAGGATGAGTGGAGAGGTAACGGTTAAGGGCTCGACATGACTCATATACAATTCGGACACACCCAGCAGGGGTGTATAGGGGAGTGTCCTGTAGCACAGTGCGGTCTGAAAGTTGGTCCTGTGAGCGTGCAGGGAGTGAGGACTGGTGCCTGTTGGAGAGTCGAGATCTCCTGTCAACACAGGGAGACGGTACAGAAGTGGAGGCTAGTACGGATGACTGAATACTATCCTAGTCTAGTCAGTGCTTATGTTAAGAGCGCAAGCAGGGCGAAGGGCGCAGTGGAAAGGAATTATAGAAGTGCCTTGGACATTGGATTGTCTGCACTATTCACCGGTCACTGGGGACCGAAGTGTTGCTACAGCTTCAAGCGTAGTGATAGAATAACCAGAGGTTCGCTGGACTTCAGGTCACAGGAACAAGCCCTTTTGTCAGTACGTAACCGGAGTCAGGAGAATAA
>JARQOD010000001.1:360864682-360994995 GCA_033576555.1 Oophaga sylvatica | reverse complement strand
CCGCGGGTTCTGAGTATACAGATGCAGCTATCAAGGAGAACTTGAGAGCTGGAATAAATGGAGATATTGGAGACCATAATGATGTGACTGAAGAGGTAGAATGTAAGACTGACGGTAGGGCTTCTGAGCATGTTCTACCAGAAGAGCCTGAAGAAGGGGCCGAAGACATAAAGGACGTCCAACAGGTACCAGATGAATTGATTACTTCTCAGAAAAAACTCCAAACTGTGATGAAGGAGTGTGATGAAAGCCATGAGCATCTTCGTGAGAAAGTCAATGAAGTAAAAGGAAGAATACAGGGAATCTCTTCGTTGCAAGAGCAAATGCTGCTCAATAAGTCTAAGGCTCTATATAAGAATGCTGTTGTCACGGTAGAACATTACAATTCAGCTGGAGACTTAGCGGATGAATTATGTGTACTGCAAAAGAAAAACGATCTGCTCCTTCTACAGTCCCAATCGTTTGAACAGAGTAGCTTAAAATGGTCAGAGACCATGGCAGAGGAGCTTAAGGTCTGTGAAATAGACTTTATGAGTCCACCGATTCAAGAAAATAGATGTGCTAAAGAGGGTTCAAGGGGAACTAGAGAAAAGTAAAAAACCCCTATACCTTCTGTGATAGTTGGTGACACATGGTCAGTGCACCAAGGACAGTAGGTATGTGAGTTTTCTGAGGAAGAGTCAGGAGAAGTGTTCTGATGTGCCGGGTCGTACTTCTCTGGCCAGGCACTATATCAAAACTGAGCCCGGCCCTAAGGTCAAGATGAAACCGTGCAGGATACCCGAGGCCCGCAGAGAGCATAGGCCTGGGAGGGTACAGGGTAGTGCGGATGCTTCAGATGAAGAGAAAGCTGATGTTGGCTATGGCTCAGGTGAAGATACAGATGACAGTAGTGAAGATGAAGCTGATGAAGGCCATGACTGGTCCAGAGTTCACTGTCTCTTTTGGATTGTTGACCAGCCCTCCGGTCTGGATGACCAGCCCTCCGGTCTGGAGAAGAGGGGAGGGATATGTGAGACAGTGAAGGAATATGTGTCGAATGGGGTGTACATTTCACCTAGGTACTGTGCTGTATGGTATAAGGGAAATGTGTGGCTTTGTAAACCTAGTGGTAGAGAAAGGTCACTACACCTTACATTCAGTACACACTTGCAGCTCAGGCCTGAAACCATTCAGCTGTTAATTAGGAGACCAGAAGTAGGTGTCTGCGAACACAGTCAGAGAGCTCGCTTAGTCTGGACAAGGAGTCCAGGCACAAGAAGGAGTCTCCAGGAGTATGAGCTGTCTCAGTCTGGGTGCTCGATGTACCCCGGACACAGGAGTAGTCTCTGTGAGAATCCATGCGGATAGCTGCTGAATAGGAGGGGAGCTCTCTCAAGTCTGGACGTTGAAGGTGCCTTCAGACACAAGGAGGAGACTCTGTGAAACTCCATGCTGGTAAATGCTGAACATATGTGTTGTTTTGGCCCAGGCTGTTAGAGTCTGGTCCCAGGTAGATAGGGAAATCTATCTAAGTGTAGTAAGTGGCTGGACAAGCCCAGGTCTTATGTTTATGATTTGGTTTTGATTATGTTCTGTTTGCTGTAGACTTTAATAAAACTGGTTGCGGCCAGTTTTTACCAGAACTGCTGTCTGTGAATGAACTGTTTCCGTGCCACTCCGTCTACCCGGACGGCGATCCCAGAGCTATATCCCCTGAAAAGCTTACAATAGCCATAATAGTTTTTTCTATGAAATTAATCTAATGCGTTTCTTCATACAAGCTGCTATCTTGGTTATTCCATGCCACTAGAAAACCACAAGGATTCCTTCTATAGTGTTACATCTGTGCCCGTACCTCAGTGAGACCCTCGGCGGTGTCCCCGTCCTCATGCTATGGTGGCCATACCTCAGCCAGACCCTCAGCGGGGCCTTCGTTCTCACTCCATTGCCTGCTATCCTGCTCCTTCCCCTGCTTCCTGGCACGCCGCCAGCACATCCACTGGTATGAGTTTAAGGTCGCGCGCGCTCTCTAGGTCTCTTAAAGAGACAGCGCACATTTTTAAAAAATAGTAATTAACCAATGGCAGCGCATTGATTGCTATTTCTGGTCCCTCCGCCATAGGGAGGTCGCCGGAGCAACGTGTATCTCCTGTTGCTAGTCTTGGTTCTGTGTCTGCTCTGTCTGCGCTTCTGCAGTGTTCCATCTAGTACTCTGCTTACACTGTTTCCGCAGAATATCAGTGACCTGTTATTCGGCTGTCCAAGATGACGTTTTGTACTGACTGCTTCAGTTCTATCTCGTCCCGCCACTTAGCCATCCAAACCTCTGGACTATGCCAGTTCCACTGGAGTCAGCTTCCACCTGCATACCCGAACTTCGCCAGTTACCGTCAGTGCCAGCTTCTATCCGGATACCCAGTACACACCGGTCAGCTCCACCATCTCTGTACCCATTTTTCCCACTGGGACAGCTGCCACGTGTCCGGTGTCTAACTGGAGGTAGCACCTGTGTCCCCCTGGTATTCCATTCTGATCCTGTTCGAGGGGTCTTACTACGGATACCTGGGGCTCATTAGTCACACCCCCTTCGGAGCCCCCCGGACCGTGGTCTCGAGGTTCCACTCAAAAATTAAATGAATGTGAACTTCACCACCTGTGGCTCTGCTTCCATTCGTTACATATAGTTGAATGGTCAGACACATTCGGTGATGTTCCCAGAATGGAGGTGCTCATTGTTTGGGACCAGGATAAGACTGACCAGTTTTTTAAGAATATGGAGTCCTTGGTTTCAGTCTAAGGGATCTGACAAATTTCTTTCTTGGCTGGAAACCTTAGTTAACTCAAGAATATAATATATCCCTCTTCATATTACTCCATACTGCCCCTTTGCCCCATTTTTCTCTTTTTATTATACGCTATTTTTCTTGCTATATTTGTTTTATGGCCGGTGTCACACTTGCGAGTGTGATGCGAGAAACTCGCGCGAGCCTCTTGCATCAACACCCGGCACTGCCGCCAGCACTCAGACTAGAGCGCGTGACTGCATGTATTTCTATACAGTCGCACACTCCGGTCCCGAGTGCCAGTGGCAGTGCCGAGTGTTGATGCGACAGACTCAAGTGTGACACCGGCCTATATATAATATCTGTATACTTCCAGGTTTTTTGTTTGACATGCACTATTGTTACTGTTTATTGACATGTCTTGTTTATTATGTGATTTTATAAAAATACTAGCCACAAAAGTGGAATCCTGACCTTATCATATTTGTATTGAATTGTCTAATGAGTGTGTGCGACGGTCATTGTGAAGGGAGCGGTGTGACATCCAGGGCTGCCACTAGGAATTTCGGGGCCCCATACTGGCAAAATTTTCGGGGCCCCCTTGAGACTCCACCCAGGCTCCACCCCAGCCCCGCCTCCACCCCTCGAACTGTCCACAGTCCCACCTCTCTCTCTTGGAAAAACTCCACTTCTCACCGATCACACATTAACAGTTCCCATCACCAGATCACACATATAACCAGCAGCTCTTGTTTTGGCCAAAAGATTTTTTAAGCCACCACGGTAGACACTTTTGGCCAAGCTCTACTCTACTGTAACCTATTAAATATTTGTTAAAATATCCAATACAATTTAGGCATTTTTATTTATTTTTCAATTTTTAAAATGACCAATAATATTACATACAAGGAACAAATACCGCCACACCATGTCCAGACCACATATTACCACCTCAGTGACCGAATAATATCACATACAAGGACCAAATACCAACACACCATGTCCAGACCACATATTACCACCACAAAGTGACCAAATAATAGCACTTACAAGGAACAAATACCACAACACCATGTCCAGACCACATATTACCACCATATAGTGACTGAATACTACAATACTGATCAGTAATAAAAAAACACAATACTAATATCATCATAAGTGCCATTATACACAGGAGATCTGTACTTAGTATGCAGTGTCTGTGTACAGGTAATACAGTGATCAATGACATTATACACAGGAGCTCTGTATATAGTATACTGTACAGTGTATAGTGTCAGTGTACAGGTAACACACTGACTCACCAGTGACGTCTCTAGATTAAGTCCTTCATCTTTGCTTTTCAACTTTCATCCAGCACAGACCACCATCACTTCTTCCAGCCAGGGCTCGTCTCTGCAGGAAATAACACAGTTATCTAGAGCTTCGCTTGCAGAACACATTACTTATTTTTTTCCCAACTTCTACATTACACCAGATGAAGAAAAAAAGGCGACATAGTATCACTCTGCACAGTAACAGGACCGCCCCCTATTTAAAAGAGTATCCTCAAAAAATAAAATAAATACATCACTGCAGTAATAATATCCCTTAATTAGCCCCTATGATAACAATATCCCCATCCTGGCCCCCGTGTGTCTCATTCCTGGCTTCAGCCATATGTTCTCCCATCCCGCCCTCATGAGTATCCGTTCTGCCTCATATGATCTCCCCATCCTGCCCCATCTGTCTCCATCGTATCCATCCTGCCCCATGATCCTGCATGATCTGTCTCCAATCCTGCCCCCTGTGTCTCCAATCAAGCCCTGTGTCTCCATTCTGCCCCTGTGTCTCCAATCATGCCCCCTAGTGTCTCCAATCATGCCCTCAGCATCTCCAATCCTGCCCCCAGTGTCTACAATCCAGCCACCTTGCCTCCATTCTGCCCCCAGTGCCTCCAATCATGCCCCCATGTCTTTCATTCTGCCCCAGTATCTCAAATACTGCCCCCAGTGTCTCCAATCCTGCCCCCAGTGTCTCCAATCCAGCCACCTTGTCTCCATTCTGCCCCAGTGCCTCCAATCATGCCCCATGTCTTTCATTCTGCCCCAGTATCTCCAATCCTGCCCCCAGTGTCTCCAATCATGCCCCCAGTGTCTCTAATCCTGCCCCCAGTGCCTCAAATCCTGCCCCCAATCATGCCCCTATGTCTTTCATTCTGGCTCCAGTATCTCCAATCCTGCCCCATCTCCATCCTGCTCCGTCTCCAATCCTGCCCCCAGTGTCTCCAATCATGCCCCCATGTCTTTCATTCTGCCCCCAGTATCTCCAATCCTGTCCCGTCTCCATTCTGCCCCCAGTGTCTCCATTCTGCCTCCAGTGTCTCCATCCTGCCACCTGTGTCTCCAATCCTGCCCCGTCTCCATCCTGCCCCGTCTCCAATCCTGCCCCCAGTATCTCCAATCCTGCTCCGTCTCCACTCCTGCCCCATCTCCATCCTGCCCCCAGTATCTCCAATCCTGCCCAGTCTCTAATCCTGCCCCTTCTCCAATCCTGCCCCGTCTCCATCCTGTCCCCTCTATCTCCAATCCTGCCCCGTCTCCATCCTGCCCCCAGTATCTCCAATCCTGCCCTGTCTCCATCCTGCCCCATCTCCATCCTGCCCCGTCTCCATCCTGCTGCCCCCGCCTTGCCGCTTTCAATATTAATTTAATATCAAGCGGCGAGAGATCTGTACCCCAACGAGAAAGCGCGCACTCGCCGGCGACTGACAATGACGTCAGACGCCCGCACCATAAGCTCTGACGTCAGCTGCTAGCCTCCGATTGGCTGGCAGCTTTAACTATTGCCGTGCGGGCCCGCACAGTAATAGAGTAACTGAGCCTGCGTCCTGGACGCAGGTTCAGTTACTTGATCGGCAGAATCCTGCTGCTGGGGGCGGGGCAGTGGGGCCCGATGGGTAGAGGTGACGGGGCCCAATGTGGGCCCCCTCTGCTGATCGGGCCCCATACGCCAGTCAGGGCTGTAATGCCCTGATGGCGGCCCTGGTGACATCACCTGTGATTGGTGGATCTTGTGTTATCAGCTTAGTGTAGAGGGGTAACCTGTCATTGTAATCCTGCTTCTACTGATAAAATAAACTACTGCAAACTCTTCCTTAAAAAACAGTAAGTACCAAGTACTGTAAGTCTAAAAAAAAAGCCCTGGTGGCCAGTGTGAAAATTGCAAGTTTACAAATTTTTTTTAAATAAAAAAAATACAAAATGTTGCCAATATTTTTTTAAAATACACGTAATACAAAAACCTGATTTAAACAGCAGGTCATTTTCTGATTAAGGCCTGTGTCACACTTGTGAGTGTGATGTGACAAACTTGCGTGAGTCTCTCGCATCAACACTCTGCTGCCGGCACTCGGGACCGGAGTTTGCGGTTGCATAGAAATACATGCCGGGTGTTGATGCGAGAGACTCACGTGAGTTTCTCGCATCACACTCGCAAGCGTGACACCGGCCTAAAGCTTGATACAGGACAAAAGGCAGGAGTGATTTTTTTCTTAGTTTCTATGTTTACAGCAGCTACAGTCACTTCTCACAGCACTGAGAAGGGGGCTATAAGCACACCCCAGCAATGTGACAGCTGGCTCTGCAGTGCATCAGTGCAGGCTAGGGGCCCCCTCAGATGTTTTGCTTCTTTTGCTTCTTTATGTAAAATGCAATGTACCAAGGGATGTGAAGCAGCTTAATTAAAATGCAATGAGTCCTCTTTATGCCCAGGTGACTGAAGAGGATGTGTATTGTCAATAGACAAAGAGACTGGAAATGCTTTATTAGGTTTTTTGAGTGGATCAAAGGAAGATCTCAAACCCTTTACAAATAGCCATGGTCACTGCAGTTACAATAAATCAGCTCAGAGAATATGTCTACAGGAGAAAATATAGGATATATTGGAATTTCTATACATCCAATATTAATGAGATGTACATTTTCAGCACCAGGATAACTAGGCAAAAATACACATATTTTGTCATAATTATAACCCCCACTAAAAGGCCGCAAAGCCATAGGAGCCATATAACCGCCAGCAGCTAGGCCATGGTTGGTCTCTAAGCATAGATAAAATCCCGATACAAAAGATGACATCAGTCTCAAACTTCTGTGATCGCACTATGAAGAGTTATTGAATAAATTGGGATTTCCTACAGTCATGAAGGGCTGAGACCAGCCCAAAACTGGGCCCATATGAGGTCATCACAAAGGGGGGGAGTGGGTGGAACTCAGGATCTGATAAAATATCAAGCTCAAGTATGATCTGGGTTCGTGCAGAGAGATACATATCATGTATGTGAGTCGCACGTACAGGGCTTTGGGGTACTCAGTACCGAGCCCGTTCACTTCAATGGAGGATGTCACGGGTAGCGCAGCTCGGTCTGTTGCCCTGGGCGCTCACTAAAGGGGGATATTTACAGGGGATGATAGAATGTTTGTGACGCCACCTGTGGTTCCTGATCAGGGTGACCAGCGCTGCAGGGTGAATCCTCTGAGGGGTTGTTATTGGGCAGCAAGGTGTTAAGTCTCCCACAGGCGAGACTAATCCCTCGAGGTATATGGCGATGTAGGGGTGCAGGGCAATAAGGCAGACAAACACAAAATGGAGTCTCTATTCTGTACCTTTACTGGTGAGATTTGCAGGCACGTCCCGGGAAGCTGCTCAGGGTGGAGGATGCACGTCCAGTAATCCACTGAGTAGGTGTAAAGCCTCCTTACGTCTATATGTGTGTGAGTTTCTAACTTGCATAAAACAAAGTTTAACTCCGTTCTCTTTGCTACGCCCGGCTGATCTTGTGGTGGAGCCTTCTTTTGGACAGAACTAGTCTCTATATGCAGGGCCCTGCTAGACTCTTGTTCTTCCTGACCCCGGTTACGTATCAGCACTGAAGGGCCCCTCTGTGACTTGTAGTCCAGCAGGGTCTCCAGTGTCTCCTACCAGTCGTGCAGATGCTGGTAAGCGCGGACCCGGTGTCCGGTGGTGCAGAGTCGAGGTAAGCTATTAGTGCTGGTTGACCTCGGTCACTCTCTTTTCCTTTTCCACTTGCCTGTCGTCCTACTCTCACCACTATCATAAGCACAAACTAGCAGCAGATGTCAGCTTTCTTTTCTTCACCACTCTCCAAGCGTCAACACGCTTACTTACTAAAATGCTCACTGAGGGTATCTCAGTAGACTCAACTTTGACCAGACCAAGTGGCAATTCTTTCCACTACACTGGACTCCACTATATAAGCTGTGTGATTCCTGAAGTCCTCAGGCTTTCAGATAAGTCTTTCTTTCTGGCTAGAGTTCCCTCTCAGCATGTCTGAGGTAACTAGCTCGTTTTCTTCCGTCTCATCTGACAGGAATGTCTCTCTCCTCTCACTCTCTGAGGTGTTCTGCTGTTCTGAGGTAAAACCAACGACTAGCTAACTCGCAGCTAGACTGCCTTCATCTCACTGCCGTCATTTCAAGGGCTCCCTCTGGTGGTACCAGGGAAAATGTGAAATGTTGTGTGCAATGGGTTATCGTGGATTTACCTTTCCGTGCATCCTCCAGGGTAACATGTGGCTCCAGTCACAGCTGGGCTACACATATGCAGGGACCCCGTTTATTGATGGTCTCAAGCAAAGCACTCTCCTTCGGCTAAACAGAATTGTCTCTGCGATCGGTGTAGTAAGTTCTCCTGTTAATCCCTTTTATTTTCTGTACCTGTTTATGCTGTATTGTTTTGTCCCCCTCGTAAAATCTTTTGTATATTTTTCATAAACACTGCCTCCCTTTGGATTAAATATAAAATTTAATAGTTCTGTTCCTTCTGTTCTGAAAACTACGCCTCGAAGTGATAAGCTACCGTAACAGTGTCCAGTCGACCGAGGCAGATTGGTGGTGGCGGCGAGTAGTCTGGGGTTATCGTTGAGTTAGCATTGACCATACCGGGGTGTATACCCATATTCCATGTGTTGGAATCCGGAGGTATATATGCCATACGCTCACCGTTAAATTTCCAGTAGCCAGTCTAGTGGTGCAAACAGGCCGCGGCCTTCTCCGTTGATCATCGGCCAATTGTGTAATTGTCCGGACGATAGGGGGCAACAGAGAGCTATTCTCTCCAAAGATCACAGCAGGTAGTACTGATGACCCTCGGCCTGTGATATTAGGAATTTGTGGGATTAAGAAAGTCCTGTCAAATTAAAATCTTTGACATGCTTGTCATAATGTTGAAAGTTCAAAAGAGACCAACATGCCAATGCACTAACATTATAAAATTTAAAGATAAGGCTAAGTTCTTTGACTGTAGGGGGATGCCCTTATAAAGCAATTTGGACAAATGATAGATATAATTTCTGTTTAAATCAGACATGGGCAAACAGCCCTTGTGCAAGAACCATTTATAGGCCTCATATTCCTTACTAACTCCTTGTAAAGCACCCATATTTACAGCCTCTAAATATCTACCATAATCTATTACAGGAAACCTTAGCCTACAGACAGTGTCAGGTTGGCACCATAATACTGATTAAAATGATATCTTGGTTGATGAAATCCGTCTTGTGGTTGTTTAATCTTTATTTTTAGTTTTGAGTTAATGAGATTCTCGTACTTCGGGGTGGGCCTGTGGAAGGGAGGGCTTTTTGTGGTGCTCTGATTAGGTTTTCATCTGTATGGCTTCTTACAGATCACTGACCTGCCAACTAGTTTACATAATGAATATTTATATATATATATATACAGTACAGACCAAAAGTTTGGACACACCTTCTCATTCAAAGATTCTTCTGTATTTTCATGACTATGAAAATTGTAGAATCACACTGAAGGCATCAAAACTATGAATTAACACATGTGGAATTATACATTACACTTTACAAAAAAGTGTGAAACAACTGAAAATATGTCTTATATTCTAGGTTCTTCAAAGTAGCCACCTTTTGCTTTGATTACTGCTTTGCACGCAGAAAAGGTGAACGGATGGACTCTACATGCCTGGTTCCCACCTGAAGCATGGAGGAGGTGATGTGATGGTGTGGGGGTGCTTTGCTGGTGACACTGTTGGGATTTATTCAAAATAGAAGCGGTGAGCGATCCAGCTCACCCCAAACCATCTCGATTGGGTTCAGGTCTGGTGACTGTGGAGGCCAGGTCATCTGGCGTAGCACCCCAACACTCTCCTTCTTGGTCAAATAGCCCTTACACAGTCTGGAGGTGTGTTTGGGGTCATTGTCCTGTTGAAAAATAAATGATGGTCCAACTAAACGCAAACAGGATGGAATAGCATGCCGCTCCAAGATGCTGAGGTAGCCATGCTGGTTCAGTATGCCTTCAATTTTGAATAAATCCCAACAGTGTCACCAGCAAAGCACCCCCACACATCACACCACCTCCTCCATGCTTCTCGGTGGGAACTAGGCATGTAGAATCCATCCGTTCACCTTTTCTACGTGCAAAGCAGCAATCAAAGCAAAAGGTGGCTACTTTAACCCCTTAACGACCGCCGATACGCCTTTTAACGGCGGTCATTAAGGTACTTAAACCACAGCGCCGTTAATTAACGGCGCTGTGGAAAAAGTGAATAGCGCTCCCCAGAGGTGCATTTTCTCCGGGGTCTCGGCTACCAGAGGTAGCCGAGACCCCAGAGAACATGAATCGGGTCGGTTTTTACTGACACCGATGTTGCTATCGCCCTTATTAACCCTATAACGGCGATCGCAACAAAAAAAAAAAAGTTGTGCCATTTAATTTCTCTGTCCTCTGATGTCATCGGACATCAGAGGACAGAGAAAAAGGGTCCCCGGGACCCCCATGTGGCCCCCGATCCCCTGCATGTGGCCCCCGGGCCCTACATTGTCCCCCGATGCCACCGCTATGAAGAAAATGGCGGGCGCATGCTCAGTGCGCCCGCCGCTATGTGCTGGGGGGATGGGCAATATTCTCTGGGGTCTCGGCTATTGGGGGTAGCCGAGACCCCAGAGAACATGATCCGGGTCGGTATTCACCGATCCCGGTGTTGCGATCGCCGCTATACAGCATAACGGCGACCGCAACAAAAAAAATAAAAATGAGGGTCCCCAGGTCCCCCAGAACCCCCCTGTACCTGCCAGTGTCCTCCGGCAGGTCCCCCTGGCCTCCGATCCTCCCTGGAAAAAAAATGGCGGGAGCATGCGCAGTGCGCCCGCCGATCTGCTTGGCGGCAGATTCAAATTTTTTTTCATTCATTCTCCAGAAAGTTCATTTTGATCACTGTGATAAACTATCACAGTGATCAAAAAAAAAAAACAGTACATAACCCCCCCATTTATCACCCCCTTAGTTAGGGACATATAATAAAAAATAGAAATTATATTTATTTTCATTTTTCCGTTAGGGTTAGGGTTATAATTAGGGTTAGGGTTATAATTAGGGTTAGGGTTAGCATTAGGGTTAGGGTTAGCATTAGGGTTAGGGTTATAATTAGGGTTAGGGTTAGGCTGGGTTCATACTGCGTTATGGCAGTCCGTTAGACAGACTGCGTTACACCGCGGTATAACGCGGTGTAACTCAGTCCGTTAATGCTGCCATTCACCCCATTTGAGGGCACATCGCGACGCATGCCGTAAAGCGGCATGCGTTTGCGACGTGCCATCATTCAGTGACGGAGCCTCGGACGCGGGTTGCAGCGTCTGGGCTCCGTCACCACTAGCACAGATGAATCATCTGCTGATTCCTCTGCGCTAGCGAGTATAGCATAACGCGATCGCGTTATGCTATACCGTTACCAGTCCGTCAACGCTATGTGTTGAACGGGCTGGTAAAACGCAAAATGAACCCAGCCTTAGGATTAGGGTTATAATTAGGGTTAGGGTTACAATTAGTGTTAGGGTTAAAATTAGGGTTAGGGTTACAATTAGAGTTAGGGTTACAATTAAGGTTAGGGTTACAATTAGGGTTGGAATTAGGGTTGGGATTTAGGTTAGGATTAGGGTTGGGATTAGGGTTAGGGGTGTGTTGGGGTTAGGGTTGGAGCTAGAATTGAGGGATTTCCACTATTTAGGCACATCAGGGGGTCTCCAAACACGACGTGGCATTCAAAAAGTCAAAAGGCGCTCCCTCCCTTCCGAGCCCTGCCGTGCGCCCAAACAGTGGTTTACCCCAACATATGGGGTATCAGCGTACTCAGGACAAATTACACACCAATTTTGGGGTTGTAATTTCTCCTGTTACCCTTGGGAAAATAAAAAATAGCTGGCTAAAAAAATAATTTTTGAGAAAAAAAATGAATTTTTATTTTCACAGCTCTGCGTTTATAAATTTCTGTGAAACACTTGGGGGTTCAAAGTGCTCACCACACATCTAGATAAGTTCCTTAAGGGGTCTAGTTTCCAAAATGGGGTCACTTGTGGGGGATTTCCACTGTTTAGACACATCAGGGGGTCTCCAAACACGACGTGGCGTTCAAAAAGTCAAATGGCGCTCCCTCCCTTCCGAGCCCTGCCGTGCACCCAAACAGTGGTTTACCCCAACATATGGGGTATCAGCGTACTCAGGACAAATTGCACACCAATTTTGGGGTTGTAATTTCTCCTGTTACCCTTGGGAAAATAAAAAATAGCTGGCTAAAAAAATAATTTTTGAGAAAAAAAATGATTTTTTATTTTCACAGCTCTGCGTTTATAAATTTCTGTGAAACACTTGGGGGTTCAAAGTGCTCACCACACATCTAGATAAGTTCCTTAAGGGGTCTAGTTTCCAAAATGGGGTCACTTGTGGGGGATTTCCAGTGTTTAGACACATCAGGGGGTCTCCAAACACGACGTGGCGTTCAAAAAGTCAAATGGCGCTCCCTCCCTTCCGAGCCCTGCCGTGCGCCCAAACAGTGGTTTACCCCAACATATGGGGTATCAGCATACTCAGGACAAATTGCACACCAATTTTGGGGTTGTAATTTCTCCTGTTACCCTTGGGAAAATAAAAAATGCTGGCTAAAAAAATCATTTTTGAGAAAAAAAATGATTTTTATTTTTCACAGCTCTGCGTTTATAAATTTCTGTGAAGCACTTGGGGTTCAAAGTGCTCACCACACATCTAGATAAGTTCCTTAAGGGGTCTAGTTTCCAAAATGGGGTCACTTGTGGGGGGTTTCCACTGTTTAGACACATCAGGGGGTTTCCAAACACGACGTGGCGTTCAAAAAGTCAAATGGCGCTCCCTCCCTTCCGAGCCCTGCCGTGCGCCCAAACAGTGGTTTACCCTAACATATGGGGTATCAGCATACTCAGGACAAATTGCACACCAATTTTTGGGGTTGTAATTTCTCCTGTTACCCTTGGGAAAATAAAAAATGCTGGCTAAAAAAATCATTTTTGAGAAAAAAAATGATTTTTTATTTTCACAGCTCTGCGTTTATAAATTTCTGTGAAGCACTTGGGGGTTCAAAGTGCTCACCACACATCTAGATAAGTTCCTTAAGGGGTCTAGTTTCCAAAATGGGGTCACTTGTGGGGGTTTCCACTGTTTAGACACATCAGGGGGTTTCCAAACACGACGTGGCGTTCAAAAAGTCAAATGGCGCTCCCTCCCTTCCGAGCCCTGCCGTGCGCCCAAACAGTGGTTTACCCTAACATATGGGGTATCAGCATACTCAGGACAAATTGCACACCAATTTTGGGGTTGTAATTTCTCCTGTTACCCTTGGGAAAATAAAAAATAGCTGGCTAAAAAAATCATTTTTGAGAAAAAAAATGATTTTTCATTTTCACGGCTCTGCGTTTATAAATTTCTGTGAAGCACTTGGGGGTTCAAAGTGCTCACCACACATGTAGTTAAGCTCCTTGGGGGATCTAGTTTCCAAAATGGTGTCACTTGCAGGGGGTTTCTACTGTTTAGGCACATCAAGGGATCTGCAAACACAACATGACGCTCGCAAAACATTCCATCAAAGTCTGCATTACAAAATGGAGCTCCTTCCCTTCCAAGCACTCCCATGCGCCCAAACAGTGGTTTCACCCCACATGTGGGGTATCAGCGTACTCAGGAAAATTTGCACAACAACTTTTTGGGTCCAATTTCTCCTGTTACCCTTGGGAAAATAAAAAAATAGCGGGCTAAAGAATCATTTTTGAGGAAAAAAAATGATTTTTTATTTTCACGGCTCTACGTTTATAAATTTCTGTGAAGCACTTGGGGTTCAAAGTTCGCACCACACATCTAGATAAGTTCCTTAAGGGGTCTAGTTTCCAAAATGGGGTCACTTGTGTGGGATTTCCAGTGTTTAGACACATCAGGGGGTCTCCAAACACGACGTGGCGTTCAAAAAGTCAAATGGCGCTCCCTCCCTTCCGAGCCCTGCCGTGCGCCCAAACAGTGGTTTACCCCAACATATGGGGTATCAGCATACTCAGGACAAATTGCACACCAATTTTGGGGTTGTAATTTCTCCTGTTACCCTTGGGAAAATAAAAAATGCTGGCTAAAAAATAATTTTTGAGAAAAAAATGATTTTTATTTTCACAGCTCTGCGTTTATAAAATTTCTGTGAAGCACTTGGGGGTTCAAAGTGCTCACCACACATCTAGATAAGTTCCTTAAGGGGTCTAGTTTCCAAAATGGGGTCACTTGTGGGGGGTTTCCACTGTTTAGACACATCAGGGGTTTCCAAACACGACGTGGCGTTCAAAAAGTCAAATGGCGCTCCCTCCCTTCCGAGCCCTGCCGTGCGCCCAAACAGTGGTTTACCCAACATATGGGGTATCAGCGTACTCAGGACAAATTGCACACCAATTTTGGGGTTGTAATTTCTCCTGTTACCCTTGGGAAATAAAAATAGCTGGCTAAAAAAATCATTTTTGAGAAAAAAAATGATTTTCATTTTCACGGCTCTGCGTTTATAAATTTCTGTGAAGCACTTGGGGGTTCAAAGTGCTCACCACACATGTATTAAGCTCCTTGGGGGTCTAGTTTCCAAAATGGTGTCACTTGCAGGGGTTTCTACTGTTTAGGCACATCAAGGGCTCTGCAAACACAACATGACGCTCGCAGAACATTCCATCAAAGTCTGCATTACAAAATGGAGCTCCTTCCCTTCCAAGCACTCCCATGCGCCCAAACAGTGGTTTCACCCCACATGTGGATGTATCAGCGTACTCAGGAAAAATTGCACAACAACTTTTTGGGTCCAATTTCTCCTGTTACCCTTGGGAAAATAAAAAAAATAGGGGCTAAAGAATCATTTTTGAGGAAAAAAATGATTTTTTATTTTCACGGCTCTACGTTTATAAATTTCTGTGAAGCACTTGGGGGTTCAAAGTGCGCACCACACATCTAGATAAGTTCCTTAAGGGGTCTAGTTTCCAAAATGGGGTCACTTGTGGGGATTTCCAGTGTTTAGACACATCAGGGGGTCTCCAAACACGACGTGGCGTTCAAAAAGTCAAATGGCGCTCCCTCCTTCCGAGCCCTGCCGTGCGCCCAAACAGTGGTTTACCCCAACATATGGGGTATCAGCATACTCAGGACAAATTGCACACCAATTTTGGGTTGTAATTTCTCCTGTTACCCTTGGAAAATAAAAATGCTGGCTAAAAAAATCATTTTTGAGAAAAAAATGATTTTTTATTGTCACGGCTCTACGTTTATAAATTTCTGTGAAGCACTTGGGGTTCAAAGTGCTCACCACACATCTATATAAGTTCCTTAAGGGGTCTAGTTTCCAAAATGGGGTCACTTGTGGGGGGTTTCCACTGTTTAGACACATCAGGGGGTTTCCAAACACGACGTGGCGTTCAAAAAGTCAAATGGCGCTCCCTCCCTTCCAGCCCTGCCGTGCGCCCAAACAGTGGTTTACCCCAACATATGGGTATCAGCGTACTCAGGACAAATTGCACACCAATTTTGGGGTTGTAATTTCTCCTGTTACCCTTGGGAAAAATAAAAATAGCTGGCTAAAAAAATAATTTTTGAGAAAAAAAATGATTTTTTATTTTCACAGCTCTGCGTTTATAAATTTCTGTGAAACACTTGGGGGTTCAAAGTGCTCACCACACATCTAGATAAGTTCCTTAAGGGGTCTAGTTTCCAAAATGGGGTCACTTGTGGGGGTTTCCACTGTTTAGACACATCAGGGGTTTCCAAACACGACGTGGCGTTCAAAAAGTCAAATGGGCCCCTCCCTTCCGAGCCCTGCCGTGCGCCCAAACAGTGGTTTACCCTAACATTGGGGTATCAGCGTACTCAGGACAAATTGCACACCAATTTTGGGTTGTAATTTCTCCTGTTACCCTTGGGAAAATAAAAAATAGCTGGCTAAAAAATAATTTTGAGAAAAAAATGATTTTTTATTTTCACAGCTCTGCGTTTATAAATTTCTGTGAAACACTTGGGGTTCAAAGTGCTCACCACACATCTAGATAAGTTCCTTAAGGGGTCTAGTTTCCAAAATGGGTCACTTGTGGGGGTTTCCACTGTTTAGACACATCAGGGGGTTTCCAAACACGACGTGGCGTTCAAAAAGTCAAATGGCCTCCCTCCCTTCCGAGCCCTGCCGTGCGCCCAAACAGTGGTTTACCCCAACATATGGGTATCAGCGTACTCAGGACAAATTGCACACCAATTTGGGGTTGTAATTTCTCCTGTTACCCTTGGCAAAATAAAAATAGCTGGCTAAAAAAATAATTTTGAGAAAAAAATGATTTTTCATTTTCACGGCTCTGCGTTTATAAATTTCTGTGAAGCACTTGGGGGTTCAAAGTGCTCACCACACATTAGTTAAGCTCCTTGGGGGGTCTAGTTTCCAAAATGGTGTCACTTGCAGGGGGTTTCTACTGTTTAGGCACATCAAGGGCTCTGCAAACACAATATGACGCTCGCAGAACATTCCATCAAAGTCTGCATTACAAAATGGAGCTCCTTCCCTTCCAAGCACTCCATGCGCCCAAACAGTGGTTTCACCCCACATGTGGGTATCAGCGTACTCAGGAAAAATTGCACAACTTTTGGGTCAATTCTCCTGTTACCCTTGGGAAAATAAAAAAAATAGCGGGCTAAAGAATCATTTTTGAGGAAAAAAATGATTTTTTATTTTCACGGCTCTACGTTTATAAATTTCTGTGAAGCACTTGGGGGTTCAAAGTGCTCACCACACATCTAGATAAGTTCCTTAAGGGGTCTAGTTTCCAAAATGGGTCACTTGTGGGGATTTCCACTGTTTAGACACATCAGGGGGTCTCCAAACACGACGTGGCGTTCAAAAAGTCAAATGGCGCTCTCTCCCTTCCGAGCCCTGCCGTGCGCCCAAACGTGGTTTACCCCAACATATGGGGTATCAGCGTACTCAGACAAATTGCACACCAATTTTGGGTTGTAATTTCTCCTGTTACCCTTGGGAAAATAAAAAATAGCTGGCTAAAAAATCATTTTGAGAAAAAAATGATTTTTCATTTTCACGGCTCTGCGTTTATAAATTTCTGTGAAGCACTTTGGGGTTCAAAGTGCTCACCACACATGTAGTTAAGCTCCTTGGGGGGTCTAGTTTCCAAAATGGTGTCACTTGCAGGGGGTTTCTACTGTTTAGGCACATCAAGGGCTCTGCAAACACAACATGACGCTCGCAGAACATTCCATCAAAGTCTGCATTACAAAATGGCGCTCCTTCCCTTCCAAGCACTCCCATGCGCCCAAACAGTGGTTTCACCCCACATATGGGGTATCAGCGTACTCAGGAAAAATTGCACAACAACTTTTTGGGTCCAATTTCTCCTGTTACCCTTGGGAAAATAAAAAAAATAGCGGGCTAAAGAATCATTTTTTATTTTCACGGCTCTACGTTTATAAATTTCTGTGAAGCACTTGGGGGTTCAAAGTGCTCACCACACATCTAGATAAGTTCCTTAAGGGGTCTAGTTTCCAAAATGGTGTCATTTGTGGGGGGTTTCCACTGTTTAGGTGTAACAGGGGCACTCCAAACGCGACATGGAGTCCAATTTCAATTCCAGCCAATTTTGGTTTGAAAAAGTCAAACGCCGCTCCTTCCCTTCCAAGCCCTGCCGTGCGCCCAAACAGTGGTTCCACCCCACATATGGGGTATCAGGGTACTCAGGACAAATTGGACAACAACTTTTGTGGTCTAATTTCTCCTGTTACCCTTGGGAAAATAAAAAATTGGGGACTAAACGATCAGGTTTGTGGAAAAAATATGACTTTTTATTTTCATGCCCGGGAGTTATAAACTTCTGTGAAGCACTTGGGGGTTCAAAGTGCTCACCACACATCTATATAAGTTCCTTAGGGGTCTAGTTTCCAAAATGGTGTCACTTGTGGGGGGTTTCCACTGTTTAGACACATTAGGACCTCTACAAACGCGACATGGCGTCCAGCCAATTCTGAGTTGAAAAAGTCAAACGGCGTTCTTTCCCTTCCAAGCTCTGCCATGCACCCAAACAGTGGTTTACCCCCACATATGGGGTATCAGCATGCTCAGGACAAATTGCACAAAAACTTTTGGGGTCTTGTTACCCTTGGGAAAATAAAAATTGGGGTGAACAGATCGTTTTTGTGGAAAAAATATGATTTTTTATTTTCACGGTTCTATGTTATAAACTTCTGTGAAGCACTTGGAGGTTCAAAGTGCTCACCACACATCTAGATAAGTTCCTTAGGGGGTCTAGTTTCCAAAATGGGGTCACTTGTGGGGGGTTTCCACTGTTTAGACACATCAGGGCCTCTACAAACACGACATGACGTCCAGCCAATTCTGTGCTGAAAAAGTCAAACGGCGCTCCTTCCCTTCCAAGCTCTGCCATGCACCCAAACAGTGGTTTACCCCCACATATGGGGTATCAGCATGCTCAGGACAAATTGTACAGAAAAGTTTGGGGTCTTGTTACCCTTGGGAAAATAAAAATTGGGGTGAAAAGATTGTTTTTGTGGAAAAAATATGATTTTTTATTTTCACTGTTCTATGTTATAAACTTCTGTGAAGCACTTGGAGGTTCAAAGTGCTCACCACACATCTAGATAAGTTCCTTAGGGGGTCTAGTTTCCAAAATGGGGTCACTTGTGATGGGTTTCCACTGTTTAGACACATCAGGGCCTCTACAAACGCGACATGGCGTCCAGTCAATTCTGCGTTGAAAAAGTCAAATGTCGCTCCTTCCCTTGCGACCTCTGCCGTGCGCCCAAAAAGTGGTTTACCTCCACATATGGGGTATCGGCTTATTCAGGAGAAATTGCACAACAAATTTTGTGGTTCATTTTTTCTTTTAACAGTTGTGAAAATAAAAAAAATTGGTTCCGAAGTAAAGTTTTTGCAAAAAAAGTTAAATGTTAATTTTTTCCTTCCACATTGCTTCAGTTCCTGTAAAGCACGTAAAGGGTTAATAAACTTCTTGAATGTGATTTTGAGCACCTTGAAGGGTGCAGTTTTTAGAATGGTGTCACTTTTGGGTATTTTCTATCGTATAGACCCCTCAAAGTGACTTCAAATGTGATGTGGTCCCTAAAAAAAAAATGGTGTTGTAAAAATGAGAAATCGCTGGTCAACTTTTAACCCTTATAACTTCGTAACAGAAAAAAAAATTGTTCCCAAAATTGTGGTGATATAAAGTATACATGTGGAAAATGTTATTTATTAAGACATTTGTGTGACATATCTCTCTGATTTAAGGGCATAAAAATTAAAAGTTTGAAAATTGTTAAATTTTCAAAATTTTCGCCATATTTCAGTTTTTTTCATAAATAAACACAAGTCATATCAAAGAAATTTTACCACTAATGTGAAGTAAATTATGTCACGAAAAAACAATCTCAGAATCAGCTGGATTCGTTAAAGCGTTCCAGAGTTATAACCTCATAAATTGACAGTGGTCAGAATTGTAAAAATTGGCCCTGTCATTAAGCTGCAAAATGGCTCTGTCACTAAGGGGTTAAAGAACCTAGAGTATAAGACATATTTTCAGTTGTTTCACACTTTTTTGTAAAGTGTAATGCATAATTCCACATGTGTTAATTCATAGTTTTGATGCCTTCAGTGTGATTCTATAATTTTCATAGCCATGAAAATACAGAAAAATCTTTGAATGAGAAGGTGTGTCTAAACTTTTGATCTGTACTGTATGTATTTATATATATATATATATATATATACTGAAAAAAAGGTGGTGTCCCTGCACAGCAGAATGATCGCATGTGTAATGTGCAATTCATTCTTTTATATCATGCTATAAATAAATTCATCAGAAAAAAATGTGTCTAAAAATGGCACTGGCTACACCTGCGCAGTAGCAGCTATCAGCGATCCGATAGCTGCTACTCTGCAGATGCCGGTGGTGCCGTCTTGCTAGAGAAAACAAAAATTTCCTTCTCCAAGATGGTGCCACAGTCGCCTGTGCAGTGGCAGCCAACTACCTGATCATTCTACCAGATGCCGATTCAAAGCGGTCACTGACTGCTCCTGTGGGCGATTCAGCTGCTCCATGTCAACGGAGCAGCTCTTCTTCCTCTGTGTTGCTCTATTGATGTGGCATGACTGCTGACGTTATTCTATTGTCCGGCTCAACATAATTAGGCAGTGATGAGTGTTCTGCCTCCAGCATCCAATCGTTTCTGACTTATTTGATTTTTACTGTTTTACATAGGAGTGTGATAATCTAGTGTTTGGCTCCCTCTAGTGACCAGTCTCATATCCACAGTTATAATGTTTTCTTTCATTTTCAGCTAGATCTTTTTCTTTCCTTTGCAATGCATCATGGTAGCTTAGCAATGCATGATGGTAGCGTAGCAATGTATGCTGGGAGCTTTCCCTCCATTTCCCTCCATTTTCCTTCAGCCTGCATCCAGGAAGCAGCTCATCTTTTCCTCTCCTCTTGTGATAGCATCGCTGGTATGTACCTATGTCTCTCTAGTAGAGTTGAGCGGTACTTTCCGATATCCAAAAGTATCGGAATCGGAATGGTATCGCCGATACCATTAAAATATCGGCGATACCCGATACCAATACCGGAAATCCAATGTAAGTCTATGGGAACAAAATATCGTAACTAAAAAAACCTCTTTCTTTCCTTGTAAACACTAAATATACACACATAGAATACATATATATATATAATTATAATATATATATATATATATATATATACATGTCATTGTGACATATATATATACATATATTTATAGTTTATACACTTCTACATAGTAAAATAGCCTCTGATTCAATTGCCGGGTAAAGCCGGCTTTTGTGAAAAGACAGAAGCACCCGACATGAAATGACACTTGGTTTACATAGAGTTAACCATGTCTTTTCATGTAGTTTGATATCTGATTTGCACAAACAATTACATGAGTGTATGTGTGCAAAATTTCACACCTGTAGGGGTTAATTAAAGGTGTAAATTCGTTGTAAAAAAAACGGACTTTTTTGCTACGAATTTACACCTTTAATTAACCCCTACAGGTGTGAAATTTTGCACACTTACACTCATGTAATTGTTTGTGCAAATCAGATATCAAACTACATGAAAAGACATGGTTAACCCTATGTACACCAAGTGTCATTTCATGTCGGGTTCTGCATTTTCACAAAAGCCGGCAATTGAATTAGCGGCTATTATACTATGTAGAAGTGTATGAACTATGAATATATATATATATGTGTCACAAATTCAATGATGTATATATATATATATGAGGTGTAAAATTGCTGAAAAAAAATGCGTGGGCTCCCGCCCTATTTTCGCAACCAGACAAACAAAGCCAGTGAGTGGGGGCAGATAATAATAGCCCAGAGAGGGACCATTATTTTTGGCCCCCCCCTGGCTACTAACATCTGCCCCCAGACACCCCAGAAAAGACAAATCTATAATTAGATTCGCCCTTTCTGGCACTTTGCCCATCTATTCCCATTGCCCTGTAGCGGTGGCGAATGGGTTAATATGGGGTTAAAGCCACCTTGCTATTGAAAGGTGCCCTTAAGCCAGGTTTATAATTGAGAGCTGTCAATTAGACAACTATCAATTATTAATCCTATTGCATGAAATAAAAAAAAACACACACACTTTAATTAAAAATCATTTTAATGAAATAAAGACACATGTTTTTGACCATCTTTTATTTTACTGCAAAAACCATTTCCTGTAATAAAAATAAAATAAAAAAGCAAAATTATTCTTACCTATCCCATGCACAGTCAGGTCCCAAGGTGTAATCCTTCAGAAAGGGTTAATGTTTACTGCAGGGACCGCAGCTAATGCTGCAGCCTCACAGTAAACCCCCAAATGAATGAATTCCTCTCCTGGCTCACAGGAGAGGAAGTGGAAAGCTTAATTGATTGCTTTCCACTTTCACTTCAGGTCAGCCAGGGACACAATCAGTGACGTCAGAGGGAACTGATTAACAAAAATAGGGGTTCCCTTCGAAAAAAAAATGGCGTGGGGTCCCCCCTATTTTTGTTAACCAGCCTGATGAAGCAGACTACTGAGGCATGGTATTTAAGGCTGTTAGGGAGCCAATATCCATGGACCTTGCCAGCAGCGTCGGACTGTAGTACCTTGGGCCCACCAGAGAAAAATTATTCTTGGGGCCCACCATCATACTTCCCAACCTTTGAAGAAGGGAAAGAGGGACAAAGGCTGTGGCACGCTGTGCCTGCTGCAGCAAATTTTAGGCCATGCCACGTTGCACCACAGACTGTCCAGGAGTTGGTGGATGCTTTAGTCCAGGTGTGGGAGGAGATCCCTCAGGAGACCATCCGTCGTGCTCATCAGGAGCATGCCCAGAAGTTGTAGGGAGGTCATACAGCATACATCCCAAATTTTGAAGACAGGAAAGAGGGTTATTAAGCCTACAAATTTTAGGCCACGCCCCGACCACACCCATTTCACAGCTAATCACACCCATATCCTCGCCCCAAGCGTACCCATTTAGCACTGCTGATCACACTGACTGGTAATGAGGGCACAGTGGCTGGTACGGAGGAAAAGAAAGAAAGAGCAGCGAGAGAGAAAGAACAAGCAGAGAAAGAAAGAGGAAAGAAAGAAAAGAGAGAGAGAAAGAAAGAACAGAGAGAAAAAAGAACAGAGAGCGAGAAGGAAAGAACAGAGAGTGTCAGGAGTCGAACCCAGTACCTCTTGTCCACTGGCCAGCAGCTCTACCATCTGAGCTATTCTGCTGGCTGCAAAGTTCCTTGCTGAACCCTGATACCATTGACTGTTCTTCCTGATTAGCTACACCTAGTGCTCTTTTGATTGGGCCTCTGATTGCCAATTACACACCCTATATAAACCTGGCCCTGTGGGTGTGTCATTGCGAGATTATTGAGCTCCAAGCCTTTAGTCAAGCGTTTCCTGCTGATCCATTGCTACAAACACTGTTCTCCTGTGAACCGACCTCGGCCTGCCTTCTGACTACGCTCTCCGCCTGATCCATTGCTACAAACACTGCTCTCCTGTGTACCGACCTCCGGCTGCCATCTGACTACGCTACCTGCCTCTGCTTCCCCTAGTGTTTGCAGTAACATCGGCTCCAACCCAGACGGGATCTTGACAGAATAATCTCGCGCCAAAATGGAGTCCGCTGTGAACACCCTGAGACGGCAAGTTACGGAGCTTCAAAGTTTTTGTACTGACTCTCAAGGAAAATATGCCAAGTTACAAACTGATTTCACGGCGATACAACAGGAAGTAATTGAGCTACAAAAACAACTTCTGGACGTGCGCAATTCAGGGTCCGAATCAAACGCGCGGCTGCCGCTGCCTGCAAAGTTCAGTGGGGATCGCAAGCAGTACCGAGGATTCCTCAATCAATGCCGCATATACTTCCAGATGCAACCTGCTCCCTTTACCAGTGAGAGGAAGAAAGTTTTTTTCATGATAAATCTCCTGACGGATGAAGCTCTTGCTTGGGCTTCACCTTATGTAGAAAAGGACTATGCCCTCCTTAATGACCTGGAAGCCTTCACCGCAGCTATGAATCAAGTTTTTGATGACCCAAACCGCTGTGCCACAGCAGAAACCAAATTACATAATTTGCGCCAAGGACGTCGCTCTGTTGCGGAATACACATCGGAGTTCCGTCGCTGGGTGGCCGACACCACCTGGAATCCAGCGGCCCAGAGAAGTCAATTTCGACGAGGGTTATCAGAACCAGTGAAAGACGAGCTTGCCAGGGTTGAGACCCCTGACCAGTTGGAGGACTTTATTCAACTATGTATCCGGATTGACCAGAGACTTACTGAAAGGAGAAAGGAGAGACTGCGAGCACTTGGGAATAGCCCTGGCTTCTCATTTTCAGCATCGGACCACCAAGAAAAGACGCAAGGCGTGTCTGAACCGATGCAGATCGACGTCATCCGAAGACCACTCTCTGCACAGGAGAAGGAGAGGCGACGTGCAGAACATCTCTGCCTCTATTGTGGGGACCCTGGACACTATGCCATCAACTGTCCTAACAAAAGGACTATAGCCTTTACCAACAACAGGTCTGCCAGCAATATGGACCTTTCTCAGCAGTCGGATTCCATCTTGCAGACTATCTCATCAGTAACGCCAGAAATAGACAAAATACATACTACATCATCTCATTTTGTAATCCCCATTCAGGTTGTAATGGGCACCCAAAAAATACAATGCTCTGCCCTGTTGGATTCGGGAGCAGGAGGGAATTTTATGGACTTAAAATTTACACGTGATAATAATATTTCCAGTAGGACCAAATCCACACCAATTGAAATGGAAACGGTGGATGGATCACCCTTGTCTTCTGGACCTGTCACGCATGAGACAATCGAACTGGAGATTTGTATCGAACCGGATCATCATGAAGCTGTCAGTTTCCACCTTATCTCATCTCCGAAATTTCCGGTTATTCTAGGGATCCCCTGGTTTTCAGTCCATAACCCTTCTATCAACTGGGCATCAAGGACCATCACCTTTCCATCTGACTACTGTAAGAATAATTGTCATAAGGAACCCCCTGTTCTCCAACAAGTCCAAATCTCTGAGATTTCGCATGAGAAGGAAGAGAAACTACCACCTCAATATCAGCAGTTCTCTGATGTCTGCAGTAAGAAGAAAGCAGATCAATTACCTCCTCACCGTCCTTACGACTGTCCCATTGAATTGCTGCCAGGAGCAACCATTCCATTTGGACGGATTTACAATCTTTCCGAACCTGAATTGAAGGTATTAAGAAAGTTCCTAGATGAAAATTTAGAGAAAGGCTTTATTCGACCTTCCACATCTCCAGCTGGGGCACCCCTGTTCTTTGTTGAAAAGAAAGACTCCACTCTGCGGCCATGTATTGACTACAGAGAGATGAATAATATCACTGTCAAGAATCGCTACCCGCTACCCTTGATTCCTGAACTATTTGAGAGACTCCGTTCTGCGAAAATCTTTACGAAGCTGGATCTTAGAGGGGCTTACAACCTCATACGGATTCGCCCAGGAGATGAGTGGAAGACCGCCTTCAGAACGAGATATGGACATTTTGAATCTCTGGTTATGACCTTTGGTCTTAGCAATGCCCCAGCCACCTTTCAACATTTTATTAATGATGTATTTCGAGATTTCTTGGACCAATTCGTTGTGGCTTATCTCGATGACATTCTTATATTTTCAGACACCTTGGAAGAGCATCGCAGGCACGTCCAGTTAGTCTTGGAACGACTACAGGAGAACCATCTTTACATTAAACTTGAAAAATGTGAGTTTGAACAAACCAGTATCCAATTTCTGGGATATATCATCTCCCCAGAAGGTCTGAGCATGGATCCCGGCAAAATCAATGCTGTAGTGGACTGGCCTGTTCCAAGAAATTTAAAAGACGTCCAGCGTTTCATAGGATTTGCAAATTTTTACCGAAAATTTATAAAGAACTTTTCACGGATCATACTACCAATTACTACACTAACAAAAAAGACCAAAGCATTTTTCTGGTCTCCGGAGGCACAGGAGGCTTTTGACAAATTGAAAACTCTTTTTACGTCTGCTCCATTGTTAGTACACCCAAATCCTGAATTGCCATTTACTGTCGAAGTGGACGCCTCGGACTCTGCAGTGGGAGCCATTCTGTCTCAGCGAGTTGGGGACAAAATGCAACTTCACCCATGTGCGTTTCTTTCCCACACCATGTCATCTGCAGAAAAGAACTACGACATCGGTAATAAAGAACTGTTAGCCATTAAAGTTGCCTTCTCCGAATGGAGACATCTTTTGGAAGGTGCCAATCACCCTGTGACTGTCCTCACGGACCACAAGAATCTTGAATTCCTCCGTACAGCAAAAAGATTGTCTGCAAGACAAGCACGATGGGCCTTATTTTTCTCAAGATTCAATTTTATAATTTCTTACCGGCCTGGTTCAAGAAATGGCAAGGCTGACGCCCTGTCCAGGATGTGTTCGGAACCTCAGGAGAGGTCTAGTAATGACGATACAATTCTAGGCCCTAAAAATGTTTTGGGAATATTGCACTCTAGAGGACTATGTAATAGAATTAAAGATGGATATCAAGAGGACTCTTTCCTTAACCATCCTTCGGAAGACGTCGATCTTTCATTCAAAGAGGGGTTTTGGATGCAGAAACACAAAATATATGTACCTGAATCTTCTCGCCTTGAAGTCCTCAAAAGTGTCCATGATTCTAAACTGGCAGGACATCCTGGAGTTGCAAAAACACAAGACTTACTACTTCGTTTCTTTTGGTGGCCTAATTGTAGGAAGGACGTGGGGAAATATGTTTCAACCTGTTTAACATGCGCACGAAACAAGACCCCACGATCGTCTCCTCTAGGACTCTTGCAACCACTTCCAGTTCCATCCAGGCCTTGGGGATCTATTTCCATGGATTTTATTGTGGAACTACCCCTTCCAAACAGATGACCGTCATCCTTGTCATAGTGGACCGACTCACAAAAATGGCCCACTTTATTCCAACTGAAGGAATTCCTACTGCTGAAAAAACTGCAGAACTGATAATCAAAGAGGTATTCAGGTTACATGGAATTCCTGACAGCGTGGTGTCTGACAGAGGCGTTCAGTTTACGTCAAAATTTTGGAAGAGTTTCTGTACAGCCTTGGGAGTCACGGTGAATCTTTCTACCGCTTTCCATCCTCAGTCCAATGGCCAGACGGAGAGAACGAACCAGACTTTGGAGCAATACCTCCGTTGCTTCATTTCCTATCTTCAGGATGACTGGGTGGACTATTTACCAACAGCAGAGTTTTCCTACAACAACTCCATACATAGCGCTACATCTCAAACCCCATTTTTTGCTAATTATGGAGTACATCCAGTATTTATCCCTAATCTGCCAGTGAACACTCCCATTCCTGCTGTAAATGACAGGCTTGCAAAATTACAGGAATCCCAGAAGGAATTATCAGAGATATTACTCAAGACCCAGGAAGTATATAAGGAAGCAGCAGATAAACATCGGAGAGTGCCCCCTGCTCTTCAGGTTGGAGACAAAGTTTGGCTGTCCACTAAAAACCTTAAGACACATGTGCCATCCTCCAAATTGGGTCAGAAATTCATTGGACCTTTTCAAATTTCTGCAAAAATTAACCAGGTTGCTTTTCGTTTGGAACTTCCCAACAATCTAAAGATTCATCCAGTGTTTCACATATCCTTGCTCAAACCCTTCTGTGAAAACCCGTTTCCAGGAAGAATTCAGCCACCTCCTCCACCAGAAAGGATCCGTGGTGAAGAAGAATACATTGTGGATAAGATTCTGGACTCCCGAAAATGATCAGAGGTATAAGGGTAACCAGAGGAAAATTCATGGGAACCAAGGGACAACGTCCATGCTCCTAGACTAACAAGAGCCTTTCATCAGAGGTACCCGGATAAGCCAGCTCCTGAGATGTCCAGAGGCCATCCTGGAAGGAGGGGAGTACTGTCAGGAGTCGAACCCAGTACCTCTTGTCCACTGGCCAGCAGCTCTACCATCTGAGCTATTCTGCTGGCTGCAAAGTTCCTTGCTGAACCCTGATACCATTGACTGTTCTTCCTGATTAGCTACACCTAGTGCTCTTTTGATTGGGCCTCTGATTGCCAATTACACACCCTATATAAACCTGGCCCTGTGGGTGTGTCATTGCGAGATTATTGAGCTCCAAGCCTTTAGTCAAGCGTTTCCTGCTGATCCATTGCTACAAACACTGTTCTCCTGTGAACCGACCTCGGCCTGCCTTCTGACTACGCTCTCCGCCTGATCCATTGCTACAAACACTGCTCTCCTGTGTACCGACCTCCGGCTGCCATCTGACTACGCTACCTGCCTCTGCTTCCCCTAGTGTTTGCAGTAACATCGGCTCCAACCCAGACGGGATCTTGACAGAGAGCGAGAAAGACTAGAGAGAGAAAGAAAGACTAGAGAGAGAGCCAGAGGCGTAGCTAGGGTTTTGGTTTAGTGGGGGCGAAACTTCTGAGTGGGCCCCTAATCAGAGAACCTCAACAAATGACCGTGCTGTTGCCAAAAATAATCTATATATAAAAAGACCAATATTGATATTACCGCCATATGGTCTGTGGTAAATAATACCAGTCCTACAGAACATATAATAGATTACAGCACAGGTACAGATAATGACTTACCGCTGATGTTCTTTCTAATGGAATTGTTCACTTTTCATGTCTTTTCCATCTGGCCCAGACTGACATGACGACTTCTCCAGCCAGGACTCGACTGCAGAGATTACAACAAAGACACATTTCACTTCTCATATTTTTAGCACTGTCACGGTCACCAATTGGACTATTCTCAACCTGCACAAACTCCTCATCCTGCTGATACCCCAATACTGAGCCGCTGCTGCCATATGTGTCCCTATTTCTGCACCTGATACCCCAATACTGAGCCGCTGCTGCCGTATGTGTCCCTGTTACTGCACCTGATACCCCAATACTGAGCCGCTGCTGCCATATGTGTCCCTATTTCTGCACCTGATACCCCAATACTGAGCCGCTGCTGCCATATGTGTCCCTATTACTGCACCTGATACCCCAATACTGAGCCACTGCTGCCATATGTGTCCCTATTTCTGCACCTGATACTCCAATACTGAGCCGCTGCTGCCGTATGTGTCCCTATTACTGCACCTGATACCCCAATACTGAGCTGCTGCTGCCGTATGTGTCCCTATTACTGCACCTGCTGTGTGGTTCTGTGTGACCTCTAAATTTTAAAGCACCCCTCTAGAATATAGTAATGCCTGGTGCAAGTGCCCTAGAAAACAGTGCCCACATTTTGTCCCCTAGACTGTAATAATGCCCTGTGTGCCCCTTTGACAGTCACAGTAATCCGAGTTCCCCTATAACAATAAGTGTCCACTTTACATTTAATAATGTCCCAAGTCTCCCCCTGTACATCTCCCCTATACACAGAATAATGCCCCTCACTGGATATATACTGACCCCTTAATGTCCCCAAACTATTTAATGGGTCCAACACTGTATGATGGCCCCTAGATAGCATCCATACAGCATAATACACCAGATAGTCCTCAATATAGTATAATGCACCCCCATAGGCAGCCTCTATATTATAATAAACCCCCATAGGTAGAGTCTATAATATAATGCACCACCATAGGCAGCCGCTATATTATAATGCACCCCCATAGGCAGCCTCTGTAGTATATAATCATCCCCATAGGGAGTCTCTGTAGTATAATGCACCCCAATATGGAGCCTCTGTAGTATAATGCAGCCCCCATATACAGCCTCTGTAGTATAATGCACCCCCCATATACAGCCTCTGTAGTATAATGCACCCCCATTAAAAAAAAAAAAAAAAAAAACAATACTCACCTCCCGGCTCCTGTGCTGCTCACTGTTCTCCCTCTCTGCGTCTGACAGCGGGCGCCGGCAGGTGATGTCATCGCGCCCGCTGTCAGACGCTGAGAGGGGGATTATGGGAGAGAAGGAGCGCTCGCTCCTTCTCTCTCTATGCGGTCAGCTGTATCGGCTGGATGCCGATACAGCTGACCCTCCGATGACGGGTGGGGGGCCCACTGCTGGCACCGGGCCCCCCCACCGCCTGTTCAGGCCCCATAGCTTCCGGGCGGCAGAGCAGGGAGAGCGATTTCCCTGCTCTGCCGCAGAATGTAACTGTATCGGCGTGCTGTGCGGGTGGGCCCCCTCAGAGCGCGGGGCCCGGGGCCACCGCCCCCTCTGCCCCGCGACCTATCCTTTCAAATCAGGGCCCACCACGCAGGAGCTGGGGCCCACCGGAGGTTTCTCCGGTGTCCCGGTGGCTCAGTCCGACCCTGCTTGCCAGCCTGATAATACCAGGCCACAGCAGTCTGCTTATCTTTGCTGGTTAACAAAAATAGGAGATCCCCTCGAAAAAAATTGGCGTGGGTCCCCCCTATTTTTGTTAACCAGCCAGATGAAGCAGACCGCTGAGGCCTGGATTTTCAGGCTGTTAAGGAGCCAAGATCCATGGACCTTGCCAGCCTGATAATACCAGGCCACAGCAGTCTGCATATCTTGGCTGATTAACAAAAATAGGGGATCCCCTCGAAAAAAATTGGCGTGGGGTCCCCCTTATTTTTGTTAACCAGCCAGATGAAGCAGACCGCTGAGGCCTGGATTTTCAGGCTGTTAAGGAGCCAAGATCCATGGACCTTGCCAGCCTGATAATACCAGACCACAGCAGTCTGCATATCTTGGCTGATTAACAAAAATAGGGGATCCCCTCGAAAAAAATTGGCGTGGGGTCCCCCTATTTTTGTTAACCAGCCAAGTAAAATGCAGACTGCTGTGGCCTGGTATTAAAAGACTGTCAAGGCCCATGGATTTTGGCCCTCAACAGCCTGATAATACCAGGCTACAGCAGCCCCACATTTGGCGCATCAAAAGATGTGCCAATTGTGGCACTTTACCCGGCTCTTTCCACTTGCCCTGTAGCGGTGGCAAGCGGGGTAATAAGGGGTTAATGTCACCGTTGATTGCACGGTGACAATAAGCCCGGTTAATAATGGAGAGGCGTCAATAAGACACCGATCCATTATTAATCCCAAAGTTTTTAAATGTTTAAAAAAAAGACAAAGCAAGAAAAAAGTCTTTTAATGAAATAAAAGAGACAACACAGTTTTCATTACTTTTATTACTCTCTCATTCCTGCGACGCCATCGATCTCCTGTAAAAAAAAACAAAAAAAAAACCAACAGTATACCACCTGTCCGACGCAGTCCATAGTAACGAGTGTCCCACGACGATCCAGCTCTGCTACATCGGAATGACAGGCAGAGCCTGTCATCGCGACGCAGCACAGCTGATTACCTGCTTCCCCGGCGGTGAGTCATCGGACTGACTGCTTTACGGCCGGGATTACCCAGCAGTCACTGCAGTTATCGCGAGAAACTGCATGTGACCGCCAGGGAGAAGATGATGGCGGCCATCAAGCAGTACAGGACGAGACCACCGGAGATCTTCTGCCGGGTAAGTGCCGCTGACTCCTGACAGACCCGACCGACGGACACTGACAGTGACAGTGACATTCCGATTCCGGTATCCGATATGACGAAAATATCGGTACTCGGAATCGGAATTCCGATACAGCTAATATCGGCCGATACCCGATATTTGCAATATCGGAATGCTCAACCCTACTCTCTAGTTAATTCCTGTCCTATATTAGCCATGTCTAATCAGTCCTGCCCCTGGTTAGGTATTAGTCTGTAAATGTTTATTCATACTGTATTATGTATATGTATTTTCATTATACCCCTGTACTGATTGTATGTATATATGTTTGTATTATAGTTTCACCGCACGTATCAATATATCAAGTTCAATAAAAGCACAGATTCAATCACAATCTCCTTATTGGACCCCAGTATATAAAGGTTTAGCTGCTGTATAACTGCAATGACGTCTGCCTCATTCAGTGAGGACAGAACAATGAGACAGCTGTCAATCACCATGATGTTGGCAGTCACACCCTGTCAACAGTGAAGAGCGGAACAGAAGCCCTTGCTTTGTCAACATGATGTTAGCGGAAGCCGCTGAATTGCCGGCAGCAGTGGCCTGTGACTGTTCTGTGCTGGTAGAAATCGGCGCTGGGTGCTGCAGCCAGGCATTAGCAGCTACCTGAATATTAGTTCTTAGGCCCAAAGTAAAACATTGTTTAGTCCTGGATAACCCTTTTAAACGTTTGAGCTTAGTATTTTACATACAAAGGGGTGACATATTCCCTTTATTACATAATGGGATCATAGCAGCAGCTATGAAGCGGTCAGTGCCCCGCCACCCTCCCCATCGTCTTGGCTCCAAATATTTCAAATATAGTTCGTCCTCCCATGAAGTTAGCGCTTTTCTTTCTTTCTGTAACTACTGTTGAGAAGGAAAAGTGAGCATGCTTCAAGTCTATGCTGAGAGTGCATATTATATGTGTGATGTACTTGACATTTTTCACATTACAGACGAGCTCGGTTGGAAAACTTCAATAGACGTCTTTCATCAGCTCACTCTGAGACAACAATCTGTTAAGGGTAACTGTTTACCTTCAAAACACTTAAGATTTATTATGTTGGATGAATTCATTGTGACTGTTTGACAGAGTTTGCAAACAAGAGACACGAGTCTTGGCATGTTTCTTCAGTAAGATCTGATTTGAAGAATAGCTGATTCCTCTATTCTGTGGACTTCATCCAACTGAACTGCCGAGGAGGTATTGGGGGAGGAAGGAATTCTAATTAACTAGAAAATGTTTTCTCAGCAGTGAAGCACAAAATATATAAACAACTCCACTTTCTGAATGTAGTGCTGATTACAGGCTTACACCTCTTGGTCTCAACTAGTCTTTTAAATGAGATTTAAAGGCACAGGCCTGAATGACTTTCATGGTGTGTATCCCCTAGCAAGGTTTATTGGTTTCTCGTGAGTTGCATTATTATATATGTATCCTGATTGACTTAGTTTGACTTCTTTTTGGCTTCATCCCATTGTAATGTGTAGTCGGCACTGCTACCTTAACGTTACGGCGAAAAAACAGGAGAAAAAATGGAGTTTTCATTTTCATTGCAAAAATATAAAAAGTTTATTTAAGCCACAATAAGGCGACAAAACATAAGACATAACATGACAATGATGTGTATAAAAAGACACGAAAACATATGGCAAGCAGAAAAACACCATAACACAATATAGCCAATTCAATAACAGGAGGAAAAAATCCCTAGATATAATGAACACTAGAAAACCTGGGGCATACCATAGTCCCATAGCTGATTACCATAGTCAGAGTCAGGAGTGTGTTCAAAGGAAGGTATATCCAGACCCACCGCAATTACATAGCTTAAACACAATGAGAGGTTATATTGTGTCAAAGAGCGGGGTGTAAGGAAGAAAAAGGGGGAGTTAAACCTCACCAGATGCTGCTGGCCATATGGGAATCCCCGACGCACGTTTCGCTGTCGTTCACCTCGCTTTCTCAAGGAGAAAGCGAGGTGAACGACAGCGAAACGTGCGTCGGGGATTCCCATATGGCCAGCAGCATCTGGTGAGGTTTAACTCCCCCTTTTTCTTCCTTACACCCCGCTCTTTGACACAATATAACCTCTCATTGTGTTTAAGCTATGTAATTGCGGTGGGTCTGGATATACCTTCCTTTGAACACACTCCTGACTCTGACTATGGTAATCAGCTATGGGACTATGGTATGCCCCAGGTTTTCTAGTGTTCATTATATCTAGGGATTTTTTCCTCCTGTTATTGAATTGGCTATATTGTGTTATGGTGTTTTTCTGCTTGCCATATGTTTTCGTGTCTTTTTATACACATCATTGTCATGTTATGTCTTATGTTTTGTCGCCTTATTGTGGCTTAAATAAACTTTTTATATTTTTGCAATGAAAATGAAAACTCCATTTTTTCTCCTGTTTTTTCGCCTTATCTAATGGAGATTTATGTAATCATTTTGTGAAGAGGGTTCACGACTGCATTACTTTACAATCTGGATATGTGGTTCTTAATGTTACGGATCTCTGCATACCTCCCAACTTTTGAAGAAGGGAAAGAGGGACATAGGCTGAGGCGCGCTGTGCGCGCCTTGGCAAATTTTAGGCCACGCCCCAAAACCACGCCCATTTCACCCATCACACCCATATCAACGCCCCAACCACACCCAAGAATGGATGGAGCGTACCGTAAAATCCTGACAACCTCCTTCCCTCCGCCAGGACATTAAGAATGGGTTGTGGCTGGGTTTTCCAGCAAGACTATGACCCAAAACATACATCCAAGACAACAAAGGAGTGGATCAAAAAGAAGCACATCACAGTCCTGACAGGAAGTGTGCAGGCCCCTGACATGTGCCAGTATATACACTGCCCCCAACATGTGCCAGTATAACAGTACATATACACACTATATATGGACACACTGTACACTACATATTTATACAGTGTACACTGTATACCCTGTACACTATGCAATTATACATTGTATATACCTCGTACACTACATGTTCACTGTACATATATACCCTGTACACTATACACTATATATATTCCCCATACACTACATCAAGACTGTATATATAGGAGAGTCTCCATTGGAGAAAGAAGCAGATAAACATAATTCTACTCTATCTTAGGTTAGGTTCACATTGCATTAGTGCAGTCTACTCAACGTATGCGTTAAACGGACTGCGCTAATGCAAGTGCCTTTTAAAGATCGCGTTATGCGATCGCGCTAGTGGTGACGGACCCCCGAAGGCTGGGTTAACATTGCGTCAATGGCAATATGCTGATGGCATCCGTTACATAGCGGCACTAACGCTATGTAACGGATGCGTTAGCGCACCCATAGACTGAAGTTATGTAGCGCATCGCTAACGCATGTCATATTTGGCATGTGTTAGCGATGTGCTGTCATTCTGTGACAGACACTCGGACGCGGTCTGCAGCGTTCGGAGGTCCATCACCTCTAGCACGATCACATAACGCAATCTTTAAAAGGCAGTTGTATTAGCGCAGTCCGTTTAACGCATACTTTGAGCAGACTGCACTAACGCAATGTGAGCCTAGCTTAATGCTGCAGACCGCGTTCGACGGTCTGTCACAGAATGACGGCTCATCGCTAACGCATGCCAAATATGACATGCGTTAGCGATGCGCTACATAATTGCAGTCTATGGGTGCGCTAACACATCCGTTACATAGCGTTAGTGCCACTATGTAACGGATGCCGTCAGCGCATTGCCATTGACTCAATGTGAACCCGGCCTTACAGAGGAATCCTACTGACCCATCGACATGGTGCCAATTGCTGTCAGTCAGTTTCATGACTGGATCTCTACACTACTGAATCAGGAGCCTCAGGACTGAGAGATACCACTGGTGGTATACTATCTCTCAGTCCTGAGGCATATACCACAGCCAAGTGAGACACTGATTGTTTACAGCCAGATAGTGACGCAGGCAGGGCTTAGACAGCACTGAGGATGATGTGGAAACAAATGGCTGGCACAGTGCAGCGTCTCAGCCGTGCCTGCGTCACTCTCTGGCTGTAAACAATCCCTCCCCGGTGCACAGATGAGCGCTGCATACAGTACCCGGCTCTCACTCCAAGAGATGATGATCTCATCCTGCCTGTCTCACTCTCACATGCTGCCACGCATGGAGCTGCAGCATCTGAGAACGAGACAGGCAGGATCTGGGATCATCATCTCTTGGAGTGCGAGCCGGGTACTGCATGGAGCGCTGGATGCACCGCCGCCGCCGGATCTGTCCTCCCGAACTAGCATTACTTCCTCGTGCTGTACTAGCTGACCGCCGGAAATGAGGTCAGCGGTCACTTCCTGTGGAGCGTGACCAGTGACTGGGAGAAAGTTCTCCCAGTCCCCGGGGTATCCGCTGTGCACTCTGCTGTCATCACTGCCCAACCGCGATCGCGGGACATTACGCCTCCCGGCCGGGACAGCGCGACAGGAACTCGAAATCGGGACTGTCCCGCTGAATCCGGGACGGTTGGGAGGTATGTCTCTGATTCGTCCTACTACTTTATGGTATTGCTCACTACTTACTGCACTGATGCATTGGTCTCAGTTCATCAAAGCTTTTATGGCAGATTTCTGGTGTAAAAAGCTTTGTAAAAGCACAAAACTTTGGTACAACGTAATTATGCACTAAAATTGTGCAACTTTTGGCATTCTCAGCTCCGAAAAAGTGAGGAAAGCTGGGGTGACACAGTAGGGTGGTGACCCCCGCTCGTCATGAATTTGTCCCATATCAGAGGTTTGCGCCACTTGTCAGAGCATTTGACTCCAGTATACCTCTTCATCAAGACCAAAGTGAAAATCGCTGGTTTTGATGAATCAGAGCCATCTTCACCCTGGATGGTGTAACTACTCTTATAAATTTCTGCTTATGTTTTTTTTTGGCAAACCTGCATCACTGTTATCTAGCTAGCGGCAGCGGGAGGAGAAGGAGGGAGAAAGGCTAGTTAGCTGTGAGTGCAGCCCAAGCCCTCTGCACTTGCAAGTTCATTTGCAAAAACATTCACCATTGCGTTTCTAGAAAAACAGAAATGAACTTATAAAATAAAGGTATAGACATAATCAACATTTCAGATGCTTTACATAGATTGCAAGTTTAGGGTTTATAAACCTGCTGACAGGTTCTCTTTGAAGTATAGACAAATCAATAGCAAAGAGACTATGCAATAAGTTAAAGGGTTATTCCCATCTTCATAGTTGGATATTGTCAGATAGTACTAGTAAAAACATTGATTTTGCAATTTACTGCTTAGTAAAATTTAAATGTATTCTTAAATTGATTTTCCCGTGAACAAAGTTAGTGTTAATTATAGATGATGAGAAAATCTTATAAATGTGCCCCTGCTGTGTACTGTGTAATGTCTGTGTCTAACCATGGGGAGCAAAGCTCCTGGACAGGGGAGAACGCAAGAGGGAATACAGACAGGACAGTATAGGATCACAGATGATTATTTCTGTGAATTTAAACATTGCTTATAAAAAAGATAGTAAAATATTTTGCCTCACAGAAAGAATCAGCTGTGACCCTCGGCTGTAATGTCTGTATGCTTTTTTGCATGTTCCCATGGTAAAGAGATGTGGTTGATCAGACTGTGTTCCTGTACAGTAAGACACAGATGTAGTATGCCGGCCCAATGGTGAACAGGTCAGCACAATACATACTCACTGTGCCGACCGCTGCTTCTTTTCTGCCATGTCCCACATTCTTCTTTCCACTCGAAAGACTGGAGACGGAGGCCAAAGCAACTTTAAACATAATAGATTTATTCTCTTCAGGACACAGCACATCCATAACACTTCCAGCACACTTGTCACAGTACCAGCAATGCATTTTCTTCGTCTTTCTACTTCTACTACACAGGAATAGGCCACAGAGATATAACGGGACGTGGAGCCCGGTGAAAACGCCACTTTGATGTATCTCCCTGGAACCGACTTCAGACCAGACACGGAAACACTATCTACTGGGTCGTCCACCCCTTTACGGTTATCCTGTCCGCGCACTCTCTGGTGACCCATTCTACTACTTCAGCACCCAAACTTCGTCAGTAACTTCTTCACTGACTTCTTCACTATGTTGCTGCGGATACCATGCACTTTACTCTTCTCTTCCTTTCTTTGTACTTTTCTCTTTTCTATGGATGGCTGGGCGTCTACTTGCAAACGTTGTGTGATAGCTGAGTAGCTCAGGCCATAGGCCGCCTGAGCACCACAGGGGTCTACCCCCTGACTGACTATAAACAGGAAGTGTCACTACCTTATTCCCCAGCTACCCCTCCTACTGTTAACCACTAAATGTACTACAGCTAGACCTTAGGATGCAGTGTACTCAGTGCTCCCATCTAGTGGCTCTTTTCCTAACTGCACTGTCCCTATCTTACACACAGAAGAATATAGCAATAATACAACAGATACGAAAATACGTCATACGGCAAAATACTACAATTATATACAGGTAAATGTACATAGCAGCATAAACATTTAAAGGGCTAAGCCCTGACCCCCTTACACAGACATTACACAGCACACAGCATGGGACATTTATAAAAGATTATCTCAGCACAGGAACATTTTTGTATACACATCCAATTGCAGAACTTTTTTATGAATAGATCTATGGATTAAAATATACTTTGTTCTTGGGAAAACCATAAAGGGTTAGTCCAAAACTGTCACTACCACTGTAGTCACTGGCACTGTGCATTAAAAAGAATATTGTACAGCGACCTACTGAGCGCACGTCAGAATTGACAATTGATGCATGCTCAGTAGGGATAGGCAAACTCGAAGTTAAAAGTTCGGTGTTTGTACTGGTCACCTAGTGTCTGGCACCAAACCCCGAACACAGTCGTGTTACTGTATGTTTGGTTTCCTATTTGGGTTTGCCAGTCTAATAATTTAGACTGTGGGCACTTCCGGAGCCACCATAGTCATGCCAAGTATTGGCATGGCTGTGATTGCCCAGCGCAGCACGTGACCTGGCCTGTATAAAGTAAGGGCTGGATTCACGAGAAACGGGACCCCATTATGCTCTCATTAGTGTAGGGATAGGACACAGCTGGAGTGAGGGACAGATTGTGACTGTGCACTCTACAAGCACAATGCTGTGTGTATTCTGCAACCTATATCTGTGGTAGTGCTGTGCTACTACTGTGCTGAAAGCCGCTGTGTGTACTCTGCACCACCACAACCCCCCCGCCTGTGGGAGTACTGTCCTTTAAGCAGCTGTGTGTTCTCTGCACCCCCTTCCTGTGGGAGTATTGTCCTTAAAGCTGCCGTTTTTACTCTGCATCCCCCCCGCCTGTGGAAGTACTATTAATTTAATCCTCTGTTTTCTAATAGTTTGAGAAATAAATAATTGGTATCAGCTGTCTCATTGCCATTAGTAGGCTAAATAAATACTTTTTTCAGGACCACTGTGTGTTTTCTAGTAGTTTTGCAAATCAATATATCACATCAGCCGTCTCGTTGTCATTTCTAGGTCCCTAAAAGAATTTTTCTGGACTGATGTGTGTTTTTTATTAATCTGGGAAATAAAAAGTTGACATCAGCCATCTAGTGTCCATTTCTGGGCCAAATAAATAATTTTTCAGGACTGCTGCGTTTTTTCCGGGACTGTTGCAAATAAATACATCTACTCTTCTGCCATCTCTCTGCAAGCAGTGCTTAGAAAATCAACTTCTAAAAATGAGGAGAGCATGAAATAAGGGACGTGGAGTTGGCTGTGGTGGTGCTGGTATAGCTGTTGATGGTGGTGGTGCAGCTGATGCAGGGAGAGGACGTGGTTGTTCTGTACCTGCTACGTAACCAAATACAACACCTTTGGTGCACGCAGACGACAGAACGTTATGCGTCCTTTTGTAGGCCTGAATACCATTGCACAAATGGTGAGGCCACAAGATGTTGAAAAGGTGTTAGATGGCTGAGAGTGGCTCAAGTTCCTTCACATTATCTTCCACCCACTCCAGTGCAGAAAGTGCGCAGTTAGCACCAGAGGACCATGGTCATCCAGCTTCCACCTCATCCCCTTGCAAATCAGCCAAGGAGTCTGAGCCCTATGTCATGCAGCAGTCTCTTCTCCTTTTTGATGACTCCACTGGCTGAAGTTCTGTGGCCCATCCATCTGCCCCTGCTCGAGAAGTGGAAGAGATTGAGTGCACTGAGGCCCAACCACTTGTTAGGTTGGATGATGAGTACGTGGGAGGGCTAGTGTACACGGTGAGTGGACTACCGCAGCACATATCAGATGATTATGAAACTCAATTGCTAATTGCATCATCTTTTTGCAGTGTGCAGACCGACAAGGAGGGCAGGATTAAGACGTGGGTGGAATCTGATGCGGGGGATGATGACGTTCATCGACAAGCGAGAGATGGTTTGCACTCTGTCGGCAGACCCTGAATCGAGGCATAAATGTTCTGAACCTGAGCACGACCTGTATGACGAGGCATCTGATTTCCAGGCACGTGGTGCATTAGAGTGTACACCTTAAAAAGCATGACAGATCTGAGCTTCCTCCTGCTATATCTTTTGCTGCGGTCTCAACCTCTTCCTCCTGCTCAACAGGGCGGCCTGCCTTCCCACAAAGAGTGGATATGACAACATCACCACCACCACCCAGTGTCATCAAGCATCTCAACACCATCCCATGGAAATATTCAGCTTCCCATCCCCCAAATCCTTTTGAGAAAGAGGAGATACCAACCTAGCCAACCACGAGACATTTTCCTGTATGACAGCATTTCCAAATTACTGGCCTTTGAAATGCTGCCACTCTGATGGAGATGTACAGTTGTAAAAAAACTGATGTCAGGGGCTGTCCCTCAGTACGCTATTCCCAACCGCCACTACTTTTCCAGATGGGCTATCCCAGACTTGCACAAACATGTTGCGGTGCAAATCAAGTGTACACTGTGCAATGGCATAAGTGGCAAGGTTCACATAACCACCAATATGTGAACCAGTAAGCACGCCAGGAATGTTCCATTTCCCTAACTGCTCACTGGGTAAATGTAGTTGCGGCTGAGTTAGCAGGCATTCTAGCTTATGCCCTACTACCACCTAGCATTGTTGCACGTTTATCTGTCTAGGTTGCCACCTCCTCCTATTCTTCTTCCTCCACTGCCTCCTCATTCAGATGTGAGCAAGGGTTAACAGATTTATTAACAGAGATATACTCCACGTGTAAGATTCGACCAGGGGTGTAGTCATGGCCGAGTACTCAGGTGTATCTGAGCCCCGGCCTCCTCTTACATGAAAATCAGGCTGCACCTTTGACTTACTTGTTCCTGTATTCTCTGCTCTGTGAGGGTCCTCCCTCAGTACTGCAAGGTCACTTTCGGCTGCATCCAAATAAACAGAGACACAGTCCAGTTGCAACTGAAAACACATAATTTACTCTCAAATCTTCGCAGCACATTCAGATACATTCCATCATCAACAGCAGTTTCCTCATTACATGTTACTGCAGCTTTCCCTTCTCTTCTCTCCCTGTCACACGGCTCAAGATCGGGTCATGCCTCACTGTACATTTTCTCGGCGTCCTCACCATGTAGATTCACTGCCTTCAGGGGGTCCCTAAACTGCTTCGCCCCGGCATTAAGGGAGTCCGCCCATGTGAGTAACTTCCATATCCTGAGTGACCCGCCCGTCTGTCCTGCTGTGTTCCCTCACCACTACTGCTGTAGCTTCCCTAGTTCTCTATCTCTGAGTGGCTGGGCTTGTACTTCAAGCGTTATGGGGCCACTGCGATGTGTCCAGGGGATTAGCCCTTCTGGACGGTGGGGGCTCCCTGGCCCCAACAGAGCTCCTTCAGCTCCCCAGCCTGACTGTAAACTGGGAAATTCCCTATCTTACCCACAGCAGGCCCCTCCTATGTGGTTAGCTATTTACTAACTATACTACTATGTACACTGTAGTGAACTCTATACTACCATCTTGTGGCTAAACTAAATACTGCACTGTCCCTATTATACAACGTTGACTGTACATTTTAGCAAGACATATTACACACATATTATACAACAGCAATAGACTAAATATATACATGACAGCATACGGTACTGGGACAAGTGAGAAAGGCAAGGCATAACATTAACATTGTATACCCCCTTACACACGCAGGCAGATAATGAGTGAGGCAGAGGGTATGGGAGGTAGTATTAGCATGGTATGGATGAGAGGTGAGGTATAGGGTAAACTGTTCATGAAAGGTTAACTTATCAGTCCGCCTGCTGCCTGGCTGCAGAGTCTTGGGTTCCAACGGTGGCGCCCACGCAAGCAGTGCTTGATGACTGCGGAGTGGTCCTGGAGAAGTTGGGGGTCCAGTTTTTCTGATGATGATGGTGTATCCTTGCTGTCCTAAGCAGGGTCCTGGATCCACGGTTCGTCATACGGGATGCAGCACAGTCTGTGATACCGCCGGAATGTGACTCAGCTTGGCGGTGAGTGCGGGTGAGGAATCACACAGTTCTAGATGAGTCACCTACTTTCGATCACGGGAGACAGTGGGCACACAGCAGATTGCTAGACAGCCAGTGTACCCGGATGCAGGGAATATACTGCATGGGCCTGCGTTAACACGATGCTCAAAAGACGGAGCACAAGTCTTCCCCTGCCGTGCGCTCTGTCTTCCCGCCAAGTCTCTCCCCGCTTTCCCAAGCACAGCGCCTTTTATCAAAGTCATGCCCCCTGCTGTCGAGTGCAAAGGTCGGTCCGGGTCAGAAAGTTTTCCCCAGGGCAACAATGGTGACAACCCCGACAGTTCCGGAACCAACGCAAGAGAGGTACCCCCGGTCCGGTCCATCTTCTTACACAGAGACAGGAAGACATACACTGCCAACTTGAATACAGCTGGGTGAAATGACAGTAGGCTTTTCTCTCCTGTTTGAGGGACAAATCTTACAACAGACAGGAGCTGTGGACTGGGATAAAATAGCAGACAGACGAGTGGTTGGTGCCAGTGAACCTCAAGCCCAGCCTGTGGTGTGCAATAACGGGCGAAATCTCATAGCAGCTCTTGGCTTGATGCACATCTCTTGCCTAATGTATAAGCTAAACTTGCTGCAGAGTTTCCTGAAAAACTAATTACACATATCGGAGCTGCTGCTGAAAGCGTGAGCAATGTGTGTGCATATTCGGCTTTCTCATCCTGTTGCTGCTCGCCTGTCTGTGCTGCAGCATCACTTCTGCTTCCCGGTCATCGGCTGATATGCAACATACCAACAAGATGGAACTCCATCTTGCATATGCTGGAGAGACTGTGCAAACAACAGCAAGCAATTGTGGAGTTCCAGCTGCAGCAAGTACAGCTGAGTTATTCTGCAAAGCAACATCACTTCACCACCAATGATTGGGCCTCCAAGCAGGACATGTGTGCCACGTTGCACTGCTTTAAATATTCCACCAATATGGCCAGTGCGGATGACGCCATCATTAGCTTTACTATACCACTTATATGCTTGCTGGAAAAAAACAATTCACAGATGAAGTGATGTTCACAGGAGGAAGAGAAGCAGAAGGAGAGCCAATTCACAACATTATCAGGTGAGGGTGGGTTACTGTCCCAACATCGGACAGGAACCCAACTGTACAGCCAGGAGATAGTTTGGGAGGATGATGATGATAGGGGAAGGCAGGGGAAGAGGAGCAAACATTTTCACTGCTGGGTGACACTCAGATCAGCTCACGGGCATCACTGGAGCATGGCTGGGGGGGATACAGAGTACCCAGATGATATACCTCCCTTGTCATTGTCTCTGGGCAGCCTGGCACACATGAGCCAACACATGCTCCAGTGCCTATGGAATGACCACTTCTTTTGGCTCAAAGAGACACAGTGGATCTCATAATGATAGATCTTGGACCAACACTGCTATTCTGTCAAAAACGACAGAGGAGAGTGTGGCACCCCTGAGGGTCCAGTCACCACAGAGGTACTGTACCTCAGCCAGAGGTGTGGTACTTAGCTCTCGGGTAGGAGGGGCACACTAACCAGTACTCGGACATTTGCATCCAACATAGATCACCTGACCTCAGGCTTAGGGGGGAGGAGCCCCAGTTAGAGCAGTAAGGCAGTGTGGAGTTGGAGGAGAAGCTCTGAGGAGAGGGAAGAGAGAGGAGTTCCTGACAAGAGCAGTGGAGGAGAGAAGCTTCTAGTAGAAGGAGGGGTCCTAGTGGCCAGGGAAGTGAGGAATCCACCCTGGGCCCCCAAATTCACGCTGACAGGAGTCAGGTGGATGGACAAGGTTGCAGTAGGGGACCAGCCCCAGACTAGTGAAGAATCTGCAAGATTCAGCTAGCAAACCGGAGGCTGTGGTAACTGTATGTGCTACAGTCACATCCATACACACTCGCTGAAAAGGCAGTCACATAGAATCAAGGGGACCAGGAGGACGTAGCCTGAGTCGCCCGACAGGATCTGAGGCTGCTGGCTTGGGACACTGTGTGTGAGGCGCAGGGCAGGAGGGAGTGAGCCAGCGCAGGGAGACGGCCAGAGAAAGGAACATAAGAAGGGAGTTCTGGCGAAGTGCACCCCAAACTACCTGAGAGCTGGCTGGACCACTGACCCAGAGGACACAGCACCCCGGATGGGGATTGTAATCTAAGAACTGTGAGTAAAGTGAAAAGACTGCACCCTGCTGTGTCCTCAGATTCATTTACTGCATCATCTGCCCTGCACTACAACCATTACCATCTTCAAATTTATCCCTATAACTGCCCTGGGGCCTAGCTCTACCCGTGGAGAGCTATATCATCTTTGCTGCGTCACCAACTGCCCCAGTGGACCTGAACAGCAGCGGCGGCCATCTTATTGCCGAACACCACGGATGGCGTCTTGAACTAATTCCCCTACAAACTACCCCCATCATCATCTTTAACAATTTTATTGGACACCCAGGGCCACGGACCGGGTCATTGCTGTTGTGACTTCCCCTGTAAGAACTGCCTGGCCCGGAACCAAGTACCCCACGGCCCTGTGGGGCGCTCCAAGATCGGGGAAGAAACACAGACACAAGAGGAATTTGGTAGAATTGGATAAGGATTTAGCTAATAAATATGACAATTTGACTTTTCATAAGAGACAGGATATGAAGGATTTAAGTGCTAATAAAGATATGTTAGCTGACAGGTAGACAAAAGAGGAGGGGTGGTCATCCTTAATGCAGAGCTTTATCATCTAGAAATATCTTAGTGTTCTTAATGATTCTTCTACATATATTAGAATTCCCCTTGATCCAACTGAAGCATATAAAAAAGAACTGAGTAAATTATTAAATGATGGTTTGGTCACAGGTAGTGTTGAGCGATACTGCTCGATATCTAAAAATATCGTATCGAAATGGTATCGCCGATATCACTAAATATCGTCGATATCCGATTCTGATACCGGAAGTCCCATGTAAGTCTATGGGAACAAAATATCGCAACAAAAAAAAACCTTTCTTTCGTTGTAAACACAAAATATACACACATAGAATACATATATATATACATGTCATTGTGACATATATATATACATATATTTATAGTTTATACACTTCTACATAGTAAAATAGACTCTGATTCAATTGCCGGGTAAAGCCGTGACATACCCCATAGAAGTCGACGGGCTCGGTGCCGAGTACCCCCAAAACCTCTGGCTCTGTGCGACTCAACTTGGGCGTCACGAACAGGATTCTGTAGCTCGCTATAAGCGAGTCATGTGTGCCTGAATTGAACTGGTTTTGTGCTTGAGAATTGCTAAAATCATCAGAGAATGTATTTGCCATTTTTCAGCCATATCTGCGTCACGACGAGGCACTGGTGAAGAAGAAGGGCGTGCTCTTCGTGGGTGTACACTCACTCAGTGGTGCGAAAACGATGGCCGACCACTGTAAATGGTACTGCAATGTAACATCGTGCCCAACAGCTCTTCAGTTCCGCCTCCTCATCCTCCTCAGTGTGCGGAAACTAACACGAAGGTCCCGCCTCCCTACAAAAGAGGGGCCCTCTCCAGATGCTAATGACACATGTGACTTGGCAGAGATGGCTAATGGACACGAGCAGAAGTGTGAAGGGATGGAGCAGTCAGAGCTCTCCCCCCACGGAAGCGACCCGATCGCCACGGAACCACCGTTGGGCACCCGGCCTGGAAACCCTCCTACGCTGCAAGAAGCGGAGGATACCCTAAGAGGCCTGGCCCGGCACCGGGAGGAGGTCGCCAGGATGGAAGCCAGCTGGCGTGCCCTAAAACTAAACTTGGAGCGGCGCCAATCCCTCTTACCTGAAGTGTCTGTACCGGAAGGTGAGGCACCCGTTCTAGTAGAGGAGCCCTTGCAATGTGATCCGGTTGACGTTGTCGCAGTGGAGGCACCCGTTCCTGGAAAAAACTCTGCACCGGCAGCACCCCAGATCCCGCTGTCTGCCCCCGTCGCTGAAACAGAAGAAGCGACACCCGTCCTCATGGAGGAGGCCGCGCAGGCACCAGAGGTCTACCTGCCTGTACCGGAGCCCCGACTGTCATCTGTTCCAGAGCCGGCTGCTTCCTCCGCAGGTGAGCGCCGCCAGGACTGGGGGGCGCCAGGAGAGCTGCCGCAAACCGGACACTGTAAGCTGCAGTTTGATGGTGGAGACATGGAGCTGCTGGTGGAGGAGAATTTCAACCGGCGTCAGGAGGAAGAGTGGAGACGTTGGGAGCGGGAAGCAGAGCGACAAAGGGAGCAGCGAGAAACCCAAAAGCTTCGCCAACGTCAGCTGGAGAAGGACCGGGCAGATAAGGACCGGATGAGAAAAGATAAAGGAACCCTGTGGGAGCCGCGGCGTAAGGGTGCAGTACGGAGCTTTAAATTGAAAGGTGGTTGGGGCTTCATCCAGGAGCCTGGACTTTATTTAGAAGTCTTTGTGACCCGGCGGGACGTGGAGACTCACCTCCCAGAAGGACACCCGGGGAGGGACCTGTTGCCAGGAGACTTGGTGACTTACATCCGACACTGGGGTTACAATGGATGGTACGCCCTAAATGTTACCAGGTGCGACCCATACTCCCCAGAGTGTCAGGAACCTGTGAGACCCTCGGAGCCTTCAGCCTCCCACATCCAGGCCTCTGCAAAAGTGCCCACCCCACGCCGTAAATCTCCCCAGCCTCCCTCAGTGGTCTCCTCAGCAGCCCCAGCTATGGACATGATAAGTATAGCTGGCCCGTACCCGGCGCCTGTTAGGCCCCCTGGGGTTCGTTCAGTCCGGGACATAGGGTTCCAGACCCGGAGGGAGATGAAAGAGGTGGCCACACAGACCCAGAGAGCGGGTCACGACTTGACTGTACAGGCCACACGACGTCATCAGGTCCTGGTGGTCCTTGGTGCCTCGGATGTTTGGCAAGCATCAGAAGAGTACCAGGTGGTACCTGGAACACCCCTGCCAAAGAATTATAAATAACCCGGACAGGGTCCCTGTATGTAAATAGTTAAATTGTTGATGTACCCGGATGGGTGAATGTTCATAAAAAAGTTTTTTAATTTAATAAAAAAAAACAAAACACAGTTTTCATTACTTTTATTACAGTCTCATCCTGCGACGCCATCGATCTCCTGTAAAAAAATGAAAAAAAAAAGTATACCACCTGACCGACGCAGTCCATAGTAACGAGTGTCCCACGACGATCCAGCTCTGCTACATCAGAATCCCGGCGCAGCACAGCTGATTACCTGCTTCCCCGGCGGTGACGTCATCGGACTGGTTTACGGCCGGGATTACCCTGCAGTCACTGCAGTTATCGCGAAAAACTGCATGTGACCGCCAGGGAGAAGATAATGGCGGCCATCAAGCAGTCCAGGACGTGACCGCCGGAGATCTTCTGCCAGGTAAGTGCCGCTGACTCCTGACAGACCCGACCGACGGACACTCACAGTGACAGTGACAAATCCGATTCCGGTATTCGATATGACGAAAATATCGGTATTCGGAATCGAAAGGCCGATACAGCTAATATCGGCCGATACCCAATATTTGCAGTATCGTATCGCTCAACACTAGTCACAGGTAGAGTTGAGCGATACTTTCCGATATCCAAAAGTATCGGAATCGGAATGGTATCGCCGATACCCAAAAAATATCGGCGATACCCGATACCGATACCGGAAGTCCAATGTAAGTCTATGGGAACAAAATATCGAAATTAAAAAAACCCCATTCTTGCCTTGTAGGTTAATTGTACATGAAGGAAAACAACAAAGAGTAATGTAGAATGTATTGGGGGAGGTTGAGGAGACATTAAAGGCATAGATGTTTAACCCAATCCAATGGAATAGCATTAATTTTTTTTTTTTAGGAAATACGTTCAGATTGACGAAGAAATTGACAATGTTGTTAACCTTTTTTCTATTTTGGCAAATATGTATGTTTCACAACTTCCATGCTCTTCACCTTTTTAACTTTTGCCACACTTTCTCCTTCATAATCTTCAGCAGCATCATCTTTGTCATCAAATTATTCTTCATCTTCACCTTCTTTATCTTCTTCTAAAACTTCTTGCTTTTCATCTTTTTGTTAACATTACTCATATTGTTCTTTTTAAACTATTATTCTTCTTCATATTATAGTCCTTCATCTTCTTCATCATATTCTTATTTGTGACATAGATTCCTGTACTTGTAATCTGTAAAAGTATGATTTTTTCATCGTTCCGTTCTTGCTGCCACAAAAGATTTAAATTACAACAGTATTTGTCCGTGTTCAGTTTAGCCTGCAGCATCAGGCATTTACCAGGGGCACCACGAGGAGGAACGGACTCACCCCCATACACTGCTTAGTCTTCTTCTGCTTATAATTTAGAGCATATATTTTGTTCTTCATTTTGGTCTTATACTTCATGTTCTTCTGCTTTTAGATCTTCTGCTTATTGTTCTTGTGTCTCTTGTTCTGTATCTTGTATTTGTAGCACAACCTTGTACCAGCTGATGTTACTGGGACACGGTTACTAAGCAGGAGGTACCTGTGCTCCAAAGCACTACCAAGGACCAGCAGACGTTGCTGGAACTCGGATACTGAGATGGAGGCACCTAGGCCAAAGGCACTGCGGAGAACCAGTTGACGGCACTGGAACCCCGACGGGTAGCAGAAGGTACAAGAGCCAATGCAAGTAACGAGGACCAGCTGACTGTGCTGGAACCCGGAGGGGCAGCAGAAGGAAAAGAGCCAATGGCACAACCGAGGACCAGCTGACGTTACTGGGACACGGTTACTAAGCAGGAGGTACCTGTGCTCCAAAGCACTACCAAGGACAAGCAGACATTGCAGGAACTCAGATACCGAGATGGAGGCACCTAGGCCAAAGGCACTGCGGAGAACCAGTTGACGGCACTGGAACCCCGACGGGTAGCAGAAGGTACAAGAGCCAATGCAAGTAACGAGGACCAGCTGACTGTGCTGGAACCCGGAGGGGCAGCAGAAGGAAAAGAGCCAATGGCACAACCGAGGACCAGCTGACGTTACTGGGACACGGTTACTAAGCAGGAGGTACCTGTGCTCCAAAGCACTACCAAGGACAAGCAGACATTGCAGGAACTCGGATACCGAGATGGAGGCACCTAGGCCAAAGGCACTGTGGAGAACCAGCTGACGGTACTGGAACTCGGACGGGTACCATAAGGCACCCATGAAAATGTAAGTTGACAGGCCGCAAGCCGTCTGCAGTTACCAAATCACACAGTCCTACAGTGGGTGCTTGTCCTATTTTCACAACGGAAAGAGCTTTTATTTACATATCCCACAGCACACATAGGAATCACCTAAACTGCAGGCACCATAGAGTCGGATAACCGGAATGCAACATGACAGGACAACTTATTGGAGGCTAATTTACGTTGACACTGCCAGGAAATAGCTGTGGTGCTGTAACCAGGGTGGGCATGAGTCAGTACCCGTGCCAATTACTTCCGAGCAACAACTGGCGGTGTTGGAGCCCAGGGATGAGAGGAGGACAGGGTGGAGGCAGCATGACTTTTTGTCGTACACACAGCAGGGGAACAGCTGCCATTACTCAACCCCAGTAACACAGGAGCAAGTGTTGACTGTGCTAACAGCACTTACAGGCAACAACTGGCGGTGTTGGAGCCCAGGGTCCAATGCATCGACTTCAATTGCTTCCACCTCCTCTCAGGAACACAGCACTGTTGATCAACCATCTGTCTCTTCACCGCCTGCCAAATTGCCCAGTCAGTCAGAGAGTTCTGTACAGGAGCCAGCTGAGTCTCTGCTTCTGTTCTCAGAATCTGTTGGTTTGCAAACAGGGGCACAGCCAAGCAGCATTCTGGAATGTGAAGAAGAGGGAGTATGCAGTGATGCGCAACAGCTGTGTCTCTCTGAATCTGAAGAGGCGGGTGAGACAGTGCCGATGGTCAGCACACCGCAGAACGCATCTGATGATGATGAGACTCAGGTGCCAGTTTCTGTTGAGCATGGTGGTGGCCAGACCACCCAACAGCAGCAGGTGTTGGAAGAGGTTAGTGGAGATGATGAGGTCCAAGACCCAACATGGCGTGAGGAACAGGTGGTGGTAGCAGCTCTGAGGAAGCGATTGCCCCAACGGTACAAACAGGAGGGAGAGTTAGGCTGCATACTCTGTTGCCTGTAGCCTCCATTTTGGCACCTGTTCGGATTTCTCTTACAAAAGTCTAAACGGACGCTCCCAGGACTTGCACTACGTGGTCCTTTTTTCACACACTTGCAGATGATATTTGCTATGTCAAATGCAAGCTGTGTAATCAAAAAGTAAAAAGAGGTAAAGTGTCAGTAACCTCAATACCACAAATATGTGTAAACATGTGCGGAGAAAACACGTAGTTGAGTTTCAAAGACACACTGAAGATGTACAGTCTATAGAGAATCACTGCACAAGTTTAACTGCATATGTCATGGTTAAATTTGAAATTTTTATTGCACACTTGATGTGAAAAAAGAAAATAGCTATGAGACTACTGACTGACGTTTTGGGCAACGCAGTGGCCTTTATCAAATAGTCGCTGGAAGAGATAGAAAAATTTACAGTCAATGACAATGTATAATATATACAATATATACATAGGGTGAAGAATATATATACATAGGAATTAGGCAACATGTTAAACATTTGGGTGATACTGTAGAACACGGAGAATTATCCCTCTAGGGTATGCGGGTGGATAATGTAGTTTTTTGTTGATTTTTGGGAGTGTGTAGAAAACAGGGGTGATGGGGTATTGAATATTAAGGAATGTCATAGTCTTACAGTCTATGGTGATCAATTAAAGATGTTTTGTCAGGATACGATCAATTTTTTGACAGATGTAAAATGTAGGGTCACAATTGAGTTGTCTGTAGGTTAGGTTAACTGACAGTTGTCTATGAATTTCGGCAATAGATTGGGTCTTATTCATAATAACGATAGCACCCCCTTTATCTGCTGGTTTAATAATAATGTTGGGGTTATCTTTCAGAGATTTTATGGCTTGTTTATCTGTGGGTGTCAGGTTGTGGCGTATCGGGTGTAGGCCCAATCTCGGCAAACCATCCACGAGCACAGGCTCTGAATGCTGGCATTGCAAAACTCCTGTCCCTTGAAATGCTGTCATTCAGGCTGGTGGAGACTGACAGTTTACGGAACTTAATGGCATTGGCAGTCCCACAATACAATGTGCCAAGCTGATTTTATTTCAGCAGGCAAGCCGTCTCTGGTCTGCAAAAGCATGTTGTTGAGGTTAAAATTAAACATGCGCTACTAAACTCCGTCAGTAGCAATGTCCACCTGACCACCGCTGCGTGGACCAGTACCCATGGCCAGGGACGATACCTTTCCCTTACTGCCCATTGGGTCAATGTTGTGGAGCCGGGTACAGATCTTGCGAGTGGCGCTGTACGTGTTCAGGCAACTACAAGGATTGCGGGAATCAAGTCTGTACACATTGACTCCTCCTTCTCCAGTTCCTCAGAAACATCGTTGCAGGAGCCGTCACGGTCTACCTCCACATGGACCCATGAACGCTTAATAAGAATCTTTAGTTATATAGCGCAACAGATTACGCAGCGCTTTACAGTTTAACAGTTTCAGAACACAAGTCATAAGTAACAACGTTACCAATACAATAATGAAAGCAATATAATCCGCACATGCTCGTGAGAGCTTACAATTTACAAATATGTGGGGGAGATACAAAGTACAGGTGTTTATATACAATGGTGTATTTAGAATGATGGCCCAGCCATTTTGAGGGAGTGAGGGATGGATGGAGATAGTGAATGGGCTACACACACACACTTACACATAGAATGACTTTGATTAGTGAATGTGATAGGCCGCTATGAAGAAATGTGTTTTGAGTGAGCGCCCGAAAACATGCAAATTGTGGATAGTTCTAATTTCTTGGGGTACAGCATTCCACAGTATTGGCGCAGCGCGGGAGAAGTCTTGGATTCGGGAGAGATGTTCTTTAGGTGTAGGCGGCAATAGCGGGCAACAGATTGTATATGGGAGGTGAAGGAGAGATTGGTGTCAAACATAACACCCAGACAGCGAGCCTGTTGACCGATATGAGCACAGACGTGGCCAAACGTCAACAGGCCGTCCTGAAATTAATTTCCATGGGGAATCAAAGCCACACAGCGCTGGAGCTCTGGAATGCCATAAAGCAAGAGAGCGACATGTGTATTTTGCCAGCGAATCTCCAGCCAGGCTTGGTAGTGTGTGACAATGGCCGAAATCTGGTGGCAGGTCTGGGCCTAGGCAACGTCACTCACATACCATGTCTGGCACATGTGCTAAACTTGGTCGTCCAGAGTTTTTTGAGGGACTATCCGGATCTTGATGCACTGCTGCACAAGGTCCGCCTACAGTGCGCTAACTTGCGACGTTCCACCATGGCCAGATTGCGCATTGCAGCTCTGCAACGCAGATTTTGCCTTCCTGAACATCGCATCATATGTGACGTACCCACCAGGTGGAATTCCACGTTACATATGTTGGAGCGGTTGTGTGAGCAGCAGCCAGCAGTAATGGAGTATCAGCTGCATCAGTCGCAATCAACTCGCAATTTGCGCCGTTCACCACTACTGAGTGGGCCTCTATAATAATAATCTTTATTTATATAGCGCCAACAGATTCCGCAGCGCTGTACAGTTTAACAGTTTCATAACACAAGTCATAAGTGACAACGTTAACAATACAATAATTAAAGCAATATAAGCCGCCCCTGCTCGTGAGACCTTACAATCTACAATGAGGAGGGGGAGCTACAAAGTACAGTTGTTTATATACAATGGTGCATTTACAATGATGGTCCAGCCATTTTCAGGGAGTGAGGGATGGATGGAGATAGTGAATGGGCTACACACACACACAGTTACACATAGAATGACTTTGATTAGTGAATGTGATAGGCCGCTCTGAACAAATGTGTTTTGAGTGTGGAAGTAGGGCTGTTAATGGGGATGTTGAAGTCTCCAAGGATAAGGGTTGGTACTTCTGAGGACATGAAAGTGCGGCAGCCAGGCAGAGAAGTGGTCAAGGAACTGTGTGGGCGAGCCTGGGGTCCGATATATTACCGCTACTCTGAGGGAGAGGGGACGAAAGAGCCTGATGGTGTGGACCTAATAATTTGCAAAATCTTAATATAAAATTTACATGTTACATATTTACATCTAGTATAAAACATTTAACCATTAAGCCTACTTACAGAACAACAAGGAAGTGTAAAAAAACTTGTGCTTAAAAAAAAAAATGCAAATAAAATGTGAGAAGGGCAGTGTAACAAATAATTTAGGAAAAAGTAAACTAACATCAAGTGCTGTGTGCTGTGTAAGAGCCAGACACATTAACATGAAATCAGTCTGGAATAGCGGTGATTTTCTCCCCATAACCCGAGTAACATTCTGGGGAGAGGGGTGTAGAGTCAACGATCAGCAACTAGCTACGGTAGATCAAATACCTGAAAAAAAAAAAAAAAAAAAAGTTATTTAACATTCATAAGATACATTTTATTTTATAAAAAAAAAAATAATTATTTAACATTCATAAGATACATTGTATTAAAAAAAAAAAAAAAAGAAATTTATTTAACATTCCTAAGATAATTTTTTTTAAAACATAAAAACTATAATACACAGCAGGATCTTTAGTAAAAAACAGACTTACCACTGTAACCTCTTAATCCTTGCAAGCTTCAACACAACGTTGACAAGGTACACAGCAGGGGTGGTCGGTCTCCTAGACAACGAGCAAACTCCTTCATGTTGAGAGAGGCCACCATCTCCTTAGCTTTCTGGTACTTTTCTGTGGGAATGAGCTTGTCTCCAACCAGCCAGGAATATCCATTGAATGGCACACCATGGTTTGGTATTAGCACCCAGTACCAAAAGTGAAGCCAACCACAGTTCCCATTTCTCATGAACTTTATTTGATATACTGGCTGGCCAAACATTAGTTTCTCACAAAGGAGCTGAAGACCCTGAGTGGTAGTAGGTGCAAGTCTCTCCAGCATGACCTGTTTGTTAGATATTTGCCGTCTACACCTAAAGAACATCTCTAGAATCCGCCCTTTTCTCACCATGGAAACAACAAAAACCCTCACTGTAGCATTGATCCACTCCCGCCTGGACTACTGCAATGCTCTATTACTTGGCCTCCCCATTACTCGACTATCCCCTCTCCAGTCCATCCTTAATGCAGCAGCCAGGGTCATCCATCTGGCTAATCGGTACTCGGACGCGTCCGCTCTTCGCCAGTCCTTACACTGGCTGCCCATTCATTATAGGATCCAATTCAAAGTACTGGTTCTCACCCACAAAGCTCTCCACAGTGCAGCACCCCCCTACATCTCCTCCCTCATTTCTATCTATCGGCCTAACCGACTGCTGCGCTCTGCAAATGACTTTCGACTAACCTCTGCAGTAATCCGTACCTCCCACTCCCGACTCCAAGACTTCTCCCGCGCTGCGCAAATCCTCTGGAATGCTCTACCACAAGAAATTAGGACTATCCACAATTTGCCTGGTTTCAGGCGCTCCCTCAAAACACATTTGTTCAGAGTGGCCTATCACATTCAATAACCAAAGTCGTTCTATGTTTAAGTGTGTATGTGGAGCCCATTCACTATCTCCATCCATGCCTCACTCCCTCAAGATGGCTGGACCATCATTGGAAATGCACCATTATATATACACACCTGTACTTTGTATCTCCCCCACCTCATTGTAGATTATAAGCTCTCACGAGCAGGGTCGGCTTATTTTGCTTTAATTATTGTATTGTTAACGTTGTTACCTATGACTTGTGTTTTGAAACTGTTAAAGTGTAAAGCGCTGCGGAATATGTTAGCGCTATATAAATAAAGATTATTATTATTATTATTATATCAAAGGGAGAAGAGGATTGGGCCTTGACAAGGTGCCCGATTGCATCTTAAGTCTTATTGAATGTTGGAGCCAGTCCACCGTATAAAAGCAGCCATAGAGTGTCCGGGTACCTGCTTGGATTTCGATCAAAATGAAGACTACTTTGATGTACATGTACACCAATTCGAGAAAAATGACAAGGATGAGGCAGTAAGACACGCTCAGCAGAGTACAAGCAGCATTGCTTGAAGAAGTAACTTGAGCGTGATCAAAATTGAATAAATTAAAATCTCAGACTACAGTGAACACAACTCTTAGCTGTGAAAGGGCTTTTTGTGTCCTTCTACAGTGTTTTCAACCAATGTATTGGATACGGATGGAAGCACGTCACACTATAATTTCAATTGAATGGAGCAGCAAGAATTACACTAAAGGAAAAAAAAAAAAAAGAGTGTGAGAGTGACATGTGCAGATGCCTACATACAGCGTTGTATGCCGAGCAAACTGCAGCGCGTCACCTGCACTCACACACACACCTTGCAGAGCTGTGAAAAAAACACTGCAAGGCAAAAGGAAGATGTACACAGCGGTTGGTAAAGTAGCCTGCCTAAAGCACAGTACACAAAATCGCAATCTCTAACTGTCCCTCAGAGTCAGCACAGCAGCGTTATGTCCCAAACTGAATTAACAGCACAGTGACGCTAAAATGGCGGCTTTATCCGGCAACAATACCTTCCTTGTGTCACGGTTAGGGTAGCGTGTGTCTATTATATGAGTGTCTGTAAAATGTAACGTTACGCAGACTTATTCTGCCCTTGGGACGCAAAAAATAAGACAGCAGTAATCATTTACTGTATAAAACTCCACCTATGCGCAACAAAACAAGCACGTTCCCTCTTACGGTTCCTGCGCTGACATGTGAGTAGGGAGTTTGGAGACGTTCCTGAATTTATCCCAGGTATCCAAGCATATCAGGCCGATAGGAGAGCATTAAAACCACCCACGGTGGTGACTTAAATATGGTGAATCGAACCAGTGAAGAACTGTAGGTCGATGCGAATGAATGTGCGATCACATGACACACGTTTATAATAACCCTTGCTAGACACGAGTAACTTTGTAGACATTTGGACACACCTGAACCCAGATGGCAGTGAATATTCATTCTATTCGGCGCCACATGACTCTTGGTCCAGAATAGATTATATATTGCTAGCACAGGAGCTATTAAGGGGAGTGGAAGAGGCAGATGTGCACAACGTAGCTATATATGACCACGCGCCCGTATCAGTGACCCTGCCAGATATGGTGCAGATGGGGCCAAACCAAACTTGGCGCTTCCGACCTATTTGTTAATGGATGAGAAGTTTCGACATCACGTGAAGCAATGGTGTTTTTAATATGTAAGGGATAATGGAGATACTAGGGATAGGCCGGAACTTTTATGGGCAGCAGGGAAGGGAGTAATGCGCGGGAAACTAATAGGTTATCAGACAACGCTAAAAAAGATCGCGACAAACTACTCGCAGGCTAGCAGGATATTACGCGATAGGTACACGGCAAACAAGACAAGTTCATCAACACAGGTTAAAAATAGATGTAAGCAGGCTAAGGCTGACTTACACGTATGGGTATATCGACGAGAGACAAGCAGTAATAACAATTATAGAGCCGATGTATATCGTTATGGTAGCAAATGAGGGAGACTATTAGCACGACTAGCGAAAGGAAATCACATTCGTCATCAACATATTACAGCGTTAACGAATAAACATGGGATCATGAACACAGACCCTCGAACCATAAACACCATTCTACAAGAATACTACTCAGACTTATATAAGGTGGAACATACGGATAGTGCGGAGGGTAACACCTTTGTAGATGGAATACGGTTACCATCCATCACAAACTATCAGCTTCTCCTTTTAAAAAAACAAATTGAGGTGACGGAAGTGACAGCGGCGATAAGTTACTTTAAATACGGGAAAGCTCCAGGACCTGACGGGTTTACAGCCAAATTATTAAAATTATTGAGTGAGGATATCCCGTCCACATTGGTACGCACCTTCAATCATATATTGGAGACAGGAGGGTTGCCCAGCCATTCAAACATGTCACACATGAAGTTGCTACTAAAACCAAACAAACCTTCACATCTGCCTGGATCCTATCGTACATTCTCACTCATTGACCATTATATCAAGATTTTGTCCAGGATCATGGCAGATCTTTTGAGTAGCATTGGTCCTACGCTGATAGGGCGATCACAAGTGGCCTTTGTTAGCTACTTTGTTGGCTACTATCAGTCTCACTATGCATAACACATGTGTGCAGTGGGCAGTATTACCTTTGCCTTCGGTGGAGTAGGAAAACACCTCTCCTATCGAAGTGTTAGTTGGGGAGATGGAAGATTTGACACCGGGACCTGAATTGTAATACTTAAATGTGACAGGTGACAAATTTGTTATGGCGCAACTCCGCGGCCCCTACGTTGAGTCTAGCCCGTGAAAATTTACTGGTTGTCAATGGGAAACCCCAACACCCCGGGGCAGCTACAGTATTTAAACAATTAGAGCTGAACCAATATTTGCTGTATCAGGTTTATAAAATACATGTTGAAATTTTTTAGCAATTGCTGCTACCGCAGTCATATCGGAGGTTGGTAATGGACTTAGCGCATGCGCATGTACTAGGGTGACATTTGTGCCAAAAGAAAACCCTACACAGAATTATACAACGGTTTTACTGGCTGGGGGTCTATCAAGAAGTTAAACGGTATTGTAACTCTTGTCGCATGCGCCAGGTACACAGTCCTCAGCCTCATTTAGTGAGTCCCTTGGTGCCATTAAAAATTTTAGAGGTCCAGTTTGAGAGAATACCCATGGATCTGGTGGAGCCGGTTAATAAATCAGCAAGGGGTCATCAACAGGGGCAATAAAAGGGGCACTGTGTGGGTCACCAGTTTTGAGCACACCCGAGTTCAAAAGAGAATTCATTGTCCAGACTGATGCGTCAGAGGTAGGTCTGGGTGCCGTGTTGTCTCAGGACTGGAGCTTAACAGGGAGGAGCATCCCATTAGTTTCCTGAGTCGAAAACTTACTCCATCAAAAAACAGAGACAGCATTGTAGAGAGAGAGTGCCTGGCGATAAAGTGGGCACTGGAGTCGTTGCGCTACTATTTGTTGAGGATAACATTTTGTTTTGTAAATGATCATTCCCCTGTGACTGGCAGTGTTGTAGCCCAGGGAGTAGAGTTCAGGTGGTAGAAAGATGAACATAACAGGAGACTTGGAAAACGTTGGCAAACAGTTATTTAATCTGAAAACGGACAGGCAAATTCAGGTGAGATCCATGCCTTGTTCATTTTCAGAAAAATAAGCCGGTCTACATTGTCTGAGGATAGTCGCATGCGACGGTCTGTTAGTACACCACCTGCAGCACTAAAGACGCGCTCAGATAATACACTGGCAGCAGGGCAAGCCAGCACCTCCAAGGCATACCACACATCAAATACAAATATAACAGTAATAATAATATTATTAATAAAAAATGAAATTGCACACACAGTACACAGACACAGCTCATATGTGTGTATGAGAGAGTGTTTCTGTGTGTAGTTCATGCCTCTAGCCTAGAAGATCAGTCTTGCTAAAATCTTTAACACTGACCCCTGTTCTGTTCTTAAAATGGTGGATGCTGAACTGCTTCTCAGCCCCCTCATACACAATCATTATGTGGCACTGCTGGGTTCAGTCAGAGGCATCAGATTGAACTAGGTTGTCCTGAGTCATTCTCAATAGAACATTTTGTTCAGCAGTTCATCTAGTTCATTTAGTTCAGAGGTCACATGATGCATTTCCTATCAGCTCCTCACAGGATAGGGTGGAGAAAAACTGAACTAAATGAACTAATCTTTTGAACTAATCTTTTCAGTGAACTAGTTCATGGTGAACTAATCACCAAAATTAACTAGATTTCCCATCACTATGGTGTACACCTTGGTGGCGCTGTCACAAAACTTCGCCACATTTGTAACATACAGCTCTTGTCCTGTGCAGAGGCGCTGCTTGTGCTCCCTCTTGTTGCAGAGGTGTCTACAATTGTCATGTGTGCATCGCCACGAAGATCGTCGCGGTTGCACATTCTGACTTCTCACAGCTGAGTTGCTGTTTCTTTGTGTTTGGCAGTTAGGGAGTTAATTCTGTCTGTGCTCAGTTCTGGGACTGGGTGCAGTTTCTCCCGGCTGCAATTAATTATTTGTTGATTGGTTTCCTTTAAATCTCTGGTTGTCTGTGTTGGGAGTTGCCAGTGAAATTCTTCATGCAGACCACAGATAGGATTGTATCTGTATAGACTTAAGTTAAAGAGCTCCTTAGTTGTTTTAAGCTCACCTTGCTTAGAGTTTAATATCCCAGATCATTTATGTTCCTTCTGTGTTTGAGTGTGTATGCAAGTCTGTGTTTTCTCCAGTCTGTCTTATATGTCTAATCTGTGTATTTAGCAGAGATCAGCCCATATCCCTTTGGTGGTAATCAGTATCCTTCTTAGGACTGATTACAGGGTTCAGGGACTGATAGGAGACAGGGTTAGGCTGGAGACTTGGACCTCTGAACCATTATCAGTACCTCCAAGGTGAGGGATTAGTTAGGACCCCAGTTTAGGGTCAGGTTAGACCCCCGGTCCTCCTCTTTCCTGTGACAGTGTATCAAGTCCTCAAGATTAACCCTGAGTTCAACGGATATCGTGTCAGGTAAATCTATTCTATATTTACATGCTGATGTTGCTAATCTATATGTTGTATAGAGTGTTGTTCTTTTAAGAATAGTTTACTGACATCGTACACATATCATAAGACCGCGTGACATTTTCACTGGCCCATAAAATTATTTCCAGTTGCCATGGATCCAGTAGCCCAGCTGGCTCTGCAGTTGCAGGGATTATCCATGGAGCTGACGGACATTAAGTCCAAAGTTTTGTCTCCTCGGAGCAAACCAGATTTGAACCTAAAGTAGCTCTCCCGGACAGGTTCACTGGTGGGCGAGACAAATTTTTTACCTTCAGGGAAGCATGTAAATTGTATTTTCGGCTTCGGCCTCGATCATCAGGGAGTGAAGAGCAGAGAGTGGGAATTGTTATCTCGCTCCTACAAGGGGACCCTCAATCCTGGGCTTTCTCCCTTCCTCCGGGATCCCCGGCTCTGCAGTCAGTAGATCGATTTTTTACTGCCCTGGGTTTGGTATATGATGACCCAGATCGGGTCTCTCTTGCTGAGACAAAATTACGTAAGATACAGCAGGGAGATCGTCCGGCGGAGGAATTTGCTTCTGAGTTCCGTAGATGGGCCACAGATACTCAGTGGAATGACCCAGCTCTTAGGAGCCAGTTTTTGTCATGGGCTTTCTGACAAATTAAAGGACGTTTTGGCTCAGTATGATTCTCCTCCATCACTGGAGGCTGCTATGGCCCTAGCTATCCGTACTGATAGACGGCTCCGGGAGAGGTGCGAGGTAACTCCGCCCCTGTTGTTACTCCACTTACTACTAAAGTCCCTTATGTTGAGGTTCCCCTTGTCTGTTCGGAGGAGCCTATGCAGTTGGGAGGGACATCATTTCGTAGGAGGGGATTGGCGGTACGCCGCAGGACTAGAAGGTGTTTCTTCTGCGGGAAAGAGGGACATTTTGTTGGGGGATGTCCATCCCGTGCCTTGTTGAGCAAAAAGTCGCCGGAAAACTGTTAATCCCAGGTTGTGTGGTGGACGACAACCTGGGAGTATGTATTTCGTCCGCTAGTTCTTCTCAGTTCCTTGTACCAGTGGAGGTGGTGGTTGGTACGAGAGTGGAGAGATTTTCTGTTCTTCTTGATAGTGGGTCCGGGGCTAATCTGGTTGACGCTCAGTTTGCTCAGGCTCAAGGTATGCATCTGAGTGTATTGGTCAAACCGATCCCTATATTCTCCATTGACGCCAGGCCTCTCGGCCAAGGTAGCTTTGTTCATGAGGTTCATAACATTGACCTTCGGGTAGGGGCAATACATAGGGAACTATTATCTTGTTATGTGTTGGAGGGTCTACCTACTCCTATTGTGTTGGGACTTCCTTGGTTGGTTAAACATAACCCTGTGATTAATTGGCAGTCCAGAGATATAAGCCAATGGGGGGAGTTTTGCAAAAGTAACTGCATGAACACAGTCATCAGTGCGGTCGTGCCTAGTACTTTGCCTCCTTTTTTGGAGGACTTTGGGGATGTGTTCTCTGAGGAGGGGTGTCAGGAGTTGCCTCCTCATCGCGTGTATGACTGCTCTATTAATTTACTTCCTGATGCTAAGTTACCTAAAGCTAGGTTATATAACCTTTCTGGTCCTGAGAGGCAGGCTATGAAAGATTATATTTCGGAAAGTCTGGCCAAAGGGCATATTAGACCTTCATCTTCCCCAGTGGCCGCGGGGTTCTTCTTTGTGAAGAAAAAAGATGGAGGCCTACGCCCTTGCTTGGATTTCCGCGAACTTAATCGGATTACTGTTCGAGATCCGTATCCACTCCCTCTGATTCCTGATCTCTTCAATCAAATTGTTGGCGCCAAATGGTTCTCTAAATTGGATCTCAGGGGGGCGTATAATCTGATTAGGATAAAAGAGGGGGATGAGTGGAAAACGGCGTTTAACACGCCGGAGGGACATTATGAGAACCTTGTCATGCCTTTTGGTCTGACTACTGCACCAGCAGTATTCCAACATTTTGTTAATGACATTTTTCGTCATCTGGTGGGGCTGTTTGTGGTCGTATATTTGGATGACATTTTAATTTACTCACCAGATCTTGTGTCTCACCAGGAGCATGTGAGACAGGTGTTGCAGATCTTGCGAGACAATAAACTATACGCCAAACTGGAAAAGTGTGTATTCGCCGTACAGGAACTTCAGTTTTTGGGGTTCTTGGTGTCAGCCTCCGGTTTCCGTATGGACCCTGAAAAGGTGAGAGCAGTGCTTGAATGGGATCAGCCAGAGGATCTTAAGGCTCTGCAGCGTTTTCTGGGGTTTGCTAACTACTACCGGAAATTTATTTGTAATTTCTCATCTGTTGTCAAACCTCTCACTGACATGACAAGAAAAGGGACGGATTTTTCTAAATGGTCGGACAAAGCTTGCCAAGCTTTTTCCTCTTTGAAAAAATGTTTTGCTTCGGCACCCGTTCTCATCCAACCAGATGCATCACAGCCGTTCGTTGTGGAGGTGGACGCGTCTGACGTAGGGGTGGGTGCAATATTGTCCCAGGGTCCGTCCCCTGGTAAATGGCATCCGTGCGCTTTCTTTTCTAAAAAATTGTCGTCCGCTGAAAGGAATTATGATATCGGCAATAGGGAACTTTTGGCCATTAAGTTGGCTTTTGAAGAATGGCGTCACTTTTTGGAGGGGGCAGTCCACCCGGTCACCGTCATTACTGATCACAAGAACCTGCTGTATTTGGAATCTGCTAAGCGTCTGAATTCCAGACAAGCTCGATGGTCGTTGTTTTTTACCAGGTTTAATTTTGTTGTCACTTATCGCCCTGGATCTAAGAATGTTAAGGCGGATGCCTTGTCTCGCAGTTTCCCAGGGGCCGGGAGAATGGATGACCCGATTCCTATCCTTCAGGAGGGGGTGGTAGTGTCGGCTGTATGTTCTGAGCTTGAGGAGGAGGTGTTAGAGGCTCAGGGGGACGCCCCTGCAGGACCTCCAGGGAGACTGTTTGTCCCAAATCAGTTGAGACAAAAGGTTATTGAGGCACATCATAATTCTGCTTTAGCAGGACATCCAGGGAGTAAGGCTACTTTAGATCTCCTTTCTCGCCGGTTTTGGTGGCCTAACGTTAATAAAGATGTTTTAACTTTTGTCGCGTCCTGTGGGGTTTGTGCTCGCTCTAAGACCCCTCATACCCGTCCGTCTGGGACCCTCTTACCCTTGAAACTTCCGGAGCGTCCATGGACTCATTTGTCTATGGACTTCATCACGGACCTTCCTCAGTCGTCAGGGAAGACTGTCATACTGGTGGTTGTTGACAGGTTCAGTAAGATGGCACATTTCATTGCTCTTCCTGCCCTCCCTAATGCTAAAACTCTGGCGCAGGTGTTCATTGGGGAGATTGTGAGACTTCATGGGTTGCCTTCTGATGTGGTGTCAGATAGGGGGTCTCAGTTTGTGTCCAAGTTTTGGAGGGCATTTTGTTTACGTCGGGGATGCAATTGTCATTTTCCTCGGCTTTTCATCCGCAGACCAATGGTCAGACAGAGCGTCTGAATCAAAGCCTAGAGACTTATCTTCGGTGTTTTGTCTCAGAGAACCAGGAGGACTGGTCTTCTTTCTTGCCTCTGGCAGAGTTTGCTCTTAACAACAGGCGGAGCGAGTCCACTGGTAAGTCCCCGTTTTTTGGGGCATATGGTTTTCACCCCCAGTTTTGTACATTCAATGGGGGGGGCCCTTCTGGGGTTCCTGAGGAGGAGCGTTTCTCGTCGTCACTTGCTTCAGTGTGGAGAGGTGTATTGAATAATCTGAGTGCTATGGGGAACCGTTATAAACGTATGGCTGATAGGAGGAGAGTTTCTGGTCCAGATCTTAATGTGAACGATCTGGTATGGTTGTCTACCAGGAATATAAAACTTAAAGTTCCCTCCTGGAAGCTGGGCCCCAGATTCATCGGGCCGTACAGGATCAGTTCCATAATTAATCCTGTGGCATTTCGTCTGGACCTCCCTCCTACGTTTAAAATTCATAATGTGTTCCACAAGTCATTACTTAAGAGGTACGTGGCACCAGTCATACCATCACCTCTACCTCCTCCTCCAGTGGTGGTCAATGGTAACTTGGAGTTTCAAGTGTCAAAGATCATTGACTCACGTCTGAATCGCCGGTCCCTTCAGTACTTGGTGCATTGGAAGGGGTATGGTCCAGAGGAGAGGACGTGGGTTCCTGCGTCTGACATTAACGCAGATCGTTTGGTGCGGACCTTCCACAGAACTCACCCGGGCAAACCTGGCCCTGAGGGTCCGGAGGCCCCTCGTAGAAGGGGGGGTACTGTCATGTGTGCATCGCCACGAAGATCGTCGCGGTTGCACATTCTGACTTCTCACAGCTGAGTTGCTGTTTCTTTGTGTTTGGCAGTTAGGGAGTTAATTCTGTCTGTGCTCAGTTCTGGGACTGGGTGCAGTTTCTCCCGGCTGCAATTAATTATTTGTTGATTGGTTTCCTTTAAATCTCTGGTTGTCTGTGTTGGGAGTTGCCAGTGAAATTCTTCATGCAGACCACAGATAGGATTGTATCTGTATAGACTTAAGTTAAAGAGCTCCTTAGTTGTTTTAAGCTCACCTTGCTTAGAGTTTAATATCCCAGATCATTTATGTTCCTTCTGTGTTTGAGTGTGTATGCAAGTCTGTGTTTTCTCCAGTCTGTCTTATATGTCTAATCTGTGTATTTAGCAGAGATCAGCCCATATCCCTTTGGTGGTAATCAGTATCCTTCTTAGGACTGATTACAGGGTTCAGGGACTGATAGGAGACAGGGTTAGGCTGGAGACTTGGACCTCTGAACCATTATCAGTACCTCCAAGGTGAGGGATTAGTTAGGACCCCAGTTTAGGGTCAGGTTAGACCCCGGTCCTCCTCTTTCCTGTGACAGTGTATCAAGTCCTCAAGATTAACCCTGAGTTCAACGGATATCGTGTCAGGTAAATCTATTCTATATTTACATGCTGATGTTGCTAATCTATATGTTGTATAGAGTGTTGTTCTTTTAAGAATAGTTTACTGACATCGTACACATATCATAAGACCGCGTGACAACAATGCCTCGACGCACAGAGCTGCTTTGTAAAGCAGTAGCAGCAGCAGCGCTCTTGGCTGGAATGGAGAACATTATGGATTTCAACAGTGTGTCTTGGTCCTCCAGCATTTTACGGTCCCGGTTCAACGGTGTGATGAGGCTTTGTAAGTTGTCCCGGTAGCGAGGGTCTAGGAGGGTGTACACCCAATAATCTGACGTGGTGAGAATGTGGCCGATGCGGCGGTCGTTTCTCAGGCAGTGCAGCATGAAATCAACCATGTGCTGCAGACTCACAACTGGCCAACAAACGCTGTCCTCTGGAAGAGCGTCACACTAATAGATTTTTGTAAATTTAAAATAGAATAAAGCAGCAGCAATTTTTGAAAAATGACAAGGATGAGCCAGTGACAGACACTCAGCAGAGTACACGCAGCGGTGGTTGAAGTAAGTGGAGCGGGATCTACACTCCTACAAAAAAATTAAAGCTCAGACTAGAGTGAACACTGAAACACAACTGTTCACTTGCTGTGAAAGGCCTTTTAGTGGACTTCTATTATGTTTGCAAGCAATGTATTGTATTTTGATGGAAGAGCGTCACACTAATAGATTTTTGTAAATTTAAAATAGAAGAAAGCAGCAGCAATTTTTGAAAAATTCCAAGGATGAGCCAGTGACAGACACTCAGCAGAGTACACGCTGCAGTGGTTGAAGTAAGTGGAGCGGGATCTACACTCCTACAAAAAAATTAAACCTCAGACTAGAGTGAACACTGAAACACAACTGTTCACTTGCTGTGAAAGGCCTTTTTGTGGACTTCTATTAAGTTTGCAAGCAATGTATTGTATTTTGATGGAAGAGCGTCACACTAATAGATTTTTGTAAATTTAAAATAGAAGAAAGCAGCAGCAATTTTTGAAAAATTACAAGGATGAGCCAGTGACAGACGCTCAGCAGAGTACACGCAGCATTAGTTGAAGTAACTGGAGCGTGATCTGCACTAAAAAAAAAAAAAAAAATCACAGACTGCAGTGAACACTGAAACACAACTGTTCACTTGCTGTGAAAGGCTCCTTTGTGGACTTCTATAGTGTTTGCAACCAAGGTATTGTATACGGATGGAAGCACGTCACACTATTATTTCAATTGCATGGAGCAGCAAGAATTACACTGAAGAAAAAAAAAGAGTCTGTCAGTGACACGTGCAGATGCCTACAGACAGCGTTGCATACAGAGCAAACTGCAGCGTCACCTGCACTCACACACACCTTGCAGAGCTGTTAAAACAACACTGCAGGCAAAAGGAAGCTTTACACAGCGGTTGGTAAACTAGCCTGCCTAAAGCACAGTACACAAAATCGCAATCTCTAACTGTCCCTCAGAGTCAGCAGAGTAGCGTTCTTTCCCTAACTGAGTTCACAGCACAGTGACGCTAAAATGGCGGCGGCGCCTTTTATAGTGCATTCTGACATCATTTCAGCATCCAATCACAGCCATGCCATTAGTTAACATGACCGCAGCAGTACAGGATGTGCCCACACTTCTTAGGATTCCTCATTGGCTGACTATAATCACATTGCCTCTCAAAGAATTATGGGAACTTCCGATTCCGGTATACGATATATGGAAAATATCGGAACTAAGTATCGGAATTCCGATACAGCGAATATCGGCCGATACCCGATACTTGCGGTATCGGAATGCTCAACACTAGTCACAGGTGCAATTTTTCAAAAATTTTTGATTACATTTTTATTAAACATCCGGTGACCCTGATATATCATGCCTTACCTAAAAATACATAAGAACATTTTCCCCTCCATTCAGAGCAATAATTTCTGGCATAGGCTCTCTCACCGAAAATCTAGGGGAATGGGTAGATCATTACCTACAACCGTTTGTGGTAAACCTTCTTGGCTACATCAGAGATACCAAAATGATTATTTCTGCTCTGGATGGTTATAAGTGGTCTTCACAATATTTTGAGGTATCGTGATGTAGTAGGCCTTTATCCTTCTAGCCCTCACCACACCATTATTTCTAGTTTTTCATATTTTTTGGATAAATATCATTCTTATAAGGGAGAAGTTCAATCATTCATTTTGGATGCAGTTTCTTTTTTACTCACCCATAATTATTTTCCTTTCGATGGTCATTTTTTTCTGCAGATAGAAGGGGTTAGTATGGGGGGTAAATGTTCCCCTTCATTAGCAACTATCACAGTAGCGGTGTGGGAAGATAAATAAATCTTTAATGGAATAACCCCTTTACCCATAGGTTACATTTTTATGGCCGCTACATAAATGACCTGATATTTATTGGAAGGGTGCAGTTGAAGAAATTACTGATTTCATTAGTTACATCAATAACAATGTATTTAATTTGTCTTTTACTTTCAATGTGTCTGACATTTCTATTAATTATTTGGACATCACACTGACCATAGATTCTATTACCAACAGAGTGGTAATCTCTCCTTATAGGAAACCCACAGATAGCAATTCTATCCTGGAGGCCCACTTTTGCCATCTCAGACAGGTTAATAACAATATACAGTACAGACCAAAAGTTTGGACACACCTTCTCATTTAAAGATTTTTCTGTATTTTCATGACTATGAATATTGTACATTCACACTGAAGGCATCAAAACTGTGAATTAACACATGTGGAAGTATATACATAACAAAAAAGTGTGTAACAACTGACATTATGTCTTATATTCTAGGTTCTTCAAAGTAGCCACCTTTTGCTTTGATGACTGCTTTGCACACTCTTGGCATTCTCTTGATGAGCTTCAAGAGGTAATCACCGTAAATGGTCTTCCAACAGTCTTGAAGGAGTTCCCAGAGATGCTTAGCACTTGTTGGCCTTTTTGCCTTCACTCTGCAGTCCAGCTTACCCCAAACCATCTCGATTGGGTTCAGGTCAGGTGACTGTGGAGGCCAGGTCATCTGGCGTAGCACCCCATCACTCTCCTTCTTGGTCAAATAGCCCTTACACAGCCTGGAGGTGTGTTTGGGGTCATTGTCCTGTTGAAAAATAAATGATGGTCCAACTAAATGCAAACCGGATGGAATAGCATGTCGCTGCAAGATGCTGTGGTAGCCATGATGCTTCAGTATGCCTTCAATTTTGAATAAATAATAGAGGGGTTATCCTGACTGGACCCTGTTTAAGGGTCAAAGTGTAGTGAGCAAAATAAATAGGAACACACTTTTTAACAATGATGATTCAGAGCCCTCTTCTAAGAAACATCATAAAAATAGTAAAAACAGCATAAATAATATTATTGGCTAATCAAATGTTAATCATGTTCCGCTCACAATCAATTTCACTACTGAGTTTAGTCCTCAATATAATGGCATTACTAATATTGTTAAAAAAATGTCCCCAGGGAGGCGGAGCCTAACTGCACATAAGGAAGGAACTGAACCTGTGAGCTCCTTTCCTCAACCCAGCCAGCTTTAGCATTGTCATAGCGTATCTTTGCCCAAAATGGGGAAATCAGGAAGAGAAAAGGCTAAAGACTCCACTGGCACCCCAAAACTCCCAAAAAAGACGGGGGATTTGGATCATTATCTCCGGAGAAAGCCAGCTTCTGCACCAGTGCTTTCACCTAAGATGGCGCCCGGAACCCTCTCTCTGACGCAGAGGACTCGGATATCGACACTGATGCTTGTTCAGGGCAATCACCCCACAGGCCGGAACGTTCCAACCAGGTCACCCGCTCTTTCATCCGCCGGACCATTGCTCCAGTGCTACAGGAGCTGGCCAGCAATAAGGCGGAGGTGTCACACGTGGGACGCCGTGTGGAGGAGCTGGAGCAGGCACACACTTCCTATGTGGAATTCGGCGATGGTATCTGTACTACGCTCCAGGAACACTCCAAGCATCTTAATGCGGCCCTCGGTGCTGCCGAAGACCTTGAGAACAGGAATCGCCGCCGCAATGTGCGTATGAAAGGTATCCCTGAGTCCCATGCTCCCGAGGCCCTGCGCTCTGTGGCACGCACTTTATTCTCTGCATTGCTGGGGGAAGAACCTGCTGAAGCTGTGGTTGTGGAGCGCATTCACCGGGCCCTCAGAGCTCGCCCCAGGGACACTGATCCCCCTAGGGACGTTATTTGTGGTATACTGGACTACAATCATACTGCTGCGCTTCTCACTGCCGCGAGGGAGCAGGGGTCCCCGATGCTAGACGGGTCCCCAGTGGCCTTCTACCAAGATCTGGCCAGTTCTACCCTCCAGAAGCGCCGCTTGTTAAAACCTCTTCTGACCCACCTGAAGGAACATGACGCCCAGTACAGATGGTTGTTCCCCTTTGGGCTCTTTGTCACACGCCACGACAAGAAAGTTACTATACGTCATCCAGAGGACTTACCTACTTTGTGGAAGGCCTTATCCATCCCTTCACTGCCTGTGCCGTCCTGGCTACCTGTTCCGGAGTCGTCCATACCACCGATCCAGCCGCGCCCGGACGATTGACAAGTCACCCGCTCCAAGAACAAGTCGCATCGTCGCTCTCTACCTGCACGCGATGACCCAGTTGGAGACTGAGCTGTTACCGGACTAGCTTGCTGCTCTTGTTCTTACCAGGACATGGTAGACCCGGTGTAATGCCTTTGTTCTGGAGGTCTTATGCCCTCCTTCTACCTGAAACCTGAGGTTTACATTTTCCACTTTGCAGCCTTCCTGGTGAATTGTTAACTCGCTGTGGTTATATCAAACTTATGATTCTGTTCACTCAGGCTCGTATTTTTCTCCTTTGTCTCTCTCTCCCCACTCTCCTCCCCATTTTTGGACAAGTACATTTCACTATGACCCAGGTTTTCTTGGGTCCCACAAGCTGGCTGGAGGTTATTGCAGGTAGGCTCTTATGCGAACCTTGCATCGCCTCCACTGCCCCCTCCTACTTCTTCAGGAGGGGTGCAGTGTCTCCCGGCTCCCCTTGTGGATCCGCCTAATTCACATGTCTCCAAATGTTCACAAGCACAGCTACCTATGGTGCTTTATTTTTTGTCTTTGTTTTGATTTTTGTTTTTTTTTTTTTTGTGTTCTTTCCCTCTTGTGTCCTCCTGTCACACTCCTCTTTCCTTGGGGTCGCTCTGTCCTTGCTACGGTACACCGCTTTATCGCTTCTCTATCCTCCCAATGCACCTCCATGATGACTCCACGTGATATTGTTATTCAATCCTATAACGTTAAGGATATGAATGCGCCTGCGAAACGTGCTCAGGTTTTGCGACTCCTTAAAAAAGATGGTGTCTCTGTTATTTTTATGCAGGAAACACATTTCCGTCACGATCATGTTCCACAACTGTCTCGCTCTTCATTCCCAGTATGGTTCCACAGTTGCAGCGACTCCCACGCGTCGAGAGGGGTGAGTATAACTTTTTGCCGCAATCTTCACTTTCAGTTGCAAGCGCAGTTGGCAGATACAGATGGTCGATATCTTTTCTTGAAGGGTAAACTGGGAAACACTTTAGTGACTTTTGCTAATATTTATGCGCCCAATGTTCGCACAGTCGACTGGCTATTATCTACTCTACGTCTTTTACAGCAATTTATGTCAGGGCTAGTGGTACTGGGTGGAGACTTTAACCTCACTATGGAGCCTCTGGTGGACTCCTCCACGGGCCGCTCCGCCATTTCTTTTCGGAATCTCAGACGACTTAAACTGCTATTGGCGGAGCTGTCCTTGGTGGACGCCTGGAGAGTCCTCCATCCTGACTCTAGGGATTATACGTTTTATTCGACGCCGCATCGCTCATACCAAAGACTTGATTACCTCTTTCTATCCCGACCCACCTGGGGTGTTATTCTACGGCGGATATTGGATCCATGACAGTATCGGACCATACACCTATATCCTTAACACTGGCCTTACCTGGGGTGGGTGGTCTCGGGTACACCTGGCGACTCAATGAGACACTGTTGGACGCTCAAGATAACATAAATGCCATTGAAATACCCCTTCAGGACTTCCTCCATAGAAATTACACTCCAGGCATGTCAATCCCCATCGTCTGGGAAACTCACAAATCTTTTGTCAGGGGTGAATTCATCTCACTGGCCTCTAGACTTAAAAAATCTAGGGAGAAACAAACCGATGCCTTGCTCCTTCAAATTTGCAAATTGGAGTCGCTCCACAAGCGATCTCTGTGCCAGCAACACCTCTCCGATCTCCTGTCCTTGCGTATGGCCCTTAAATCCCTACTAAACCTAAAAATTGCGAAAAATTTCTTACACGCAAAACACCGTCTTTATGCTTCAGGTGACAGAGGTGGGAAACTTATGTCCGCTAATGTCAAAGAAACGTCTCCGCGTACATTCATCGCTGAGACGAGGTGCCCCTCGGGTGACGCACACACTGAGACGACGCAAATCGCGCAAGATTTTCATCAATATTACGCCGCCTTATATAACTTACATAACCCCATGTATGAATCTGCCCCTACTGTAGACCCCCATCCTGCTATTGTGGACTTTGTCTCCTCCCTGAACCTCCCTAAATTGAAACCTTCCCATCACGCGGAATTGTTATCTCCAATTACAGTGGAGGAAGTGGAGGAAGCTCTGAAGTCTACTCCATCGGGAAAATCTCCTGGTCCAGATGGTCTGACAATACTTTACTATAAAAAGTTTAAAACTACCCTTCTCCCACACCTCACCCGACTTTTTAACGCCTTAATGACTGGCTCCTCCTTTCCTCCCCAATCCCTTTCTGCGGATATAGCTTTAATCCATAAGGAGGACAAAGATCCAGCACAGTGTAGTAGTTATCGGCCGATTTCTCTTCTAAACTGTGATTTGAAGCTCTGGGCGAAGGTTCTGGCGAACCGGGTGTCTCACTTGGTTCCCCTCCTGGTGCAGAGCGATCAGGCTGGGTTTGTATTGGGTAGGGAGGGGAGGGAAAACTCCACAAAGATCTTACACCTAGTCCATGGGGCAGTTTCCCGAAAAACGCCTTTGTTGTTGTTAAGTACTGATGCCGAAAAGGCGTTTGACCGCATAGATTGGTCCTACGCCTATTTAATTTTCCCGATCGTTTTATAGACTACATTTTTACACTTTACACTTCGCCCACTGCCAGGGTCAAGGTGAACAATTCTTTTTCGGCTCCATTCTCTATATCCAATGGAACCCGTCAGGGCTGCCCCTTGTCTCCCAGTCTGTTCGCTCTGTGCCTGGAGCCTTTGTTACAGGCTTTTCGTACACACCCAGACATCCGAGGCGCGTCCACGCCTAAAGGCGAGGCCCTCGTATCCGCATACGCTGATGACATCATGCTTAGTATTACTAACCCGGAGACCGCTATACCCGCTGTGCTGGATCTTTTTCACCATTTTGGTACTCTTTCAAACTTCAAAATCAATTATAATAAATCGGTCGCGTTTGCTATCGGCTTTTCCAGGGACACTCTAACCCGCCTCCAACGAATGTCATCGTTCACCTGGAAGACAGACCATGTAAAATATTTAGGCATTCTTATTCCGAGGGATATTTCTCGCCTATACGCTTTGAACCACCTACGCTTACTCTCCTCGGTTAGGACACAGCTCCAACGTCTACGAATACCGTTCATGTCTTGGTTGGGCCGAAAAAATTATCTGTCCATATATATAGTCCCAAAATTCCTCTACTTATTCCAGGCAGCTCCTATATTCCTTCCCAATTCCTTTTTTCGTGCCTTACACGTTCTGTTCTCACGGTTCCTATGGAACCAACGTCCGGCTCGTATCGCTTTTTCGACTTTGACTCTGCCCACAGATGCAGGTGGAGTGGGTATGCCCGACCTGAAGAACTATTACTTCGCTTGCCATCTTCGTCGTTGGGTGGAGATAAACAGCTGGAACAAAAGGTCTTTCTTGTCCTCCCTAGAAACCGCTCTTCTTTCGCCTAAGGAGGCTCTTGAGTTATGGGGTGTGCATACTCAGATCCCTCGTACACGCAGCTTCTCCCCTCTTCTGAAGGGTTTGCTTCACACATGCCTGAACTGTCTACATCATGATTCTATGAGTAAGTTCCCTTCTCCGCTCATGCCTGTACGCTTACTCCCTTTGTTGACTTGCTCGGATGAGGGTTTTTGGACTTTTCAGGGTTTGTGGAGCAAGCTGGTAACGCCACTCAATTCCTTTTTTGCTGGAGGCAATGTCCCTTCGATGGAGGGCCTGTCATCCATCCTCGGACTTACACGCACCAACTTTTTATCGCTAGCACATGTACATCATGTCTGTCAGACCTTTTTGGAGCAACATCGTCCCTTACGGGCTGCCTCCAACTTGGAACGGCTGTTGCTGGCGCGGAGTCCTGTCAAAGGCGTGATCTCCACCATTTACAAATGGCTTATGTCTCTTCGCTCTCATACTGAACCTACTTACCTTGCTGCCTGGGAACGGGAACTGGGACACCAGTTGTCTCTACGAGTCGCCAGGTGTATTAAGAGACACGCACTGGGATTTTCTAGATGCCTTCGCACCAAAGAGAATTCTTATAAACTGATTGCCAGGTGGTATCGAACCCCGTCCTTCCTATTTCGCCATGGCTTGCAGACCTCTGACACTTGCTGGAGATGTGGGGCGGGTTCAGGAACTTATGTTCACATCTGGTGGGATTGTCCCCTCATTGTGCCCTTCTGGAAGGCGATACGACAAAAAATCAAAGATATCTGCCTCCTGCCTTGTGATTTACCCAGGGATTCAGTCCTTTTTTGGGTGCCGACGACGGGTTACAACCCCATTAAGCACAAACTGGCGACCTTTATGTTGACGGCTGCCAAACTTCTAGTGCCTAGGCATTGGCTGTCTACTGTGGCGCCTTCTTTTGAGGAGTGGACTGTTGCTGTGGACCATATCAGGGACATGGAAGACCTGTCGGCATGGATCAACCATACCCGGGATAAATTCCAGACCATCTGGTCCCCGTGGATTGCCTTTCGTACCCCTTCGCCTACATAGTGTAAGTGATTCATTGGAGTACTATTTTTGTATGTAAGATTCTCTGCCACGTGGTGTGCTGTGGGCGGAGGCCAAGGGCGACCCCCCTCTCCTTCTTCCTTCCCCTATTTTTCTTTATTTCCTCTTATATTTTCTGTGTCTTCTTGTTATATTTTGTTCTTAGTTTTTGTTCTTGTAGAATGTTATTGGGGTTTGTTGGTTTGGGAACCCAATTTGTGTGCCAAATCTCACGCAATACTAGTAGTGATCCTCGATCACGCCGTTTCATTCAGATATATGATGTTTTATTTTATTGAACATGATTTGATATGATGACGCTTGGCTTATATTATGTGACATGTTTTGTTACTGTTCATACCCTTGATATGTGTTATACATGTGTGTTAATAAATTCATATTCAACAAAAAAAAAAAAAAATGTCCCTATTTTACATAGTGACCCCAAAATTGCACAAATTTTGAATAATTCCCACATACGTTTTGTAGCTAAAAGACCTCCTTCTTTAGGGTATATTTTATCTCCCAGCCTCTTCTCAAGCAGTAACAATGATTTCATGAATAAAACTTGGTTGACCTACTGTATAAGGGTTTTTAGAAATGTGGACAGCATCCTTGCAAAATGTGCAACTTTGTTCAAACAAACCAAAAATTTATATGAAAAGTGACGGGTATTTCTTAGGCTACTTTCACACATCAGTTTTTTTTGTCAGGCACGATCTGGCAATTTTTTGAAAAACCGGATCCGGCGAAATCTACCACCGGATCTGTTTTTTCTCATTGACTTGTATTAGCGCCGGATGGAGCCGCATAGCCTCCCGTTTCTTCCGTTTTTTGCCGGCAAAAATTTTCATTCCGGCGTCTGGAAAAAAACGTCTCTGTGAACGTTTTTTTGTATGCGGCAAAAAACGGACAGCGCCGGATGCGGCGCTTCTGGCTTTTTGCTACAATGGAAGTCTATTGGCGCCGGATCAGGCAAAAGATGGTTCCGATCACCGGATTCTGTTTTTTCACTCTGAGTATGCCTAGAGCTATTCCTATTGCTTTTTTTTGGTCTCTTCTCTCGCTGCATTTTCAAGGTTCAAAAGTTCATCACAGATCCGTCAAAACAACTGATCCGTCCCGTCAGTTTTTTACAATCTGCGCTGGATCCATTTTTTTCAACTTTGATGGATTGTGCCTGATTGTTAAAACCTGATGTGTGAAAGTAGCCTTACCCAATTAAAATCTATATCAACTGTAACTCAGACGGTGTAATTTACCTCGTAGAATGTGTTACCTGTAATTTACAGTACGTGGGATGTACGATTGGGCCATTAAAAAGAATAGTCAGAAAACATCTCAATGAAGCCGCTAACACGTCTACCAACAATATCTCTGCGTGTCCAATCACTGCAAGCTAGCACATGCAGGAAATACCAACACCTTAAAGGTCACAGGGATAGAAAAAGTCTCTAAGTCATTTAGAGGGGGGACTTCAGACGTAAAGTTTTGAATCAAGAGTCTTTTTGGATTTTTAAACTGCAAACGAGAGTGCCACTAGGTTTGAATAAGCGGCAGGACTTAATACTACAATATGATTAATCTTTTGTGTGGTCATAGCTGTGATATTTTTTCATTAGACCTAATTAATTCTTTTTTTCCTGGCAGGTCTTCTAATTATTAATTTTACCACAAACTTTATTACAGTAGTTTTCATCAACGTGGTTTTCAATTTATTATTTGACCAGTATTGTGTATGTAACTAGTGTTTTAACCTTCCATTTTCTTATGGGTCATTATCAAGGTTAATTAACTGAGGAGCTTTTGTTGTCGCTCTCCTTAGGTCTTTAACCCCTTAGTGACAGAGCCATTTTGCAGCTTAATGACAGGGCCAATTTTTACAATTCTGACCACTGTCACTTTATGAGGTTATAACTCTGGAACGCTTTAACGAATCCAGTTGATTCTGAGATTGTTTTTTCGTGACATATTGTACTTCACGTTAGTGGTAAAATTTCTTTGATATGACTTGTGTTTATTTATGAAAAAAATGGAAATATGGCAAAAATTTTGAAAATTTAACAATTTTCAAACTTTAAATTTTTATGCCCTAAAATCAGAGAGATATGTCACACAAATTTCTTAATAAATAACATTTCCCACATGTCTACTTTACATCAGCACAATTTTGGGAACAACATTTTTTTTGTTATGAAGTTATAAGGGTTAAAAGTTGACCAGCGATTTCTCATTTTTACAACACCATTTTTTTTTTTAGGGACCACATCACATTTGAAGTCACTTTGAGGGGTCTATATGATAGAAAATACCCAAAAGTGTCACCATTCTAAAAACTGCACCCCTCAAGGTGCTCAAAACCACATTCAAGAAGTTTATTAACCCTTTACGTGCTTCACAGGAACTGAAGCAATGTGGAAGGAAAAAATTAACATTTAACTTTTTTTGCAAAAACTTTACTTCGGAACCAATTTTTTTATTTTCACAACTGTTAAAAGAAAAAATGAACCACAAAATTTGTTGTGCAATTTCTCCTGAATAAGCCGATACCCCATATGTGGGGGTAAACCACTTTTTGGGCGCACGGCAGAGGTCGCAAGGGAAGGAGCGCCGTTTGACTTTTTCAACGCAGAAATGGCTGGATGACATGTCGTGTTTGTAGAGGCCTTGATGTGTCTAAACAGTGGAAACCCCCCACAAGTGACCCCATTTTGGAAACTAGACCCCCTAAGGAACTTATCTAGATGTGTGGTGAGCACTTTGAACCTCCAAGTGCTTCACAGAAGTTTATAACATAGAACCGTGAAAATAAAAAAATCATATTTTTTCCACAAAAACGATCTGTTCACCCCAATTTTTATTTTCCCAAGGGTAACAAGACCCCAAAAGTTTTTGTGCAATTTGTCCTGAGCATGCTGATACCCCATATGTGGGGGTAAACCACTGTTTGGGTGCATGGCAGAGCTTGGAAGGGAAGGAGCGCCGTTTGACTTTTTCAACGCAGAATTGGCTGGATGCCATGTCGCGTTTGTAGAGGCCCTAATGTGTCTAAACAGTGGAAACCCCCCACAAGTGACACCATTTTGGAAACTAGACCCCTAAGGAACTTATATAGATGTGTGGTGAGCACTTTGAATCCCCAAGTGCTTCACAGAAGTTTATAACTCCCGGGCATGAAAATAAAAAGTTATATTTTTACCACAAACCTGATCGTTTAGTCCCCAATTTCTTATTTTCCCAAGGGTAACAGGAAAAATTAGACCACAAAAGTTGTTGTCCAATTTGTCCTGAGTACGCTGATACCCCATATGTTGGGGTAAACCACTGTTTGGGCGCACGGCAGGGCTCGGAAGGGAGGGAGCGCCATTTGACTTTTTGAACGCCACGTCGTGTTTGGAGACCCCTGATGTGCCTAAATAGTGGAAACCCCTCAATTCTAGCTCCAACCCTAGACCCCTAACCCTAATCCCAACCCTAATCCTAACCTAAATCCCAACCCTAATTTCAACCCTAATTGTAACCCTAACCTTAATTGTAACCCTAACTCTAATTGTAACCCTAACCCTAATTTTAACCCTAACCCTAATTGTAACCCTAACCATAATTCTAACCCTAATTATAACCCTAACCCTAAGGCTAAGTTCATTTTGCGTTTTACCAGCCCGTTCAACACATAGCGTTGACGGGCTGGTAACGGTATAGCATAACACGATCGCGTTATGCTATACCCGCTAGCGCAGATGAATCAGCAGATGATTCATCTGCGCTAGCGGTGACGGAGCCCAGACGCTGCAGCCCGCGTCCGAGGCTCCGTCACTGAATGATGGCACGTCGCAAACGCATGCTGCTTTACGGCATGTGTCGCGATGCGCCCTCAAATGGGGGTGAATGGCAGCGTCAACGGACTGCGTTACACCGCGGTGTAATGCAGTCCGTCCAACGGACTGCCATAACGCAGTATGAACCCAGCCTAACCCTAATTATAACCCTAACCCTAATGCTAACCCTAACCCTAATTATAACCCTAACCCTAATTATAACCTAACCTAACCCTAACGGAAAAATGAAAATAAATATAATTTCTATTTTTTTTTATATGTCCCTAACTAAGGGGGTGATAAATGGGGGGGTTATGTACTGTTTTTTTTATTTTGATCACTGTGATAGTTTATCACAGTGATCAAAATGCACTTTTATGAGAATGAATGAAAAAATTTTGAATCTGCCGCCAAGCAGATCGGCGGGCGCACTGCGCATGCGCCCGCCATTTTTTTTTTCCAGGAAGAAGACGCCGGGATCCTGGGGCCTGCGGGAGGACGGAGGACACCGGTAAGTATAGGGGGAGGCGATCGGGGGCCCGGGGGACCCTCATTTTCTCCCCTCTGATGTGCGATCACATCAGAGGGGAGAGAAATCTTTTTTTTTGCGGTCGCTGTTATACTTAGTATAACAGCGATCGCGACACCGGCGTCGGTAAATACCGACCCGGATCATGTTCTCTGGGGTCTCGGCTACCCCCGGTAGCCGAGACCCCGGAGAAAATGCGCCTCTGGGGGGCGCTATTCACTTTTTCCACAGCGCCGTTAATTAACGGCGCTGTGGTTTAAGTACCCTTAATGACCGCCGTTAAAAGGCGTATCGGCGGTCGTTAAGGGGTTAATTAGTTCAGCTGTTTTTTGTATGTCGTCTTGTGTATAACATTCACGATGAGGGACCGCATTTCATACCATGACTAAGACTTGAATGGTCGAAACACATTGGTTGAATAACCCGGGACCCCTTCCCTGTCATCTACAAAGTTAAGACTTTATTTTAAGAATGTTTTGAATAAACTGGAATTTTAACTGCATGCAGTTCCACACTGGAGACTACTCCCTTTCTCTAAAATACTTAAGTGTATCAATCATAGAGCACATCAGATGTGAGACATAGACATTTGACAAGGATACTGTTATGTCCCATGAATGAGACATTTTACAGACTGTCCTGTGTATTTTACATGCTGTATTGTAGTCTCTCATATTGTTTACTGTTGCTATGTGTCCCTGTGTTTGCATAGCTGAAATCCTCCCTTTACATCAAGTTTGTCCCTCCTGTCTCTCTGTCTCCCTCTTCTCGTATGATGTCATTTCCTTCTTCTTTCTCCTGTGTTTCATTCTCCATCTTGATTTTATCAGATTCACATGTGTTTTCAGTCTGTCTGAAGCAAGTCTTTTTTACCTGCTGCTGTTTGTATGCATTCAACAAGAATTCTTAAAGAAATCAAAGTCTCTTCTGGATTCTTCATAACATGTGTGCCGGCAGCTGAGTTAAGCTATCTGCGATCGTCGCCAATTGTAAGTAAGGTAAAGAGATCCAGCATCTCGCAGAGCCATATTTACAGCCACAGGCCCCGGGGAAAGAATAGTAAAAAAGACTCTTCAGATTCATCTGTAAAACCCACAGCTTCTATAAAGCTACAGAACTTCCTGCAGAGCATCCGCTCTCAACATATAAGAGTCTATACAGCTCCCCTTCTCCCTGTGAATCAGGATGGCTGAAGGAATGATTACACGGTCTCTGCCAGACCCATTGTCAGAGGAAGAGTGCATAGACCCTGATCCACCATTTAGTGAGAAGGCTAGACGTGTCACAAAGCCAACATGGAAAATAAGGTAGAATCTAGAATCCAGTAAACATGATCTTCTCCGTGCAACAGCAGAGCTATGGCAAAAACTCTTATGCCACATAAATAGCCTGTCTCAGCCTGCTTCTCTCCAACGACCACTGGAGGGAGCTCTCGCACAACTGTGTTCAGATTATCAATGTTATGCAAAAATAACAGACCAATATATCGCAGTGTTAAAAAGACTTAACCCATCAGTTACCTGCAAAGAGCTGCAAGCTTTCCAAAAACTTAACTCTGAGAGAGAAAGCATGGTGCGCGATATAAAAGCCAAAACAGAGGCAAGAATCGCAATAATAGCCGAGATGTCATCTTGCATTTCTGGCTCTGCCAGACAGTCAAAGCAAACATCTAAGTCATGCTCTTCAAAATCCTCAACCCTCAGCGAACAGCTCATAAAAGCTCGTGCGGAAGCTGAGGCCACTAAAATACAAGCTGCCTTTGCTCAAAAGGAAACTGAAATGAAAACTGAGGCAACTAAAATACAAGCTGCCCTAGAGGCCACTAAAATACAAGCTGCCCTAGAGGCCCTAGAGAAGGAACGCCAACACGCCATAGCCATGGCAAAGTTAAAGGTCCTGGAACAAGCCATCAGTGGGAGCCAAAGAGACAGCATCAGTTTAAGTGGTTTTGATACTGAAGACCCTCTTAAGCGTACTAGAGACTATGTACAAAGCCAACACAGTGCTATCCCTGCTCCTGCAATCCTTCCTGACCACACAGATGCTCCCCTGAAACATCAGGGTTTTGATACTGAAGACCCTCTTAAGCGTACTAGAGACTATGTACAAAGCCAACACAGCGCTATCCCTGCTCCTGCAATCCTTCCTGACCACACTGATGCTCCCCTGAGACAACAGGACACAGAGCGTTTATCTCCATCCTGCACCCAAGGTCAGTACAATTACAATACGCTGCCAATCTTGTATCCTGATCCACCTCTGTGCACCGAAATGTACCAGAAACCTGCAAATCACCAAATCTTATACTCAGAATCCTACGTACAGGCCAATATGCAGGCCAGTCACCACACTCCGGTCAATCACACAATTCCAGTCCCATGTGTAGCAGAAACTAAGCTCATTAAGCCAGTTAATGGACTGAACGCCTACGCTGCCCCATACGTACCTGCATTCCCAGGTCAAATCACAGACTGTATGAACAAAGCTATCCAGCCAGCATCGGTCCTTCCAAAATCGGAGAATGCTGATATGACTGGCCTCGCAAGGTACATGATTCGGCGCGATCTAACTAAGACTGGTCTTACAGAGTTTGACGATAAACCTGAGAACTACAGGGGTTGGAAGTGTACCTTTGAAACCACGATCAGTGATCTCGGCATCACCGCCGCTGAAGAGCTAGACCTGCTAATCAGGTGGCTTGGGCCACAATCCACGGATCGGGTCAAGAGACTTAAATCTGTCCACATCAGTAATCCCATTGCTGGTCTCACTGCCGCATGGAAGAGACTAGAAAGAAGCTATGGCAGTCCTGAGGTCATAGAAAGGGCCCTGTTCAAACGACTAGAGGATTTTCCAAAGGTATCTAATAAGGACAGTACAAGGTTCCAAGAGCTCAGCGACCTCCTGTTAGAGCTTCAGCTGGCCAAAGCAGACCCGTACCTTCCTGGCCTCAGCTACCTGGACACTGCTCATGGGGTAACCCCAATAGTTTCCAAGCTGCCACCCAATATCCAAAATAAGTGGGCTATGCTTGGATCAAAATACAAAAGGGAAAACCAAGTCTCCTTCCCTCCATTTTCCTACTTCTGCGAGTTCATCGAAAATATCGCAGAGTGTAAGACCGATCCAAGTTTTTCCTATGGAGAACACAGCGACCCTGTTTCATCTACAAAACACGACAGTCCACGTCTTAACTACAGGAACCACCAAGCTCCAATGTCCATCAAGAAGACTGATGTTCTTCCGGCACCTTCAGTATCACAAGATAAGAGCGACAAAGGTGAGAAGGTTGAGAATCCTAATCGCCAGTGTCCAATTCACAAACTTCCACATCCCCTGAAGAAGTGCTTCGGCTTCAGGAAGAAGCCCCTTCAAGAACGAAAGGAGCTCTTGAAGAAGTTTGGAGTATGCTTCAGGTGCTGCGCCTCTACCGAACATCTTGCTAAGGACTGTGTCATCCCCATCAAGTGTCTAGAGTGCGTCAGCGAAGACCACGTACAGGCGCTCCATCCATCACAGCCTGACTCTGCGTCTTCACCTTCTCCCACCACAAGCCATGGTGGGGAGAGTACAGAACAAGTGACAAGCCATGTTGCAGTATCTTCCTCATGCACCGATGTCTGTGGAGAAGGTCTTCGAGACAAGTCCTGTGCGAAGATTTGCCTGTCATGGGTGTATCCCAAGGGCCATCCAGAGAAGGCAGTCAAGGTGTACGTTAGCCTGGATGACCAGAGCAACAAATCATTAGCCAGGTCAGAACTCTTTGACTTGTTTGACTTAAAAGGAGACGTCTATCCCTACACCTTGGGCACCTGCAGCGGCGTTTTACAAACCTCTGGAAGAAGGGCCAGTGGCCTCATAATAACTTCTCTTGAGAAAGGCGCCATGGAGATACCACTACCCACGCTTGTAGAGTATAACCAAATACCATTCAATAGGGAAGAAATCCCAACACCAGAAGTCGCTCTTCAGCATCCTCATCTCAGAATGATAGCCAAAGAGATGCCACCCCTGGACGATAAGGCAGACATCCTAATTCTCCTCGGCAGAGACATTATACGACTGCACAAGATGCGTCAACAAATCCACGGACTACTCAATGAACCATATGCCCAGCGCCTCGAGCTGGGCTGGGTCATCATTGGCAACGTCTGTAGTGACCAGACAAAGAATCAGAACGACATCTTCTCTTACAAAACTGTTATCACGTCGGATGACAACGACTTGTCCTCCCTGTCATACTCACGTCACCAATGGATGAAGGAGAAGTCAAACGACACTACGTGTCAACGGCAACCATCCAAAATTTCAAGTCCGCTTTATCCTCGAGACTACAACCTCGAGATAACAGCATTCGATCCTTCAACCAAGGACAACAACTCACTACCTACAGAGGGAGACAAAGTGATCATCAGGGTCATGAGCGTCAAACCCACCGAAGACAACTATAACAGCTGGGTAGCTCCCTCACCTTCTCTTCCAGCAAAGACTAAGTTGCCAAGGGATCCACAGCAAGTAACTGCTAAGTTCCCAACCTTTGATACCCATCTCCATCACAAGTCTGGTCAAACCGAAGCCATGCTAGACTTCAGTGCTCAGAGTGAGAGCCCCTCAACAGCCTACCTCTGACCGATGGTGTCAGCGTTTTCCCCACGCAATTCAGCCTCAGCTCACTGGCGGATGTTGAACAAGACACGTTCACTTCCCAAGCATCACCCTGTAAGGAACTTGCTATCGAACGAGGAGCCTCGCCTGTTGAAACAGCATCGACGGTCCTCTCGGGTTTAAGACACCCATCACAGTTCTAGGCAGGCTACCACTGAGACAGCTTGCTACTCCGGATATCAATGGGAACACTATGCTACCATCTCAGAGACAGCAAAGATGGGAGACGGCGAAGAAGTCTCTAAAGGCCTTACAACAAGTCCTGCCCCGTAGTTCTGTAAAGACTCTTTCAACCATCATCAAGAGACAAGTCTACCTTTCCTACGACGTGTCTACGAAGACTACAGTTGCAGGAGCTTCTCCCAGCGCTTCAGAAACCGGCAAAAAGGTACAGAAGCTGAGCTCTCTTTACCCTGGACATCCTTTCAGCTGGTCAGCCATCCTATCTGCTGACATACATTTCAGGCAAATCATCTGCTGGCTCCTTCGAGCAGGAGTCACATGATCTTAGCTTCGTCTCTGAACTCCGCTCACGGCGGGGAGCCTACCGCCATATACTCCTCCAGCTGTGTTGGAACATTGTAATATTTTAACTTTCTCCAGCGGATTATTGGGTTGGTGGAAGTGTTTGCACGTTGCGGCTTCCCCAATCCGAAGATCGGTTTTCGTTTGGACTCGGACTATTCCGCTGTTGAGGACTTCATGCCTCCAACTGAACATTGGACCATGCCAATTGGATTTCAACTGTTGTTGTTATTACCTGCATGCTTGTTTTTTTCCTTTTGTCTTTCAGGTCTACAGTGACATCTCCAGTGGACATCATAAAATTATGAAATCTATAGATTTCAGACGGGGAGTGTTATGTCCCATGAATGAGACATTTTACAGACTGTCCTGTGTATTTTACATGCTGTATTGCAGTCTCTCATATTGTTTACTGTTGCTATGTGTCCCTGTGTTTGCATAGCTGAAATCCTTCCTTTACATCAAGTTTGTCCCTCCTGTCTCTCTGTCTCCCTCTTCTGGTATGATGTCATTTCCTTCTTCTTTCTCCTGTGTTTCATTCTCCATCTTGATTTTATCAGATTCACATGTGTTTTCAGTCTGTCTGAAGAAAGTCTTTTTTACCTGCTGCTGTTTGTATGCATTCAACAAGAATTCTTAAAGAAATCAAAGTCTCTTCTGGATTCTTCATAACATGTGTGCCGGCAGCTGAGTTAAGCTATCTGCGATCGTCGCCAATTGTAAGTAAGGTAAAGAGATCCAGCATCTCACAGAGCCATATTTACAGCCACAGGCCCCGGGGACAGAATAGATACTCACTCACCAGGCACCTGAAGCACATTTGACAGTTGTTTCGTCAAAGGTGACTGGTGAGTTACTGACTCAGCTTTTTAAACTATAAGCTGGGTCAGTAACTCACCAGTCACTCTACAGTTCTATCATGCAAATAAACAAGACCTTTTATTTCTATGCTGACAAAGTAATTAAAAAGTTATTGCTCTTGGAAGAAGGAGAAGAAAAAAAAATCAAGCATGTCTAGTCATATACAATTTCTAAATATAAGTCTTCCTCGTGGCTTGCAGTTATTAACTAGGAGAATTAATTGTTTATTAAAATCCTGGCCTGTGGAAACTTCCAATACAATGAATAACCTTAGTACTCTTAAAGGGAACTTGTCAATTGATACTTGTAATATCTGCAGGCAGGATGTTATGGAGCAGGAAGAGATGATGAGATTGATACAGATATCTTTGGGAAAATTTTATTTTTGAAATCCCTGATGTTTGTATGTATCTGTGTCCAGTAGGCAGTCCTATTCAGTGATTGTCTTCCCTGTATAACTAGGCATGCAGAGATAGGTGTCCAATTCAATCACTGAGTAGGTCCTCCCACTGGACTCGCATACATACAAACACCAACGAATGCAATAAATACAAATTCTGCAGAATCTTTTACAACAAACCCATATATAATTTTTTACAGCTTTTCCCTCTTGATACTGTGCTGTCCACATACCACACTGTATGTTCAATGTTATAGGTTCCCTTTAAACCTAAACAACAGCTGAAGTTTCCAAACAAGTTAAAGCTACTGTATATTCACAGCAAAGTGCATGTTTGACACTTACATCACAGGGAACCAATAGACCAGAACTTCCCTCCCTCAGACTCCTCCTTTCTGAGGTTGTGTGCCGGGGTGGGGGGGATTTGGGATCCACATCCTATACATTAGTAGGATACCATTGGTTTGATCCCTACTGTCAGGGTCGCCAACTTGAATTTTTACTTTTTCTGGACAGCTTATTAAAAAAATCACGGACAGACAATATTTTTTAAGGACACATTGGGAAACCATTATAAATTATTCTGATTATCAGTGATACTTGTCTATTGCGGATAATGCTGATCTGAAGACATCAGCTGCATTTACTGTGAACTGTAAAATGATGATAAATATAATCAAAATAATCTGTATAAGTTTCTTCAGTTTAAAAAAAAAATCACAGTTGCCTTCAATTTTTTTTTTTACGGACAGGGCAAACAAGTTCCCTATTTTTATGGACAGTACAGGAATTTCTGGACAGTTGGCAACCCTGCCTACTATTCTAACATTTATCACCAGCCGATACAAGATTTTTTTGTTGAAATATCAATCTAAATTATATAATTGCCTCTAATTTCCACCAAGTAAGGATTTATACAACTTTCAATACAATGCTAGCAAAATTATATAACAATTTTGTCCTTCCGGAATTGGAGTGGGCCCCTACTCGGACCCATTTGAAGTTGATTTTGTAGCCATTTGCTTGCCACTACAGTCTGTTTCTTATGAGCTCATTCTGAGACAACCTATTAAATGTTAGCAATGATGTAACCTATTTGTTCAATAAAAACCATTAAAGACTACAATAAAATTTAACTAAGTTCGTAATTTCTGCTACCTTTTTTGGTATTTTCATCACTTGGGATTGGGTACAGTAAAGATGTATATCTTAGTACCGTGTTAGCCAGAGGATAGAAAAATATTTAGAGTTGAGAGTCCTCAGTGGTTGATACCTTTTAATGGCCAACTGAAAAGATGGTAACAAACTTGGGATTGGGTAAAGTTGTTGACTTCTGCACCCCACATGTATAAAGAGGACATTTCTCTGGATTTTTTAATTTAAACTGAGTGTCTCCTCCAATTGATGCTGTTCCACTGATCCTGTAACAGGTTTTTTTTCTGCATCCCTCCATTCCAAAGTTATGGCCTCCTAGTAAAAAGGTTCTAATTTCCTCTTCACAGAACTGGATGTATTAATAATAAAGTTATTCTGTTGGGCGCAAGAAACCTTGGGCTGAACTGACTTCTAGGCAGCTGATAGGTCTGTTATGGTGGAATTCATCAACTAGAATCCAGTTAAATTTTTGATTAATTACCAATAGTTCTGTGTATGTGGATGATTGCTTATGTTCTACAAGATCGAGCTTCAATGTTCTGAAATCAATGTGTAAATGTTGCCATTAAATTCTGCAACAAAAATATTCTGTAAAGGCTTTTCAGTGAATTTTAATGCCAGCACTCCCTTTACTTACCATATTTAGGAGTCTCAGTTCCAGCAGGTGTTCTCTGGGCTGCCTCTGTTTCTCTCATGCTTCTGAACAGGCACCAAGCAACTCAAACAGTGTAGAACAAATAGTTGGGAAGTGTAACGCAACACCTTCTATAACCGTTTTGTTGTGCTCTATTTACATGTCATTTATTTGTCTGCTTTTCAAGTTTATTCTGTAGAGGCCCTGATACAATCTGATTGGATCTGTAAAAATCTTGTAGGACATTTCACAATATGGGCCATAATAGATTTGCCCCATGCATCACGTATCTGTCAAATCTGAAACAAGAACTAGCTGAAGTTTTTTTTTTAACCTTTGAGATGTTTCATGTTGGTAGTTTCACTGTTATTATAATTATTTCTCTGTGTGGATGTGTATACACTAGGAATGAGCAAACGTGCTCGATGATACTTGGTTATCACTTGAGCATCAAGGTGCTCGGATGTGCACGTTACTTGGCGAGTAATGGTCGATGCTCAATGGAAAATTTGAATCACCGCCATGCATTTTGGGTCACTGTAATGCTGTAGCCATATTGGTTGTGGCATTACTTTGATTGGCTGGCCTTGTGACATGATCAGAGGTTATAAAAGGACAGGCGCCCCCAGGTTCGACACACTGGCACCATTGCACAGCTCTGTGACAGTTTGTATTGGAGGGAGAGAGTGCTTGTCAAGGCCTGTTGCGCAGTATAACGAATCACAGGCCTGTAGTCTTGATACTGGTGCTGAAGCTGAGCCATCATACAACAGCCCTTCTAAGGACTAATCATTTTCAGCACATACAATCTGCATTTAGCCTAGGGAGGGAGAGTCGCAGGAGCAAGGAGAGTGACAGAATCCAGTCTGTGCTGTCCGTTGGCAAATATATAACTACAGCTTTTTTTGTGGGAGCTGGAAAAATTGAATACATTTTGATCCATCAAGAATTATGTGCTTTGAGGTCATTTTTTGTGTTATATAATACACCCAAAAATCATTGAAACATTTTCATGGGCTACATTTCTCAGCCATGCACTATTCCATAGTGTGCAGTAAATTTCTGTGATCTCTAAAAGTGACCAAAATTTTTAAAAATATTGTAGTCTTCCATTTCTCAGTCATACAGTGTTACATGGTCTGTGAACATTTCTGTGAGCTCTAAATATTAACAAAAGGTTTTAAAAATTTTGTAGGCCTCCATTTCTCAGACATTCAGGCTATGTGCACACGTTCAGGATTATTTGCGTTTTTTTCGTGGGAAAAAATGCGTCAAAAACGCATGTATTAAGCATCCTATCATTTAGAATTAATTCCGCAATTTTTGTGCACATGGTGCATTTTTTTCCACGAAAAAAACGCATCGCAGAAAAAGAAGCAACATGTTCATTAATTTTACGGAATTCTAGCATTTTTCCCGCTATATTATTGACCTAGAAAGTTCAGGAAAAAAATCGCGGTAAAAACGCGTAAAATCCGCGCAAAAAAACATGCAAAATCTGCGCAAAAAAATGCGTGTTTTTACCGCTAAAAAGTCCGGTTTTGCTCAGGAATATTCTGCAAACATTCCTGACGTGTGCACTTAGCCTCAGTGTTACATAGTTTGTGGATATTTCTGTGATCTCTAGAAGAAAAGAAAGAAGAAGAAAAGAAAAAAGCTTTTAGAAATTTTGTAGGCTTCCATTTCTCAGCCATGCAATGTTACATGGTCTGTGAACATTTCTGTGATTTCTAAAACTGGGAAAAAGCATTGACAACATTTTTCTGGATTGAATTTGATTGTCATTCATACACTTTTGCACTCTTTCTATTACATTGTGGTGGAGTAAACTCACAAAAACTACTTTGATTGCTGCAGGTGACCATTTTTTTTAAATTAAAAATAAACTTGGTTTCAAGAAACCTGGTAATTACAAAATGCGTATTGTGTGCATTAAGGGATGGAGAAGTGGAAGCCCTGATGATGGTGCTCGCAGATGCCAAGGACATGGGGTAGGTGCGACTACACCTGTTGCTGGAAACACGCCCATCCATGACACATAGGCTCCTGTCCCATTTTGCAGGGACGTACGGTACACCACTTTTTAAGCCAGAGCAGTGCAAACAGGTGGTCGGTGGGATTGCAGATAATGCTTCCAGCAGACTTGGCAGCACCAAACATTCTTCCACAGTGTCCAGTCTCACCAGCCTAAAGTCTGAATCACTTAATCCTCACCCTGCTCCTCCTTCCTCCCACGATGTTGAGTCCCAGGAGACTAGTAATCCCACACTAGGACACTCCAAGGAGCTGTTTACCACAACATTTCTTGATTGTGGTCTCGCAACCTGCATGCTTCAAAAGGGGAAGAGGACTGATAGTCCTCTTCAGAATTTCATCGTCAAAGAGTTAGGTGTTACCCAGTATGGCTACTTTAAGGCTATGTGCACACGTTGTGGATTTTTCGCATTTTTTCGTGTTTTTTCACGGAAAAAACGCTTAAAAAACGCATGAATGAAGCATCCTATTACAATTCCGCAATTTTTGTGCACATGGTGCGTTTTTTCCGCAAAAAAAACGCATCGTGGAAAAAAACGCAGCATGTTCATTAATTTTGGGGAAAATTTGCAGAATTCCCGCTATATTATTGACCCTGGGATGTTCAGGAAAAAAACGCGGAAAATCTGCACAAAAACCGCAAATAAAACGCGAAAAAAACCGCATGCGGATTTCCTGCCAAAAAGCTGGTTTTGCTCAGGAAATTTCTGCAAACATTCCGCAACTTGAGCACATAGCCTTAACCCCTTCACCCCCAAGGGTGGTTTGCACGTTAATGACCGGGCCAATTTTTACAATTCTGACCACTTTTCTCTTTATGAGGTTATAACTCTGGAACGCTTCAACGGATGTTTGTGATTCTGAGATTGTTTTCTCGTGACATATTGTACTTCATGTTAGTGGTAAAATTTCTTCGATATAACTTGCGTTTATTTTTGAAAAAAACGCAAATATGGCGAAAATTTTTAAAATTTTGCAATTTTCAAACTTTGAATTTTTATTCCCTTAAAACAGAGAAATATATCACACAAAATAGTTAAGAAATAACATTTCCCACATGTCTACTTTACATCAGCACAATTTTGGAACCAAAATTTTTTTTTGTTAGGAAGTTATAAGGGTTAAAAGTTGACCAGCGATTTCTCATTTTTACAGCAAAATTTACAAAGCCATTTTTTTTAGGGACCACCTCACATTTGAAGTCACTTTGAGGGGTCTATATGGCAGAAAATACCCAAAAGTGATACCATTCTAAAAACTGCACCCCTCAAGGTACTCAAAACCACATTCAAGAAGTTTATTAACCCTTCAGGTGCTTCACAGTAACTAAAGCAACGTGGAAGGAAAAAATGAATATTTTACTTTTTAGCCACAAAAATGATCTTTTACAAACTTTTTTTTATTTTCACAAGGGTAAAAGGAGAAAATGGACAGATAAGGTTGTTATGCAATTTCTCCTGAGTACGCCAATACCCCATATGTGGGGGAAAACCACTGTTTGGGCACACGGCAGAGCTCGTAAGGGAAGGAGCGACGTTTGACTTTTTCAAACTAAAATTGGCTGGAATTTAGACTGGATGCCATGTCGCGTTTGGAGAGCCCCTGATGCGCCTAAACAGTGGAAACCCCCCACAAGTGACACCATTTTGGAAACTAGACCCCCTAAGGTACTTATCTAGATCTGTTGTGAGCACTTTGAACCCTCAAGTGTTTCACAAAAGTTTATAAAGCCTGGGTGTGAAAAAAAAAAAATCAATTTTCCACAAAAATGATTTTTTAGTCCCAAATTTTTGAATTTTCCCAAGGAAATTGGACCCCAAAAGTTGTTGTCCAATTTGTCCTGAGTACGCTGATACCCCATATGTGGGGGGGGGGAAACTGTTTGGGCGCACGGCAGGGCTTGGAAAGGAAGTAGTAACGTTTTGGAATGCAGACGTTAATGGGGGTCATGTTCCGTTTGCAGTGCCCCAGATGAGCCTAAACAGTGGAAACCCCCCACAAGTGACCCCATTTTGGAAACTAGACCCCCTAAGGAACTTATCTAGATCTTTGGTGAGCACTTTGAACCCCCAAGTGCTTCACACAAGTTTATAATGCCCGGGCATGAAAATAAAAAATCCTATTTTTTTCCCACAAAAATTATCTTTTAGTCACTAATTTTTTATTTTCCCAAGGGTAACAGGAGAAATTGGACCACATAAGTTGTTGTACAATTTGTCCTGAGTACGCTGATACCCCATATGTGGGGGGGAACCACTGTTTGGGCGCACGGCAGAGCTCGGAATGGAAGGAGCACCATTTGACTTTTTCCAACCAAAATTGGCTGGAATTGAGTTTGGATGCCATGTTGCATTTGGAGAGCCCCTGATGTGCCTAAACAGTGGAAACCCCCCACAAATGACCCCATTTGGGAAACTATACCCCCTAAGGAACTTATCTAGATTTTTGATGAGCAATTTGAACCCCCAAGTGCTTCACACAAGTTTATAACGTAGAGCCGTAAAATTTAAAAATCATATTTTTTCCACAAAAATGATCTTTTCACCCCAATTTTTATTTTTCCAAGGGTAACAAGACTCCAAAAGTTATTGTGCAATTTGTCCTGAGTGCGCTGATACCCCATATGTGGGGGTAAACCACTGTTTGGGTGCATGGCAGAGTTTGGAAGGGAAGGAGCGCCGTCTGACTTTTTCAACGCAGAATTGGCTGGACGCCATGTCGTGTTTGGAGAGCTCCTGATCTGCCTAAACAGTGGAAACCCCCATAAATGACACCATTTTGGAAACTAGACCCCTCAAGGAACTTATCTAGATGCGTGGTGAGAACTTTGAACCCCCAGGTGTTTCACTAAAGTTTATAACGTACAGCCGTAAAATAAAAAATCCTTTTTTTTTTTTACAAAAATGATTTTTTCGCCCCCAATATTTTATTTTCACAAGGGTAACAGAAGAAATTGGAATGCAAAAGTTGTTGTCCAATTTGTCCTGAGTACACTGATACCCAATATGTGGGCGAAAACTACTGTATGGGCACACGTCGGGGCTCGGAAGGGAAGTAGTGACGTTTTGGATTGCAGACTTTGATGGAATGGTCTGGGGGCGTCATGTCACATTTGGAGAGCCCCTGATGCACCTAAACAGTGGAAACCCCCCACAAGTGACCCCATTTTGGCAAATAGACCCCACAAGGAACTTATCTAGATGTGTGGTGAGCACTTTGAACCCGAAGTGCTTCACAGAAGTTTATAACGCACAGCCGTAAAAATAAAAAATCCTTTTTTTTTTACAAAAATGATTTTTTTCGCCCCCAATATTTTATTTTCACAAGGGTAACAGGAGAAATTGGACCCCAAAAGTTGTTGTCCAATTTGTCCTGAGTACGCTGATACCCAATATGTGGGAGAAAACTACTGTATGGGCACACGTCAGGGCTCGGAAGGGAAGTAGTGACGTTTTGGATTGCAGACTTTGATGGAATGGTCTGGGTGCGTCATGTCGCATTTGGAGAGCCCCTGATGCGCCTAAACAGTGGAAACCCCCCACAACTGACCCCATTTTGGAAAATAGACCCCACAAGGAACTTATCTAGATGTTTGGTGAGCACTTTGAACCCCGAAGTGCTTCACAGAAGTTTATAACGCACAGCCGTAAAAATAAAAAATCTTTTTTTTTTTTGCAAAAATGATTTTTTCGCCCCAATATTTTATTTTTACAAGGGTAACAGGAGAAATTGGACCCCAAAAGTTGTTGCCCAATTTGTCCTGAGTACGCTGATACCCAATATGTAGGAGAAAACTACTGTATGGGTACACGTTGGGGCTCGGAAGGGAAGTAGTGACGTTTTGGATTGCAGACTTTGATGGAATGGTCTGGGGGCGTCATGTCGCATTTGGAGAGCCCCTGATGCGCCTAAACAGTGGAAATCCCCAACAAGTGACCCCATTTTGGAAAATAGACCCCACAAGGAACTTATCTAGGTGTGTGGTGAGCGCTATGAAGCCCCAAGTGCTTCACAGAAGTTTATAATGTACAGCCGTAAAAACAAAAAAATAATTTTTTTTGTACAAAAATGATATTTTCGCCCCCAGTTTTTTATTTTCCCAAGGGTAACAGAAGAAATAGGACAAATTGCACAATAACTCTTGGGGTCCAGAGTACGCTGATACCCCATATGTGGGGATAAACTACTGTTTGGACGCATGGCAGAGCTCAGAAGTGAAGGAGCACCGTTTGACTTTTTCAACGCAGAATTGGCTGGAATTGAGATCAGACGCCATGTCACATTTGGAGAGCCCCTGATGTGCCTAAACAGCGGAAACCCCCAATTCTAACTCCAACCCTAACCCCAACACACCCCTAACCCTAGTCCCAACCCTAACCACAAACCTAACCCTAACACACCCCTAATCCCAACCCTAACCCTAATCCTAACTTTAGCGCCAACCCTAACCCTAACTTTAGCCGCAACCCTAACCCTAACCCTAATGGGAAAATGGAAATAAATACATTTTTTTAATTTTATTATTTTTCCCTAACTAAGGGGTGATAAAGGGGGGTTTGATTTACTATTTATAGCGGGTTTTTGTGATTGGCAGCTGTCACGCCAAAAGACGCTTTTTATTGCAAAAATAGTTTTTTGCACGCAACATTTTGAGAGCTATAATTTTTGCATATTTTGGCCCACAGAGTCATGTGAGGTCTTATTTTTTGCGGTACGAGTTGACGTTTTTATTTGTACCATTTTTGAGCAGGTGACATTTTTTGATCGCTTTTTATTTTGATTTTTGGGAGGTTAGAATGAACAAAAATCAGAAATTCATTAATTTCTTTTGGGGGAGGCGTTTTTATTGTTCCGCGTGTGGTAAAATTGATAAAGCAGTTTTATTCTTCGGGTCAGTACGATTATGGCGTTACCTCATTTATATCATTTTTTTATGTTTTGGCGCTTTTATAGAATAAAAACAATTTTATATAAAAAATAATTATTTTTGCATCGCTTTATTCTGCGAGCTATAACTTTTTTATTTTTTCGCTGATATGCTGTATGGCAGCTCGTTTTTTGCGGGACAAGATGACGTTTTCAGCGGTACCATGTTTATTTATATCGGTCTTTTTGATCGCGCGTTATTCCACTTTTTGTTCGGCGGTATGATGATAAAGCATTGATTTTTTGCTTCGTTTTTTTTTTTTTTTTTAAGGGGTTCACTAAAGGTTAACTAGTGGGACAGTTTTATAGGGGGGTCGTTACGGACGCGGCGATACCAAATATGTGTACTTTTATTGTTTTGTTTTTTTTATTTACAGGAAGAAATGAATTTATTGGGGAATATTTTTTTTTATTTATTTTGGATTTTTTTTATAACATGTTTATTTTTATTTTTTTAACTTTTTTACTTTGTCCCAGGGTGGGACATCACTGTATTTTATCAAATCGCTGGTGTGACAGTGTGCACAGCACTCTGTCACACCAGCGATCGCTCAGGCATAGCTGCAGGCTTCTCAGTGTCTGCTCTCAGCAGGCACTGAGGAAGCCGCCTCCCTCCAGGACCCCGGCGCCATCTTGGATCCGGGTCCTGGGAGGGAGGAAGCCCTCAGAACAGCGCGATCACATCGCGCTGGTCTGAGGGTCTCAGGGGGGCGCGCAGGGAGCCCCCACCCTGCGCGATCCTCCCCTGTGCCCCCAGTACACCGCGATCATGTTTGATCGCGGTGTGCTAGGGGTTAATGTGCCGGGAGCGGTCCGTGACCGCTCCTGACACACAGTCACGGGTGTCAGCTGTGATAATCAGCTGACACCCGGCGGCGATTAGCTGCGCTCCCCTCAGGAGCGCAGCTGATCGCCTATGACGTACTATCCCGTCCATGGGCAGAATGGCACGGGTTTTATGGACGGGATAGTACGTCTAATGTCAGAGAGGGGTTAAGAGAGTTTTGAAACAAACAAAATAGTCATTTGCAACCTGTGTCATGCAAAGATCAGCAGAGGCCTAACCACTAAGAACCTAACCACCACCAGCATGATCAGGCACATGTCATCTAAGCGCCTGACTCTGAGGGCAGACTTGTGACTTGCGAGAAATACGATTGGTGCCATCGGGTGACAACACTGCCTCTTCCCCTTTGCCAGGTGCTTCCCAATACCCTGTCCAAAACACTGGCGCAGATGCCTCCTGCCTTGCACCTATCTTTGAACATTCTGACTTACAATCATCAAGGACTTCCAAATCCTTGCCTCAGCACATTATTCAGCTGTCCCTACCTTAGGCCTTCAGTGTCTTCAGCATGGTGCTGGTGTTAGCTCAATTTCCCTCTGTTTGGTTGGAAGTACTAGCAGTCGGCTAGTGTCTTCTTGGAGTACTCTTGAAGGATTGCTGGTGTGATATCTTAGTGGTCTTCTCAAGCTAAGTGTATCCCGTTGTTTGTCCACCCTTTCCTAGTGTTTGGGCTTCCCCTCCCTCTCCCTGTAGTGTTGTGGTGCACCTTGCTTCTCCCTCACCCAGCGTGACAGAAAAAAAAAATAACTGACACTTGTTTTTTTGTGTGTGATTTTTTTTTTAGGCATGGGTTTTATTTTCCAGGTTCATGGATTCCATTTCTGTGCTGATAGAGCTGCTGCGGAGGTTGTCATTGGAAGTGACTGACTTTTGATCTGAGGTTCGGCAGCAACGGCAGCGTCTGCAGACTCCTACTGTGGGGGACACAGTGGGTAGGCTTGTCCAGCTTATACCAAAAATTGCCCTCCCGGACAGGTTCTCAGGAGATAGAGACAAGTTTTTTGTATTTAAAGAAGCATGTCAATTGTATTTTAAACTTCGTCCTTACTCCTCTGTAGATATGGAGCAACAAGTGGGAATTGTGATTTCACTGTTGCAAGGGGATCCTCAATCCTGGGCTTTTTCTTTGCCACAGGGTTCTATTTGTCTCCAGTTGGTTGAGAGTTTTTTCAGGGCTTTATAGCCCTTAATCTATGATGATCCTGACCGAATTTCTCTGGCTGAATCCAGGCTGCATCGCCTTCAGCAGTGGAATCGTTCAGTGGAGACTTAGGCCGGCGTCACACTCACCGTAGAAAAATACGGACCGTATTGTACAAGCGTAATACGCCAAAATGTTGCTGGCACAACAATCTGTATTTCATCCGTTGTCAGGGTGCGGCTGCGTATTTTGCGCATGTAAGCATCCGTATGGCATCCGTACAGCGTATTTTTCTAGCCCCCTTGCAAAATGGACATTTAACGGTTTTTAGGCCTGAAACTCATTGAAATGATCTTGCGTATTTCTCGCAAGTCACAAGTCTGGTCCGTGTGTAGTCCGTTGTTTTCTCGCACCCATAGACTTTCATTGGCGTACAACGGGCGTAATACGCTGACAATCGCAGCATGCTGCGGGTGTCTCGCACCGTAAGATACGGCCGAGACAAATACGCATAATCAGAGCTGCCCCATAGAGAAATATTGGTGCGTGTGTAATGAGTGGTTTTCATGCCTCTCACTCGTCCGTATTTCTCCTTGGTGTGACGCCGGCCTTATAGTGCTGAATTCTGCAGATGGGCAACTGATACCAAATGGAATGAACTAACTCTTAAAATCCAATTTTGTCAAGGTCTTACTGAAAGGTTAAAAGATGCTTTGGCATTGTATGAAACCCTAGAGTAATTGGAGGCTGCCATGTCATCTATAATATAACGGTAGGAGCGTCACTCTGTCTGAAGCCTTTATAGACTGCGCAAGCGCAACACGCCTGCGCAGTCTGGCTCCAGACAGAGTGAGGCATCCAGAGCGGTGAGTACTCTGTATGGCGCCGGAGATCGCGGTATGCGTACTGGATGCATACCGCGATCTCCGACGCCATACTCACATACTTACCTGACCGGGAGGAGCGTTGCCGCGGCGCTTCTCTTCTCCCGGGGCAGGAGACCAGGAGTGCGCGTCGGATCGCGCATGCGCAGTAGCGCTATCCGGCGCCATTTTGCTGAAGACACATTTACAGTGTGTCTTCAGCAATATGGCACCGGACCGCGCGGTATGGGCATGCGCGTACTCCGGCGCCGCTCTCCTCCCCCGGCGTCCAGCAGAACGGAGCACAGGGATGAAAGGTGAGTATAAATGTTTTTTTTTTTTTTGGGTATCTGTGCAGTTTAATAGCGGTGAGGGGGCCATGCACATCAGGATAGGGGGGGCGTGAGGGGACCATGCACATCAGGATTGGGGGTGAGGGGACCATGCACATCAGGATAGGGGGGGCGTGAGGGGACCATGCACATCAGGGTTGGGGGGTGAGAGGACCATGCACATCAGGGTTGGGGGGTGAGGGGACCATGCACATCAGGATTGGGGGGTGAGGGGACCATGCACATCAGGGTTGGGGGGTGAGGGGACCATGCACATCAGGGTTGGGGGGTGAGGGGACCATGCACATCAGGATTGGGGGGTGAGGGGGCCATGCATATCAGGATTGGGGGGTGAGCGGACCATGCAGTCATCAGATTGGAGGGGTGGGAGCGGACTCGGCACTCAGGTTGGGGGTGAGGGGACATGCATGGGTTGGGGGTTGAGGGGACATGCACATCAGGATTGGGGGTGAGGGACCATGCATATCAGGATAGGGGGGGTGAGGGGACCATGCACATCAGGATAGGGGGGGCGTGAGGGGACCATGCACATCAGGATTGGGGGGTGAGGGGACCATGCACATCAGTATGGGGGTTGAGGGGACCATGCCATCAGGATGGGGGGCGTGAGGGGACCATGCACATCAGGGATTGGGGGGTGAGGGGACCATGCACATCAGGATTGGGGGTGAGGGGACCATGCACATCAGGATTGGGGGGTGAGGGGACCACGCACATCAGGATTGTGGTGGTGAGGGGGCCATGCACATCAGGATTGGGGGTGAGGGGACCATGCACATCAGGATTGGGGGGTGAGAGGGACCATGCACATCAGGATAGGGGGGACGTGAGGGGACCATGCACATCAGGATTGGGGGGTGAGGGGACCATGCACATCAGGATTGGGGGGTGAGGGGACCATGCACATCAGGATAGGGGGGCGTGAGGGGACCATGCACATCAGGATTGGGGGGTGAGGGGGACCATGCACATCAGGATTGGGGGGTGAGGAGACCATGCACATCAGGATTGGGGGGTGAGGGGACCATGCACATCAGGATTGGGGGGTGAGGGGACATGCACATCAGGATTGGGGGGTGAGCGGACCATGCACATCAGGATTGGGGGGTGAGCGGACCATGCACATCAGGGTTTGGGGGGTGAGGGGACCATGCATATCAGGATGGGGGGGTGAGGGACCATGCACATCAGGATTGGGGGTGAGGGACCATGCATATCAGGATAGGGGGGGTGAGGGGACCATGCACATCAGGATTGGGGGGTGAGGGGACCATGCACATCAGGATTGGGGGGTGAGGGTGACCATGCCCATCAGGATAGGGGGGGCGTGAGGGGACCATGCACATCAGGATTGGGGGGTGTGAGGGGACCATGCACATCAGGATTGGAGGGTGAGGGGACCATGCACATCAGGATTGGGGGGTGAGGGGACCATGCACATCAGGATTGTGGAGGTGAGGGGGCCATGCACATCAGGATTGGGGGGTGAGGGGACCATGCACATCAGGATTGGGGGGTGAGAGGACCATGCACATCAGGAGAGGGGGGCGTGAGGGGACCATGCACATCAGGATTGGGGGGTGAGGGGACCATGCACATCAGGATTGGGGGGTGAGGGGACCGTGCACATCAGGATAGGGGGGGCGTGAGGGGACCATGCACATCAGGATTGGGGGGTGAGGGGACCATGCACATCAGGATTGGGGGGTGAGGAGACCATGCACATCAAGATTGGGGGGTGAGGGGACCATGCACATCAGGATTGGGGGTGAGGGGACTATGCACATCAGGATTGGGGGGTGAGCGGACCATGCACATCAGGATTGGGGGGTGAGCGGACCATGCACATCAGGGTTTGGGGGGTGAGGGGACCATGCATATCAGGATAGGGGGGGTGAGGGGACCATGCAAATCAGGATTGGGGGGTGAGCAGACCATGCACATCAGGATTGGGGGTGAGCGGACCATGCACATCAGGGTTGGGTGTCACGGGTGTATCGCCACGAAGATCGTCGCGATTTCACATTCTGACTTCTCACAGCTGAGTTGTTGGTACTTGGTGTCTGTTGGCAGTGAGGGAGTTAATTCTACCTTTCTCTGTGCTTAGACTGGGTCCAGCCTCGCTCGGCTGTTGTGTATTAGGCACTAATTAGCTTCCTTCAAATACCTGCCAGTCTGCTTAAGGAGTTGTCGGTGAAAGCATTCATTCAGACCAGCAGAGCGGATCGTTTCTGAGAAGACTTAAGCTAAGAGTGCCTGTTGTGGTTTAACCTCTCCTCGCTTATTGTTTATCTCCTTTACCTTTTGTGTTCCCTCTGTAGTTGAAGTTTTGTATGCAAGGCAGTATTTACTTTACCCCTTGTCTGTCTCGTTTGTCTTATACTGTTTGTAAGCTGTGACCTGCCCATTCCCTGTGGTGGTAATCAGGGTCCTTCTCAGGACTAGATTACAGTGGTCAGGGATCTACAGGAGACAGGGTTACGCTGGCGGCCTGGACCTCTGTACCATTAACAGTACCTCCAGGTAGAGGGACTAGTCAGGACCCCAGTTTAGGGTCAGCATAGACCCCGGTCCACCTCTATCCATAGACAGCGTGACATTGGGGGGGTGAGGGGACCATGCACATCAGGGTTGGGGGGGTGAGGGGACCATGCACATCAGGATTGGGGGGGTGAGCGGACCATGCACATCAGGGTTGGGGGTGAGGGGACCATGCACATCAGGGTTGGGGGGGTGAGGGGACCATGCACATCAGGATTGGGGCGTGAGCGGACCATGCACATCAGGGTTGGGGGTGAGGGGACCATGCACATCAGGATTGGGGGGGTGCGGGGACCATGCACATCAGGGTTGGGGGGTGAGGGGACCATGCACATCAGGGTTGGGGGGTGAGGGGACCATGCACATCAGGGTTGGGGGGTGAGGGACCATGCACATCAGGGTTGGGGGTTGAGGGGACCATGCACATCAGGATTGGGGGTGAGGGGACCATGCACATCAGGACTGGGGGTGAGCGGACCATGCACATCAGGGTTGGGGGGTGAGCGGACCATTCACATCAGGGTTGGGGGGTGAGAGGACCATGCACATCAGGGTTGGGGGGTGAGAGGACCATGCACATCAGGATTGGGGGGGGTGAGGGGACCATGCACATCAGGATTGGGGGGGTGAGGGGACCATGCACATCAGGATTGGGGGGTGAGGGGACCATGCACATCAGGATTGGGGGGTGAGCGGACCATGCACATCAGGATTGCGGGGTGAGCGGACCATGCACATCAGGATTGGGGGGTGAGCGGACCATGCTCATCAGGATTGGGCGATGAGGGGACCATTCATACCAGGATTGGGGGGTGAGGGAACCATTAATACCAGAATTGGGGGTGAGGGGACCAGTCATACCAGAATTGGGGGGTGAGGGGACCATGCATTCCAGGATTGGGTGGGAGGTGACCTTGCATACCAGGATTGGTGGGTGAGGGGACCGTGCATACCGGGATTGGGGAGGTGAGGGGACCATGCATACCGGGATTGGGGGGTGAGGGAACCATGAATACCAGGATATGGATGAGCAGGTACCATGCATACCAGGATAGGGATGAGGGGGTACCATGCATACCAGGATTGAGTGATGAGGGGTCCATGCATACCAGATTTGGGTGGGGGTGAGGGGACCATACATACCAGCATAGGGATGAGGGGTACCATGCATACCAGGATAGGGATGAGGGGTGCCATGCATACCAGGATAGGAGGGGGGCAGCACATACCAGCATGGGAGACCATATACCTTTAAAAATGCTTGCCAGGGGACCATGCACATCAGGATTGGGGGGCGAGGGGACCATGCACACCAGGATAGGGGGTGAGAGGACCATGCATACCAGGATAGGGGTGAGGAGACCATGCACATCAGGATTGGGGGGGTGAGGGGACCATGCACATCAGGATTGGGGGGTGATGGGACCATGCATACCAGGATTGGGGGGTGAGGGGACCTTGCATATCAGGATTGGGGGGTGAGGGGACCATGCATATCAGGATTGGGGGGTGAGGGGACCATGCATATCAGGATTGGGGGTGAGGGTACCATGCATATCAGGATTGGGGGTGAGGAGATCATGCACATCAGGATTGGGGGGAGAGACCATGCACATCAGGTTTGGGGGTGAGGGGACCATGCTCAACAGGATGGGGTGACGGGACCATGCACATCAGGATTGGGGGGTGAGGGGGCCATGCACATCAGGATTGGGGGGTGAGGGGGCCATGTACATCAGGATTGGGGGGTGAGGGGGACCATGCACATCAGGATAGGGGGGTGAGGGGACCATGCACATCAGGATAGGGGGGTGAGGGGACCATGCACATCAGGATTGGAGGGTGAGGGGACCATGCATATCAGGATTGGGCAGGAGGGAACCATGCATACCAGGATTGGGGGGTGAGGGGACCATGCATACCAGGATTGGGGGGTGAGGGAACCATGAATACCATGATATGGATGAGCAGGTAACATGCATACCAGGATAGGGATGAGGGGGTACCATGCATACCAGGATTGGGGGATGAGGGGACCATGCATACCAGGATGAGGAATGGGGTGCCATGCATAGTAGATTTGGGTGGGGATGAGGGGTGCCATGCATACTAGGATAGGAGGGGGGCAGCACATACCAGAATGGGAGACCATGTACCTATAAAAATGCTTGCCACCCGGGCGTACAACGGGTTAATCACTAGTTGGCTATATGTGTGGATAGACGCCTGCAGGATAGGAGGGTAAGACCACCTTCTCCTGAGCCCTCTTTTCAGGACAATATGCCTGTGCTTGCGAATGGTCTGGGTGTGAACCAGTACTTGTGGAGTTAGAGGAACCCATACATTTAGAAGGTGCTTCTGCGTCATATGTCTCCCCTGAGATTCGCGACAAAAAGGTTGTGTGTTTCTTTTGTAGGAGGAAGGGACATTTTATTGGGGCCTGTCATTTGATTCCTAAACAAAAAAAAGAATCGATTAACCCTTGGGTGTCTGTAGTTTGGTAATCACGGGGTTTGTTCGTCTTCAACCTGTTATTTTCGGTTTGTCCTGACAGCAGAGATGGTGCTAGAGGGAAGGACTGAGAGAATTTCTGTGTTTGTAGACAGTGGAACTGGAGTCAGCGTGGCTGTGTAAGCAGGTTATGGGATGCAGTGACAGACAGAAGGCAGAGCAAGTGTTAACAAATTTAAAGGTTTAATTTAACAAGGAATTGACTCCTAGCAGGAAGATAAGCGGTTAAAGAGAAATTGGGAAGAACAATAGATGCAGAATAATAAGTCTTTTTAGGAAAATAATTTATCGTGTCCTTTATGCTCCTCCATTGCAGATGTGTGGCGCCCCTGAAGGTTCAGTCGCCACAGAGGTATTGCACCTCAACCAGAGGTGTGATACTCCATCCCCAGGTAAGGAGGGAGCACCACCTAGGACTCTAACACCTGCACCCAACACACACTAGAACAGCTGGGCACCCTGGATGGACCCTTCGGGAGGATGGTCTCATCCAAGGCTGAGATAGGAAAGGGTGTATGGGTGGGTGGAGTAGGTAGCAAGGAGGAGTGAAGCTTGAGGAAGCAGTAGGCAGGATTAGAGAGTCCTGTGGAGTAAGAGGAAGGAGAAGGACGTGTTGAGCAGCTCCCAGTGAAGGGACGCTGCATTGGGAAGAGAAGGAGCCTGGATAGAGACTCAGAGGGACTAGAAGCCAGGAAGGGCTTAGTCCTAGAGAAGTGGGAAGAAGGAAGCAAGCGAGAAAGAAAGATAAGCTTCTGGAGAGAGAGAGAGGAAGAAGTCCTAGGGATACGGAGAGAGCAGAAGCCATTCGTTGGTCCCAGTCTGTTGGCAGAGGGACTTGGTCACATGAGGGAACTCGACCCCTAGTCTAGTGGGAGAACTTCATGCTTCAGCTAGCAAGTCGACTGCTGTGATACCCCCAGGGATCACAGTCATCAACCACCATTATCTTCTCTAAGAGGCAGCTATATGAAATCAAGAGGAACGCAGAACTAAGTCATTGTCCCAGAGGATTCGCAGCCGGTGATCAGAGACACTGTTGGTGAAGGTGCTGTAGGATAGAAAGAGTGGAAAATCAGCACAGGGAGACGGCCAGAGGATGAGACACAAACATCTAGAACGGAGTCCTGGAAAGGTGCATCCCAATCTACCTGGGGGTTTGCTGAGCCCCTCACCTGGAGGACACAGTGCCAAGCGGGCATCTGTATTGTACACATCAGAACTGTGAATAAAGCATTGGAAACTGTAACTCGCTGACTGTCTCTCAGTTCCTTCCTGCGTCACCCATTCCACTCAGCTACATCTCCCAGCACAATTACCACCTACTACAACATCTGCCTGCCCTGGGATCCCATAGTCTCACCTGTGGGAGACAGTACCAACTCTGCTGCATCTCACCATCCATTCCAGAGGATCTGCACCGCAGCGCTGGTCACCACTTACCAGATACCACAGGTGGCTTCACGAACACCTACACTACACTATGTTCCAAATTATAATGCAAATTACATTTTTCTCTGATTTTCCTAAGTGATCGGTGCAAATGACAGTCAGTCTAATAAAAGTCATCACCCGTTAGAGTATACATCGAATTTTATTGAAGAAACCTCCCAATGATAACAGTATAATCTCCAAAATGGAAAAAAACTCAAAATGCACTGTTCCAAATTATTAGGCACAGTAGAATTTCTGAACATTTGATCTGTTTTAAAGAATTGAAAATGCTCATTTGTAGAATTTGCAGCATTAGGATGTCACATTCACTGAACAAAAAAGCTACTTAACTCCTAAACATCCTAACAGGCCAAGTTACATGTTAAAATAGGAACCCTTCTTTGATATCACCATCCCAATTCTTTGATCCATTGAACTTGTGAGTTTTTTTGTAGAGTTTCTACTTGTATTACTTTGCATGAAGCCTCCCAGAGCTGCTGTTTTGAAGTGAACTGCCTCCCACCCTCATAGATATTTTGCTTGATGATCCTACAAAGGTTCTCTATAGGGTTGAGGTCAGGGGAAGATGCTGGCCACACCATGAGTTTATCTCCTTTTATGCCCATAGCAGCCAATGACTCAGAGGTATTCTTTGCAGCATGAGATGGTGCATTGTCATGCATGAAGATGATTTTGCTCCTGAAGGCACGTTTCTGCTTTTTATACCATGGAAGAAAGTTGTCAGTCAGAAACTCTACATACTTTGCAGAGGTCATTTTCACACCTTCAGGAACCTTAAAGCGCCCTACCAGCTGTTTCCCTATGATTCCGGCCCAAAACACTCCTCCACCTCCTTGATTACGTCGCAGCCTTGTTGGGATATGGTGGCCATCCACCAACCATCCACTACACCATCCATCTGGACCATCCAGGGTTGCTCAACACTCATCAGTAAACAAGACTGTTTGAAAATTAGTCTTCATGTATGTCTGGGCCCACTGCAACCGTTTCTGCTTGTGAGCACTGTTTAGGGGTGGCCAAATCGTAGGTTTATGCACCACAGCAAGCCTTTGAAGGATCCCACACCTTGTGGTTCGAGGGACTCCAGAGGCACCAGCAGCTTCAAATATCTGTTTGCTGGTTTGTAATGGCTTTTTAGCAGCTGCTCTCTTAATCCGATGAACTTGCCTGGCAGAAACCTTCCTCATTCTGCCTTTATCAGCACGAACAGGTCTGTGCTCAGAATCAATGCAAAGTGAATAATCATGTGCACAGCCGTATAGGAGTATCTGAGTAGGTTCCCACACCATATAAATATAGCAAATAAACTCAGAACTCAACTTCAGTAGAGTGATGATTTTTAATCGTGTCCACAGTAATAACAGAAACGTTTCGGTCCTGAACTTGGACCTTCATCAGTCACATGGACTACTGTGAGTAGGTGGACCCAGCAAAAAGAGGGGCTATGCCCGGAGTATCAGGTTTAAATTCTGTTCGATATAGGTGATCAAATATGGCAGCGGTTACCTGGGGGGTCCCGGTGGAGCAAAAATGTGCCTGCGGTGGACGCGTCCACCGCAGGCACATTTTTGCTCCACCGGGACCCCCCAGGTAACCGCTGCCATATTTGATCACCTATATCGAACAGAATTTAAACCTGATACTCCGGGCATAGCCCCTCTTTTTGCTGGGTCCACCTACTCACAGTAGTCCATGTGACTGATGAAGGTCCAAGTTCAGGACCGAAACGTTTCTGTTATTACTGTGGACACGATTAAAAATCATCACTCTACTGAAGTTGAGTTCTGAGTTTATTTGCTATGTGCTCAGAATCAGCCACAAATCTCTTAACAGTACGATGATCACGCTTAAGTTTTCGGGAAATATGTAATGTTTTCATCCCTTGACCAAGGCATTGCACTATTTGATGCTTTTCAGCACCAGAGAGATCCTTATTCTTTCCCATTTTACTTGAAAACTCTGGCCTGCTTAATAGTGTGGAACATCCAGTTTTCCTTTTATTGGGCTCACATGGCAAACTAATTATTACAGGTATCTGAGATTGATTTCAGTGATCCAAAGAACCCTGAGACACAATACCATCAATGGGTTTCATTTACAAAAAAAAAAACGCTATGACACTTAAAACCAATTTGCATAATAATTTGGAACATAGTGTACAAACTCTAACATCCCCTGTAAATAATTCCCCTTTTATTGGACGCCCAGGGCCACGGACCGGGTCACTGCTGCTGTGACACATCCCTTCCAATACACAGGCGCGGTACCGTGTATCCCACTGCCCTGGCGGGCGATCCAGATGATCCCACAGGGCGTCTCAGTACTGGCAACGGCTGAAGAGATGTCCACAGGGAGGTCCTTTGCACGACGATCTTCTGGCGGCAGCCGTCGGTCTCCGATACCTTCCGCTGAGCCCCTAGTCCATGAGCTACTGTGGCTGAAGCAGCTCTTTTCAAGTTCAACTTGTGTCAGTCAATATTCACTGGCAAGGAGGACCGCAGGCATGTGTCTGGAACCCAGCCTGCACGGTTCTGCACGAGTGCTGCACTTACAATCACGTACCGCACGGCACCTTGATTTCTGGCAGACGCAGAGCACCCGGCACCTCGGTTCCTCACAGTTACTTTGGTGGTGGCGGGAGTCAGCAGGTGCAGATCATCGCAGCACTGGTGCTCGGGGGACGGAGCATGCTGCTCAGCTGTTGCACACTGCTGGTTCTCCCCCAAACTGTCTGTTTCAGCGCGCGCTGCTGCTTAGCCCCGCCCCCTGCTTCTGGGTCAAAGGATTTGTCCGGTCCCTTTTTTCTTTGCCCCGGACAACAGAGGAGACAGAACCGACAGTTCAGGACCCGGCACAGGAGATGTTCCCGCAGTCCATAGACAAAAAAACCTGACTGGCACTTCCAGACTAATGTGAACTAGGTGCAAGCCAAGGGAAGCTACCCCCATATAAAACATACAAAAAAAGGCTGCACTCTATCATACTAAAGCATGACAATATGGAATACATGAAATTTAGAATAGCAATATGGCTTTGGAATATAAGGAAAAATTTGAGACGCTTAGTATAAACATTTGGCCAAACATTTTAAAGCCCACCAACCATCGTCAAGGTGGTCTCAATACTGGTGAGTCCCTAACCTAATGTGAACATACCTCTATTAGGCTGATATCTGAATTTCTGGGTGAATATGCACCTCTGTCAGCAATGCCTGCATTTATGGGTAAAGTAGGGACCCGGTGTAATTAAAATCACCACCTGGTGGGGGCGGAGTGCTTGGTCAGCAAGCTAACATTCAATAGACAAAAAAACCTGACTGGCACTTCCAGACTAATGTGAACTAGGTGCAAGCCAAGGGAAGCTACCCCCATATAAAACATACAAAAAAAGGCTGCACTCTATCATACTAAAGCATGATAATATGGAATACATGAAATTTAGAATAGCAATATGGCTTTGGAATATAAGGAAAAATTTGAGACGCTTAGTATAAACATTTGGCCAAACATTTTAAAGCCCACCAACCATCGTCAAGGTGGTCTCAATACTGGTGAGTCCCTAACCTAATGTGAACATACCTCTATTAGGCTGATATCTGAATTTCTGGGTGAATATGCACCTCTGTCAGCAATGCCTGCATTTATGGGTAAAGTAGGGACCCGGTGTAATTAAAATCACCACCTGGTGGGGGCGGAGTGCTCGGTCAGCAAGCTAACATTCAATAGACAAAAAAACCTGACTGGCACTTCCAGACTAATGTGAACTAGGTGCAAGCCAAGGGAAGCTACCCCCATATAAAACATACAAAAAAAGGCTGCACTCTATCATACTAAAGCATGACAATATGGAATACATGAAATTTAGAATAGCAATATGGCTTTGGAATATAAGGAAAAATTTGAGACGCTTAGTATAAACATTTGGCCAAACATTTTAAAGCCCACCATTACCATCGTCAAGGTGGTCTCAATACTGGTGAGTCCCTAACCTAATGTGAACATACCTCTATTAGGCTGATATCTGAATTTCTGGGTGAATATGCACCTCTGTCAGCAATGCCTGCATTTATGGGTAAAGTAGGACCGGTGTAATTAAATCACCACTGGTGGGGGCGGAGTGCTCGTCAGCAAGCTAACATTCAGTAGACAAAAAACCTGACTGGCACTTCCAGACTAATGTGAACTAGGTGCAAGCCAAGGGAGCTACCCCCATATAAAACATACAAAAAAGGCTGCACTCTATCATACTAAAGCATGACAATATGGAATACATGAAATTTAGAATAGCAATATGGCTTTGAAATATAAGGAAAAATTTGAGACGCTTAGTATAAACATTTGGCCAAACATTTAAAGCCCACAACCATCGTCAGGTGGTCTCAATACTGGTGAGTCCCTAACCTAATGTGAACATACCTCTATTAGGCTGATATCTGAATTTCTGGTGAATATGCACCTCTGTCAGCAATGCCTGCATTTATGGGTAAAGTAGGGACCCGGTGTAATTAAAATCACCACCTGGTGGGGCGGAGTGCTCGGTCAGCAAGCTAACATTCAATAGACAAAAAACCTGACTGGCACTTCCAGACTAATGTGAACTAGGTGCAAGCCAAGGGAGCTACCCCCATATAAACATACAAAAAAAGGCTGCACTCTATCATACTAAAGCATGACAATATGGAATACATGAAATTTAGAATAGCAATATGGCTTTGGAATATAAGGAAAAATTTGAGACGCTTAGTATAAACATTTGGCCAAACATTTTAAAGCCCACCAACCATCGTCAAGGTGGTCTCAATACTGGTGAGTCCCTAACCTAATGTGAACATACCTCTATTAGGCTGATATCTGAATTTCTGGGTGAATATGCACCTCTGTCAGCAATGCCTGCATTTATGGGTAAAGTAGGGACCCGGTGTAATTAAAATCACCACCTGGTGGGGGCGGAGTGCTCGGTCAGCAAGCTAACATTCAATAGACAAAAAAAACCTGACTGGCACTTCCAGACTAATGTGAACTAGGTGCAAGCCAAGGGAAGCTACCCCCATATAAAACATACAAAAAAAGGCTGCACTCTATCATACTAAAGCATGACAATATGGAATACATGAAATTTAGAATAGCAATATGGCTTTGGAATATAAGGAAAATTTGAGACGCTTAGTATAAACATTTGGCCAAACATTTTAAAGCCCACCAACCATCGTCAAGGTGGTCTCAATACTGGTGAGTCCCTAACCTAATGTGAACATACCTCTATTAGGCTGATATCTGAATTTCTGGGTGAATATGCACCTCTGTCAGCAATGCCTGCATTTATGGGTAAAGTAGGGACCCGGTGTAATTAAAATCACCACCTGGTGGGGGCGGAGTGCTCGGTCAGCAAGCTAACATTCAATAGACAAAAAAAACCTGACCTAGTTCACATTAGTCTGGAAGTGCCAGTCAGGTTTTTTTGTCTATTGAATGTTAGCTTGCTGACCGAGCACTCCGCCCCCACCAGGTGGTGATTTTAATTACACCGGGTCCCTACTTTACCCATAAATGCAGGCATTGCTGACAGAGGTGCATATTCACCCAGAAATTCAGATATCAGCCTAATAGAGGTATGTTCACATTAGGTTAGGGACTCACCAGTATTGAGACCACCTTGACGATGGTTGGTGGGCTTTAAAATGTTTGGCCAAATGTTTATACTAAGCGTCTCAAATTTTTCCTTATATTCCAAAGCCATATTGCTATTCTAAATTTCATGTATTCCATATTGTCATGCTTTAGTATGATAGAGTGCAGCCTTTTTTTGTATGTTTTATATGGGGGTAGCTTCCCTTGGCTTGCACCTAGTTCACATTAGTCTGGAAGTGCCAGTCAGGTTTTTTTGTCTATTGAATGTTAGCTTGCTGACCGAGCACTCCGCCCCCACCAGGTGGTGATTTTAATTACACCGGGTCCCTACTTTACCCATAAATGCAGGCATTGCTGACAGAGGTGCATATTCACCCAGAAATTCAGATATCAGCCTAATAGAGGTATGTTCACATTAGGTTAGGGACTCACCAGTATTGAGACCACCTTGACGATGGTTGGTGGGCTTTAAAATGTTTGGCCAAATGTTTATACTAAGCGTCTCAAATTTTTCCTTATATTCCAAAGCCATATTGCTATTCTAAATTTCATGTATTCCATATTGTCATGCTTTAGTATGATAGAGTGCAGCCTTTTTTTGTATGTTTTATATGGGGGTAGCTTCCCTTGGCTTGCACCTAGTTCACATTAGTCTGGAAGTGCCAGTCAGGTTTTTTTGTCTATTGAATGTTAGCTTGCTGACCGAGCACTCCGCCCCCACCAGGTGGTGATTTTAATTACACCGGGTCCCTACTTTACCCATAAATGCAGGCATTGCTGACAGAGGTGCATATTCACCAGAAATTCAGATATCAGCCTAATAGAGGTATGTTCACATTAGGTTAGGGACTCACCAGTATTGAGACCACCTTGACGATGGTTGGTGGGCTTTAAAATGTTTGGCCAAATGTTTATACTAAGCGTCTCAAATTTTTCCTTATATTCCAAAGCCATATTGCTATTCTAAATTTCATGTATTCCATATTGTCATGCTTTAGTATGATAGAGTGCAGCCTTTTTTTGTATGTTCCCGCAGTCCAGTCTTCTTCCTTACAGCTGATGTCGAGTTTGCTAGAACTCATGGGCTTGCTTACTCTACCTTAGCTAAGCCCATTCCTATTTACGCCATCGACTCAGCACTACATGCACAGAGATCGTTGATGCAGATTGTACATAACATAAGATTGAGGGTGGCGTCTTTTCATTATGAGGTAATTCCTTATATGTCCTGGAGGGTCTACCCACTCCATTTGTACTGGGTTTACCCTGGTTGGTAAAACATAATTCAATAGTGGATTTTCAATACAGAGAAATTGTGAAGTGGGGAGATTACTGCCATGATAACTGCCTAAACATTTCCCTTTCTGTAGTATTTACGGGGACCTTACCTGCATTTTTGTTTGGCTTTGAGGACATATTTTCTGCGAAGGGGTGTCAGGATTTGCCTCCCCATCGTGAATATGACTGTCCAATTAACCTGACTCCCAGTGCTAAACTACCCTAGTTTAGATTGAACAATCTGTCCGGTCCTGAGAGACAAGCCATGAAATATTTTATTACTGAGAGTGTTGTGAATGTGTTAGAAATGAATTCTGAGCAGAAGCTCCCTCTGGTGGTTACAAACAGTACTGAACCATTCAATGAGGATTGGCAATCAGGAGTTACAGACTGGTCTTATATACGAGGTTCCCTCCCATCATGGTTGCCGGTGATCAATTGTTCTTGTCTCAACTGTGGTTCCTGGTTCACTTGGAAGCTTGCTGAGTCTTGCCTCTTCTCCTGCTCTCAGATAAGATATTTTCTGTTTTTATTTTTGTGCTTGCTTTTTGCATTGTTCCCTGCACTTCTGTGGAGGTCAGCCAGGTCCCCTCCGGGGGCTTGTGCTCCTCTCAGTTTATCTGAGCCACTGTTATTTGTTAATTTGCCTTTTCCAGTTTTTTCAGTGGCTGCGGCTTAGTTTTGTTACACCAGAGAACTAAATTAGGTGGTAGAGGTCGTGTGATCTCAGGTGTTTTTGCAATTAGTAGAGTTGGTATTTTTTAGGGTTTTTTTGGATTGCAGTAAGTGTCCTTCCTATCCTTTTTCTTTCTAGGCAGATTGGGCCCCAACGTTTGCTCTTACTATTTTCTGTCTGTGTCTGTATTTCCTCTTGTCTAACCGCCATTACATGTTTGGGGGCTTCCTATGTTCTTTGGGGATCTGCTCCGGGGCAGATAGCTTTCCTCTTTCTATCTTTAGGTGTAGTTAACCTCTCAGGCTGTGACGAGGCGTCTAGGACCAACGTAGGAACGCTCCACGGCTGCCTTTAGTTGTGGTGGTTAGTCAGGGTACTGCAATCCAGTAGATTCCAACCTCTCTGGTGTAATGCTGTTTTTGCCTGCTCTCCTCAGCTACCAAATCATAACATTATCACCGGCCATACTCAACAGAAGGGAAAAATAGTAAAAGGAAAAAGAAAAAGGGAAGTTGTCAGAATTTTTTTTTTTCTGTTTGTTGCATTTCTTCCCTCTTTTTCTCTGGGTGCTGAGGAGGATTTTTTTTTTCTCTCAATGGAGTTTGCACAGTTGTCTGGCCGTGTGGATCAGCTTGCCACTGAAGTTTGGAGTATTGCTACCTATCTTGCAGGGTTGCCGGTTGTGGAACCTAGGATCCCCATGCCAGATTTATTTTTGAGGGATCGAGCTAAATTTCTGAATTTCAAAAATAACTGTAAGTTGTTTTTTGCCTTAAAACCTAAGTCCTCAGGGAATGCAGCACAGCAGGTTCAAATTGTCATCTCTCTCCTGCGCGGCGATCCTCAGGATTGGACTTTTTCCTGACACCTGGGGACCCTGTTTTGAATAATGTTGATGCATTTTTCTGGCTCTGGGGTTATTGTACGATGAACCTAATGTCACTGATCAAGCTGAAAAAACCTTGTTGGCATTAAATCAGGGGCTTGAGGACGCTGAGTTGTACTGTCAGAAATTCCAAAAGTGGGCAGTCCTGACCAAATGGAATGACGATGCTTTGGCAGCCCTTTTTCGGAAGGGTCTGTCAGAGAATGTAAAAGATGTTATGGTGGGTTTCCCTGCTCCCTCTGGTCTCAATGATTCTATGTCATTAGCGATTCAAATTGACAGACGTTTGCGTGAGCATAGAAATATGCGTGGAATAGTGTTGCCTTGTGAACCAGCTTGTGAACCCATGCAGTGTGATAGAGTGGCTTCTGGAGCACAGCGTCATGACTTTCGAAAACGCAATGGGTTATGTTTCTACTGTGGTGACACCTCTCATGCTATTTCAGTCTGCCCTAAGAGGGGAAGACGTTTTGCACGCTCAGTTGTCTTGGGTAGTGTTCAGACTAAATTTCTGTTGACTGTTACCCTGATTTGCTCCCTGTCCACATTTTCTGCTCAGGCTTTTGTTGATTCGGGAGCAGCTATTAACCTGATGGATTTTGATTTTGCTAAACGTTGTGGGTTTCCCTTGATATCCCTACGGAAGTCTATTCCCCTACTGGGGATTGATTCTACCCCTTTGGCTGAGAATAAACCCCAGTTCTCTAATCAGGTGATAATGAGGGTTGAACCTGATCATCAGGAGAGTTGCAAATTTTTGGTGCTGTATAATCTGCATGACATTATTGTACTAGGTTTCCCTTGGTTACAGTCTCATAATCCTGTTTTGGATTGGAAATCTGTGTCTGTAACCAGTTGGGCTGCCAATGTGTTAATGCCAACACTCCTGTTTTTTCTGCCTCTCCCCAGGCTCAGGATGTTCCTGACTTTTTGACTGATTTTTCTGATGTGTTTAGCGAAAGTAAATCTGCATCCTTGCCCCCCATAGGAGCTATGACTGCGCTATTGAATTAGTGCCTGGTAGTAAATTCCCTAAAGGTCACCTTTTTAACTTGTCTGTACCTGAACATGACGCTATGCGGTCTTATATCAAGGAGTCATTGGAGAAGGGTCATATCAGTCCATCCTCTTCACCCTTGGGTGCCGGTTTTTCTTTGTGGCCAAAAAGGATGGTTCATTGAGGCCGTGTATTGATTATCGTCTCTTGAATAAGATCACTGTGAAGTATCAATATCCGTTACCCTTGATTTCTGACCTGTTTTCCAGGGTGAAAATGCTAGTTGGTTTACCAAGCTTGACCTCAGGGGGGCGTATAACCTTATTCGCATTAAGCACGGGGATGAATGGAAGACGGCGTTTAATACCCCAGAGGGGCATTTTGAGTACCTAGTGATGCCCTTTGGGCTCACTAATACTCCTTCCGTCTTCCAGTCCTTAATGAATGACATTTTCAGGGATTTTGTGGATAAATTTCTGATTGTTTATTTGGATGATATCTTGATTTTTTCCAATGACTGGGACTCTCATGTGAAACATGTTCGGACTGTGTTCCAGATTTTGAGAGAGAATGCTCTTTATGTGAAGGGATCAAAGTGTCTTTTTGGCGTACAGAGGATCTCATTTCTGGGATTAATTTTGTCCCCATCTGTTATTGAAATGGACCCGGTCAAGGTTCAGGCCATCTGTGATTGGGTCCAACCTACTTCATTAAAGGCTCTTCAGAGATTTTTGGGTTTTTCCAATTTTTATCGTAAATTTATTGGTAATTTCTCTGTTATTGTTAAACCATTGACTGATTTGACCAAAAAGGGTTCTGATGTGGTGAATTGGCCTCCTGAGGCAGTCTCTGCGTTTCAGGAACTTAAGCAGAGATTCACTTCTGCTCCTGTTCTACGGCAGCCTGATGTTTCTCTGCCATTTCAGGTGGAGGTTGATGCCTCTGAAATTGGGGCAGGTGCCTTTTTGTCCCAAAGAGATCCAGAGACCTCTAAAAGTAACCCTTGTGCCTTTTTCTCTCGAAAATTTTCTCCAACTGAACGTAATTATGACGTGGGTAATCGGGAGTTATTGGCCATGAAGTGGGCTTTTGAGGAGTGGAGACATTGGCTGGAGGGAGCCAAACATCAGGTGGTGGTCCTCACGGACCATAAGAATCTGGTTTATCTGGAATCAGCCAAGCGACTTAATCCTAGACAGGCCAGGTGGGCCTTGTTTTTCACACGTTTTAATTTTGTGGTTTCCTTTCTTCCTGGCACTAAGAATGTTAAGGCGGATGCCCTCTCGAGGAGTTTCCTTGCGGACTCTCCTGAGTTATCTGATCCTGCTGTTATTTTGAAAGAGGGTGTAGTTCTTTCCGCCATGTCGCCCAATTTGAGACTGGTTCTGGAAGGGTGTCAGGAGGATAAACCCGAGCGCTGCCCTATTGGGAAATTGTTTGTCCCAGACCGGTGGAAAAAGAGTGTGATGTCTGAGATTCATTGTTCCGCGTTGGCCTGTCATCCTGGAATTTTTGGTACCAGAGACTTGGTTAGTCGGTCCTTTTGGTGGCCTACTTTGTCTCGTGACGTCAGGTAATTTGTGCAGTCCTGCGGGACTTGCTCTCGCTCCAAGCCTTGTACTCGCTCTAGTGGTTTGTTGATGCCATTGCCTGTGCCCAAGAGACCATGGACCCATATCTCTATGGATTTCATTTCTGACCTCCCTGTTTCTCAGAGAATGACCGTTATCTGGGTGATTTGTGATAGGTTTTCCAAAATGATACATCTTGTGCCATTACCTAAGTTGCCTTCCTCCTCCGAATTGGTGCCTTTGTTCCTTCAGCACGTGGTTCGGTTACACGGCATTCCTGAGAACATTGTGTCTGACAGAGGAGTCCAGTTTGTTTCCAGATTTTGGAGGACTTTTTGTTCTAAACTTGGTGTTCAATTGTCTTTCTCCTCGGCTTTTCATCCTCAGACCAATGGACAAACTGAGAGAACAAACCAGACATTGGAGACTTATCTGAGATGCTTTGTGTCTGCTGATCAAGATGACTGGGTCTCTTTTATGCCTTTGGCTGAGTTTGCTCTTAATAATAGGGCTAGCTCTGCCATTTTGATGTCTCCATTTTTCTGCAATTTTGGGTTTCACCCTCGATTTTCTTCGGGACAGACGGAGGCTTCTGTCTGTCCAGGTGTTGACTCTGTTGTGGAGCGTATGCAGCAGATTTGGAACCAGGTAGTGGAGAGGTTTTCCCTCTCTCAGGAGAGGGCCCAGCGGTTTGCCAACCGGCATAGGACTGATGGTCCTCAGTTTGAAGTGGGGGACTTGGTCTGGTTGTCCTCAAGAAATATCCCTATGAGAGTTGCATCTCCTAAGTTTAAGCCTAGGTTCATTGGACCTTATAAGATCATGGAGATTCTTAATCCTGTTTCCTTTCGTTTACTTCTTCCAGGGACATTTAAGATCCATAACGTGTTCCACAAGTCCTTATTGAAGAGGTTTGTCGAGCCAGTGGTTCCTATGGCTGCGCCTCCTGACCCTGTTTTGGTTGAGGGCAATCTGGAGTACAGTACAGATCAAAAGTTTAGACACACCTTCTCATTCAAAGATTTTTCTGTATTTTCATGACTATGAAAATTGTAGAATCACACTGAAGGCATCAAAACTATGAATTAACACATGTGGAATTATACATTACACTTTACAAAAAAGTGTGAAACAACTGAAAATTTGTCTTATATTCTAGGTTCTTCAAAGTAGCCACCCTTTGCTTTGATTACTGCTTTGCATGCAGAAAAAGTGAACGGATGGACTCTACATGCCTAGTTCCCACCGTGAAGCATGGAGGAGGTGGTGTGATGGTGTGGGGTGCTTTGCTGGTGACACTGTTGGGGATTTATTCAAAATTGAAGCGGTGAGCGGTCCAGCTCACCCTAAACCATCTCGATTGGGTTCAGGTCTGGTGACTGTGGAGGCCAGGTCATCTGGCGTAGCACCCCATCACTCTCCTTCTTGGTCAAATAGCCCTTACACAGCCTGGAGGTGTGTATGGGGTCATTGTCCTGTTGAAAAATAAATAATGATCCAACTAAACGCAAACCGGATGGAATAGCATGCCGCTGCAAGATGCTGTGGTAGCCATGCTGGTTCAAAATGCCTTCAATTTTGAATAAATCCCCAACAGTGTCACCAGCAAAGCACCCCCACACCATCACACCTCCTCCTCCATGCTTCACGGTGGGAACCAGGCATGTAGAATCCATCCGTTCACCTTTTTTGCGTGCAAAGCAGTAATCAAAGCAAAAGGTGGCTACTTTGAAGAACCTAGAATATAAGACATATTTTCAGTTGTTTCACACTTTTTTGTAAAATGTAATGTATAATTCCACATGTGTTAATTCATAGTTTTGATGCCTTCAGTGTGATTCTACAATTTTCATAGTCGTGAAAATATAGAAAAATCTTTGAATGAGAAGGTGTGTCCAAACTTTTGGTCTGTACTGTATGTGGTTGAGAAAATATTGGATTCTCGTTTTTCTAGACGGAAACTCCAGTATTTGGTTAAGTGGAGAGGTTATGGTCAGGAGGACAATTCTTGGGTGTTTACTTCGGACATCCATGCTAAGAGACTAATCCGTGCGTATCACAGAGCTCATCCTGACCGACCTGGTTGCCCAAATGAGGGTTCGGTGACCCCTCCTCAAGGGGGGGTACTGTTGTGAATGTGTTAGAAATGAATTCTGAGCAGAAGCTCCCTCTGGTGGTTACAAACAGTACTGAACCATTCAATGAGGATTGGCAATCAGGAGTTACAGACTGGTCTTATATAAGGTAGGTTCCCTCCCATCATGGTTGCCGGTGATCAATTGTTCTTGTCTCAACTGTGGTTCCTGGTTCACTTGGAAGCTTGCTGAGTCTTGCCTCTTCTCCTGCTCTCAGATAAGATATTTTCTGTTTTTATTTTTGTGCTTGCTTTTTGCATTGTTCCCTGCACTTCTGTGGAGGTCAGCCAGGTCCCCTCCGGGGGCTTGTGCTCCTCTCAGTTTATCTGAGCCACTGTTATTTGTTAATTTGCCTTTTCCAGTTTTTTCAGTGGCTGCGGCTTAGTTTTGTTACACCAGAGAACTAATTTAGGTGGTAGAGGTCGTGTGATCTCAGGTGTTTTTGCAATTAGTAGAGTTGGTATTTTTTAGGTTTTTTTTGGATTGCAGTAAGTGTCCTTCCTATCCTTTTTCTTTCTAGGCAGATTGGGCCCCAACGTTTGCTCTTACTATTTTCTGTCTGTGTCTATTTCCTCTTGTCTAATCGCCATTACATGTTTGGGGGCTTCCTATGTTCTTTGGGGATCTGCTCCGGGGCAGATAGCTTTCCTCTTTCTATCTTTAGGTGTAGTTAACCTCTCAGGCTGTGACGAGGCGTCTAGGACCAACGTAGGAACGCTCCACGGCTGCCTTTAGTTGTGGTGGTTAGTCAGGGTACTGCAATCCAGTAGATTCCAACCCCTCTGGTGTATTGCCGTTTTTGCCTGCTCTCCTCAGCTACCAAATCATAACATGAGAGTCTTGAGAATGGACATATCAGACCTTCATCTTTGCCCGTGATGGCAGGGTTTTTTTTCGTGAAAAAGAAAGATGGCGGTCTCCGTCCCTGTTTAGATTTCCAGGAATTGAATCTAATTATTATCCGAGATCCATATCATCTTCCTCTGATTCCAGATTTTTTCAACCAGGTTGTTGGAGCTAAGGTTTTCTCCAAGTTGGATTAAAGATGGCCCTATAACCTGGCTAGAATCAGGGAAGGGGATGAAAGGAAAATGGAGTTCAATACCCCTGAGGGGAATTTCGAGAGTCTGGTTATGCATTTCGGTCTGACCAATGCACCTTTGGTCTTCCAGCATTTCATAAATTATATTTTCTATCATTTGGTGGGCAGGTTTGTGGTGGTCTATCTGGCTGACATTATAGTTTATTCACCTGATTTGGAGAAACATCAGGGGCATGTAAGACAGGTGCTTCAGATATTAAGGGATAACAGGCTTTGTGCCAAACTAGAGAAATGTGTTTTGGCTGTCCAGGAGGTGCAGTTTTTGGGGTACTTGTTGTCTTCTTTGGATTTTAAGATGGATCCGGAGGTTTGTGCTGTACTTAATTGGGACCGCCCCAAGAACCTGAAGGCATTACAGCATTTTCTGGGTTTTTCTAATTTTTACTGGAAGTTTATTCAAAATTATTCGGTAATGGTGAAACCCCTTACTGACATGACAAGGAAGGGGTCTGATTTTTCAAAATGGTTGGAAGCTGCTCAGCAGGCTTTTTCCTCCTTAAAGAGTTGTTTTGACACTTTACCTATACTCAGTCAACCCGATGTTTTTCAACCTTTTGTCGTAGAAGTGGATGCATCGGAGGTGGGGGCTGGGGCTGTGTTGTCTCAGGGTCCGTCCCCTGGTAAATGGCATCCATGCGCCTTTTTTTCCAAAAAATTATCCTCAGCTGAGACAAATTATAATGTGGGTAATAGGGAGCTTTTGGCAATTAAATTGGCATTTGAGGAATGGTGAAATTGTGTGGAGGTGGCAGTCCATCCTATTACTGATATCACAGACCACAAGAACCTGTCATATCTTCAATTGGCTAAATATCTCAACCCTAGACAAGCTAGGTGGTCCATGTATTATACTAGATTCAATTTTGTGGTCACTTTCCGTCCTGGAGTTAAAACACCAAGAGGGATGCTTTGCCTGGAGCTTCCCTGGAGGTCTTGAACATGAGGACCCTTCCCAAATTTTGCAGAAGGGGATAGTCATCTCGGCCTTATACCCTGACCTGGAGGGTGAGGTGTTGGAGGCTCAGGGAGGGGGGGTATTTGTACCTTCTGATTTGCGCTGAAAAGTAATTAGGGAACATCATAACTCTGTACTTGCTGGGCATCCAGGTGGTAAGGCAACCGCAGACTTCCTTTCTTGTCATTTTTGGTGGCCGGGGTTGCATTGGGATGTGAACAGGTGTCTGCTTACAGTGTTTGCGTGCATTCTAAAGTATCGCATACCTGTCCGTCTGCTCCTCTTCTTCCACTACCCATTCCTAACAGACCATTGTTAGGGTCTGCGGAACGCACCTAATAGATATAGTAGAGAGGTGCGTTCGCAGCCCGGGGTCCACCGTGCAGGCGAAGCCCGCTGCTAGTAAGATGGCGAAAGTAGCGAACTCTGTTATCCCGCAGAGTCGCTAAAATAAACGTCGTAGCGCGCTGTGGCAGTAAGTGCGAACTCTGTTAATCCCCAGAGCCGCTAATGGGAATGCCACAGCGCTATATGGCGATAGGTGCGAACTCACTTAGCTTCAGTGAGCCGCAAAGTAAAATGCTAGGGTGCTGAACCAGCATTAAAAAGCGAACACTGTTGCGTCACAGAGCCGCTGAGAAAAAGACTGCGTCCTGTTAACACCACAGGGATACACAGATAACTGCTGTGCGGATAGCAGTCCGTGATCATGCAGACAGCAACGCATTCAAGCAATCTCCTCACCGGAGAAGCTGGTATTCTAGGGGCTTATTTCAGCCAAGCTCCAACCACTTGTACACAAATCTCCTCACCGGAGGTGCCGGTATTCTAGGGGCTTATTTCAGCCGAGCCCTAACCACATGCGTGCATGATCACACTGGCGCAAAGGACATAATGCAATTGATACTAGCGCATGGCGGCCCAGCCATGCCACCCTTTTATATTAACAGCTGCAGGACCTGCCAGAAACAAGGACCGATGAAACTGTTCCAGAACACCAGTAGTCACAGGACCTTCCTGGCAGACCAATAGGAGCTGCTGGAGTACCTGAACATGTGACCCCTGATCTCCAATGAGAGATCTCACCCTGGGCATGCTCAGAAGGGGAAAACAAGGACTTTATCCTAAAGACGTCTGCTCGCCGCTAACCAGTACTGGCCATAATAGCAGAGCCTGGAGAGGCAGCAGTAATCCTCTGCACACTGTTAGACTGGGCGAGACGCTGGGACCGACGTCTAAGCTGAGCAGAGTCCACTGCGGCCGGAGATGAATGGGAGACCGCAGCCGGAATGGCTCGAGATTCCCCTTGTGCAGAAGCGGGAACTCGACCCCTAACATTACACCCCCTCCTAGGGCCCCCCTTCTCTGGGCCTCACTGTGTTCAAAGGCAGCGATGAGCTGCGGAGCGTGAACGTGCTCGGCGGGCTCCCAGGACCTATCCTCGGGCCCATAACCCCTCCAATCCACCAAATAAAATCTTTTGCCTCCACAGCCCAGTCTGCCACCCTGGAGTCGGCAGAAGACACGGTAGGCACCAGAGGGCACCGGAACCCGCGGATGTTGACCGTAGTTTAGGAGGAATGGAGTCTGTCCGGTGGAGTCAGCCACAGCATTGTTCAGTGCAAACTCAGCCCACGGTAGCAAGGATGCCCAGTCATCCTGCCTGGCTGAAACAAAATGTCGTAGATAGGTGACCAAGGTCTGTTGGCCCTCTCTACTAACCCATTCATCTCGGGATGGTATGCTGAAGAGAGATTTAACTCAATACTGAGTAGACGACAAAGCTCTCTCCAGAACCGAGACGCACACTGGGACCCTTGGTCACTGACAATTTTGTCCGGCATGCCATGTAGACAGAAAATGTGCCTAACAAACAACGCTGCCAGGGCCCATGCAGAAGGTAACAGTGGTAGCGGCACCAGGTGCACCATTTTGGAAAAATGATCGGTGATTACCCAAATGATGGTGCAGCCCCGAGACTTCGGTAAGCCCACCACAAAGTCGATCCCGACCATCTCCCAGGGCCTATCTGCCACCGGCAAAGGGTAAAGTAACCCAGCTGGCCGTTGTCGAGGAGACTTATTCTTGGCGCAGGAGACACACGCCCGAACATAGTCCCCAACGTCACAGACCATATGCGGCCACCAGTATGTCCTCGCCAGCAACTCAGATGTCCTCTTTGCCCCTAAGTGTCCACCCACCCTGGACGAGTGTGCCCAAGAGAGTACCTCCGGTAGCAAATTGGTAGGCACAAAAGTCTTGCCCGGAGACACAGACTCTAGCGAAACAGGGGCCACAGTTCTCAGGCTCTCTGTGGGGACAATAAGACGAGGCTCCTCCTCTTCCTCCTCAGAGGACACCACAGAGCGAGAGAGAGCGTCGGCATGGATGTTCTTCTCTCCCGAGAGAAAATGTAGGGTGAAATGAAACCGGGAGAAGAACAAGGACCATCTGGCCTGGCGAGAGTTAAGCCTCTGGGCTGTCTGAAGATACACCAAATTTTTGTGGTCGGTGAAGACTTGGAAGGGAAAGCGGGCCCCCTCCAACAGATGTCTCCACTCAGAGAAGGCCAACTTCATGGCTAGCAACTCCCTATCCCCGATGGAATAATTCCTCTCCGCTGATGTGAAGGTCTTAGAGAAGAAGAAGCAAGGATGCTTCCGACCTTGAGCATCCTTTTGGAAGAGGACTGCTCCAGCACCAACGGATGAGGCATCCACCTCCAATAAAAATGGCTTATCAACATCGGGGCGATGTAGGATGGGAGTGCTAGCAAAATGAGACTTAATAGAAGTGAAAGCCTTGGAGACCTCTTCCGACCACAATTTAGGATTTGCTCCCTTCTTGGTGAGGGCTACCAAGGGAGCTACCAAGGTAGAGAAATGGGGAATGAACTGGCGATAGTAATTAATGAACCCCATAAAGCGCTGCACCGCTTTAAGAGAGTGGGGTTCTTGCCAGTCCATCACAGCCTGTAGTTTGGCCGGATCCATAGCCAATCCCTGGGTTGAGATGATATAACCAAGGAATGGTAAAGACTCCAGCTCAAACATACATTTCTCTAACTTAGCATAAAGGGAATTTGCCCGTAAGAAGTCGAAGACTCTGCAGACATCTCTCCGGTGGGAGTCAATATCTGGAGAGAAGATGAGTATATCATCCAGATAGACTTCGACCGATGTGGAGAGTTCTTAACGGTGATGGCGTTAAGACCCCTGTAATCAATACACGGACGTAATTCTCAGTTCTTCTTCTGCACGAAGAAGAATCCCGCCCCTGCGGGTGACACCGACTTCCTAATGAACCCTCTTGCCAGGTTCTCCTGAATATATTGCGACATGGCCTCTGTCTCAGGAAGAGAGAGGGAATAGATCCTTCCCAGAGGAGGTTCTGCGGCAGGCAAGAGGTCGATAGGACAGTCGTAGGGGCGATGAGGTGGAAGAGTCTCCGCAGCCTTCTTGGAGAACACGTCTGCATATGACCAATAGCACTTGGGAAGTGGAGTAAGATCTGCAGGTAACTCAGTAGTGGTAACCTGAACGCAACTCCTGACACATCTGCCTCTACATGCATCACTCCAACCCAGTATCCTACCCGAAGACCACTCTATATGTGGGGAGTGGAAACGGAGCCAAGGTATACCTAGTAGGATCTCTGTTATGATTCGGTAGCTGAGGAGTGCAGGCAAAAAGGCAATACACCAGAGAAGTTGGAATCTATGAGATTGCAGTACCCTGACTAACCACCACAACTAGAGGCAGCCGTGGAGCGTTCCTACGTTGGTCCTAGACGCCTCGTCACAGCCTGAGAAACTAACTACACCTAAAGATAGAAATAGGAAAGCTATCTGCCCCGGAGCAGAACCCCAAAGATAATAGCAAGCCCCCAAACATGTAATGGCGGTTAGACAAGACGAAATACTGACACAGACAGAAAATAGTATGAGCAAACGTTGGGGCCAAAACTAACTAAATAGAAAAGGATAGGAAGGGTACTTACTGCAATCCCCAAAAAAACCCTGAAAGCACCAACTCTACTAATTTCAAAAACACCTGAGATCACACGACCTCTACCACCTAAATTAGCTCTCTGGTGTAACAAAATCAAAACAGCAGCCACTGAAAAAACTGGAAAAAGCAAAAGTACAAACATCAGTGGCTGAACTAAACTGAGAGGGCAAAAGCCCCCTGAGGGGACCCAGAAGGCCCCCACAGAAGTGCAGGACAAAATGCAAAAATCAAGCACAGAAACAAAAAGAAGAAAATGTCTTATCTGTTAGAAGGAGATGCAGACACGACACAGCAGGCTACAAGGGAAACTGGAATCAAGGATTCAGACCAGAACGATTGATCACCGGCAACCCTGATGGGAAGGTGACTCCCTTATATAAGACCAGTCAGTAACACCCGATTCCCAGTCCTCACAATCTTCACTGAACAGACCAGTACCGCTTGTAACCACCAGAGGGAGCTTCTGCTCAGAACTCATCTCAAGCCCATTCACAACAGTACCCCCCCCTTGAGGAGGGGTCACCGAACCCTCATTTGAGCAACCAGGTCGGTCAGGATGAGTTCTATGATACGCACGGATGAGTCTCCTAGCATGGATGTCCGAAGCAAACACCCAAGAATTGTCTTCCTGACCATAACCTCTCCACTTAACCAAATACTGGAGTTTCCGTCTAGAAAAACGAGAATCTAATATTTTCTCAACCACATACTCCAGATTGCCCTCAACCAAAACAGGGTCAGGAGGCACAGCAGCAGGAACCACTGGCTCAACAAACCTCTTCAACAAGGACTTGTGGAACACGTTATGGATCTTAAATGTCCCTGGAAGAAGCAAACGAAAAGAAACAGGATTAAGAATCTCCATGATCTTATAAGGTCCAATGAACCTAGGCTTAAATTTAGGAGATACTACTCTCATAGGAATATTTTTTGAGGACAACCAGACCAAGTCCCCTACTTTAAACCGAGGACCATCAGTCCTATGCCGGTTAGCAAACCGCTGGGCCCTCTCTTGAGAGAGGGACAACCTCTCCACTACCTGGTCCCAAATCTGTTGCATACGCTCCACAACAGAGTCAACACCCGGACAGACAGAAGCCTCCGTCTGTCCCGAAGAAAATCGAGGGTGAAACCCAGAATTACAGAAAAATGGAGACATCAAAGTGGCAGAGCTAGCCCTATTATTAAGAGCAAACTCAGCCAAAGGCAAAAAAGAAACCCAGTCATCCTGATCAGCAGACACAAAGCATCTTAGATAAGTCTCCAATGTCTGGTTTGTTCTCTCAGTTTGACCATTGGTCTGAGGATGAAACGCCGAGGAGAAAGACAATTGAACACCAAGTTTAGAACAAAAGGTCCTCCAAAATCTGGAAACAAACTGGACTCCTCTGTCAGACACAATGTTCTCAGGAATGCCGTGTAAACGAACCACGTGCTGAAGCAACAAAGGCACCAATTCAGAGGAGGAAGGCAACTTAGGCAATGGCACAAGATGTATCATCTTGGAAAACCTATCACAAATCACCCAGATGGCGGTCATTCTCTGAGAAACAGGAAGGTCGGAAATGAAATCCATAGAGATATGGGTCCATGGTCTCTTGGGCACAGGCAATGGCATCAACAAACCACCAGAGCGAGAGCGAGAGCAAGTCCCGCAGGACTGCACAAATTCCCTGACATCACGAGACAAGGTAGGCCACCAAAAGGACCGACTAACCAAGTCTCTGGTACCAAAAATTCCGGGATACCCAGCCAACGCGGAACAATGAATCTCAGACATCACACTCTTTTTCCACTGGTCCGGGACAAACAATTTTCCAACAGGGCAGCGCTCGGGCCTATCCTCCTGACACCCCTCCAGAGCAAGTCTCAAATTGGGTGAAATGGCGGAAAGAACTACACCCTCTTTCAAAATAACAGAAGGATCAGATAACTCAGGAGAGTCCGCAAGGAAACTCCTCGAGAGAGCATCCGCCTTAACATTCTTAGTGCCAGGAAGAAAGGAAACCACAAAATTAAAACGTGTGAAAAACAAGGCCCACCTGGCCTGTCTAGGATTGAGTCGATTGGCAGATTCCAGATAAACCAGATTCTTATGGTCCGTAAGGACCACCACCCGATGTTTGGCTCCCTCCAGCCAATGTCTCCACTCTTCAAAAGCCCACTTCATGGCCAATAACTCCCGATTACCCACGTCATAATTACGTTCAGTAGGAGAAAATTTTCGAGAGAAAAAGGCACAAGGATTACTTTTAGAGGTCTCTGGATCTTTTTGGGACAAAACGGCACCTGCCCCAATTTCAGAGGCATCAACCTCCACCTGAAATGGCAGAGAAACATCAGGCTGCCGTAGAACAGGAGCAGAAGTGAATCTCTGCTTAAGTTCCTGAAATGCAGAGACTGCCTCAGGAGGCCAATTCACCACATCAGAACCCATTTTTGGTCAAATCAGTTAATGGTTTAACAATAACCGAGAAATTACCAATAAATTTACGATAAAAATTGGCAAAACCCAAAAATCTTTGAAGAGCCTTTAATGAAGTAGGTTGGACCCAATCACAGATGGCCTGAACCTTGACCGGGTCCATTTCAATAACAGATGGGGACAAAATGAATCCCAGAAATGAGATCCTCTGTACGCCAAAAAGACACTTTGATCCCTTCACATACAGAGCATTCTCTCTCAAAATCTGGAATACAGTTCGAACATGTTTCACATGAGAGTCCCAGTCATTGGAAAAAATCAAGATATCATCCAAATAAACAATCAGAAATTTATCCACAAAATCCCTGAAAATGTCATTCATGAAGGACTGGAAGACAGAAGGAGCATTAGTGAGCCCAAAGGGCATCACAAGGTACTCAAAATGCCCCTCCGGGGTATTGAATGCCGTCTTCCATTCATCCCCGTGCTTAATGCGAATAAGGTTATATGCCCCCCTGAGGTCAAGCTTGGTAAACCAAGTAGCGTTTTTCACCCTGGAAAACAGGTCAGAAATCAAGGGTAACGGGTATTGATATTTCACAGTAATATTGTTCAAAAGACGATAATCAATACACGGCCTTAATGAACCATCCTTTTTGGCCACAAAGAAAAAACCGGCACCTAAGGGTGAAGAGGATGGTCTGATATGACCTCTCTCCAATGACTCCTTGATATAAGACCGCATAGCGTCATGTTCAGGTACAGACAAGTTAAAAAGGCGACCTTTAGGGAATTTACTACCAGGCACTAATTCAATAGCGCAGTCATAGCTCCTATGGGGAGGCAAGGATGCAGATTTACTTTCGCTAAACACATCAGAAAAATCAATCAAAAAGTCAGGAACATCCTGAGCCTGGGGGGAGGCAGAAAAAACAGGAGTGTTGGTATTAACACATTGGCAGCCCCAACTGGTTACAGACACAGATTTCCAATCCAAAACAGGATTATGAGACTGTAACCAAGGGAAACCCAGTACGATAATATCATGCAGATTATACAGAACCAAAAATTTGCAGCACTCTTGATGATCAGGTTCCACCCTCATTGTAACCTGAGTAGAGAACTGAGGTTTATTCTCAGCCAAAGGGGTAGAATCGATCCCCAGAAGGGGAATAGACTTCTGTAGGGGTATCAAGGGAAACCCACAACGTTTAGCAAAATCATAATCCATCAGGTTAATAGCTGCTCCAGAATCAACGAAAGCCTGAGCAGAAAATGAGGACAGAGAGCATATCAGAGTGACAGTTAGTAAAAACTTAGTCTGAACACTACCCAAGACAACTGAGCGTGCAAAACGTCCTCCCCGCTTAGGGCAGACTGAAATAGTATGAGAGGCATCACCACAGTAGAAACATAACCCATTGCGCTTTCGAAACTCATGACGCTGTGCCCCAGACACCACTCTATCACACTGCATGGATTCAGAAGCAGGTTCACAAGGCAACACTATTCCACGCATACTTCTCCGCTCACGCAAACGTCTGTCAATTTGAATCGCTAATGACATAGAATCATTGAGACCAGAGGGGACAGGGAATCCCACCATAACATCCTTTACATTATCTGACAGCCTCTTCCGAAAAAGGGCCGCCAAAGCGTCGTCATTCCACTTGGTCAGGACTGCCCACCTACGGAATCTCTGACAGTATAACTCAGCGTCATCAAGCCCCTGATTTAATGCCAACAAGGCTTTTTCAGCTTGATCAGTGACATTAGGCTCATCGTACAAAGCCTGAAAAAATGCATCAACATCACTCAAAACAGGATCCCCAGGTGTCAGGGAAAAAGCCCAATCCTGAGGATCGCCGCGCAGGAGAGAGATGACAATTTGAACCTGCTGCGCTGCGTGTCCTGAGGACCCAGATTTTAAGGCAAAAAACAATTTACAATTATTTTTGAAATTCTGAAACTTAGCTCGATCCCCTAAAAACAAATCTGGCATGGGAATCCTAGGTTCCACAACAGGCAACCTAGCAAGATAGATAGCAATACTCCGAACCTCAGTGGCAAGCTGATCCACACGGCCAGACAACTGTGCAAACTCCATTGAGAGAAAAAAAAATCCTCCCCAGCACCCAGAGATACAGAGGGAAAAAAAAAAAATGCAACAAACAGAAAAATATCTCTGACAACTCTGACAACCTTTTTTTTTTTTTCTTTCACAATATTTTTTCCCTTCTGCGAGTACCATACAATTTTCAATTTTTTAGGCCGGTGATACTGTTATGATTCGGTAGCTGAGGAGTGCAGGCAAAAAGGCAATACACCAGAGAAGTTGGAATCTATGAGATTGCAGTACCCTGACTAACCACCACAACTAGAGGCAGCCGTGGAGCGTTCCTATGTTGGTCCTAGACGCCTCGTCACAGCCTGAGAAACTAAATACACCTAAAGATAGAAATAGGAAAGCTATCTGCCCCGGAGCAGAACCCCAAAGATAATAGCAAGCCCCCAAACATGTAATGGCGGTTAGACAAGACGAAATACTGACACAGACAGAAAATAGTATGAGCAAACGTTGGGGCCCAAACTAACTAAATAGAAAAGGATAGGAAGGGTACTTACTGCAATCCCAAAAAAAACCCTGAAAGCACCAACTCTACTAATTTCAAAAACACCTGAGATCACACGACCTCTACCACCTAAATTAGCTCTCTGGTGTAACAAAATCAAAACAGCAGCCACTGAAAAAACTGGAAAAAGCAAAAGTACAAACATCAGTGGCTGAACTAAACTGAGAGGGCAAAAGCCCCCTTAGGGGACCCAGAAGGCCCCCACAGAAGTGCAGGACAAAATGCAAAAATCAAGCACAGAAACAAAAAGAAGAAAATGTCTTATCTGTTAGAAGGAGATGCAGACACGACACAGCAGGCTACAAGAGGAAACTGGAATCAAAGGATTCAGACCTTACAATTGTTACCGGCAACCCTGATGGGAAGGTGACTCCCTTATATAAGACCAGTCATGAACACCCGATTCCCAGTCCCTCACAATCTTCACTGAACAGACCAGTAACGCTTGTAACCCCAAGGAGCCTCTGCTCAAACCATCTCAAGCCATTCACAACAGATCTCATTTTCCGTCGGGAAGTACGAGTAGGGAAATAAGCTCACTGAGGGAAGGGAACAAACAATGAAGAGGAACAGTCCTGGTGTTAATTCTTGAGAGGCAATGTCGACCTTCACTACCCGACAGAATCACTGATTTGTCAAGCGCCACAGAGGATTTGCGTGACAGCGAGCAAAGTTAGAGGGACATGAAGTTCCACTCTGCTTCTGAGTTCACGCAAAGGTCGCTTGTAGATTGTGAAGTGCTACAGTTGATTTGTCCCTTTAAGTGTCACATCTGGAGAAATATGCAACTGTCTTAGTGAGCCTTCTCCAGGCATAGACGGCATACGCCTCTGCGATCGCTGTGGACACTCTGTTCGTACAGTGTTCTGTTGTTGCAAATATTACAGACCAACCTTGCTCGAGCGTCCGAGACTTAGGTCATGCCATAGAACCTCCTTTGCTTCGGAGGAATCGGACGCCTGAACGGAAGATTCCAGAGGTTTGGCGAAGGTGGGAGCCAAGCGAAACCTCTGCCTGCACTGGGTCCGCTCTAACCTCCGCTCGTTAAAACGGAATCAATGCGGGTGGATAGGGAAATGAGTTCCTCCAGTGTGGCGGGAATCTCCCTGGTGGCCAAAGCATCCTTCACATGATCCGCCAGTCCTCTCCAGTACACCGGAATGAGGACTTTATCCAGCCACTCTAGCTCAGAGACCAGAGTCCGAAACTGGACGGCGAACTGGCTGACCATGGATGAACCCTGTGATATTGCCAGCAGTTGGAGCGCCGTATCGTGGGTGACACGAGGTCCTAAGAAGACCTGTCTCAGAGTCTCCAGGAAGAGAGGAGCACTCTGTACCACACGATCGTCGCACTCCCACAGCGGCGTTGCCCACTCCAACGTCCTGCCCGACAGGAGGGATAAGACAAAACCCACCTTCCCCCGTTCCGTGGGAAAACGTGCAGCCAGAAGCTCTAGATGAATGGAGCACTGACTCACGAATCCCCGACATTGCTTGATGTCACCAGCAAACTTGTCTGGAAGCGGGAGACGGGATAAAGTCGGAGCAGGGGTGGCTGAGGACAAACTGGCTGCAGCCACACTAGCAGTCTGAACAGCGACAGTGGTAACATCCACAGCTGAGGTTGTGCGCTCTAGAGCCGCCAACTTACCCTCCAGCTGCTGGATGTACTGCTGTAGACGCTGGTCGTCTGCTATTTTACTAGCCAGACCCTGGCGCTAGTATTCTGTTAGGGTCTGAGGAACGCACGTAATAGATATAGTAGAGAGGTGCGTTCGCAGCCCGGGGTCCACCGTGCAGGCGAAGCCCGCTGCTAGTAAGATGGCGAAAGTAGCGAACTCTGTTATCCCGCAGAGTCGCTAAAATAAACGCTGTAGCACGCTGTGGCAGTAAGTGCGAACTCTGTTAATCCCCAGAGCCGCTAACGGGAATGCCACAGCGCTATATGGCGATAGGTGCAAACTCACTTAGCTTCAGTGAGCCGCAAAGTAAAATGCTAGGGTGCTGAACCAGCGTTATAAAGCGAACACTGTTGCGTCACAGAGCCGCTGAGAAAAAGACTGTATCCTGTTAACACCACAGGGATACACAGATAACTGCTGTGTGGATAGCAGTCCGTGATCATGCAGACAGCAACGCATTCAAGCAATCTCCTCACCGGAGAAGCCGGTATTCTAGGGGCTTATTTCAGCCAAGCTCTAACCACTTGCACACAAATCTCCTCACCGGAGGTGCCGGTATTCTAGGGGCTTATTTCAGCCGAGCCCTAACCACATGCGTGCATGATCACACTGGCGCAAAGCACATAATGCAATTGATACTAGCGCATGGCGGCCCAGCCATGCCACCCTTTTATAGTAACAGCTACAGGACCTGCCAGAAACAAGGACCAATGAAACTGTTCCAGAACACCAGTAGTCACAGGACCTTCCTGGCGGACCAATAGGAGCTGCTGCAGTACCTGAGCATGTGACCCCTGATCTCCAATGAGAGATCTTACCCAGGGCATGCTCAGAAGGGGAAAACAAGAACTTTGCCCTAAAGACGTCTGCTCGCCGCTAACCAGTACTGGCCACAATAGCAGAGCCTGAAGAGGCAGCAGTAATCCTCTGCACACTGTTAGACTGGGTGAGATGCTGGGACCGACGTCTAAGCTGAGCAGAGTCCACTGCGGCCGGAGATGAATGGGAGACCGCAGCCAGAATGGCTCGAGATTCCCCTTGTGCAGAAGCGGGAACTCGACCCCTAACACCATGGACACACTTGTTCATGGATTTTATTACTGACTTAGCGGTATCAGCAGGCAAGACTGTGGTTCTGGTTGTTGTGGTTAGGTTCAGTAAAATGGTGCATTTCAACGCTTTACCGGCACTTCCAAATGCCAGGACTCTTGCTCAGATTTTTGTTAATGAAATCGTGAAGCTTCACGGGGATCCTTTCAATGTGGAGTCAGATCGGGGGACAAAATTTGTTTCTAAGTTCTGGAAAGCGTTCTGTACTAGACTGGGGGTGCAGCTGTCCTTTTGCTCTGCTTTTCATCCTCATTCGAATGGCCAGATTGAGTGCACTAATCACAATTTGGAGATGTACCTCAGGTGTTTTGTCTCCGAAAACCAGGAAGATTGGCCATCTTAATTACCCTTGGCCGAGTTTGCTATTAATAATCTTTGCCAAGAATCTATCGGCAGGTCACAATTCTATGGTGCATAAAGTTTCCATCCACAGTTTGGTACTTTTAGTGGGGGAGGGGCTTCGGGAGTTCCTGAAGAGGCACATTTTGCTTCATCGTGCTCTTCAGTGTGACGTGAGGTTTAGAGTAACTTGGAGATGATGGGAGACAGGTACAAACGTATGGCTGACAGGAAATGCTCGCCAGGTCCGGACCTAAGTGTGAATCACTTTGTGTGGTTGTTTACCATGAACATCAAGTTGA
>JARQOD010000001.1:360844118-360864582 GCA_033576555.1 Oophaga sylvatica | reverse complement strand
CGATCCCTTCCTGGACACTGGGACATAGGTTTATTGGCCCCTATAAAATAACCGCCGCCGTAATTAACCCTACAGCTTTCGTCTTGAATTACTCCAGGCTCTTAAAATTCACAATGTCTCACACAGGTCTCTGCTCAAGAAGTATGTTGAACCTCTTGAGTCTTCTCCCCAACCAAGAAGGAGAGGGCAGAGAGACACACAGCAGAGGCAGGGGTGCACTGTCAAAAGCGTGGGCCAATTTCATGACACCAGCCCAGCGCCCAGGGTCTGATGACCGGGTATTTTTGACAAGGAGGGAAAAGTTTTAAAAGATGGTCAAGCAATACCTAGCAGACCAAACCAGCGTATTAGTGCCATCAGAGGGGTCATAACAGACAGGCGCTTTTGCTTGTCAACAGAGTGAAGACAGGTTCTCTCTCATAAAAATTAACAAAAGCCTGGATTAGCCAACACTGTTCCACACCACCAGATGACAGCAGCACATAAAGTGATTGTAATAGTCAATACTTTAATTAGGCCTTGTTCTGCCCACTTATGTGCAGCAAGTTAACTCACAGTGTAGTACCGGTTAGTACCACTAGATGTCATTAGTGTTCCCATTTGTCCCGTTTCAGGTTTCAGGGACGTTTCCCCTTTAATGGAGCAATGTGTTCTGGTTAAGAACTGCCCCCTTAGCTTCCTGGGGAAATCTAGCCACGCAGACATATTCTCCCCGGCTTTCTGAAGAGTTCACATGTGTCTTGCTCTCTGATAATCATTGCTTCTGTCAAGCGGATTCCGGTGAGCGTTTATCACAGTTATATGTAGTGCTACGTATCTGCGTTAGTTAGCCATAATTCACCCCGTGATAGGTGCATATACTTCAGCTTGTTGTAATGTATTTGCACTACATGTAATTCATCCCTGTTCAGTGAGTGTAATGCTGGCAGCTTAAGTTGTTTAGATAATGTCTGATAGCATCCTGTATTGCTGTTATCTTCCAGAATTGACATATTTTACTGTCTTTTCTCTTATAGTTTTTACCCGATCTCATCCACTATTGTGTTCACCAATTTCCTCCACTATATCATCTGTTATCATCTACCATTGTTGTTCACATCATCTCAATAAATATAGACTTAAACACCCATACTGTCTTTTACTGGGAGTGGATGAAGGGTTTAGCCGTATGCTGGAAGCCACACAGTCATACGTGGAAGAAGGCAGAATAGTAAAAACGGAACCGCCGGTTGTAGGCGGTGGTTACACAGGCTATACGTGACCGCTACCACCCAGACTGCACCGCATACATGTATTACAGCAGCCGCCATACAGCCGCAGTGAGCAAGAGCACAGTGCTCAGTAAAAACTGACCGCCGGTCGCATGCAGTGATTGCATAGACTGTACGGGACCACTACCACCCAAACTGCTCGGCATCCGGGTATCACAGCAGCCTCCATACAGCTGCAGAACGTTACTGTAGCCCGCCAATAAGTGCTACATCATTCCCGCCACGCATAGACTCAGTTTCCTGCCAAAATACTCAGCAGAACGCAGCTAAGCTCACCATGTCTCAAAACAGCACATCCTCACTCAAAACAAGGTCACGAGCAAGCTCCAGCAGGTCGTTATTAGAAGAGCTCGCTGCTTTCGCCCGTGCCGAAGCCGAGGCAGCCAAAGCAAGATCTGAAAGAGAGATGCACCTAAAGCTGAGGCAGGAGGAGCAAGATGCAGATAGTGTGCGTTTGCAAGCAGAGAGAGAGGCCGAAACCGCACGCCTGCAAGCTGAAACTGCACATTTGCAAGCAGAGAGAGAGGCCGAAACCGCACGCCTGCGAGCTGAAGAATGTCTCAAGTGGGGTACCACAAGGCTCTGTTTTGGGCCCTGTATTGTTCAACATCTTTATCAATGATTTAGATGAAGGAATTGAGGGTAAACTGATCAAATTTGCTGATGACACAAAGCTAGGAGGGGTAGCTAATACTAGAGAAGAGAGAGAGAGGATTCAAAAAGATATAAATAAACTGGAGCAGTGGGCAGCAACTAACAGAATGGTTTTTAACAGGGAAAAATGCAAAGTACTACATCTGGGAAATAAAAATGAAAAAAGCATATACAAAATGGGAGGAATAGGTGTCATGGGTGCATCGCCACGAAGATCGTCGCGATTGCACATTCTGACTTCTCACAGCTGAGCTGCTGTTTCTTTGTGTTTGGTAATGAGAGAGTTAATTTTACCTAGCTCTTTGCTAAGACTAGGTCCAGCCTCGCCCGGCTGCTTTGGATTATGTTCTAATTAGTTTCCTTTATATTCCTGCCAGTCTGGGTGTTTGATGCCGGTGAAAGCATTCATATAGTTTAGCAGACTGGAGCGGTTCTGAGAATACTTAAGCTAAGAGCTCCTTAGTTGTTTTTACTCTTACAGCTTATAGTTTATCTCTGAGACCTTAGGTGTTCCTACTGTGTGTGAGTGTTGTATGTAAGACTTTATTTACTTTATTTCTTGTCTTTCTTGTATGTCTTTCTGTTCATTAACCGTTACCTGTTCATTCCCTTTGGTGGTATTCAGGGTCCTTCTTAGGACTAGAATACAGTTGGCAGGGATTGATAGGAGACAGGGTTTACGCTGGTGGCCTGGACCTCTGTACCTTTAACAGTACCTCCAGGTTGAGGGATTAGTTAGGACCCCAGTTTAGGGTCAGCTTAGACCCCGGTCACCCTCTAGCCGGAGACAGCGTATAACGGATTTTGTTTTGACCCACTGGACTTTCTGCCAGGTAAATCTATGTTATCATATAGCTATGCGCATGTTATATAGTATGTTGCCCTTTTGATATAGATTATTGTCATCACATATATATATCTGCTATACAGCGTGACATTTTCACCGGCCTATACTAAAGATTCTCCCCAGCTATCATGGATCCAGTAGCCCAGCTGGCCCGGCAGTTGCAGGGATTGTCCATGGAGTTGGCAGACATTAAGTCCAAGGTTTTGTCCCCCCCGGAGCAAACCAGATCTGAACCTAAGGTTGCTCTCCCGGACAGGTTCACTGGTGGGCGGGACAAATTTTTTACTTTCCGGGAGGCATGTAAATTGTACTTTCGGCTGCGGCCTCGGTCATCTGGGAGTGAAGAGCAGAGGGTGGGAATTGTTATCTCGCTCTTACAAGGGGATCCTCAATCTTGGGCATTCTCTATTCCTCCAGGCTCCCCAGATCTCCAGTCAGTGGATCGATTTTTTACTGCCCTGGGTCTGGTATATGATGATCCGGATCGAGTTTCCTTTGCTGAAACAAGGTTACGTAAAATACGGCAAGGAAATCGTCCAGCGGAGGAATATTCTTCTGAGTTCCGTAGATGGGCAACAGATACTCAGTGGAATGACCCAGCTCTTAGGAGCCAGTTTTGTCAAGGGTTGTCTGACAAATTAAAAGATGTGTTGGCTCAGTATGATTCTCCTCCATCACTGGAGGCTGCTATGGCCCTCGCTATTCGCATTGATAGACGTCTTCGGGGAAGACGCAAGGTAACTCCGCCCCCCGTGATGACTCCACCTACTACTAAAGTCCCTTATACTGAGGTTCCCCTGGTCTGTTCTGAGGAACCCATGCAGTTGGGAGGGACATCATTTTGTAGGAGGGAATCAGCGGTGCGCCGCAAGACTAGAAGGTGTTTCTTTTGCGGGAGAGAGGGACATTTTGTTGGGGGGTGTCCATCCCGGACCTCTTTGAACCAAGGAGTTAACCTGGGAGTGTGTATTTCGTCCCCAAATCCCTCTCAGTTTCTCGTGCCTGCGGAGGTGGTGATTGGTACTAGAACTGAGAGGATTTCTGTTTTTCTTGATAGTGGGTCCGGGGCTAATTTGGTGGACACTCGGTTTGCCCAGGTGCATGGTATGCAACTGAGTGTATTGGCCAAACCGGTCCCTATACTCTCTATTGATTCTAGACTCTTGGTCAAGGTAGCTTGGTACAAGCTGTTCATAACATAGATCTTCGAGTAGGGGCAATACATAAAGAGCAATTGTCTTGTTATGTGTTGGAGGGTCTGCCTGCTCCTATTGTGTTGGGACTTCCTTGGTTGGCTAAACATAACCCAGTGATTGATTGGCAATCCAGAAAGATAAGCCAGTGGGGTGAATTTTGCAAGAATAACTGCATGAGCACGGTCATCGGTGCGGTTGTGCCTAGGACTTTGCCTCCTTTTCTGGAGGACTTTTGGGAGAAGTTCTCAGAGGAGGGGTGTAAAGAGTTACCTCCTCATCGCACATATGACTGCTCAATAAAGTTGCTTCCTGATGCCTTATCTCGTACTTTCCCAGGGGTCGGGAAGACGGATGATCCGGTTCCTATTCCTCAGGAGGGAGTTGTAGTGTCAGCTGTATGCTCTGAGCTTGAGGGGGAGGTATTGGGGGCTCAGGGGGACGCCCCTGTGGGACTTCCAGGGAGACTGATAGTTCCAGATCGCTTAAGACTGAAGGTTACGGAGAACCCTTACAAACGGATGGCTGATAGGAGGAGAGTTTCTGGTCTAGATCTGAGGGTGAACGATCTGGTGTGGTTGTCTACCAGGAATATAAAACTTAAAGTTCCCTCCTGGAGGTTGGGTCCCAGATTCATTGGGCCATACAGGATCAGTTCCATAATTAATCCTGTGGCATTTCGTCTGGACCTCCCTCCTACGTTTAAAATTCATAATGTGTTTCACAAGTCATTACTTAAAAAGTATGTGGCACCAGTCATACCGTCACCTCTACCTCCTCCTTCAGTGGTAGTCAATGATAACGTGGAAGTTCATTGGAGGGGGTATGGTCCTGAGGAGAGGACGTGGGTCCCTGCGTCTGATGATAACGCAGATCGATTGGTTCGGACCTTTCACACAATTTACCCGGACAGACCTGGTCATGAGGGTCCGGAGGCCCCTCGTAGAAGGGGGGGTACTGTCATGGGTGCATCGCCACGAAGATCGTCGCGATTGCACATTCTGACTTCTCACAGCTGAGCTGCTGTTTCTTTGTGTTTGGTAATGAGAGAGTTAATTTTACCTAGCTCTTTGCTAAGACTAGGTCCAGCCTCGCCCGGCTGCTTTGGATTATGTTCTAATTAGTTTCCTTTATATTCCTGCCAGTCTGGGTGTTTGATGCCGGTGAAAGCATTCATATAGTTTAGCAGACTGGAGCGGTTCTGAGAATACTTAAGCTAAGAGCTCCTTAGTTGTTTTTACTCTTACAGCTTATAGTTTATCTCTGAGACCTTAGGTGTTCCTACTGTGTGTGAGTGTTGTATGTAAGACTTTATTTACTTTATTTCTTGTCTTTCTTGTATGTCTTTCTGTTCATTAACCGTTACCTGTTCATTCCCTTTGGTGGTATTCAGGGTCCTTCTTAGGACTAGAATACAGTTGGCAGGGATTGATAGGAGACAGGGTTTACGCTGGTGGCCTGGACCTCTGTACCTTTAACAGTACCTCCAGGTTGAGGGATTAGCTAGGACCCCAGTTTAGGGTCAGCTTAGACCCCGGTCACCCTCTAGCCGGAGACAGCGTATAACGGATTCCGTTTTGACCCACTGGACTTTCTGTCAGGTAAATCTATGTTATCATATAGCTATGCGCATGTTATATAGTATGTTGCCCTTTTGATATAGATTATTGTCATCACATATATATATCTGCTATACAGCGTGACAATAGGGCTAAGTAACAGCACATGTGAAAAAGACTTGGGTATACTAATTGATCACAGACTGAACATGAGTCAACAGTGTGATGCAGCAGCAAAAAAGGCAAATACAATTCTAGGATGTATCAACAGAAGCATACAGTCTAGATCACGTGAGGTCATTATTGCCCTCTACTCCTCTTTGGTCAGACCTCATCTGGAATACTGTGTCCAGATTTGGGCACCACATTTTAAAAAAGACATCAACAAACTGGAGCAAGTTCAAAGGAGAGCCACCAGAATGGTGACCGGTCTGCAAACCATGTCCTATGAGGAACGGTTGCAGGATTTGGGAATGTTTAGCTTGCAAAAAAGAAGACTGAGAGGAGACTTAATAGCTGTCTACAAATATCTCAAGGGCTGTCACATTGTAGAAGGATCATCTTTATTCTCATTTGCACAAGGAAAGACTAGAAGCAATGGGATGAAACTGAATGGGAGGAGACACAGATTAGATATTAGAAAAAACTTTTTGACAGTTAGGGTGATCAAGGAGTGGAACAGGCTGCCACGAGAGGTGGTAAGTTCTCCTTCAATGGAAGTCTTCAAACAAGGCTGGACAGACATCTGTCTGGGATGATTTAGAGAATCCTGCTTTGAGCAGGGGGTTGGACCAGATGGCCCAGGAGGTCCCTTCCAACTCTACCATTCTATGATTCTATGATTCTATGAAACTGCACGCTTGCAGGCAGAGAAAGAAGCGGAAACTGCACGTTTACGAGCAGAGCTAGAAAAACTTGCGGCAGACAAAGAGACAGCAACTGCAATTGCTAAAGCAGAGTATTTGGAAGCCATGAAGGATCCTGGTTGTGAGAGACGCAGCAACTTTCCCGGACCAGATCTAGAACAGCAAGATCCAGAGCAGAGCGTCGCAGAGTACGTCCGTCAACATTCCGGCATCGATGACAGCCCTGAAGCACCACATCGACCAGCCTACACCGGTTACCAGCGATCCAACCCCTAACTTCGTTACCACAAACAAGGAGTCGTCCAACGCAGAGATGTCGACCACAGCGGCTGTTCCACTGAGCAGAAGGTACAGCTCCCATCCCTCCTTTAAGAGATACACCTTCTGCACCGAGGAGGTACTGCACAAGCTATATGAAGTCAGAAGCGTCTCACAGGTATGGTGACACACCACACACTAGACATGACTATAACACACCAGCTCATGCCAGCAATGACCAAGCCACCATGGACTTTGCAAAGTTCCTGGCCCGCCAAGAACTGGTTACAAAAGGACTTGTAAAGTTCACTGATAAACCCGAGAACTATAGGTCATGGCGAGCCTCGTTCCGGAACGCCATTCATGGTCTGGACCTTTCTAGTAGTGAGGAGTTAGATCTCCTAGTAAAATGGCTCAAAAGTGAGTCGGTCGTGCATGCCAAAAGACTAAGAGACGTCAATATAAAGCATCCACACACAGGTCTACGCAAAGTGTGGGAAAGACTTGATGAATATTAACAGAAGCATACAGTCTAGAACACGTGAAGTCATTATTGCCCTCTACTCCTCTTTGGTCAGACCTCATCTGGAATACTGTGTCCAGCTTTGGGCACCACATTTTAAAAAAGACATCAACAAACTGGAGCAAGTTCAGAGAAGAGCGACCAGAATGGTGTCCGGTCTGCAAACCATGTCCTATGAGGAACGGTTACAGGATCTGGGAATGTTTAGCTTGCAAAAAAGAAGACTGAGAGGAGACTTAATAGCTGTCTACAAATATCTCAAGGGCTGTCACATTGTAGAAGGATTATCTTTATTCTCATTTGCACAAGGAAAGACTAGAAGCAATGGGATGAAACTGAATGGGAGGAGACACAGATTAGATATTAGAAAAAACTTTTTGACAGTTAGAGTGATCAATGAATGGAACAGGCGGCCACGAGAGGTGGTGAGTTCTCCTTCAATGGAAGTCTTCAAACAGAGGCTGGTCAGACATCTGTCTGGAATGATTTAGTGAATCCTGCTTTGAGCAGGGGGTTGGACCAGATGACCCAGGAAGTTCCTTCCAACTCTACCATTCTATGATTCTATGAATGCTATGGGACAGTAGAAGTCATAGAGAATGCTTTAAACGAAAGAATTGATGATTTTCCTATGATAGGACCTAAAGGTTACCAAAAGCTTAGAGAATTGAGTGATTTATTGATAGAGTTACAGGTTGCCCAGGAGGAAGGAGACTTGCCCGGATTGGCATTCTTAGACACCGCTAGGGGTGTCAATCTGATAATACAAAAACTTCCTTACAACCTACAAGAAAAGTGGGTTACATATGGTTCACGGTATAAACAAAATCATAATGTACCATTCCCTCCTTTCACTATATGCGTAGAATTTTTCACCCAACAAGCTAAGATCAGAAATTACCCTAGTTTTGACTTCACTCTGTCATGTTCCACTGCCCCCGGTGTCAAACCCAGTAGTACACCCGTGGTAGTCCACAAAACTAACATTGTTTCCACAGGCCCTACTCACAATGCGAGTAAACCCCCTCCAGACGAGAACAAGCCTCAGGATGTCAGTAAACAGTGTCCTCTACAGAAGAAACCACATCCTCTTCTAAAATGCAGATCCTTCAGGGAGTAGTCTTTGGAGGATCGCAAAGGTTTCCTCAAAGAGAACAACATCTGCTTCAAATGTTGTGCCACAACCTCTCACCTCGCCAGGAACTGTGAAGCTAACGTGAAATGTGCAGAATGCAGCCGCACGGATCACAATACAGCCTTGCATCCTGGATCACCACCACGAGTGTTGTCACAAGCAGAGGAGCACGATGGGCAGGAGAAAAACACTGATGAAGATACCCCTGTGGTCAGCTCTCAATGTACAGAGATCTGTAAGGGACTCACAGGAGGAAGGTCCTGTTCAAAAATCTGCCCTGTCCGAGTCTACCCTGCAGGCCACAAGGACAAAGCCCTCCAGATATATGCAATCCTGGATGACCAAAATAACAGGTCTTTAGCCAGGTCCATCTTCTTTGACAACTTAAGCATTTTAGGCCCTGGTTCTCCCTACTCCCTGAGGATGTGTTCAGGTACCGTTGAGACGGCGGGGAGAAAAGTAACTGGATACAAGGTGGAGTCCAAAGATGGTCAAACCTGTCTATAGCTACCAACCATCCTGGAGTGCAGCCAGATTCCCGACAACAGGTCAGAGATACCATCACTGGAGGTGGCGACACATCACCCCCATCTGAAGCGTATAGCCCACCTGATACCTGAGTTGGATCCAGAAGCCCCAATAGCCCTACTCCTGGAAAGAGATATACTCGGAGTTCACAAGACTAGAGAATATATAAATGGCTCCAGAAATGCTCCGTACGCTCAGAGGCTTGACCTTGGATGGGTCATCATAGGGAGATGTCTGTCTAGGAGGAGCACACAAGCTGGCCTCAATCAACAGTATGCTCACCAGCACACTAGAAAATGGACGTCCATCTCTCTTCCAGCCATGTCACAATAGTCTGCTGGTAAAGGAATTACCAAACAGCACTCCCCTACCTTGCCCATTCTCAGTACCTATCAACGAAGACCACGCCTGTGAAGGCGAACAAGACCACATGGGATGTACAGTCTTCCACAGGAAAAAGGAAGATGACAAGGTAGCGATGTCCATAGAAGATAGGATGTTCCTGGACATCATGGATAGACAAATAGTCAAAGACAAATCGAACAGCTGGGTCACACCTTTACCATTTCGACCTCAGAGAAGGCGCCTACCCAACAACAGGGAACTGGTCTACAGCCGATTCATCTCCCTCAGGCACAAGCTTAAGAAGTCACCTAAGACGAAGGAACACTTCATTACCTTCATGGGAAGGATATTCCAGAACAACCATGCAGAGATTGCACCTGCACTTCGGCCCTCAGAGGAGTGTTGGTACCTGCCCATCTTCGGAGTATACCATCTCAAAAAGACAGGTCAAATAAGAGTGGTGTTCGACTCAAGTGCCAAATAAGTAGACGTCTCGTTAAATGATGTCCTACCAGAGGCATAGCTAGGGCTTTTGTTTAGGGGGGTCGAAACTTCTGAGTGGGCCCTGTGGTACACCAAAGGGGGTCTTGATGGATGGGAGATATATTTCTCCTAGCAGACTGGAGTTTGGTCAGGATTTTCCCTGATCTCAAGGACCTGTGATGAGGTCATAGTCACGTGATCAGGTCAGCTGATGTGTACCTCACCTGAGGGTGTGGACTAGGCCTATAAAACAAGGAGCTGGTGTAGTTGGTGGGTGTGGAAGGAAGGAAGGAGCTTGGCTGGAGTCAGCCTGGAAGATTGTTTTTGTTACAGTGTGTCAGTGTGCACCAGGAAGCGAGTACCAGACCACCCGGAATGGCACCTGGTGGTCTCTGCTGACCTGTAGTCGCTTAGTTAAGCCTGTCCCAAGCAAGGGTGAGTCTGGGACCAGTGGTTCTCCAAACTGGAGGATGTTATGTTCTGTTTTGATTTTGTTATCTGGACTTTTTGTTGAACCCGTTATTAAAACCACTGAACTTTGACCTAAAAGCCTGTGTGTATGCCTCATTACTGCGACCCGGCCCCTGCCTACCAGAGAGGATCCCTACAATTGGTGGAGAATGCGGGCAAAGAAGTGAGGTCAGGCTGTTTTTTCTCTGCATGACAGTAAATGTCCTGGGTGAAGAAAGTGACGCAAAACCCGGTGGATAACTGTCCGGAGATGGAGAGCACAGTAAAAATGCTTGTGGAGGCCGTGCGACAGCAGCAGCTGGCTATGCAGCAGCAGCAGGCTATACAGCAGCAGGCTATGGAGCGGCAACAGGAAACCAACAGTCTACTGATGCAGCACATCACAGCGCCGCAGACAGCAGGAGCTGCCCCGGGACGTCAGGATGTCCGGAAAGCGGTACGCACAGCGATTCCGAAAATGGAAAAGTCAGATGACGTCGAGGTGTACCTGGAGGTGTTTGAAGGCGTGGCTGAGAGGGAGAGACTACCCCGGGACCAGTGGGCCGAGATCGTGGCTCTGTTTTTGGCTCCAGGACCCGCGAAAGCCTATAGAGACCTACCCCCCGAGCACCAGAGGGACTACGAGATCGTCAAGGGTGAGATACTCGCACGTCTTGGGTAAATGTGTTAGTCCGAGCTCAGCGGGTACACCAGTGGAAGTTTTCCCCTTCCGAGCCAGCTCGGTCCCAGTATTATGACTTGATACACCTGATAGAAAAGTGGTTGCAGCCAGAAGTGTTGTCACCCCGCGCTATGCTGGATCGTATAGTGACTGATAAATTCTGGAGAACTTTGCCCCACACCCTTCAAACATGGGTTGGACAGGCAGCCCCTACTGATGGTCTCCAAATGGTAGACCTCATTGAAAGATATGGGGCTACCAAGGAGATACAGGGAGAGACTACCCGGAAGGTAATGAGTAAATTCCCCAAACCTTCACCCGCCGTTCGGCGAGCAGAGACTCGGAAGGCCGCCCAGGACACGTCTGGGGACGAAAGGGGCCCCATAATCTGTTGGCGGTGTCAAGAACCAGGACATGTGAGAGCTGATTGCCCCCACCTGACTGAGCCCATGGACACAAACTATGGGTACTATCAGTCTCACTATGCCGAACACATGTGTGCAGTGGGTAAACCAGAGGGACCCAATATGAATCATTTGTGTAAAGTGGAGGTGGAGGGTAACCCTGCTGTGGCTCTACTGGACTCAGGGAGTCTCATGACCCTAATACGAGCCAGCCACGTCCAAATCAGCGAGTATACTGGTCGGAAAATGGGTGTGTTGTGTATACATGGGGACTTAAAACATTATCCTACCGCACTGGTGATGATAAACACGCCAGCGGGGAGGAGGTGCCACGAGGTGGGGGTGGTGGTTAATTTGCATTATGAGGTAATAATGGGGAGAGATTTTCCGTTATTTTCTGTGCTTTGGCCTGTAATTACCCCTCCCACAGAACAGTCGTCGGCACCAGTGGCAACCAGGTTGCATTCTCCAGAAATCGGGCATGAACCTGGTGGCCCAGAGGAAGATGTGCTGGCGGTAGGAGTACCTTTGCCTTCGGTGGAGGAGGAAAACCCCTCTCCTATAGAAGTGTTAGCTGGGGAGATGGAAGATTTGCCACCGGGACCAGAATTGTCAGACTTAAATGTGGCAGGTGACAATTTTGGTACGGCGCAACTCCGGGACCCTACGTTGGCCCGAGCCCGGGAAAATGTACTGGTTGTCAATGGGGAACCCCAACACCCCGGGGCAGCTACAGTATTTCCCCGATTCGAGCTGAACCAAGATTTGCTGTATCGGGTTGAAAAAATACATGGGGAAATTGTCGAGCAATTGCTGGTACCGCAGTCATATCGGAGGTTGGTAATGGACTTAGCGCATGCGCATGTACTTGGGGTACATTTGGGCCAAAAGAAAACCCTAGACAGAATTCTACAACGGTTTTACTGGCTAGGGGTCTATGAAGAAGTTAAACGGTATTGTAACTCTTGTCCCGTGTGCCAGGTAACCAGTCCGCAGCCTCATTTTCGGAGTCCCTTGGTGCCATTACCAATTATAGAGGTCCCGTTTGAGAGAATAGCCATGGATCTGGTGGGGCCGGTTAATAAATCAGCAAGGGGTCACCAACACATCCTCGTAGTTCTAGATTACGCTACCAGGTATCCTGAGGCTATTCCCCTGCGACACACCTCGGCCAAACTGATCGCAAAAGAACTCATGGGTATGTTCTCTCGGGTGGGAATCCCTCAAGAGATCTTAACAGATCAGGGGACCCCCTTTATGTCAAAAATCATGAAGGAACTCTGCCACTTGTTAAGTGTTAAACAGTTGTGCACATCGGTCTATCATCCCCAAACAGACGGTTTAGTAGAAAGGTTCAATAAAACCCTGAAGAATATGTTGAAAAAAGCAGTCTCTAAAGATGGTAAGGACTGGGATCTCTTGTTGCCATACCTGACGTTTGCAGTGCGGGAGGTGCCCCAGGCATCTACGGGGTTCTCGCCCTTTGAACTATTATATGGCAGACATCCCCGTGGCTTACTCGATATAGCTAAAGAGGCCTGGGAAAACCAACCAACTCCCCACAAAAGTGTGATAGAACATGTGGCCAAAATGCAAGAGAGAATGGAGACAGTCCTACCATTAGTCCGAGAACATATGGAAGCAGCACAAAGGTCACAGAGGCAGGTCTATAACCGGGAGGCACGGGTAAGGTCCTTTAACCCTGGGGATCGGGTGTTGGTACTTGTGCCTACAGTGGATAGTAAGTTCCTTGCAAGGTGGCAGGGACCCTACGAGATTATAGAGAAGGTGGGACCAGTAAACTATAAAGTACACCAACCAGGGCGGAGAAAGCCAGAACAGGTATACCATGTGAATCTGCTCAAACCATGGAAAGACAGAGACCCGCTTGGTGAGGATTGTCCACGGCCTGCATTTCCAGTAGAGATGGCTTCCTTGCCTGAGGAGAAGGCAAGAGAAGTCCTCTCCGCCGTCAAAATAGCAGACACTTTGTCGCCCAGACAAGTTCAGGAAGTCCGAGAGTTTGTTAGCCGAAATACCGATGTTTTTTCGGAACTTCCTGGTCGTACCTCTCTAATCCAACATGACATTGTCACGGAGCCGCAGGCCAAAGTCCGATTAAAACCATATCGGGTGCCTAAGGCCCGGCGACAAGCCATCTCGGAAGAGGTCAAGAAGATGCTGCAGTTAGGGGTCATTGAAGAGTCCCAGAGTGAGTGGGCCAGCCCAATAGTCCTAATACCAAAGCCAGATGGGACACTAAGGTTCTGTAATGACTTCAGAAAACTGAATGAATTTTCTAAGTTTGACGCCTACCCCATGCCCCGGGTCGATGAGTTAATAGAGCGGTTTGGGAAGGCCCGGTATTTTTCAGTCATTGACCTCACAAAAGGGTATTGGCAGGTGCCCCTAACAAAAGCAGCGAGAGAGAAAACTACTTTTGTAACACCCGAGGGACTGTTCCAGTATAAAGTCCTACCCTTCGGGTTGCATGGCGCTCCAGCGACATTCCAGAGGTTAATGGACGTTGTTCTTCGTCCTCATCGCCGATATGCCGTGGCCTATCTGGACGATATTGTGGTGTACAGTACAGACTGGGAAAGTCACTTAGCCAAGGTACAGGCGGTGATAGATTCTCTGAGACAAGCAGGGCTAACTGCCAACCCAAAGAAGTGTTCCATAGGGTTGGAGGAAGCTCGGTACCTGGGGTATGTGATTGGGAGAGGAGTTATCAAACCCCAAATAAACAAAGTGGAGGCAATCCAAAACTGGCCCCGTCCCCTCACCACAAAACAAGTGAAAAGGTTTTTGGGGTTAGTGGGATACTACCGGCGGTTTATTCCCAATTTTGCAACCCTGTCGGCGCCGTTAACTGACTGCCTAAAAGGGAGGAAGTCAGTAATGGTGCGATGGAATGATCAGCTTGAAGAAGCGTTTGTAAAACTAAAAGGGGCACTGTGTGGGTCACCAGTTCTGATCACACCCGACTTCAAAAGAGAATTCATTGTCCAGACTGATGCGTCAGAGGTAGGTCTGGGTGCCGTGTTGTCTCAGGAGGTTAACGGGGAGGAGCATCCCATTAGTTTCCTGAGTCGAAAGCTTACTCCAGCTGAAACCAGATACAGCATTGTAGAGAGAGAGTGCCTGGCCATCAAGTGGGCACTGGAGTCATTGCGCTACTATCTGTTGGGGAGAACGTTTCGGTTGGTAACTGATCATTCCCCTCTGACTTGGATGAGTCAAGCCAAAGAGAGAAATGCACGAGTCACCAGGTGGTTTCTGTCTCTGCAAAATTTCAAATTTTCAGTAGAACATCGGGCAGGCAAATTACAGGGGAACGCAGATGCACTGTCCAGAGTTCACTGTATGTCATGTGTCCACCCTCCTAAGGTTGAACAAAGGGGGGAGGTATGTGGTACACCAAAGGGGGTCTTGATGGATGGGAGATATATTTCTCCTAGCAGACTGGAGTTTGGTCAGGATTTTCCCTGATCTCAAGGACCTGTGATGAGGTCATAGTCACGTGATCAGGTCAGCTGATGTGTACCTCACCTGAGGGTGTGGACTAGGCCTATAAAACAAGGAGCTGGTGTAGTTGGTGGGTGTGGAAGGAAGGAGCTTGGCTGGAGTCAGCCTGGAAGATTGTTTTTGTTACAGTGTGTCAGTGTGCACCAGGAAGCGAGTACCAGACCACCCGGAATGGCACCTGGCGGTCTCTGCTGACCTGTAGCCGCTTAGTTAAGCCTGTCCCAAGAAAGGGTGAGTCTGGGACCAGTGGTTCTCCAAACTGGAGGATGTTATGTTCTGTTTTGATTTTGTTATCTGGACTTTTTGTTGAACCCGTTATTAAAACCACTGAACTTTGACCTAAAAGCCTGTGTGTATGCCTCATTACTGCGACCCGGCCCCTACCTACCAGAGCGGATCCCTACAGCCCCTAAACAGAGAACCTCAGCAAATGACCGCGCTGTTGCCAAAAATAATCTATATATAAAAAGACCGATATTGATATCACAGCCATATGGTCAGTGGTAAATAATACCAGTCCTACGGAACATATAAGAGATTACAGCAGAGTTACAATTAGTGACTTACCGCTGACTTTCTTTCTGATGGAATCGTTCACTTTTCCCGTCTTTTCCATCTGGCCCAGACCGACATGACGACTCCTCCAGCCGGGACTCGGCTGCAGAGAATACAACAAAGACACATTTCACTTCTCATATTTTTTTCGAGGGGATCCCTCTATTTTTGCTAACCAACCAAGATAAGCAGACTGCTGTGGCCTGGTATTAGCAGGCTTGTAAGGTTGTATGGATATTGGATCCTTAACAGCCTTAAATACCAGGCCTCAGTAGTCTGCTTCATCTGGCTGGTTAACCAAAATAAGGGGGAACCCACGCCATTTATTTAAAGTGAATCTGTCACCTCCTTTTTCTATATAAAATACGGCCACCAACATTACGTGCTTATCTACAGTATTCTATAATACTGTACATAAGCCCAAGATGTAACCTGAAAGATAAGAAAAGTTATATTTTACTCACCGGGGGGGGGTGCGGTCCGGTCCGATGTGCGTCACAGGTCCGGGTCCGGCGCCTCCCATCTTCTAGCGATGACGTCCTCCTCCTTGCTTCTGTTGCAGCTCCTGCGCAGGCGTAATGCTCTGCGCTGTTGAGGGCACAGCAAACTACTGCAGTTCCCAGGCACCGGGAACGGTTAGAGAGGAGGAAGTCACTGCATGAAAATGGTAGGCAGTGGCCCCAAACTGCGACACTCATCGGACCGGACCAGACCCTCGAGTGAGTATAATATAACTAGTTTTCCTCATCTTTCAGGTTACATCGGGGGCTTATCTACAGCATTACAGAATACTGTAGAAAAGCACGTAATGGCGGTAGCGGCAGCTTACATAGAAATATGGGGTGACAGATTCCCTTTAACAGATTACACTGTGTTTTTAGAAGTAATTGAGTCTAAATTTTTAACGGTAATCATAAACGAATGAATATATAAACATATCTGGATTGCCAGTAAAATTGGACCCATTGCAGCAAAATACCGTATATACTCATGTATAAGCCGACCCGTGTATAAGCCGACCCCCCTAATTTTGCCACAAAAACTGGGAAAACTTATTGACTCGCGTATAAGCCTAGGGTGAAAAATGATTATGCCCCCATATGATGCTCCACAGATTATGCCCAATATGCTCCACAGATTATGCTCCTATATGCTCCAGATTATGCCCCCATATGCTCCAGATTATGCCCAATATGCTTCACAGATTATGCCCCTATATGCTCCAGATTATGCCCCCATATGCTACAGATTATGCCAAATATGCTTCAGAGATTATGCCCCCATATATTCCACAGATTATGCCCCCATATGCTCCAGATTATGCCCCCATATGTTCCACAGATTATGCCCCATATGCTCCAGATTATGCCCCATATGTTCCACAGTTTATGCCCCCATATGCTCCATATTATGCCCCCATATGTTCCACAGCTTATGCCCCATATGCTCCAGATTATGCCCCCATATGTTCCACAGCTTATGCCCCATATGCTCCATATTTGTTAGAACCCTCTTGTTAGATTTTGTTTCAGTTTGCTGGTCACATGACCTTTTTTCCCTATTTAGTCTGGCTCCGCCCTTCTGGCTTTGCTGGACTTCATTGTATTATCTATTCTTAAACTAGCCGGGTGCTTAGGTGCCTTACTCTGTCAGTTTTGCTTGATCTTAGGATCTCGTAGTAATTTGTTTTCTGTTTAATTTTCCCTGCTACAATTTCTGTTAGGAGGTGTCCACCTTTTCTCCCAGTCCCTAGATCTTGTAGGGATTCCTCCCTCGCAACTATAGGTCTTCGTTCAGACTAGCTGAGGACTTTAGCGGGTCTGGTCGCAGGATCAGGTTCCCCGTTACATCGTAGGCATCCAGCTCAGTCCTATTGTAGGGACAGAGTTCCCATCTTTCCTTAGTGCTTGTAGCAGTTCATAACAGTAAGTCCAGCCAAGAAAAAAAAAAAAAAAAATCTCTAAGGAAAGATTTTCTGTTTCCATCATGGTGTCGGTTCAGGATTTGGCTGAACGCCTGCAGGGTCTCTCTCTGGAGGTGGCTGAAATCCAGCAACACGTGAGTAGTTGTTCTGGAGCACATTTCGTGGAGCCAAAGGTACGGTTGCCTGATTTATTTTTTGGTGAACAACAAGATTTTTTTTCTTTTAAAAATGCTTGCTTGTTGTATTTTCGTTTGAGACCCAGATCCTCTGGTGATGAATCACAGCGCATAGGGTTCATAATGTCACTTTTGCGCAAAGAACCTCAGGACTGGGCCTTTTCTCTGCAGCCTGGTGATCCATGCTTTAGATCTGTGGATAGTTTTTTTTCTGCTTTGGGGTTGTTGTATGACGATCCGGATCGTGTTTCATCAGCTGAGACAGAATTGAGACGTTTGAGACAGGGATCAGGTAATGTGGAAAAATATTGTACTCACTTCCGTAGGTGGTCCACTCAGGTGGGATGGAACGATTCAGCTTTGAAAAGTTTATTTCTTGCAGGATTAAGTGAAAGGGTTAAAGATTTGCTGATTGCTTATCCTATACCTGGTAACTTGCAAGAGGCTATGCAATTAGCCATACGGGTGGATAGGAGATTGCGTGCAAGGGCTAATGAGAGTAAATCTGCCGTGTCATCTCCAAATCTGGAGAGGGACTGTACTGACATTGCAGAGCCGATGGAAATTGGACCAATGGCACCTCACTCTCGGGAAAAAGAACGCAGATTTGCTCAAGGTTTGTGTTTCTATTGTGGTAAATCTGAGCATTTCATTAAGAACTGTGCGCTTCGAATGAATAAAGAAAAAAAAAAAATGAGGTCAGTGTCGCCCGCATAGCTTGTTTAAACAATAAAGGTGTCTTTCTTTCTGCTACCACTGCTGTTGAGGAGGAATTAATGGAGTTTCGGGTATTTGTGGATTGTGGTTCAACTCTCAATGTGATTGATGCTTCTTCTGTGGGGGTCGGCGCGGTGTTGTCTCAGGAAAAGACGGATGGAGTACATCCCTGTGCTTTTTTTTCAAAGAAATTTTCTGAGTCTGAACTAAATTATGATATCGGTAATCGGGAATTGTTGGCAATTAAACTCGCGTTTGAACACTGGCGTCATTTTTTGGAGGGAGCGGAATTTCCCATTCAAGTCTTCACCGATCATAAAAATCTGATCTACCTTGATGCTGCCAAACGCTTGAATGCCCGTCAGGCTAGGTGGGCAAAGTTTTTCTCACGTTTTAATTTTACCGTTACTTACAACCCAGGTACTAAAAATGTTAAAGCTGATGCTTTGTCTCGCAGCTTTTCTCCTATGGTGGGTACTGAGGAGGAGGAAAACATTTTGCAAGAGGGGGTTGTTATTGCGGTTTTGGACTCCGTGTTGGAAGATGAGATTCTTAAAGCACAGGAGAATGCCCCATCTAACACGCCGCATGGGAGGTTGTTTGTGCCTGGTATCCTAAGGAAGATTTGTTTGTTGAATGTCATGACTCTCGGTTGGCAGGTCATCCTGGAATCTCTGAGACCAAGAGACTTGTGGGTCGCAGCTTTTGGTGGCCTGGATGGCAGAAGGAAGTCATAAGTGGGTGCGTCAATGCACTGTGTGTGCTAGATCTAAGTCTTCTCATACTCCTGCTGCAGGGTTGCTTTGCCCTCTGGAGGTCCCTAGTGCACCTTGGACACATTTGGCTATGGACTTTATTACTGACCTTCCCCCCTCTGAGGGTTTCACTGTCATCTGGGTGGTCGTGGACCGTTTTAGCAAGATGTGTCACTTGGTTCCTTTCATCAAATTGCCCTGCGCTAAGACTCTCGCTAAGGCCTTTGTCAAGGAAATAGTCAGACTACATGGCGTTCCTACTGACATTGTTTCCAATAGGGGACCTCAGTTTGTGGCTCGTTTTTGGTGCGCTTTTTTTGACAGTTGGGAGTTCATTTGTCGTTTTCATCCCGGGTATCATCCTGAGTCTAATGGCCAGACAGAAAGGAAAACCAGGATGTTGAGCAGTTCTTGCGTTGTTTTGTGACTGATAATCAAGAGGGTGGTCTGAGTTTCTGCCACTTGCTATTTGTTTAACAAAATACATGCTTCTGCGGGTTTTTCGCCCCTTTTTTTTTTTTTGTACTGGGGGAAACCCCTTTTGGGTCATTTTCAAGTTGGGATGGCTTACCTGAAAGGAGAATTTTTTTTGGTGTGTTGGGAAGTTTGGATGATGTGTTTGGGAATCTTCAGGAGGCTAACAAAAAATCCAAAAATGTATTTTGATAGAAAAGACAAGGGTTTTGTTTTCTTTGGGACATGGTTTTGGTTGTCCCCTTAAGAATTTTCGCTTGAGGATTCCGTCTAAGAAATTGGGTCCCCAAATTTTAGGGCCCTTTAAGGTGTTCAGGGTTTTTAACCAAACGGTTAATGGAGCTTCCCACCCCCTGAAAAATAATTTTGGTTTTTTCTGTTTCCTCTTGAAAAAAGCTGTGGTTCAGTGGAGACGTCTCGGCCACTGTTCCCTGGTGGGGGGGACGGGAAAATGAGATTTCCCGATTAAATTCAGACGGTATAAAGGGGTTTGCAGTACCCCGTCGTTGGAAGGGGTTTTGGATCCCCGGGGAAAACTCATGGGTGAGGGCGGATGAGTTTCTGCGTCTGACTTGTCAGAGGTTTACAAGAGTTTTTTGGTTTAAATAAGTCCAGGGGTCCGGAGGATCCTCTTAGAAGGGGGGTATGTTGAACCCCTTGTTAATTTTGTTTCGTTTTCTGGCAATGACCTTTTTTTCCCTTTTATCTGGCTCCACCCTTTTGGGTTTGTGGGCTTCATTTTTTTACTACTCTTAATAGCGGGGGCTTAGGGCCTTACTCTGTCATTTTGTTGATCTTAGGATCTCGTAGTAATTTTTTTTTCTGTTTAATTTTCCCCGTACAATTTTTGTTAGGAGGTGTCCCCCTTTTCTCCCCGTCCCAGATCTTTTAGGGGGTTCCTCCCTCGAACTATAAGTCTTTGTTTAGACTAGTGAGGACTTTAGGGTTGGTCGCAGGGCAGGTTCCCCGTTACATCGTGGGATTTCCCGTCATTTTGTGGGACAGGTTCCCCTTTTTCCTTGGCTTGTAGCAGTTCTAACAAAATTATGCCCCCTATGCTCCAATTATGCCCCCATGTCCATTTATTTCCCCCAATGCTCCTATTATGCCCCCCTATGTCAATTGCCCCCCATTAAT
>JARQOD010000001.1:360785128-360844018 GCA_033576555.1 Oophaga sylvatica | reverse complement strand
TTTTGTGACAGGTTGGGAGTTCATTTGTCGTTTTCATCCGGATATCATCCTGAGTCTAATGGCCAGACAGAAAGGAAAAACCAGGATGTTGAGCAGTTCTTGCGTTGTTTTGTGACTGATAATCAAGAGGGGTGGTCTGAGTTTCTGCCACTTGCTGAGTTTGCTCTTAACAATCATACATCCGCTTCTGCTGGTTGTTCGCCTTTTTTTTGTTGTACTGGGAGACATCCGTCTTTTGGGTCATTTTCCAAGTTGGGATCGGCTGTACCTGAAGAGGAGAATTTTTCTGGTGTGTTGGAGAGAGTTTGGACTGATGTGCGTGGTAATCTTCAGGAGGCTAACAAAAGATCCAAAGTGTATTTTGATAGAAAACGACAAGAGGTTTTGTTTGCTATTGGTGACATGGTTTGGTTGTCCTCTAAGAATCTGCGCTTGAGGATTCCGTCTAAGAAATTGGGTCCCAAGTTTGTAGGGCCCTTTAAGGTGCTTCAGGTTATTAACCAATCTGCTGTTAAGTTGGAGCTTCCTACCTCCTGGAAGAATAATTCGGTGTTTCATGTTTCTCTCTTGAAAAAAGCTGTGGTCTCAGATGGAGACGTCTCGGCCACTGTTCCCCTGGTGGTGGAGGACGGGCAATATGAGATTTCCCGCATCCTAAATTCTAGACGGTATAGAGGGAGTTTGCAGTACCTCGTCGCTTGGAAGGGTTATGGACCCGAGGATAACTCATGGGTGAGGGCGGATGATGTTTCTGCGTCTAGACTTGTCAGAGCGTTTCACAAGAGATTTCCGGATAAGCCTAAGTCCTAGGGGATCCGGAGGATCCTCTTAGAAGGGAGGGTACTGTTAGAACCCTCTTGTTAGATTTTGTTTCAGTTTGCTGGTCACATGACCTTTTTTCCCTATTTAGTCTGGCTCCACCCTTCTGGCTTTGCTGGACTTCATTGTATTATCTACTCTTAAGCTAGCCGGGTGCTTAGGTGCCTTACTCTGTCAGTTTTGCTTGATCTTAGGATCTCGTAGTAATTTGTTTTCTGTTTAATTTTCCCTGCTACAATTTCTGTTAGGAGGTGTCCACCTTTTCTCCCAGTCCCTAGATCTTGTAGGGATTCCTCCCTCGCAACTATAAGTCTTCGTTCAGACTAGCTGAGGACTTTAGCAGGTCTGGTCGCAGGATCAGGTTCCCCGTTACATCGTAGGGATCCAGCTCAGTCCTATTGTAGGGACAGAGTTCCCATCTTTCCTTAGTGCTTGTAGCAGTTCATAACAATATTATGCCCCCATATGCTCCAGATTATGCCCCCATATGCTCCATATTATGCCCCCATATGCTCCATATTATGCCCCCATATGCTCCAGATTATGCCCCCATATGCTCCATATTATGCCGCCATATGCTCCACAGCTTATGCCCCCATATGCTCCATATTATGCCCCCATATGCTCCATATTATGCCCCCATATGCTCCATATGCCCCCATATGCTCCATATTATGCCCCCATATGCTCCATATTATGCCCCCATATGTTCCAGATTATGCCCTATATGCTGCTGCAAAAAAAAAAAAAAATGACATACTCACCTCTCGTGCTGGGGGCCAGGTGCCGGTGTCCTGAGCAGGCAGTGACACTGGCACCTGAGATATTTACCTGTCCTCTCTGCACCGCAGTGCTGCGTCCTCGTCCTGGTCCTCGGCAGTGAATGATCAGGCAGGGGGCGCGGCGCTCACTAATGACGTCATCGCGCCCTCTGCTGATCATTCACAGCCAGAGGAGTCAGACAAGGACGCAGCCTGCAGCGTGGAACGGGACAGGTAAGTATCGCTATACTCACCCCTCCACCGCGCGTCCCTGCAGCCTCTCCTCTTCTCCCGGCGCTCTCCGCAGCGCTTCCTTCCTACAGCGGTCACATGGTACCGCTCATTAAAGTCATGAATATGTGCATATTCATGACTTTAATGAGCGGTGCCATGTGACCGCTGCAGGAAGGAGCCGGAGATCGTGGGAGAAGCAGAGGGGGCTGCAGAGACCGCGGCTGCGGAGAGGTGAGTATGATCCAACACCCCCGCTCCTCCTCCCCCGCCGACCCCCGTATATGACCCGCGTATAAGCCGAGAGGGGGACTTTCAGCCCTAAAAAATGGGCTGAAAATCTCGGCTTATACACGAGTATATACGGTAGGTATTTGCAAACAGGAAATAATTTTTTTTTTCCTTCCCAGAAGGCATCTTTCAATTAGCTTTATTTCAAGTGACAAGAAAAACGCATAAAAAATGCATCAAAAACGCAGGTGACCTGCCAGTGACCTCAGATGCATATTTTGTGCAGAATTTACTGATGTAAAATCCTGAGCAAATACTGAGCCAATCCTGACCGTGGAAACATACCCTAAGAAAGCAACACCCAGGCCTCTCTACCCTTTCAGAGACTGCAGACTGACTACATACAACTACCCAAGGGAGGAGTGTATGAATATGTCCTAGTATGTGTAGATCTCTTCTCTGATTGTAAATCACAAGGAAATATTGCCTAGTATTCAAACTACTTCCAAATATCAATAGATTCAAAAAGAGGAAAGGGAAGCCTTTTTACATAATAAAATACAAAATTTTATTCATATAAAATACATATTATTAGGATAAAAGATTCCAGATGGGGGCAAAAAATGCAGCAAAACGACAGGCCCAATATCAACAGGTACAGACACCATATGAAAAATATATCAAAAGTGCATATATATATTTTACATGTAAAGCCACATTGGCTAATAATAGGCTAAAAATTAGCTCCTATAAGGTATATATCAGTGCACAGAAAGACTAGTATGAGGAAAAATGCCCTCCCACCATGCTAGCTATATAAAGTAACGGCATGTGAATACAAAGCCCACAGCAAGTGCTAGAGATGAATGCAACCAAATATAGTCTGCATATTTAGGCATAGACAATCAGACTGCCGAAAAATATACGGAGGGAGCAGACTATATTTGGTTGCATTCATCTCTAGCACTTGCTGTGGGCTTTGTATTCACATGCCGTTACTTTATATAGCTAGCATGGTGGAGGGCATTTTTCCTCATACTAGTCTTTCTGTGCACTGATATATACCTTATAGGAGCTAATTTTTAGCCTATTATTAGCCAATGTGGCTTTACATGTAAAATATATATATGCACTTTTGATATATTTTTCATATGGTGTCTGTACCTGTTGATATTGGGCCTGTCGTTTTGCTGCATTTTTTGCCCCCATCTGGAATCTTTTATCCTAATAATATGTATTTTATATGAATAAAATTTTGTATTTTATTATGTAAAAAGGCTTCCCTTTCCTCTTTTTGAATCTCTTCTCTGATTGGCAGGAATCGTATCCGGTAAAATGTTGATAATGCTAATACGACACTTAAACTTAACAATTCAAAAGGCCATGACAAAGACAGGAAAGCACCAGGTAGAGTGCTTGTCTCTTGCACTCTTTTCAGTCAGACACACCCCAAATTGAAAGACAGGCTTGTCTCCTTTTGAAGTCCTGTTTGGTAATGTCCCAAAGACTGGTCTGTACTCCCCACAGGTGCTACAAATACAACACGGTTCTATGACAGTTAAATCAAGAAAATCAATCCACACAAATAACAATAGCCCATCAAATATGGGCAGCAGTTCTTTAGACAACTAAACCATCTTATTTTTTGTACATCCTATCAAATATTTCCTTTGGGTACAAAAAATAAATTGAAGTGACCAGAAAAATTCATGTTAAAACATTTAAATTTTTATTAATTCATTCAAAAAAATTAAAATTCAGGAATACAGATAACTGGAAAAATGGAGGCTACAAAGATCTTTGTCATGTTATTTATATGGCAAAAAACATCAAATATTGTCACCAATTAATAATAACATATCTTAACTAGATTTACATAAACCTATATATGCAATAATGTAAACAGCAGCACAATAAAGTGTTTAGTGCCAAAAATGAAATAAAAAAAGGTTCATGCAAAAAAAGGGACATCAAATATTAGTGCCACTGTGATATATCAATTAACCACTAGATGGTGCTGTTGTTTGAGTTTAACCCCTTAACGACCGCCGATACGCCTTTTAACGGCGGTCATTAAGGGTACTTAAACCACAGCGCCGTTAATTAACGGCGCTGTGGAAAAAGTGAATAGCGCCCCCCAGAGGTGCATTTTCTCCGGGGTCTCGGCTACCGGGGGTAGCCGAGACCCCAAGGAGAACATGAATCGGGTCGGTTTTTACCGACACCGATGTTGCGATCGCCGTTATTAACCCTATAACGGCGATCGCAACAACAAAAAAAAATGTTGTGCCATTTAATTTCTCTGTCCTCTGATGTCATCGGACATCAGAGGACAGAGAAAAAGGGTCCCCGGGACCCCCATGTTGCCCCCGATCTCCAGCATGTGGCCCCCGACCTCCTGCATGTGGCCCCGGTGCCCTTCTGCCTCCCCCGGTGCCGCCGCCATTGAGAAAATGGCATGCTCATTGCGCCCGCCGCTGTGCTGGGGGGGGATGGGCAATTTTCTCTGGGGTCTCGGCTACCGGGGGTAGCCGAGACCCCAGAGAACATGATCCGCGTCGGTATTCACCGATCCCGGTGTTGCGATCGCCGCTATACAAGCATAACGGCGATCGCAAAAAAAAAAAAAATGATTTCTCTCCCCTCTGATGTGATCGCACATCAGAGGGGAGAAAATGAGGGTCCACAGGTCCCCCGATCGCCCCCCCCATACCTCCCGGTGTCCTCGGTCCTCCTGCAGGCCCCAGGATCCCGGCGTCTTCTTCCTGGAAAAAAAAAATGGCGGGCGCATGCGCAGTGCGCCCGCCCATCTACTTGGCGGCAGATTCAAAATTTTTTTCATTCATTCACATAAAAGTGCATTTTGATCACTGTGATAAACTATCACAGTGATCAAAATAAAAAAAAACAGTACATAACCCCCCATTTATCAATCACCCCCTTAGTTAGGGACATTTATTTTCATTTTTCCGTTAGGGTTAGCGTTAGGGTTATAATTAGGGTTAGGGTTATAATTAGGGTTAGGGTTAGCATTAGGGTTAGGGTAAGCATTAGGGTTAGGGTTCATACTGCGTTATGGCAGTCCGTTAGATGGACTGCATTACACCGCGGTATAACGCGGTGTAACGCAGTCCATTAACGCTGCCATTCACCCCCATTTGAGGGCGCATCGCGACGCATGCCGTAAAACAGCATGCGTTCGCGACGTGCCATCATTCAGTGACGGAGCCTCGGACGCGGGCTGCAGCGTCTGGGCTCCGTCACCGCTAGCGCAGATGAATCATCTGCTGATTCATCTGCGCTAGCGGGTATAGCATAACGCGATCGTGTTATGCTATACCGTTACCAGCCCGTCAACGCTATGTGTTGAACGGGCTGGTAAAACGCAAAATGAACCTAGCCTTAGGGTTAGGGTTATAATTAGGGTTAGGGTTACAATTAGGGTTACGGTTAAAATTAGGGTTACAATTAGAGTTAGGGTTACAATTAAGGTTAGGGTTACAATTAGGGTTGGAATTAGGGTTGGGATTTAGGTTAGGATTAGGGTTGGGATTAGGGTTAGGGGTGTGTTCGGGGTTAGGGTTGGAGCTAGAATTGAGGGGTTTCCCACTATTTATGCACATCAGGGGGTCTCCAAACACGACGTGGCGTTCAAAAAGTCAAATGGCGCTCCCTCCCTTCCGAGCCCTGCCGTGCGCCCAAACAGTGGTTTACCCCAACATATGGGGTATCAGCGTACTGAGGACAAATTGCACACCAATTTTGGGGTTCTAATTTCTCCTGTTACCCTTGGGAAAATAAAAAATAGCTGGCTAAAAAAATCATTTTTGAGGAAAAAAATGATTTTTTATTTTCACGGCTCTGCGTTTATAAATTTCTGTGAAGCACTTGGGGGTTCAAAGTGCTCACCACACATCTAGATAAGCTCCTTGGGGGGTCTAGTTTCCAAAATGGTGTCACTTGCAGGGGTTTCTACTGTTTAGGCACATCAAGGGCTCTGCAAACACAACATGACGCCTGCAGAACATTCCATCAAAGTCTGCATGACAAAATGGCGCTCCTTCCCTTCCAAGCGCCTACAAACACGACATGACGTCCAGCCAATTCTGCGTTGAAAAAGTCAAACGGCGCTCCTTCCCTTCCAAGCTCTGCCATGCACCAAAACAGTGGTTTACCCCCACATATGGGGTATCAGCATGCTCAGTACAAATTGCACAAAAACTTTTGGGGTCTTGTTACCCTTGGGAAAATAAAAATTGGGGTGAAAAGATTGTTTTTGTGGAAAAAATATGATTTTTTATTTTCACTGTTCTATGTTATAAACTCCTGTGAAGCACTTGGAGGTTCAAAGTGCTCACCACACATCTAGATAAGTTCCTTAGGGGGTCTAGTTTCCAAAATGGGGTCACTTGTGATGGGTTTCCACTGTTTAGACACATCAGGGCCTCTACAAACGCGACATGGCGTCTAGCCAATTCTGCGTTGAAAAAGTCAAATGGCGCTCCTTCCCTTGCGACCTCTGCCGTGCACCCAAAAAGTGGTTTACCACCACATATGGGGTATCGGCTTATTCAGGAGAAATTGCACAACAAATTTTGTGGTTCATTTTTTCTTTTAACAGTTGTGAAAATAAAAAAATTGGTTCCGAAGTAAAGTTTTTGCAAAAAAAGTTAAATGTTAATTTTTTCCTTCCACATTGCTTCAGTTCCTGTGAAGTACGTAAAGGGTTAATAAACTTCTTGAATGTGGTTTTGAGCACCTTGAAGGGTGCAGTTTTTAGAATGGTGTTACTGTTGGGTATTTTCTATCGTATAGACCCCTCAAAGTGACTTCAAATGTGATGTGGTCCCTAAAAAAAAATGGTGTTGTAAAAATGAGAAATCGCTGGTCAACTTTTAACCCTTATAACTTCATAACAAAAAAAAAATTTTGTTCCCAAAATTGTGCTGATGTAAAGTAGACATGTGGGAAATGTTATTTATTAAGAAACTTGTGTGACCTATCTCTCTGATTTTAGGGCATAAAAATTTAAAGTTTGAAAATTGTTAAATTTTCTAAATTTTCGCCATATTTCCATTTTTTTCATAAATAAACACAAGTCATATCAAAGAAATTTTACCACTAACGTGAAGTACAATATATCACGAAAAAACAGTCTCAGAATCAGCGGGATTCGTTAAAGCGTTCCAGAGTTATAACCTCATAAAGTGACAGTGGTCAGAATTGTAAAAATTGGCCCTGTCATTAAGCTGCAAAATGGCTCTGTCACTAAGGGGTTAAGCTAATATTGGACAAATCATGTAATAATAATAATAATAATCTTTATTTATATAGCGCCATCATATTCCGCAGCGCTTTACAGTTTAACAGTTTCAAAACACAAGTCATAAGTCACAACGTTAACAATACAATAATTAAAGCAAAATAAGACGACCCTGCTCGTGAGAGCTTACAATCTACAATGAGGTGGGGAGATACAAAGTACAGGTGTGTATATACAATGGTGCATTTACAATGATGGTCCAGCCATCTTGAGGGATCATGTCTGTTTTATAAACAATGCCAAAGAAAAAAGAACGCAAGCACTACTAAAAATTACAAATATAATTAATGCCCTTTGTATCCACCATTACTAATAAGTAATGAAGCTGTGCAAATGATTGTGGCATAAATATCCCAAAAAAGGCATGCAAGGACCAACTAAAGTAACAGCCTAAATAAACAAAAGGAAACTTCAGGATAAGTAGGAGGCATGAAGTCTTCAGATCTTGTCGGCAGCACTCTCTAGATGATTGTGCAAGTAAGGCCGGGGTCAGACGTGCGAAAAACTCGGACGAGTCTCGCACCTCAATACCCGGCACTGCCGCCGGCACTCGGATTGGAGCGCTCAGCTGCATAGAAAAACATGCAGCTAAACACTCCGATCCGAGTGCCGGCGGCAGTGCCGGGTATTGAGGTGCGAGACTCGTCCGAGTTTCTCGCACGTCTGACCCCGGCCTAAAGTTCTCTCTACGTTGGGATGTTACATTACTGGATTATTTGCCCTACTTATCCTGAAGTTTCCATGTGTTCTCATCCATTCCAGATCCTAATGCCAGTGCAGACGTGCATCAGCTGAATCCAGGTAATTGATGGTCATACGCAGACACGTGAGAAGGAGCCTAGATACACGGTTTGATTGCTCGTTCCAAGTCCAGCTGACCACATCCACCTCAGTGAAACTTGAGAGAAAGCCCACCTGGATCCACACCAGTCACTGCAAAAAGGTGACTTCACCGGCAGAATGACTGTTCTACTAATCACCTTGCTGGCAGTAGCAGGATTATTGCACCCTACAGAGACACTGGATAAACTTTTAAATATTGACTGGGACAACAAACTTATTCAACATCTGCTCTTCTTATAAAGGACATGGAAGGACAAAAAACAAAAGACTGTTGGATCTGTACACACAGTCCAGTATCTGCAAGGACTATGCCGTACTTAAGGTACTGCCACACTAAACAATCCCGCTAGCGATCACGATAACGACGCATACTAATGCGATCGCTAGCGGGATTGTTTCTATATCGCTAAGTGCGGCCACATTTAGCGATATAGTTAACGACGCTAGCGATCTTCTTAACGACTTTAGCGGTACAAAAGTACCGCTAAATCGCTAAGAAAAGGTGCCACACTAGCGATATATACTTACCCAGCGGGAGCGCCGACGAGAAAATAGGGTCCGGAACGATTCCAGCGACGAGCGAGATCACAGCAGGAAGCTCGTCGCTGGCAGCTGCCGCACTGAACAACATCGCTAACGGGATCGCTAAATAGTGACGTTTTTTAGCGATCCCGTTAGCGATATTGTTCAGTGTGGCATACCCTTTAGCCTTACTTCTGGAGACATGGAAGGTATTAACACCATGCTGCATACACAACGAGACCTAGATTCAAACTCAGTTTAGTGAAAAAGATGTGCCCCGTGATATATCTGCCTCATTGGCTATAATCGAATGGGACGCTAATCCCGTGGAATGTAAGTCCGCAATGACAGGGTCCTCTCCCCTCTGTACCAGTCTGTCATTGTAAATTTGTTTACTGTAAACGATATTTATAACTTTGTATGTAGATGTGTGGCCCAGCTATGTCAGGCACACATAATCCAGGAGAATGCACAGGAAGGTAACCGCAAAAGCTTGATATCCATTCACGTCACTCACACTTTCAGACACACCCACCAGGGGTATAAGAGGTAGTGACACGTAGCAGTCAGTGTTCAGTCTGTGCAGGAGGAGAGGAGTGGGCACATTCTGTTCAGTTCAGTCAGAGTTCATTCAAGCTTTGGGAGACTCAGGAGTGAGTCATCCCCCAGATAGTTTCCTGTCTGAGAAGAGCTCAGATCAGTCAGTTTCCTGTCTTAGGACAGTGCAGTTCTGTGTCAGTCCAGTCTGGACTTGGAGGATACTGAGAGCTGTTCAGTGAGCTCTGGAGAAAGCTGACATTTTCATCAAAGCTACAAGTGCTTATGTTAAGAGCGAGAGCAGGGCGAAGGGCACAGTGGAGAAGACAGAGAGAAGTGCTTCAGGTACCAGATTACCTGTACTTTTTCACCGGACACCGGGGTCCGAAGCGTTGCTAGTGCTTCACGCCTAGTAACAAGATAACCGGAGGCTTTCTGGACGACAGGTCGCAGGAGGTAGCCCTAAGCGCTGATACGTAACCGGAGTCAGGGGGAACAAGGACCTTGAGTGGGACGCTACAAAAGTAGGGACTTAGTTCTCTCAACATCTGATAATCAGAGACATAGAAGGCTCCACCACAATGTCAGCCGGGCGTTGCAGCTATTGAAGAAGCTGGAGATTGCAGAGTTAACTTCGCTTCATGCAAGTTTGGACTCACATACATATGAAGTAAAGGAGGCCTCTAACCTGCTCAGCGGTTATCCTGAATGTGCATTCTCCACCCCGACCAGCTCCCCGGGACCTGCCTGAAACACCTACAAGTAAAGGTATGGAAAGAAGCTGCATTGTGTGTGACTGAATTCTTAACTACACCCTGCATCACCACCATAGACTTCCAGGGACCGGTCTCACCTGTGGGAGACCTACCACCTAGCTGCCCCATAACATCCCCTGTGAAGATCCATACAGCAGCGCTGGTCCAATTGATCAGATACCACAGGTGGCGTCACGAACTAACTACAAATCCCCTGTAAATATCCCCCATTGCATGACCGCCAGGGCCACGGACCGAGCTCTACTTCCAGTGACAACTCCCATAGACTTCCATGGGCTCGGCTCCGAGTACCCCATAGCCCTGGTATCCACACATGTGGTGCGCGTCATCTTAACCCCTTCTCATGTACAGCACCATGGAATTAATGGCGCTATATAAATAAATAATAATAATAATAATCCCTGGTTCCAGTTTAACATAATGTATCTAAGGTAGAAATGTGGTGGCGGGTGTATGATTCAGAAATTGGAAATGTGGTCACCAAGAGGAGGACTGAGATCTATCATTCAGACCCCATTCCCAATGATGGATTGTGGTTCAGTCTTCAACACACTGCGGTGAGGACAATGATTGCTTCCGTATATACATTCACGATCGAAGCTAGGTTAATGAGACAGTTTACCAAGATGGCCAAGATGGTGTTGAAGGCTGTAAAACTCCTATCGGTAAAATAGTAAAGAAAGAAATGGGTAAATGTACATTTGGTATAAATGGAAAACAAATGAATAATACTTGGTGCGCCCATAAAGCTATGTTGGGACTTTTGAATTTATACCAATGTATACAGTATAATATGGAAACATAATGATATCACTGTGGGGGGGACATATAATATGGAAACATAATGATATCACTGTGGGTGGGACATATAATATGAAAACATCTAATCGAGTTGTTTCCTCTTCCCACAGGTACGCTTTGAATGTACACAACTTTCTCTGGCTCCTGACTATCTATGTGAATTGCATTTAATCTTTCTGGTACACTTTGCTTACTCATCATTTTGTTTCCACAATCTGTTTCACTTCTCTTGTGTTTTTCATGCATATCTTTGAGAGGTCACTCCAAACCCTCCCTCTTTTTATGACCTTTGTTTCTCTCTGAGCATCTGATCTGGCCATTCACACCAACCCCTCACTCACACCTGATTGTCCTTAGTTGCAGATATATTCTGAGCCATGCGTCTGATCCAGATGTCAGTCTGATCCAGGCATCTTTCAAATTCCATTTTTCAAATTACAGATTTCTAATTACATTACTTCTGAATTAGGCCAGGATCACACATGCGAGTAAATCGTCTGACACTCGCATGTGAAATCCCAGCTCTGGCGCCGGCACTCGGGAGTGGAGCAAGCGGCTGCATATAACTACATGCAGCCGCGCACTCCACTCCCGAGTGCCGGCGCCAGAGCTGGGATTTCACATGCGAGTGTCGGACGATTTACTCGCATGTGTGATCCCGGCCATAGACTAGAATTGGAATTGACTACTATAATCCCCCACCTAGTAAGGAAGTAGTCATTTCCCCCTCCATCCTCCCCAACCATCTCACCTCCTCCTCAGAACTGTTCCTCCACATACAATCCTTATTCTCCAGACACACATGACCACATCATGTCCTATCCTGCTCCCACCTTCTAACGCTCTGTCTGCTACTCCTCATTGCTGGCGACGTATCCCCAAATCCTGGCCCTCCTCAACACATCCCCACACGCATTTTTAACACCCTGACACGATCCTCTACATGTTTTCTCAACCATGATAACCTCATACGCATTCATCCAGCCCCCACACACCTGGTCCCCCTACCTGGAGCTCTATGGAACGCATGCTCCATCTGCAACAAGCTGTCTTATATCCATGACTTCTTTAGCATCAACTCTTCTTCCTTGGCATCACTGAAACCGGTCTCACCCCTCTGACGCTGCCTCTCCAGCTGCACTTTCTTACGGCAGATTCAATGTCTCTCACACCCCTCGCCCCAACAACAAACGTGGTGGAAGAGTTGGCTTGCTCTTGTCCGATACCTGCTCCTTTACCCCGATTCTGCTACCACACTCCACTACTCTTCCCTCGTTTGAGGTGCACTCCGTCCGCATCTACTCCCCTCCTACCTCCAGCTGTCTGTCATCTTCTGACCCCCAGAACTAGCCATCTCCACCTTTCTCATCCACTTCACCACCTGGCTACTTAATTTCCTTTCTGCTGACAGCCCCACTATCATCATGGGTGACTTCAATATCCCCTTGACACTCCCACCTCAACTGCCTCTAAACTTTTATCACTGACTGCCTCCTTTGGCCTCACTCAATGGTTGTAACAATTGTATGGGTACTATGGAATCTGATTGTGTGGGACAATATGAGACTGAGACCAAAGCTGATGTAAATAAGTATATTTCACAAAAGTGTCAAAAGTAAACGGAGTACTTCCTGTAACAGTAACATAAACACAGCACAATATGGAATAATGCAGGTAAAGCAAAACTGGCAGTATACTTTCTGCAATTGTAATGAAAACTCAGCACAATATGGAAATGTCCTAAGTGACTGAAGAGTCCACTAGCAGATGAGCAGGAGCACAGGAGCAAGACAGCAGCAAAATACTCAGGCACAGGAGAGCACATGACCCGGACTATCAGGACAGACAGGAAGTTCCATGACAAGGCGAGATACAAGACTTCATCTTGGATCAGGGCAAACAGGCACAAAGGAAAGTCCGGAATCCTTAGGGTACCGTCACACTCAGCGACGCAGCAGCGATCCTGACAACAATACGACCTGGCAGAGATCGTTGCTGCGTCGCTATGTGGTCGCTGGTGAGATGCCAAACAGTCAGATCTTCCCAATGACGCAGCATGATCGGCAACCCGTAGCGACCTGTGTAACGATGTGTCTCCTATGTGTCTCAGTGCAGAGTCGCTAGCGAGACCATTGGTAAAAGGTGTCAAACACACCGATGCATGCTACCCAGCGGGATCTCAACGACCAAAGAAATGTCCAGGCATTTCTGACACGACCAGCGATCTCACAGCAGGGGTCTGATCGCTGGTAAGTGTCAAACATCGCGAGATCGCTGCTGAGATCGCTGTTGTGTCACAAAACTTGTGACTCAGCAGCGATCTCGCTACCGATCTTGCTTAGTGTGACGGGGGCTTTACAATGGTCCTCCATGGCCACTCACAAAGATGGCCACATGCTGGACCTTATCTTCACCCGCCTCTGTTCCCTTACTCAGGGCTGCCATAAGGGCATGACAACCCTTACGAGTGTATGGGGCCTGGTGATTAGGGGGGCCCCCAACATTTTGAAGCTCCTGCATAACCCGGTGCCTGCCGGGCCCCCCCCTGTGAGTCACGGGCCCCCCACTGTGAGTCAAGGGCCCCCCCCTGTGAGCCACGGGCCTCCCCTGCCCCCAGCACCGACTCCCCTGCCGCTGCTTTGAACTATACCGGCGTTTGCCGGTACAGTTCAAAGCAATGATGGAGGAGAGAGCGTCAGCTGACGCTCCCTCTCCCATCATTCCCCGCTCTGTCTCTGACACAGCGGGTGCGCGATGACGTCATCGCGCACTCACTGTGTACCAGGCAGAGCAAGAGATAGGAGCCGGGAGCAGCGCGGGCACCAGGAGAGGTGAGGAGTGTTTTGGTTTTTTTTTAAGTATGTCTGCATACTGAACTGTGGGGCCATTCCTGGGGTGTGAGAGATGAGGACTGTGCAATGTGGGCCCAGCTATATACTATTTGGGCCCTGCTGTGCAATGTGGGCCCAGCTATATACTATTTGGGCCCTGCTGTATACTATGTGGGCCCTGCTGTGCAATGTGGGCCCGGCTATATACTATTTGGGTCCTGCTGTATACTATGTGGGCCCTGCTGTGCAATGTGGGCCCAGCTATATACTATGTGGGCCCTGCTGTGCAATGTGGGCCCAGCTATATACTATTTGGGCCCTGCTGTATACTATGTGGGCCCTGCTGTGCAATGTGGGTCCGGCTATATACTATTTGGGCCCTGCTGTATACTATGTGGGCCCTGCTGTGCAATGTGGGCCCAGCTATATACTATGTGGGCCCTGCTGTGCAGTGTGGGCCCAGCTATATACTATTTGGGCCCTGCTGTATACTATGTGGGCCCTGCTGTATACTATGTGGGCCCAGCTATATACTATGTGGGCCCAGCTATATACTATGTGGGCCCAGCTATATACTATGTGGGCCCAGATATAAACTGTGGGCCCTGCTGTATACTATGTGGGCCCTGCTGTGCAATGTGGGCCCAGCTATATACTATTTGGGCCCTGCTGTATACTATGTGGGCCCTGCTGTGAAATGTGGGCCCAGCTATATACTATTTGGGCCCTGCTGTATACTATGTGGGCCCTGCTGTATACTATGTGGGCCCTGCTGTGCAATGTGGGCCCAGCTATATACTATTTGGGCCCTGCTGTATACTATGTGGGCCCTGCTGTGCAATGTGGGCCCAGCTATATATTATTTGGGCCCTGCAGTATACTATGTGGGCCCTGCTGTGCAATGTGGGCCCAGCTATATACTATTTGGGCCCTGCTGTATACTATGTGGGCCCTGCTGTGCAATGTGGGCCCAGCTATATACTATTTGGGCCTGCTGTATACTATGTGGGCCCTGCTGTGCAATGTGGGCCAGCTATATACTATTTGGGCCCTGCTGTATACTATGTGGCCCTGCTGTGCAATGTGGGCCCAGCTATATATATTTGGGCCCTGCGTATACTATGTGGGCCCTGCTGTGCAATGTGGGCCCAGCTATATACTATTTGGGCCCTGCTGTATACTATGTGGGCCCTGCTGTGCAATGTGGGCCCAGCTATATACTATTTGGGCCCTGCTGTATACTATGTGGGCCCAGCTATATACTATTTGGGCCCTGCTGTATACTATGTGGGCCCTGCTGTGCAATGTGGGCCCAGCTATATACTATTTGGGCCCTGCTGTATACTATGTGGGCCCTGCTGTGCAATGTGGGCCCAGCTATATACTATTTGGGCCTGCTGTATACTATGTGGGCCCTGCTGTAATGTGGGCCCAGCTATAACTATTTGGGCCCTGCTGTATATAGTGGCCCTGCGTACTATGTGGGCCCAGCTATATACTATGTGGGCCCGCTATAACTATGTGGGCCCAGCTATATACTATGTGGCCCTGTATACTCTGTGGGCCCAGCTATATACTATGTGGGCCCAGCTATATACTGTGGGCCCTGCTATATACTGTGTTGGCCCTGCTGTATACTATGTGGGCCCAGCTATATACTATGTGGACCAAGCTATATTCTATGTGGGCCCAGCTATGTACTATGTGGGCCCAGCTGTATACTATGTGGGCCCTGCTGTATACTATGTGGGCCCAGCTGTATACTATGTGGGCCCAGATATATACTATGTGGGCCCAGCTATATACTATGTGGGCCACACTATATACTATGTGGGTCCAGCTATATACTATGTGGGCCCTACTGTATACAATGTGGACCACACTATATACTATGTGGGCCCAGCTATATACTATGTGGGCCCAGCTATGTACTGTGTGGGCCGAGCTATATACTATGTGTGCCGCGCTATACGCTATGCGGGCCGCGCCATATACTATGTGGGCCCTGCTGTATACTATGTGGGCCCTGCTATATACTATGTGGGTCCTGCTATATACTATGTGGGCATGATTGGAGACAGATGGGGCAGGATTGGAGATGATGGGGCATGATTGCAGACACATGGGGCATGATTGCAGAAAAAAGGGGCAGGATTGCAGACACGGAGCAGGATTGCAGACACCGGGGCAGGATTGCAGACAGAGGGGGCAGGATTGGAAACAGATTGTGCAGGATCATGGGGCAAGATGGATACGATGGAGACAGATGGGGAAATCATATGGGGGCAGAATGGATACTCATGAGGGCAGGATGGGAGAACATATGGCTGGAGCCAGGAATGAGACACACGGGGGCCAGGATGGGGATGTTATTACCCTAGGGGCTAATTAAGGGATATTATTACTGCAGTGATGTATTTATTTTATTTTTTGAGGATACTGTTTTAAATGGGGGGTGGTCCTGTTACTGTGCAGAGCAACACTATGTCGCCTTTTTTTCTTCATGTGGTGTAATGTAGAAGTTGGGAAAAAAGAAGTAATGTGTTCTGCAAGCAGTGCTCTAGATAACTGTGTTATTTCCTGCAGAGACGAGCCCTGGCTGGAAGAAGTGATGGCAGTCTGTGCTGGATGAAAGATGAAAAGCAAAGATGAAGAACTTCACCTAGAGATGTCACTGGTGAGTTAGTGTGCTACCTGTACACTGACACTATACACTATATAGTATATACAGAGCTCCTGTGTATTATGTCAGCAGTGATCACTGTATTACCTGTGCACAGACACTGCATACTAAGTACAGATCTCCTGTGTATAATGGTACTTGTGATAGTATTGTGGGGGTTTTTTTTTGTTACTGATCAGTATTGTAGTATTCAGTCACTATGTGGTGGTAATATGTGGTCTGGACACGGTGTTGCGGTATTTGTTCCTTGTATGTGATATTATTCAGTCACTGTGGTGGTAATATGGGATCTGGACATTGTGTGGCGGTATTTGTTCCTTATATGTGGTATTATAGGTCACTATGTGGTGGTAATATGTGGTCTGGCCATTGTGCAGTGGTATTTGTTCCTTCTATGTGATATTATTCAGTCACTGTGGTGGTAATATGTGGTCTGGTCATGGTGTAGTGGTATTTGTTCTTTGTATGTCGTATTATAGGTCACTATATGGTAGTAATACTGTCTGGCCATCGTGCAGTAGCATTTGTTCCTTGTATGTAATATTATTGGTTATTTTAAAAATTGAAAAATAAATAAAAATATACCTAAATTGTATTGCATATTTTAACAAATATTTAATAGGTAACAGTAGAGTAGGGCCCGGCAAAAAGTGTCTACTGTGTTATGAAGGCGGCTTAAAAAAATCTTTTGGCTAAAACAAATGCTGTCGGCTATATGTGTGATCTGGTGATGGGAACTGTTAATGTATGATAGGTGAGAAGTGGAGTTTTTCCAAGAGAGAGTGGAGGGACTGTGGACAGTTTGAGGTGTGGAGGCGGAGCTGGGGTGGAGCCTGGGCGGAGTCTCAAGGGGGCCCCGAAAATTTTGCCAGTATGGGGCCCCGAAATTCCTAGTGGCAGCCCTGTACTTACTAATATCACTAACTCACCCCTCCCCCTGTCTGACCACAACCAACTGACATTTTCTTCCCTCTCCTCTCCTAGTGCGCATCCTCCACTCCACAAACTCACTCACCCTCGCAGAAATCTCAAACACCTCAATTTACAATCACTCTCTGAGTCCCTTCTCCCTCTTACAGGCATAGCTTCCTTACGTGACGCAGATGCTGCTGACACTTTTTATAACAGCAACACTTGATTCGGCCGCCCCCCTCACACAGCAAAACTCGTAAAATCAATTGACAACCCAGGCTAACCAGCCTGACCAAGGAACTGAGATGGGCTTCCAGGGTTGCTGAGTGGAGATGGAAGAGATCACACTCTGCTGAGCACTTTACCGCATAACAAGCAGTCCCTCGCCAGCTTCAAGTCCATGCTCACTGCCGCAAAACAAGCTTACTTCTCATCTCTCATATCCTCCCTGTCTCACAACCCTAAACAGCTCTTCAACACTTTCAATTCTCTACTCCGTCTCCCGGCACTTAATCCCTCTCCTATCATTTCTGCTGAAGACTTTGGCCTCTTTCACACAACAGTTTTTTGCAATCAGTCGCAATCCGTCAAAGTGTTAAAAAAACGGATCCTGTGCAGATTGTAAAAAACTGATGTGACAGATCCTGTTTTTTGATGGATCCGTCAAGGCTGCTGAGTTGAACTTTGTCCGAGAGAGAGAGAGAGATTTTTTATGTGCCAGAACGGCTGTGGGGGTTAAATTAAAGGATATTGTGGGCATGCTCAGTTGTAAAAAACGGATCTGTCGCCGGAATCCGTCTTTTGACGGACAGTGACGGATCCTGCGCCCATAGGCTTCCATTATAGCCTACAAAAAATGGCGCTGGATCCATTGCTGTCCGACTTTTCAACGTACAGAAAAAATGTTCCTTTGTCCGTTGCCTCCGTCCGATGGGACAAAGATTTTTCAATGGATCCGTCAAAAGCCGGATGAAACTTGCGGCCATCCGTCGCTAATACAAGTATATGAGAAAAAAACGGATTCTGCAGCATCAATTGCAGGATCCATTTTTTTACAAAACGAAGGATTGTGAGTGACTGATGCCAAAAAACTGATGTGTGAAAAAGGCTTATTGATCTTCTGCTTAAAGAAAGAGACATCAGAGAAAGCTCTGACCCGCAGCCCCAATGCCCTTCCTCTTACCTGCTCAGCCCTGTTCTTCCAAAACCAGCTTCACCATGACAGAAGATCAGCTCTCCACCCTCCTTTCAAGATCACATCTCACCACTTGCATGCTTGACCAGCTCACCATCCCACTTCATCCCAACCTTAACACATCTCTTCAACCTTTCACTTACAAATCGTGTCTTCCCCTCATCCTTCAAACATGCCTCAATCACACCCATCCTCAAAAAGCCCTCCCTCGACCCATCCTCTGTGTCTAGCTATCACCCGATATCTCTTCTCCCTTATGCCTGAAAACTACTGGAACAGCATGTCCATCTTGAACTGTCCTCCCAGCTCTCCTCCTGCTCCCTCTTTGACCGCTTACAATCTGGCTTCTGAGTCGCTCAGCCAGGGCCTGTGGGGTACTCGGCACCGAGCCCGTTCACTTCAATTGGGGATGTCACGGGTAGCACAGCTCGGTCCATTGCCCTGGGCGATCACCATAAAATGTGGGATATTTACAGGGGAATAAAGTATATACAGTTTGTTCGTGACGCCACCTGTGGTACCTTGTCAGGGTGACCAGCGCTGCAGGGTAAATCCTCTGAGGGGTTGTTACTGGGCAGCAAGGTGTTAAGTCTTCCACAGGCAAGACTGGATCCCTCAGGGTATATGGCGGTGTAGGGGTGCAGGAGCAATAAGGCAGACACACACACGAAAGTCTCTTTCTGTACCTTTACTGATGGTAGTTGCAGGCACGTCCTGGGAAGCTGGCAGGGTGGAGGATGCACGTCCAGTAATCCCACTGAGTAGGTGTAGGACCTCCTTACTCCTGTATGTGTGAGTTTCTGACCTGTATGAAACGAAGTCTAACTCTGTCTTCTCATATACGCCCGGCTGACTTTGTGGTGGAGCCTCCTCTTGGATAGAACTCAGTCTCTAATGGTTGCACTGACCAGACTCCTGTTCTTCCTGACCCCGGTTACGTATCAGCACTTGTGGGCCCCTGCGACTTGAAGTCCCACAGGGTCTCCGGTATCTCCTACAAGTCGTGTAGATGCTAGCAAGCTCGGACCCAGTGTCCGGTTGTGCAGAGTAGAGGTAAGCGATCAATGCTGTTTCAACCTCTGTCACTCTCTTCTTCCTTCCACTCGCCTTTCGTCCTACTTAGAGTTGAGCGATACTTTCCGATATCCAAAAGTATCGGAATCGGAATGGTATCGCCGATACCATTAAAATATCGGCGATACCCGATACCGATACCGGAAATCCAATGTAAGTCTATGGGAACAAAATATCGTAACTAAAAAAACCCCATTCTTTCCTTGTAAACACTAAATATACACACATAGAATACATATATATATATATATATATATACATGTCATTGTGACATATATATATATATATATATACATATATGTATAGTTTATACACTTCTACATAGTAAAATAGCCTCTGATTCAATTGCCGGGTAAAGCCGGCTTCTGTGAAAAGACAGAAGCACCCGACATGAAATGACACTTGGTGTACATAGGGTTAACCATGTCTTTTTATGTCGTTTGCTATCTGATTTGCACAAACAATTATATCAGTCTATGTGTGCAAAATTTCACACCTGTAGGGGTTAATTAAAGATGTAAATTCGTTGTAAAAAAAACGGACTTTGTTGTGAATGGGTTTGAGATGAGTTCTGAGCAGAGGCTTCCTCTGGTGGTTACAAGCGGTGCTGGTCTGTCCAGTGAAGATTGTGAGGATTGGGAATCAGGTGTTAAGGGTATGCCACACTAAACAATATCGCTAACGGGATCGCTAAAAAACGTCACTATTTAGCGATCCCGTTAGCGATATTGTTCAGTGCGGCAGCTTCCAGCGACGAGCTTCCTGCTGTGATCTCGCTCGTCGCTGGAATCGCTCCGGACCCTATTTCATCGCTGGCGCTCCCGCTGGGTATCTAATCGCTGTGTGGCACCTTTTCTTAGCGATTTAGCGGTACTTTTGTACCGCTAAAGTCGTTAAGAAGATCGCTAACGGCGATAGCGTCGTTAACTATATCGCTAAATGCGGCAGCATTTAGCGATATAGAAACAATCCCGCTAGCGATCTCATTAGTATGCAACGCTAACGAGATCGCTAGCGGGATAGCTTAGTGTGGCAGTACCTTTACTGACTGGTCTTATATAAGGGAGTCACCTTCCCATCAGGGTTGCCGGTGATCAATTGTTCTGGTCTCAATCCTTGAATCCTGTTTCCCTTGTAGCCTGCTGTGTCGTGTCTGCATCTCCTGCTATCAGATAAGACATTTTCTTCTTTTTGTTTTTGTGCTAGATTTTTGCATTTTGTCCTGCACTTCTGTGGGGGCCTTCAGGGTCCCCTCCGGGGGCTTTTGCCCTCTCAGTTTAGTTCAGCCACTGATGTTTGTACTTTTGCTTTTTACAGTTTTTTCAGTGGCTGCTGTTTTGATTTTGTTACACCAGAGAACTAATTTAGGTGGTAGAGGTCGTGTGATCTCAGGTGATTTTGAAATTAGTAGAGTTGGTGCTTTTCAGGGTTTTCTGGGATTGCAGTAAGTACCCTTCCTATCCTTTTCTATTTAGTTAGTTTGGGCCCCAGCGTTTGCTCATACTATTTTCTTTCTGTGTCAGTATTTCTTCTTGTCTAACCGCCATTACATGTTTGGGGGCTTTCTATTATCTTTGGGGTTCTGCTCCGGGGCAGATAGCTTTCCTATTTCTATCTTTAGGTGTAATTAGTTTCTCAGGCTGTGACGAGGCGTCTAGGACCAATGTAGGAACGCTCCACGGCTGCCTCTAGTTGTGGTGGTTAGTCAGGGTACTGCAATCTCATAGTTTCCAACTGCTCTGGTGTATTGCCTTTTTACCTGCACTCCTCAGCTACCAAATCATAACAGTATCACCGGCCAAAAATTTAATATTGTATGGTACTCACAGAAGGGAAAAATATTGTGAAAGAAAAAAAAAAAAAAAAAAAAAGGTCAGAGATATTTTTCTGTTTGTTGCATTTTTTTTTTTTTTTTTTCCCTCTGTATCTCTGGGTGCTGGGGAGGATCTTTTCTCTCAATGGAGTTTGCACAGTTGTCTGGCCGTGTGGATCAGCTTGCCACTGAGGTTCAGAGTATTGCTGCATATCTTGCTAGGTTGCCTGTTGTGGAACCTAGGATCCCCATGCCAGATTTGTTTTTAGGGGATTGAGCTAAGTTTCAGAAATTCAAAAATAATTGTAAATTGTTTTTTGCCTTAAAATCTAAGTCCTCAGGGAATGCAGCGCAGCAGGTTCAAATTGTAATCTCTCTCCCGCGCGGCGATCCTCAGGATTGGGCTTTTTCCCTGACACCTGGGGATCCTGTTTTGAGTGATGTTGATGCATTTTTTCAGGCTTTGGGGTTATTGTACGATGAGCCTAATGTCACTGATCAAGCTGAAAAAGCCTTGTTGGCATTAAATCAGGGGCTTGATGACGCTGAGTTATACTGTCAGAGATTCCGTAGGTGGGCAGTCCTGACCAAGTGGAATGACGACGCTTTGGCGGCCCTTTTCCGGAAGGGTCTGTCAGATAATGTAAAGGATGTTATGGTGGGATTCCCTGTCCCCTCTGGTCTCAATGATTCTATGTCATTAGCGATTCAAATTGACAGACGTTTGCGTGAGCGGAGAAGTATGCGTGGAATAGTGTTGCCTTGTGAACCTGCTTCTGAATCCATGCAGTGTGATAGAGTGGTGTCTGGGGCACAGCGTCATGAGTTTCGAAAGCGCAATGGGTTATGTTTCTACTGTGGTGATGCCTCTCATGCTATTTCAGTCTGCCCTAAGCGGGGAAGACGTTTTGCACGCTCAGTTGTCTTGGGTAATGTTCAGACTAAGTTTTTATTAACTGTCACTCTGATATGCTCTCTGTCCTCATTTTCTGCTCAGGCTTTCGTTGATTCTGGAGCAGCTATTAACCTGATGGATTATGATTTTGCTAAACGTTGTGGGTTTCCCTTGATACCCCTACAGAAGTCTATTCCCCTACTGGGGATCGATTCTACCCCTTTGGCTGAGAATAAACCTCAGTTCTCTACTCAGGTGATAATGAGGGTTGAACCTGATCACCAGGAGTGCTGCAAATTTTTGGTTCTGTATAATCTGCATGATATTATCGTACTGGGTTTCCCTTGGTTACAGTCTCATAATCCTGTTTTGGATTGGAAATCTGTGTCTGTAACCAGTTGGGGCTGCCAATGTGTTAATACCAACACTCCTGTTTTTTCTGCCTCCCCCAGGCTCAGGATGTTCCTGACTTTTTGATTGATTTTTCTGATGTGTTTAGCGAAAGTAAATCTGCATCCTTGCCTCCCCATAGGAGCTATGACTGCGCTATTGAATTAGTGCCGGGTAGTAAATTCCCTAAAGGTCGCCTTTTTAACTTGTCTGTACCTGAACATGACGCTATGCGGTCTTATATCAAGGAATCATTGGAGAAGGGTCATATCAGACCATCCTCTTCACCCTTAGGTGCCGGTTTTTTCTTTGTGGCCAAAAAGGATGGTTCATTAAGGCCGTGTATTGATTATCGTTGTAATGTATGTAGTACAGTTCATATAGCGTCTTGTGCTTGGGTGCGATGAAAACACAGGAGTCACAGGTTTGATATAGAAAAGTCCTGTATTACTTCATACAAGTTGGCAGAAATAGTCACACAGTTTGCAGACACAGAAACAGGAGACACAGCAGGCCAGAGTAATCCAAGCTCAGCAATCACTCTCCAATACAGATTCAGGATCTTCTTCTCTGTTACCGTAAGTCCATGCAAACGTGGGTCTTTCAAAGAGCAGGGTTCAGAGTCCACAAGTGCTTCAGAGTTCCTCAGTAGGAATAGCTGGAGTACAAGGTCCAAGGCTTACAGGAGTCAAGTCACAGGTTCACTGCAGGCTAGATTCTGAAGCACTGATTGCTCAGCTGTGGCTGCTTAAGAAGCAAAGGAGAGAATCAGGGCGGGAACATGCAAGCTGGAAACTCCATTTTGACTGAGGGCAAGATAGCTGCAGCAAGACAGAAAGTAAAATGGCTGACGAACAAACTGAGTTTCAGGAATATATACATAGAACCTTACATTACTCCCCCCTTAAGGACAACCTCCGGATGACCTCAGACCAGGCTTGTGTGGGTACCTCTGATGAAACTGACGGAGCAAGCGAGGAGCATTAACGTTATTGACCGGTTCCCATGAGTTGTCCTCCACTGGGTAGCCCTGCCATTTAATCAGATATTGTAACTGATTTCTATACAACCTGGAATCTAAAATCCTTTCCACCACAAATTCTTCCTGACCATCGACTAGCACTGGGTCAGGGCAAGGAGAGGAACGTCCAGGAAACGTATTGGGTGTCGCAGCCTTTAGTAGGGATACATGAAAGACAGGGTGGATTCTCATAGTTCTGGGCAGTTGAAGACGACAAGCAACGGCACTTATAATTTTACTGATTTTATAGGGTCCAATGTACTTATGTCCCAACTTAGACGATGGAATCCTTAACTTAAGATTTCTGGTTGACAGCCAGACCAAGTCTCCTACCTTGAAAGCTGGTGCAGGTTTACGAAATTTATCTGCTGCTTTCTTGTACCTTTCTTGAGCCGATTCCAGATTTTCCTTTAGAAGATCCATATTCTTCTGTAAAGACGTGATTCTTTCAGCCACTGCTGGTAAAGGCGTTTCTATGGGAAATTGTGGTAGAATGTTAGGATGATAACCTAGATTAGAGTAAAAAGGAGACTGTTTAGTGGAGGCACTCTGAGAGTTGTTATACGAGAACTCAGCTAATGGAAGTAGATCCACCCAATCATCCTGTAGGTGGCAGATAAAGCAGTGAAATACTGCTCCAGGGTTTGATTGGTTCGTTCGGTCTGTCCATTAGTCTGGGGATGAAAAGCAGAAGAAAGGTTTACTTTAATGTCCAATGCTGCACAGAAATTTTGCCAAAACCTAGAAGTGAATTGCACCCCTCGATCCGAAATAACCTCATCCGGTACTCCATGTAAGCGAAACACATCTTTAATCATCAAATCTGATGTCTGTTTTGCAGTGGGTAAGCCGACACAAGGGATAAAATGAGCTGCCTTTGTTAGACGGTCAACCACCACTAGAATGGTGTTCTTCCCCTGAGAGGTTGGTAACTCCACAATGAAGTCCATAGAAATGGATCCCCACGGGCGGGACGGGGTGGGAAGAGGCTGTAACAGACCAGTTGGTGAGGAGCGAGGTGTTTTGCATCTTGCACAGACCTCACATGAAGTGACATAATTCAAAACATCCTTCCTGCAAGTGGGCCACCAAAAGAAACGAGAAAGAAATTCCTGTGTCTTTAGAATTCCTCTATGCCCAGCTATCTTGGAATCGTGAATGAGTTGCAATACTCTTAATCTGACTGTTTCAGGAATATACAGACGTTGTCCCTGAATCCACACACCATTCTTAAAGACAAGACTTACGTCCCTTGGGGGTTGTGCCAAAAAGGAATCCGCATGGTATGCTTCCTTGATGTCCTTAAGTAGGTCTTGATTATGAATTACTCCTAGGAATCTAGAGTCAGGAAGAATAGTCTTAGGAGGAGTAATTGGACGTGTCTCTGCTGAGTAAATCCTAGAGAGTGCATCAGCCTTTCCATTGCGCGATCCTGGTCTATAAGAGATGATAAAATTAAATTGGTTTAAGAAAAGATTCCAGCGAGCCTGGCGAGGAGTCAGGCACTTAGCCGACCTGATAAACTCAAGGTTACGATGGTCTGTCAGGACGACTATTTGCTGTGCAGCTCCCTGAAGAAGGTGTCTCCATTCTTTGAAGGCGGCAGTAATGGCCAACAACTCTCTATTGCCCACATCGTAGTTCCTCTCAGCCGAAGACAACTGCTGGGAAAAGAAGGCACAGGGATGCAAGACATTCTTCTCACCTGTTCTCTGAGAGAGTATAGCTCCAACGGCACAGTCTGAAGCATCCACCTCTATTATGAAGGCAAGCTCGGGGTTGGGATGTACTAGGATAGGTGCAGTGGTAAATTTATCTTTTAGACGGGAAAATGCTTCCTGGGCTTGGGGAGTCCAGGAAAACCTAGACTCTTTCCGGGTAAGTTGAGTGATAGGTGACACTACCTCAGAGAAATTTCTAATGAAACGTCTATAGAAGTTGGCAAACCCGATGAAGCGCTGTACCTCCTTCACATTTCTAGGACTTGGCCAATCCTTGATGGCTTGGGTTTTGCTTCCATCCATACTAATTCCTTGTGTAGACAGTACATACCCCAGAAATTGAATTTCGGTCCTATGGAATTCACACTTTTCAAGTTTGATGTAAAGATGATTTTGTCTTAGACGTTCCAAGACCATTCTCACATGTCCATGATGTTCCTCTGTGGAGTTAGAAAAAATTAGAATATCATCCAAATAAATTACCACAAATGTATCTAGGAGATCCCTGAAGATGTCATTCACCAAGTGTTGGAAAGTGGCTGGGGCGGTACTCAGACCAAAAGGCATAACTAGATATTCAAAGTGTCCATAGCGTGACCTGAATGCAGTCTTCCATTCATCCCCAGGTCTAATACGGACTAAGTTATAGGCCCCACGAAGATCTAGTTTAGAAAAAATTTTGGCATGTCGCACTCTCTCCAATAACTCAGGGATTAAAGGCAATGGATAACGGTTTCTAATAGTAACCTTATTGAGTTCCCTATAGTCTACGCATGGTCTCAGAGATCCATCTTTCTTCTTTACAAAGAAGATGGGTGCACCTGCAGGAGATGAAGAGGGGCGTATGAAGCCCTTGGCTAGATTTTCATCTATGTAATCCTTTAAAGCCTTTAGCTCGGGCCCCGCCAGGGGGTAGATCTTACCAAAAGGTATCTCTGCTCCAGGCAATAATTCAATTGGACAATCATATGGACGGTGAGGAGGAAGCTGGTCAGCGTTCTTCTTGTCACATAAATCCACATAGTCCTGGTATACAGCTGGTAGTTCAGGGACTGACATGATTCCTTTAGGAACAGAGCAAGCTGAAACTTTTGGACTCATCTGTTTCTCTGGAAAGTGTAATTCCTTGGTCTCCCAGTTAATGGTAGGATTCTGAGCCTGCAGCCATGGTAGCCCTAGAATAATGGGAAAGTGGGGAGAAGAGATAAGCATAAAGGACAGTTTCTCTTGATGATCTTTACCCATAAGAACCCTCAAAGGCTCTGTTTCCTGATCCACTGGTCCAGAGGTCAGCAGGGAGCCATCCACAGTTTCCATCTGTACTGGAGTAGCCTTCTTCACTTAACGTATTCCCTGTTTCAGAGCAAAGGAGACATCCATAAAATTTCCACTTGCCCCTGAGTCGATCATAGCAGAGCTAGACACCCAAGCTGAGTCAACCCAGAGTTTGATGGAAAGAAAGCAATGAGAATTGTTTTTCTTACAACTCAGCTGGGACACCGCTGAGGAAACTTGAAAAATGGCAGCGTTTACACAGTCAACGTCCTCAGAGGTAACGGAGTTTAAGTCCGAGAAATCAAGATCTGTTGCTGCAGATCTCTCTGGAGCCTGAGGCTCGGACCTGACAGATCCCCTCTCGCAACACTCACAATGAATGAGTGCTGCAGTAGTCTTACGAGAACGGCTGGGGCAGTTTATAATGAAGTGCCCTGACTTACCACAATAGAAACATAGATTCTCCTTAAAACGATGTTCCTTGCGTGCATCACTAACCCGTCGTTGTAAAGAGTCTACCTGCATGGGTTCAGGTTCCCGTGTAATCCTACTCAAAGGTTCCTTAGCTGGAGAGGAAGGTAGGAAAAGGTTAGTACGATTGCTTTCGAACCATCTCTCTTGCCTGCGTTCAGTCAGACGAGTATCAATACGGATGCAGTAGTTAATAAAGTCACCTAACGCAGTGGGAGGGTCGGCACGAGCAAGTTCATCCTTAATCAGTGGAGATAACCCCTTTCAAAAAATAGATTTTTTGGCGGAACTGTCCCAGGTGGTATCAAGGGCCCATCTCCTGAAATCCAAGGCATATTCAGCTACCGAGTGCTTACCTTGGCGCAAAGCTAACATGGCTGCTTCAGCTGTTGCACCTCGATTGGGGTCATCAAACACCTGCCCCATGGCTGAAATAAAATCATCAAGGTGATTCAAACAATCATCCTCAGTCTCAATCAGAGGGTTTGCCCACATTAAAGCCTTGTTGGTAAGCAACATAATTATAGTAAGCACCTTAGATCGTTCAGTGGGAAATTGTGAAGCATGTGCAGAAAAAAAAAGATTGCATTGATTAATAAATCCCCTGAATTTCTCACGTTCACCGCCAAAACGAAAAGGGGGCAACTTGGGAATCCCAGCACTCGGGGCTACGGCAGGAGCCTGGACTCGCCCCTCTAGAACCTCAATCCTGGCTCGCAAATCCTGGGTAGTCTGTCCAACCACTTGCAAATTGTGATTATTGAGGTCCTGTAGATTTGTAAAACGGGTCTTTATATTCTGCAAATCTGCAAGGATATTATCAGTCACTCCGCAAAGTTCCTTTATGCGGGCCTCCATTTTCCAGATCTTTTAAGACAGGATTACTGGAAGAAGAGGAGAGAAAAAAAAAAACAATAGTGTTCACCTGTGGCAACACTGCAGAGAGAAAAAAAAAATTAAGGGAACTGCTCACCTGGAATGGTTGTGAGAAGTCACAACCACTATCATCACAGAAAGTTTCAACCAGACATCTGATATCCAGAGTTACAGCAGACAAAAAAGAGAAAAGAAAGGAAAAAAAAAAAAAACAATAGTGTTTACCTGTGGTAACACTGCAAAAAGAAAAAACTTAAGGGAATTGCTCACCTGGAATGGTTGTGAGAAGTCACAACCACTGTCATCACAGAAAGTACAACCGGACGTCTGATATCCACAGTACAGCAGACACAGCCTTCCAGACCCAGCAGACACTAACGTTTTGGCTTCAGAATCTTGTAATGTATGTAGTACAGTTCATATAGCGTCTTGTGCTTGGGTGCGATGAAAACACAGGAGTCACAGGTTTGATATAGAAAAGTCCTGTATTACTTCATACAAGTTGGCAGAAATAGTCACACAGTTTGCAGACACAGAAACAGGAGACACAGCAGGCCAGAGTAATCCAAGCTCAGCAATCACTCTCCAATACAGATTCAGGATCTTCTTCTCTGTTACCGTAAGTCCATGCAAACGTGGGTCTTTCAAAGAGCAGGGTTCAGAGTCCACAAGTGCTTCAGAGTTCCTCAGTAGGAATAGCTGGAGTACAAGGTCCAAGGCTTACAGGAGTCAAGTCACAGGTTCACTGCAGGCTAGATTCTGAAGCACTGATTGCTCAGCTGTGGCTGCTTAAGAAGCAAAGGAGAGAATCAGGGCGGGAACATGCAAGCTGGAAACTCCATTTTGACTGAGGGCAAGATAGCTGCAGCAAGACAGAAAGTAAAATGGCTGACGAACAAACTGAGTTTCAGGAATATATACATAGAACCTTACAATCGTCTTTTGAACAATATTACTGTGAAATATCAATATCCGTTACCCTTGATTTCTGACCTGTTTTCCAGGGTGAAAAACGCTACTTGGTTTACCAAGCTTGACCTCAGGGGGGCGTATTACCTTATTCGCATTAAGCACGGGGATGAATGGAAGACGGCATTCAATACCCCTGAAGGGCATTTGAGTACCTAGTGATGCCCTTTGGGCTCACTAATGCTCCTTCCGTCTTCCAGTCCTTCATGAATGACATTTTCAGGGATTTTGTGGACAAATTTCTGATTGTTTATTTGGATGATATCTTGATTTTTTCTAATGACTGGGACTCTCATGTGAAACATGTTCGAACTGTATTCCAGATTTTGAGAGAGAATGCTCTGTATGTGAAGGGATCAAAGTGTCTTTTTGGCGTACAGAGGATCTCATTTCTGGGATTCATTTTGTCCCCATCTGTTATTGAAATGGACCCGGTCAACGTTCAGGCCATCTGTGATTGGGTCCAACCTACTTCATTAAAGGCTCTTCAAAGATTTTTGGGTTTTGCCAATTTTTATCGTAAATTTATTGGTAATTTCTCGGTTATTGTTAAACCATTAACTGATTTGACCAAAAAGGGTTCTGATGTGGTGAATTGGCCTCCTGAGGCAGTCTCTGCATTTCAGGAACTTAAGCAAAGATTCACTTCTGCTCCTGTTCTACGGCAGCCTGATGTTTCTCTGCCATTTCAGGTGGAGGTTGATGCCTCTGAAATTGGGGCAGGTGCCGTTTTGTCCCAAAAAGATCCAGAGACCTCTAAAAGTGTGCCTTTTTCTCTCGAAAATTTTCTCCTACTGAACGTAATTATGACGTGGGTAATCGGGAGTTATTGGCCATGAAGTGGGCTTTTGAAGAGTGGAGACATTGGCTGGAGGGAGCCAAACATCAGGTGGTGGTCCTTACGGACCATAAGAATCTGGTCTATCTGGAATCTGCCAAGCGACTCAATCCTAGACAGGCCAGGTGGGCCTTGTTTTTCACACGTTTTAATTTTGTGGTTTCCTTTCTTCCTGGCACTAAGAATGTTAAGGCGGATGCCCTCTCGAGGAGTTTCCTTGCGGACTCTCCTGAGTTATCTGATCCTTCTGTTATTTTGAAAGAGGGTGTAGTTCTTTCCGCCATCTCGCCCAATTTGAGACTTGCTCTGGAGGGGTGTCAGGAGGTTAGGCCCGAGTGCTGCCCTGTTGGAAAATTGTTTGTCCCGGAACAGTGGAAAAAGTGTGTGATGTCTGAGATTCATTGTTCCGCATTGGCTGGGCATCCCGGAATTTTTGGTACCAGAGACTTGGTTAGTCGGTCCTTTTGGTGGCCTACCTTGTCTCGTGATGTCAGGGAATTTGTGCAGTCCTGCGGGACTTGCTCTCCCTCCAAGCCTTGCTCTCGCTCTAGTGGTTTGTTGATGCCATTGCCTGTGCCCAAGAGACCATGGACCCATATCTCTATGGATTTCATTTCCGACCTTCCTGTTTCTCAGAGAATGACCACCATCTGGGTAATTTGTGATAGGTTTTCCAAAATGATACATCTTGTGCCATTACCTAAGTTGCCTTCCTCCTCTGAATTGGTGCCGTTGTTCCTTCAGCACGTGGTTCGTTTACACGGCATTCCTGAGAACATTGTGTCTGACAGAGGAGTCCAGTTTGTTTCCACATTTTGGAGGACTTTTTGTTCTAAACTGGGTGTTCAATTGTCTTTCTCCTCGGCATTTCATCCTCAGACCAATGGTGAAACTGAGAGAACAAACCAGACATTGGAGACTTATCTAAGATGCTTTGTGTCTGCTGATCAGGATGACTGGGTCTCTTTTTTGCCTTTGGCTGAGTTTGCTCTTAATAATAGGGCTAGCTCTGCCACTTTGATGTCTCCATTTTTCTGTAATTCTGGGTTTCACCCTCGATTTTCTTCAGGACAGACGGAGGCTTCTGTCTGTCCAGGTGTTGACTCTGTTGTGGAGCGTATGCAACAGATTTGGGACCAGGTAGTGGAGAGGTTGTCCATCTCTCAGGAGAAGGCCCAGCGGTTTGCTAACCGGCATAGGACTGATGGTCCTCGGTTTAAAGTAGGGGACTTGGTCTGGTTGTCCTCAAAAAATATTCCTATGAGAGTAGCATCTCCTAAATTTAAGCCTAGGTTCATTGGACCTTATAAGATCATGGAGATTATTAATCCTGTTTCTTTTCGTTTGCTTCTTCCAGGGACATTTAAGATCCATAACGTGTTCCACAAGTCCTTGTTGAAGAGGTTTGTTGAGCCAGTGGTTCCTGCTGCTGTGCCTCCTGACCCTGTTTTGGTTGAGGGCAATCTGGAGTATGTGGTTGAGAAAATATTAGATTCTCGTTTTTCTAGACGGAAACTCCAGTATTTGGTTAAATGGAGAGGTTATGGTCAGGAAGACAATTCTTGGGTGTTTGCTTTGGACATCCATGCTAGGAGACTTATCCGTGCGTATCATAGAACTCATCCTGACCGACCTGGTTGCTCAAATGAGGGTTCGGTGACCCCTCCTCAAGGGGGGGGTACTGTTGTGAATGGGTTTGAGATGAGTTCTGAGCAGAGGCTTCCTCTGGTGGTTACAAGCGGTGCTGGTCTGTCCAGTGAAGATTGTGAGGATTGGGAATCAGGTGTTACTGACTGGTCTTATATAAGGGAGTCACCTTCCCATCAGGGTTGCCGGTGATCAATTGTTCTGGTCTCAATCCTTGAATCCTGTTTCCCTTGTAGCCTGCTGTGTCGTGTCTGCATCTCCTGCTATCAGATAAGACATTTTCTTCTTTTTGTTTTTGTGCTAGATTTTTGCATTTTGTCCTGCACTTCTGTGGGGGCCTTCAGGGTCCCCTCCGGGGGCTTTTGCCCTCTCAGTTTAGTTCAGCCACTGATGTTTGTACTTTTGCTTTTTACAGTTTTTTCAGTGGCTGCTGTTTTGATTTTGTTACACCAGAGAACTAATTTAGGTGGTAGAGGTCGTGTGATCTCAGGTGATTTTGAAATTAGTAGAGTTGGTGCTTTTCAGGGTTTTCTGGGATTGCAGTAAGTACCCTTCCTATCCTTTTCTATTTAGTTAGTTTGGGCCCCAGCGTTTGCTCATACTATTTTCTTTCTGTGTCAGTATTTCTTCTTGTCTAACCGCCATTACATGTTTGGGGGCTTTCTATTATCTTTGGGGTTCTGCTCCGGGGCAGATAGCTTTCCTATTTCTATCTTTAGGTGTAATTAGTTTCTCAGGCTGTGACGAGGTGTCTAGGACCAACGTAGGAACGCTCCATGGTTGCCTCTAGTTGTGGTGGTTAGTCAGGGTACTGCAATCTCATAGTTTCCAACTGCTCTGGTGTATTGCCTTTTTACCTGCACTCCTCAGCTACCAAATCATAACAGGACGTTTTTGCTACGAATTTACACCTTTAATTAACCCTACAGGTGTGAAATTTTGCACACATAGACTGATGTAATTGTTTGTGCAAATCAGATAGCAAAGGACATGGTTAACCCTATGTACACCAAGTGTCATTTCATGTCGGGTTCTGCATTTTCACAAAAGCCGGCAATTGAAATAGCGGCTATTATACTATGTAGAAGTGTATGAACTATAAATATAAATATATATATATGTGTCACAAATTCAATGACATATATATATATATATAGGAGGTGTAAAATTGCTGAAAAAAAATGCGTGGGCTCCCGCCCTATTTTCGCAACCAGACAGACAAAGCCAGTGAATGGGGGCAGATAATAGCCCAGAGAGGGACCATTATTTTTGGCCCCCCCCCCTGGCTACTAACATCTGCCCCCAGACACCCCAGGAAAGACAAATCTATAATTAGATTCGCCCTTTCTGGCACTTTGCCCGTCTATTCCCATTGCCCTGTAGCGGTGGCGAATGGGTTAATATGGGGTTAAAGCCACCTTGCTATTGAAAGGTGACCTTAAGCCAGGTTAATAATTGAGAGCTGTCAATTAGACAACTATCAATTATTAATCCTATTGCATGAAATAAAAATAAAACACACACACTTTAATTAAAAATCATTTTAATGAAATAAAGACACATGTTTTTGACCATCTTTTATTTTACTGCAAAAACCATTTCCTGTAATAAAAATAAAATAAAAAAGCAAAATTATTCTTACCTATCCCATGCACAGTCAGGTCCCACGGTGTAATCCTTCAGAAAGGATTAATGTTTACTGCAGGGACCGCAGCTAATGCTGCAGCCTCACAGTAAACCCCCAAATGAATGAGTTCCTCTCCTGGCTGACAGGAGAGTAAAGGCTGGGTCTCACATAACGATACACCAGCGATCCCGACAACGATATGCACTTGTCAGGATCGCTGGTGTATCGCTACATGATCGCTGCTGAGCTGCCAAACAGGCAGCTCAGGCAGCGATCTGGGACAGCGACACTGCGGGTAACATCGCTTAAGGGCCCGTCTCACATAGCGATATCGCTACCGAGATCGCTGCTGAGTCACTAGTTTTGTGACGCAGCAGCGAGCTCACCAGCGATATCGCTGTGTGTGACATTCAGCGACGATCAGCCCCCCTGCCGGGTATCGCTGATCGTCGCTGAAATGTCAGGACCTTTTTTTGATCGCTGGTTTCCCGCTGACAGGCACGCATCGCTGCGTGTGACAGGCGGGAGACCAGCGATCCGCTGGTAACCAAGGTACACAGCGGGTTTCCAGGCGCGGGGCTGTGCCTAGAAACCCGCTGTGTACCTTGGATACCAGCGCCCTGATGCAGGGGAGCTGGTATCCAAGGTACACAGCGGGTTTCCAGGCACCGAGCAGCGCTTGGAAACCCGCTGTGTACCTTGGATACCAGCTCCCTGCATCAGGGCGCTGGTATCCAAGGTACACTGCGGGTAACTAAGCGATGTTACCCGCAGTGTCGCTGTCCCAGATCGCTGCCTGAGCTGCCTGTTTGGCAGCTCAGCAGCGATCATGTAGCGATACACCAGCGATCCTGACAAGTGCATATCGTTGTCGGGATCGCTGGTGTATCGTTATGTGAGACCCAGCCTTTAGTTACCCGCAGTGTACGTTGGATACCAGCGCCCTGATGCAGGGAGCTGGTAACCAAGGTACACAGCGGGTTTCCAAGCGCTGCGCGGTGCCTGAAAACCCGCTGTGTACCTTGGATACCAGCGGATCGCTGGTCTCCCGCCTGTCACACGCAGCGATGCGTGCCTGTCAGCGGGAAACCAGCGATCAAAAAAAGGTCCTGACATTTCAGCGACGATCAGCGATACCCGGCAGGGGGGCTGATCGTCGCTGAATGTCACACACAGCGATATCGCTGGTGAGCTCGCTGCTGCGTCACAAAACTAGTGACTCAGCAGCGATCTCGGTAGCGATATCGCTATGTGAGACGGGCCCTTAAGTGGAAAGCTTAATTGATTGCTTTCCACTTTCACTTCAGGTCAGCCAGGGACACAATCAGTGACGTCAGAGGGAACTGATTAACAAAAATAGGGGTTCCCTTCGAAAAAAAAATGGCGTGGGGTCCCCCCTATTTTTGTTAACCAGCCAGATGAAGCAGACCGCTGAGGCCTGGATTTTCAGGCTGTTAAGGAGCCAAGATTCATGGACCTTGCCAGCCTGATAATACCAGGCCACAGCAGTCTGCATATCTTGGCTGATTAACAAAAATAGGGGATCCCCTCGAAAAAAATTGGCGTGGGGTCCCCCCTATTTTTGTTAACCAGCCAGATGAAGCAGACCGCTGAGGCCTGGATTTTCAGGCTGTTAAGGAGCCAAGATCCATGGACCTTGCCAGCCTGATAATACCAGGCCACAGCAGTCTGCATATCTTGGCTGATTAACAAAAATAGGGGATCCCCTCGAAAAAAAATTGGCGTGGGGTCCCCCCTATTTTTGTTAACCAGCCAGATGAAGCAGACCGCTGAGGCCTGGTTTTTCAGGCTGGTAAGGATCCAATATCCATGGACCTTGCCAGCCTGATAATACCAGGCCACAGCAGTCTGCTTAGCTTGGCTGGTTAACAAAAATAGGGGATCCCCTCGAAAAAAAAACGGCGTAGGGGTCCCCCTATTTTTGTTAACCAGCCAAGTAAAATGCAGACTGCTGCGGCCTGGTATTAAAAGACTGTCAAGGCCCATGGATTTTGGCCCTCAACAGCCTGATAATACCAGGCTACAGCAGCCCCACATTTGGCGCATCAAAAGATGTGCCAATTGTGGCACTTTACCCGGCTCTTCCCACTTGCCCTGTAGCGGTGGCAAGCGGGGTAATAAGGGGTTAATGTCACCGTTGATTGCACGGTGACAATAAGCCCGGTTAATAATGGAGAGGCGTCAATAAGACACCGATCCATTATTAATCCCAAAGTTTTTAAATGTTTAAAAAAAAGACACAGCAAGAAAAAAGTATTTTAATGAAATAAAAGAGACAACACAGTTTTCATTTCTTTTATTACTCTCTCATTCCTGCGACGCCATCGATCTCCTGTAAAAAAAGAAAAAAAACAAACCAACAGTATACCACCTGTCCGACGCAGTCCATAGTAACGACTGTCCCACGACGATCCAGCTCTGCTACATCGGAATGACAGGCAGAGGCTGTCATCCCAACGCAGCACAGCTGATTACCTGCTTCCCCGGCGGTGACGTCATCGGACTGACTGCTTTACGGCCGGGATTACCCAGCAGTCACTGCAGTTATCGCGAGAAACTGCATGTGACCGCCGGGGAAAGATGATGGCGGCCATCAAGCAGTCCAGCCCGTGACCGCCGGAGATCTTCTGCCAGGTAAGTGCCGCTGACTCCTGACAGACCCGACCGACGGACACTGACAGTGACAGTGACAATCCCGATTCCGGTATCCGATATGACGAAAATATCGGTACTCGGAATCGGAATTCCGATACAGCCAATATCGGCCGATACCCGATATTTGCAGTATCGGAATGCTCAACACTAGTCCTACTCTAACCCTTAACATAAGCACACTAGCAGCAGATGGCTGATTCTCCTTTCTCTTCACCGCTCTCAAAGCGTCGGCACGCTTGCTCACTGAAACTACCTCAGTCGACTCAGTTCTGACCAGGCTGAAGTGGCTATCTTTCTCCACTATTACTGGACTCCACACAGTAAACTAAGTTCAAGCTGTAGTCTTTAGTCTTTCAATCACTGCTGTTCCCTTTCCTTCCTTCTTTCTTATGCTCTGTCTGAAGCAGCTATCAGGACCTTCCGTCTAACTGATCTGTGCACACTTCAAGAGCTAACCTTCCACGCTCCAGGGGAACTAACAGTCTGCCACGTTCTGAGGTAACTCTCCCTCTCAGCTCGTCTGAGGTAAAACCAACAACTAACTGCCGTCTCTCCACAACCCTTATATATATAGATACTCTTCAAGGGCTCCCTCTGGTGGCTCCGGTTAATAGTGAACGTGTGAATGAATATCAGGTGTGAGTGTGAATTTACCTTCTGTGCATCCTCCTGGGAACATGTGGCTCCAAGCGCAGCTGGGCTACACAACCGCATCACTCAGCTGAAACTGCCCTAACTAAGGTCACCAATGACCTACTAACTGCCAAGAGCAAGCGACACTACTCTGTCCTCCTTCTCCTGGACCTGTCTTCTGCCTTTGACACTGTGGACCATTCCCTCCTATTACAGATTCTCTCATCTCTTGGCACCACAGATTTGGCCCTATCCTGAATCTCGTCATATCTAACAGACCGGACATTCAGTGTCTCCCTCTCCCACACCACCTCCTCACCATGCCCCGTCTATCAGTGTTCCCCAAGGCTCAGTTCTAGGACCCCTACTCTTCTCCATCTACACCTTCGGCCTGGGACAGCTCATAGAATCCCACGGTTTGCAGTATCATCTCTACGCCGACGACACACAGATCTACCTATCTGGCCCTGACATCACCTCCTTCCTGACCAAAATCCCACAATGTCTGTCCGCTATTTCATCCTTCTTTTCTGCTCACTTTCTAAAACTGAACATGGACAAAACAAAATTAATAATCTTTCCCCATCTCACTTTGCCCCTCCACCAGACCTATCCATCAATGTCAATGGCTGCTCACTTTCCCCAGTCCCACATGTTCGGTGCCTCGGGGTGATCCTCGACTCTGCCCTCTCTTTCAAGCCACATATCCAAGCCCTTGCCTCCTCCTGCCGTCTCCAACTCAAAACTATTTCCCGTAGCCGTACATTCCTTGACCAAGAAACTGCAAAACCGCTAGTGCACTCCCTAATCATCTCACTCCTCGACTATTGCAACCTCCTAATCTCTGGCCTCCCCTCTAGCACTCTGGCACCACTCCAATCCATCCTACACACTAATCCACCTGTCTCCCTGTTATTTCCCTGCCTCTCCTCTATGCTAAGCTATTCACTGGCTTCCTATTGTCCAGAGGCTCCAGTTCAAAACCCTAACTATGACATACAAAGCCATCCACAACTTGTCTCCTCCATACATCTGTGACATGGTCTCCAGGTACTTACCTACACGCAACCTTTGATCCTCTCAAGATCTCCTTCTCTACTCCACTCTTATCTCTTATTCCCACAACCGCATACAAGACTTCTTCCGTGTTTCCCCTATACTCTGGAACTCTCTACCCCAACACATCAGACTCTTTCTTGCCTACCATGGAAACCTTCAAAAAGAACCTGAAGACCCACCTCTTCCGACAAGCCTACAACCTGCAGTAACCACCGATCCACCAAACCTCTGCACGACCAGCTCTACCCTCGCCTACTGTATCCTCACCCATCCCTTGTAGATTGTGAGCCCTCGAGGGCAGGGTCCTCTCTCATCCTGAACCAGTCGTGACTTGTATTGTTTAAGATTACTGTACTTGTATTTATTATGTATACCCTCCTCACATGTAAAGCACCATGGAATAAATGGCGCTATAATAATAAATAATAATAATACTCCGGATTCTGGAACTCTCTACCCCAACACATTAGGCTTTTGCCTACCACAGCAACCTTCAAAAGGAACCTGAAGACCCACCTCTTCTGTCAAGCCTGCAACCTGCAGTGATCCTCAATCCACTGACCCGCCGCACGACCAGTTCTACCCTCTCCTTGTGTATCCTCACCCATCGGCCGGGATCACACATGCGACGAAAACGTCTGTCGCTCACATGTGAAATCCCAGCTCTGGCGCCGGCACTCAGGAGTGGAGCGAGCGGCTGCATAGAAATACATGCAGCCGTGCACTCCACTCCCGAGTGCCGGCGCCAGAGCTGGGATTTCACATGCGAGCGACGGACGTTTTCGTCGCATGTGTGATCCCGGGTATCCCTGTAGACTGTGAGGCCTTGCGGGGAGGGTCCTCTCTCCTTCTAAACTTGTGTGTGCCTTGTTTTGCTCATGTCTATTGTACTTTTCTATATTTGCCCCTTTCACATGTAAAGCACCATGGAATACATCTCGCTTTAAAAATGTATAATAATAATAAACACTGTGGGAGACATAAAATATGGAAACATAATGATATCACTGTGGGGAGACAATGATATCACTGTGGGGGACATAATGATATCACTGTGGGGGGGAAATAATGATATCACTGTGGGGGGACATAATGATATCACTGTGGGGGACATAATGATATCACTGTGGGGGACATAATGATATCACTGTGGGGACATAATGATATCACTGTGGGGGACATAATGATATCACTGTGGGGGGACATAATGATATCACTGTGGGGGGGACATAATGATATCACTGTGGGGGGACATAATGATATCACTGTGGGGGACATAATGATATCACTGTGGGGGACATAATGATATCACTGTGGGGACATAATGATATCACTGTGGGGGACATAATGATATCATGTGGGGGACATAATGATATCACTGTGGGGGACATAATGATATCACTGTGGGGGACATAATGATATCACTGTGGGGGACTAATGATATCACTGGGGGGGACATAATGATATCACTGTGGGGGACATAATGATATCACTGTGGGGGACATAATGATATCACTGTGGGGGACATAATGATATCCTGTGGGGACATAGATATCACTGTGGGGACATATATATCACTGGGGGACATAATGATATCACTGTGGGGACATAATGATCACATGTGGGGGGACAAATGATATCACTGTGGGGGACATAATGATACACTGGGGACATAATGATATCACTGTGGGGACATAATGATATCACTGTGGGGACATAAGATATCACTGTGGGGGGACATAATGATATCACTGTGGGGGACATAATGATATCACTGTGGGGGACATAATGATATCACTGTGGGGACATAATGATATCACTGTGGGGGACATAATGATATCACTGTGGGGACATAATGATATCACTGTGGGGGACATAATGATATCACTGTGGGGGGACATAATTGGGATAATACTGTGGGGGACATAATGATATCACTGTGGGGGACAATATGACATAGATATCACTGTGGGGGGACATAATGATATACACTGTGGGGGACATAATGATATCACTGTGGGGGGACATAATGATATCACTGTGGGGGACATAATGAATACTAGTAGGTGGGACATAATGATATCACTGTGGGGGGACATAATGATATCACTGTGGGGGGACATAATGATATCACTGTGGGGGACATAATGATATCACTGTGGGGGACATAATGATATCACTGTGGGGGACATAATGATATCACTGTGGGGGACATAATGATATCACTGTGGGGAGACATAATGATATCACTGTGGGGGACATAATGATATCACTGTGGGGGACATAATGATATCACTGTGGGGGACAATAATGGAAATGATGGGGGCATAAATCGACTAATTGGGGACATAATGAATAATCACTGTGGGGGACATAATGATATCACGTGGGGGGACATAATGATATTCACTGTGGGGAATAATGATATCACTGTGGGGACATAATGATACACTGTGGGGACATAATGATATCACTGTGGGGACATAATGATATCACTGTGGGGGACATAATGATATCACTGTGGGGGACATAATGATATCACTGTGGTGGGGACATAATGATATCACTGTGGGGGGGACATAATATATCATGGGGGACATAATGATATCACTGTGGGGGGGACATAATGAAGATCACGTGGGGGACATAATGATATCACGTGGGGGGACATAATGATATCACTGTGGGGGAGACATAATGATATCACTGTGGGGGACATAATGATATCACTGGGGGACATAATGATATCACTGTGGGGGGACATAATGATATCACTGTGGGGGACATAATGATATCACTGTGGGGGGACATAATGATATCACTGTGGGGGAAAATGATATCACTGTGGGGGACATAAATGGGATAATCACTGTGGGGGACATAATGATATCACTGGGATGGGGGAATATGGGACAAATGATATCACTGTGGGGGACATAATGATATCACTGTGGGGGACATAATGATATCACTGGGGGGGACATAATGATATCACTGTGGGGGACATAATATATCACTGTGGGGGACATAAGATGATATCACTGTGGGGACATAAATGATAATCACTGTGGGGGACATAATGATATCACTGTGGGGACAATAATGATATCACTGTGGGGGATGCTAATGGACAATGAATCACTGTGGGGGACATAATGAATATCACTGTGGGGACAAATAATGATATACTGTGGGGGACATAATGATATCACTGTGGGGGACATAATGATATCACTGTGGGGGACATAAATGATACAAATAGTGGGGGACAAATATATACTGGGGGACAATGATATCACTGTGGGGGACATAATTGATATCACTGTGGGGAAATAATGATATCATGTGGGGGGACATAATGATATCACTGTGGGGGAATAATGAACATGTGGGGAATAAAGATATCACTGTGGGGGAATAATGATATCACTGTGGGGGACATAATGATATCACTGTGGGGACATAATGATATCACTGTGGGGGGACATAATGATATCACTGTGGGGGACATATAATGAATATATCACTGTGGGGGACATAATGATACACTGTGGGGACATAATGATATCACTGTGGGGACATAATGAATCACTGTGGGGGACATAATGATATCACTGTGGGGGACATAATGATATCACTGTGGGGGACATAATGATATCCTGTGGGGGGACATAATGATATCACTGTGGGGACATAAGTATCACTGTGGGGACATAATGATATCACTGTGGGGGACATAATGATATCACTGTGGGGGACATAATGATATCACTGTGGGGACATAATGATATCACTGTGGGGGGACATAATGATATCACTGTGGGGACATAATGATATCACTGTGGGGGACATAATGATATCACGTGGGGGACATAATGATAACTGTGGGGACATAATGATATCCTGGGGGGGACATAATATATCACTGTGGGGGACATAATGATATCACTGTGGGGGACATAATGAATCACTGTGGGGACATAATGATATCACTGGGGGGGACATAATGATATCCTGTGGGGGACATAATGATATCACTGTGGGGGGACATAATGATATCCTGTGGGAATAAGATATCACTGTGGGACATAATGATATCACTGTGGGGGACAAATGATATCACTGTGGGGGACATAATGATACACGGGGGACATAAGATATCACTGTGGGGACATAATGATATACTGTGGGGACATAATGATATCACTGGGGGACATATGATATCACTGTGGGGACATAATGATATCACTGGGACATAATGATACACTGTGGGACATAATGATATCACGTGGGGGACATAATATATCACTGTGGGGACATAATGATATCACTGTGGGGGACTAATGATATCACTGTGGGGACATAATGATATCACTGTGGGGGAATAATGATATCACTGTGGGGGCAAAATGATATCACTGTGGGGGACATAATGATATCACTGTGGGGACATAATGATATCACTGTGGGGACAAATGATATCCTGTGGGGGGACAATGATATCACTGTGGGGGACATAATGATATCACTGTGGGGGACATAATGATTGGGGGGACATAACATGAATCACTGTGGGGGACATTAATGGGGAAAATACTGGGGGGATAATGAATCACTGGGGGGGGATATATATACTGGGGGGGAAATAAATTCACTGGGGGGGAATAAATGTACAATGTAGGTGGGGATAATGAATCACTGTTGGGGGGACATAAGTATATCTGGGGGGACAAATATAATATGTGGGGGACAAATATATCTGGGGGCAATAATATGGGGGATAATATGTGGGGACAAATATCACTGGGGGGGACATAAGATATCACTGGGGGGACATAATGATATCTGTGGGGGACATTAATTATCAGGGGGACTAATGGGGAATATTGGGGGGACATAATGATATCACTGTGGGGGAAACATGAATGATATTAATTGGGGGGGCAATGATATCACTGTGGGGACATAATAAACATTGGGGGAATATATGTGGATATGAATGGGGGAAATAAATTCTGGGGGGGACATAATGACTTGGGGGGACAATAAATCACTGTGGGGGACATAATGATATCACTGGGGGACAATATTACGTGGGGGAATAATGATATCACTGGGGGGGAAATAAGTGAAATAATGTTAGGGGGGACATAATATTCATCGTGGGGAAAATGATATCAATGGGGGACATATTATATAGACATGTGGAATGATTCTGTGGGGGACAAATGAATCAATGTGGGGGGAAAATGAAATAATGTGGGGGGGAATAATATATCACTGTGGGGACAAATATTCACTGTGGGGGACATAATGATATCACTGTGGGGGGACTAAAATACCTGTGGGGGGACATAAACATTATGGGGGGACATAATGAATCACTGTGGGGGAAGAAGAAAATATCACTGTGGTACTAATCACTGTGGAAAATAACACTGTGGGAAGATAGTGGGACTATACATGTGGGGACAATATCAGGGGACATGACATGTGGGTGGACAAGATCACTGTGGGACATAATGATATCACTGTGGGGACATATGATCACTGGGGATAATGATATCACTGTGGGACATATGATACACTGTGGGGCAATGATACATGTGGGGACATAATGATACACTGTGGGACAATGAATCACTGTGGGGACATAATGAATCACTGTGGGGGGAATAAGATATCACTGGGGACAAATATACACTGGGACATAAGAATCACTGGGGGACTAATGATACACTGTGGGGACATAATACACGTGGGGACATAATGTACACTGTGGGAATAATGATATCACTGTGGGGACATAAGATATCACTGTGGGGACATATGATACACTGTGGGGGGACTAATATATCACGTGGGATAATGAATCACTGTGGGGAATAATGATACATGTGGGACAAATGATCACTGTGGGGATAATGATATCAGTGGGACATGATTTGTGGGGACATAGATATCACTGTGGGACATAAATATCACTGTGGGACATATGTATCCTGGGGGACATAATGATATCGTGGGAATAATGAATCAGTGGGGGAATAGAATATGGGGGAAAATCCTGTGGGGGAATAAGAATCCGTGGGGACATATGATCACGTGGGGACTAATATTCCTGGGACATAATGATATCCTGTGGGACATATGATTCACGTGGGGACATAAGATACACTGTGGGACATAATGATATCACTGTGGGGGCATAATGATATCACGTGGGGGACAAATGATATCACTGTGGGAATAATGATATCCTGTGGGACAAAGAACACTGGGGGACATAATTATTTGGGAAATCTGGGCATAATGATCACGTGGGACATGAACCTGGGGACAATGATATCACTGTGGGAAATGTACGTGGGGACATAATATATCACTGTGGGGGCATATGATCACTGTGGGACATAAGATCATGTGGGGATATGATCCTGGGGGGGACTAATTCCGGGGACTAGATACCTGTGGTCACTGTGGGGGCATAATGATATCACTGTGGGGACAAAGATATCACTGTGGGGGACATAATGATATCACTGTGGGGACATATGATATCACTGTGGGGACATAATGATACACTGGGGGACATAATGAATCACTGTGGGCATATGATATCACTGTGGGGGACAAATGATATCACTGTGGGACAAAGATATCACTGTGGGGACATAATGATATCACTGTGGGGACATAAAGATATCACTGTGGGGGACATAATGATATCACTGTGGGGGACATAATGATATCACTGTGGGGGACATAAATAATGAAATATATCACTGTGGGGGGACATAATGAATACACTGTGGGGGACATAATGATATCACTGTGGGGGAACATAATGATATCACTGTGGGAGACATAATGATATCACTGTGGGGGGGACATAATGATATCACTGTGGGGGGACATAATGATATCACTGTGGGGGGACATAATGATATCACTGTGGGGGACATAATGAAATCACTGTGGGGGACAAATGATATCACTGTGGGGGACATAATGATATCACTGGGGGGACATAAGATATCACTGGGGGACATAATGATATCACGTGGGGGGGGACATAATGATATCACTGTGGGGGACATAATGATATCACTGTGGGGGGACATAATGATATCACTGTGGGGGACATAATGATATCACTGTGGGGACATAATGATATCACTGTGGGGGACATAATGATATCACTGTGGGGGACATAATGATATCACTGTGGGGGGACATAATGATATCACTGTGGGGGACATAATGATATCACTGTGGGGGGGACATAATGATATCACTGTGGGGGACATAATGATATCACTGTGGGGGGACATAATGATATCACTGTGGGAGGACATAATGATATCACTGTGGGAGGACATAGTGATATCACTGGGGGGTACATAGTGATATCACTGTGGGGGACATAATGATATCACTGTGGGGGGACATAATGATATCACTGTGGGGGGACATAATGATATCACTGTGGGGGGGACATAATGATATCACTGTGGGGGGGACATAATGATATCACTGTGGGGGACATAATGATATCACTGTGGGGGGACATAATGATATCACTGTGGGGGGGACATAATGATATCACTGTGGGGAGACAATGATATCACTGTGGGGGGGACATAATGATATCACTGTGGGGGGACATAATGATATCACTGTGGGGGGACATAATGATATCACTGTGGGGGGGACATAATGATATCACTGTGGGGGGGACATAATGATATCACTGTGGGGGACATAATGATATCACTGTGGGGGGACATAATGATATCACTGTGGGAGGACATAATGATATCACTGGGGGGTACATAGTGATATCACTGTGGGGGACATAGTGATATCACTGTGGGGGGACATAATGATATCACTGTGGGGGGGACATAATGATATCACTGTGGGGGGACATAATGATATCACTGTGGGGGGGACATAATGATATCACTGTGGGGGACATAATGATATCACTGTGGGGGGACATAATGATATCACTGTGGGGGAGACATAATGATATCACTGTGAGGGGACATAATGGCAAGCACGGCACCGAATAGGGATCGAGCTTCTGACTGAGGAGCCCATATAGACTATAGCTTAAAATGAACTGTGTGCTGTGCTTCCCTCCTCCCGTCACTCCCCTCCCAGGTGATGCCATATAACGGACCCCACTGGCCAGCGGGGATGAGGGGGAAGGGGTCCGGCCACACCCTCAGGGGTTAAATTCTCATGCGAGGGTCGGACCCTTCCTCTTCCTCCCCCGGCTGGTCAGTGGAAGTCTTGTCCACCCTCCCTCCCTTGTAGATTCGAAGATTTGCCGTGCGGCCATTGTATTTAATGTTTTAAAAAAAAATAATAATAATAATTATCATTCTCATCACTTACAAAGTTTTTTGTTTGAATTCATTGTCACAGCAGTAGTATGGGGGGGCAACGGGTCGTAACCTCTCATCTGCCTGCCCGCCCACCGGCGGCGCCATGGGCCCTCGGCAGAGAGTCCGTTGCGGATCGTATTTGCCCCTCTCTGCTTATAGTCTACGCCCCATATGTCAAAGTCAAGGGCCACGCGGGCCAAATCCGGCCCGCGAATTGATTATCTATGGCCCCCTGGCAGGCGGGGCCCTGAGCAGGCGGGGGGGCCCACTCGCAGTCTGGCACCCCCGCGCCCGTTAGCGGAGGAGAGCGGTGTCAGCGCCGCCACTGGCCCCCCCCGCCTGCTCAGGGCCCCGGCATCAGCTGGCACAATACTTACCTCTCCCGTGCCTCTGCAGCCGCAGCTCCGGGCTCCAGGGGGCGCCGGCGCTTCCTCTCACAGCAGCGCCGCTGAATGACGTCATCATTCAGCGGCCGGCTGTGGCACAGAGCGCGGGGACGCTGAACAGGTAAGACGTCTCTGTGTGTGTGTATGTAGTGCGGTGCTTTGTGTGTGTATGTATGTGTGTGTGTGTATGTGTGTATATATGTATGGGAGAGAGTGCTTGTGTGCTGTCTGTGTGTGATGATGGCAGGCATTGCTGATAATGGGGAGGCATTGGTGATGGGGAGAAGATGATGATGGGCAGGCATTGCTGATAATGGGGAGGCATTGATGATGATGAGGAGAAGATGATGATAATGGGCAGGCATTGATGATGGGGAGAAGATGATGATGGGCAGACATTGATGATGATGGGGAGGAGATGATGATGGGCAGGCATTGCTGATAATGGGGAGGCATTGATGATGATGGGGAGAAGATGATGATGATGGGCAGGCATTGATGATGGGGAGAAGATGATGATGATGGGCAGACATTGATGATGATGGGGAGAAGATGATGATGGGCAGGCATTGCTGATAATGGGGAGGCATTGATGATGATGGGGAGAAGATGATGATAATGGGCAGGCATTGATGATAATGGGCAGGCATTGATGATGATGGGGAGGAGATGATGATGATGGGCAGGCATTGATGATAATGGGGAGGCCATGATGATGATGGGGAGGCAATCATGATGATAATGGGGAGTCTTTCCACAGCGCCCTTTCCTGAGCTGTAACAGTGCAGAACGCAGTACAGCGCAGAGGAGAGCTCCATAATTTGTATGGAGCATTATATGGGGACCAGTATCCTGTATGGAGCATTATATGGGGACCAGTATCCTGTATGGAGCATTATATTGGGTCCAGTATCCTGTATGGAGCATTATATTGGGTCCAGTATTCTGTATGGAGCATTATATGGGGACCAGTATCCTGTATGGAGCATTATATGGGGACCAGTATCCTGTATGGAGCATTATACGCGGACCAGTATTCTGTATGGAGCATTATATGTGGTCCAGTATTCTGTATGGAGCATTATTTTGGGTCCAGTATCCTGTATGGAGCATTATATTGGGTCCAGTATTCTGTATGGAGCATTATATGGGGACCAGTATTCTGTATGGAGCATTATATGGGGACCAGTATCCTGTATGGAGCATTATATGTGGTCCAGTATTCTGTATGGAGCATTATTTTGGGTCCAGTATCCTGTATGGAGCATTATATTGGGTCCAGTATTCTGTATGGAGCATTATATGGGGACCAGTATTCTGTATGGAGCATTATATGGGGACCAGTATCCTGTATGGAGCATTATACGGGGACCAGTATTCTGTATGGAGCATTATATGTGGTCCAGTATTCTGTATGGAGCATTATTTTGGGTCCAGTATTCTGTATGGAGCATTATATGGGGGGTGACATCCTGCATGGGGTATTATATGGGTGATGAGGGGGAGACTGTGGTGCCCATAATATTGTATGGAGGACTGTACTGTCCAGTCTGTACTGTGCGCTGTGAGGATTTGGCGGTTTTTGAGCTATTGTACAATTTACAATAGATATCATCATGTAATGGAAGAAGTGAAGTATTTGGCATTGTACTGTACCCATATTTCTCTGCTGTATCTGTGCATCATGAATCGTGGTCTGTGTTAAAGGGGCCCACTGAGGCTCTTTCGCCCGGGGCCCATAAAAACCTGGAGCCGGCCCTGGCACCAACACTACATTTCCCACAATGCACCGGTAGCAGGGCCGGCGTCAGTCCGGCCCTCGGCTTGTAGCAAATTTTTTTTTTTGGCCCTCGGTGTGTTTGACTTTGACATCCCTGGTCTACGCCCACCGGCGGCGCCGGGGGTTCTCAGCAGAGAGGCGGTTGCGGATCATATTTGCCCCTCCCTGCTTATAATTTAAATAAACTGTGACCGACCTGTTCAACCCATCCAGGCCTGTTGTGTTTTGTTGTTATGGGATTGGTGGGAGGCGGGGAAGCACCGCTACATACCTCCCAACTTTTGAAGATGGGAAAGAGGGACATATTTTAGACCACGCCCCAACCACACCCATTTCCCAACTAGTCACACCCATGTCCACGCCCCAACCACACCCATTCAGCACTGGTGATCACACTGACTGGTACTGAGGGCACAGTCGGGAACTGTGGTAACTGAGGGCAAAAGAAGAGACGAGTAAACAAGAACAGAAAGAGAGAAAAAAGAGAAACAGAAGAAAGGAGAGAGAAAGAAAGAGAGGGAAAGAAAAGAACAGAGAGAAAGAAAGAGAGAAAGAAAGAAAGAGAAAGAGGGAAAAACAAAGAAGAGAGAAAGAAAGAAAGAGGGGAAAGAAAGAACAGAGAGGGGAAGAAAGAAAGAGAGGAAAGAAAGAAAGAGGGAGAGAAAGAAAGAAGAAAGAGGGAAAGAAAGAAAGAGGAAAAAAAAAAAAAAAGAGAAAAAACAGAAGAGAGAAAGAAAGAACAGAGGGGAAAAGAAAGAAGAAGAGAGAGAAAAGAAAGACAGATGGGAAAGAAAGAAAGAGAAAGAGAAAGAGAGAAAAGAAAGAACAGAGAAAGAAAGAAAGAGAGGAAAAAGAACAGAGAGAAAGAGAAAGAAAGAGGGAAGAGAAAAGAAAGGGAAAGAAAGAGGAGAAAGAAAGAAAGAGAGAAAGAGAAAGAAAGGGAAGAAGAACAGAGGAGAAAAGAAAGAGGGGAAAGAAGAGAGAAAGAAAAAAAAACAAAGAAAGAAAGAGGGGAAAGAACAGAGAGAGAAAAGAAAGAGGGGAAAGAGAAGAAAGAAAAAAAGAAAAAGAAAGAAAGAGAGGAAAGAAAGAACAGAGATAGAAAGAAAGAGGGGAAAGAAAGAACAGAGAGAAAGAAAGAAAGAAAGAACAGAGAGAGAGAAAGAAACAGAGAAAGAAATAAAGATTCTATAAAGATACTATAGCAGCCCGGCTCCCATTGTAGTGCCCACCTGAGCCTCCCGATGCAGGACATATCATGATCCGCTCACATGGCCGACATCCCCGATTCCAAGGCGAGGACACGGTGATGGATCTGAAGCATTCTCTGAAGTGCCTCTATGGTTCCGTCACAATCTCCTCCCGAAATTACCTCATTTCCAGTCATCTTCCAGCATGTCACTTCTGGTGGAACATCACGTGCAAATTTTAAAGTGCTCCTCGGGGCTCTGGCATGTACTCCTGTGTCCACGGGAAAAGCTCCCGGCCGGGACAGCGGGGCAGACTCCCAAAATCGGGAGTGTCCCGCTGAATTCAGGACGGTTGGGAGGTATGAATGCTCCCCACCATACACCTTGTACACGCACGGCTCTGCACACCTCATACACACACGGTTCCGCTTTGTATGCCTCGTACACACACAGCTCAGCTCCGTCCACCTCGCACACACAAGGCTCCACTCAGTATACACAAGGCTCCACTCCGTACACCTTGTACACACGCAGCCACGCTTTGTACACCTTGTACACATACGACTCCACTCCGTAAACCTTGTACACATGCGGCTTTGCAGCATACACCTCGTACACACGCAGTTCTGCTCCGTACATCTCGTACACACGCGGCTCCGCTATATACACACAAGGCTCCACTCCATACACACACGGCTCTGCTCCGCTCTGTACACACACGGCTCAAGCACGGAGCCCTGTGTGTACGGAGCTGAGCGGCTCAGCTCCGTACACTTCACACACACAGGGCTCCGTTTCGTACACACACAGCACTGCTACATCCACCTCGTTCACACGGCTCCGCTCCGTAAACCTCGTACACACTACAGCACTACTACATCCACCTCGTACACACACGGCTCTGCTCTGTACACCTCGTACACTACATCACTGCTACAACCACCTCGTACACAAACGGCTCCACTCCGTACACCTCGTACACACATGGCTCCGCTCCGTATGTACACCTCGTACACACACGGCTCCGCTCCGTACACCTCGTACACATATGGCTCCGCTCCGTACACACACTCGTTACACACACAGGCTCCGCTCCATACACCTCGTACACACGGCTCCGCTCCGTACGTACACCTCGTACACACACGACTCCGCTCCGTACACCTCGTACACACACGGCTCGGCTCCGTACACCTCGTACACACACGGCTCCGCTCCGTACACCTCGTACACACATGGCTCCGCTCCGTACACACACGACTCCGCTCCGTTCACGGCTCCGCACACCTCGTACACACACTGCTCCGCTCTGTACACCTTGTACACACACGGCTCTGCTACATCCACACTGTAAACCCGAGTCCCGACCCCACACACACACACTTACCCTCATCCAACACCATGACAACATCACAGCAGAGGACACTGATCATGTGACCCCTGACTCCTCCCCTCCTGTGACCTCATCACAGGTCCTGTGGGCACAGGAGACTACAGCAATAGCAGCGTCATTGCTAGCTGCTGTGAGGCTAAGCTGTAAGAGACAGGGCAGGAAGGGGTGCATGGGGGCGTGGCGGCTCATCTCACTGCGGGACACATAGTGTCCTCAGCGGGACAGCGGGACTGGGGGGTCAGAATCGGGACTGTCCCGCTCAATCCGGGACAGTTGGGAGGTATGCAGTACCATGACAACCAGCACAGCAGAGTCCTGCATACACTGAGGGTGGCCCCTGATCATGTGACACCTGACTCCTCCCCTCCTGTGACCTCATCACAGGTCCTGTGCGCACAGAGCAGCAATATAAGAGCAACAGGAGCAGATGCAGGAGATAAGAATCTGCCGCCTCCGCTCTTCAGGGAGGGACCGCCTGAGGCAGAGAGCTCAACTCGCCTCATGGTAGGTGCGCCCCTGGGAATTGCTACTGAATGATTGCTGAAGACGCGGCGGCCATGTTCGGTGCACTGGGTACATAATTCTTGCACTGAAGAAAAGTAAATTGAAAGACTGTTACATTCTTTTTCCCATTTGTTTCCATAGCAACAGGTAAAATATATTCTTGTACCGTGTCCAGATATCTTTTAATGGTGAAATGAAAAGAGGGTAACAAATAGCAGTTTTCCAGACGCCTCTGGTCTCAGGTGTAGCCCAAAATGTGGAGCGCCACGTATTCTACAGCAGGACAGAATTGTGCAGTAATTAGACGAGTGACGGGACACAGAATGATGGGACAGGGTCATTAATATAGGAGGAGTTGAGCGACCCTTTAAAAATGGCTTGCGCCACATATATCAAGGCTGGATGATAAATGCGATGATCTGTAGGCTCTTCTGTGACTATAATTTCTGCAGTTTTCACCATTAAGGGTTATTCCCAAAACTCAAGTTTTCCCCTATCCTTGGGATTTGGATAACTGATCACTGGGGATCCTGAGATCAGGGCTCTGGAAGCCCAAGAATGGAGCTCAGATGAGTCCTGTACTGAAGAGAACGGACATGCACACGCTCGTCTCTGCTCCATTGTCTATGAACGTTTGAACGCAGCACTCGGCTATTCCAGCAGTCCTGTAGACAATGGAGCAGAGGCTGCGCACATGCACCTTCACTCCATTCAGGATGGACAGATCGGGACCCTGGGGTCTCAGCAGTCCGGCCCCCAGTGATCAGAAACTGATCCCTTCTACTACAGATCATAGATAATTTTCCATTGGGTTTTTTCCTTTCTGTGCGGCACTAATGTTAATATATGGGACAATTCAGATCAGTGAACCATAGAATGTTCAAGTTGTCAGGGACCCCTGGGGTCATCAGGACCTCCAGGGTCCTCGTGTCCACCTCCTGCTCAATGCAGGATTCACTAAATCATCCCAGACATGTCTGTCCAGCCTCTGTTTTGAAGACTTCCATTGAAGGAGAACTCACCACCTCTCGTGGCAGCCTGTTCCCCTCATTGATCACACTGTCAAAGTTTTTTTTTCTAATATCTAATCAGTATCTTCTCCCTTTCAGTTTCATTTCATTGCTTCTCATGTTTCCATGAGTAAATTAGAATAATGATGATCCCTCTACACTGTGACAGCCTTTCAGATATTTGTAGACCGCTATTACGTCTCCTCTTAACCTTCTTTTTTGCAAGCTAAACATTCCCATATTCTTTAACCATTCCTCATAGGACATACTTTTCTGAACTTGCTCCAGTTTGTGTTATCTTTTTTTATAATGTGGTGCCCAGAACTGGACACCGTATTCCAGATGAGGCTTGACCAAGGTGGAGTAGAGGGGGGTAATTACTTCACGTGACCTAGACTGTATGCTTCTGTTAATACATCCTAGAATCGCGTTTGCCTTTTTGCTGCTGCATCACACTGACTCCTGTGCAGTCTGTGATCTATTAGTATACCCAAGTCTTTTTCACACATGCAACCATGGTCCGGAGGGACGCGCCGCTCCTTCCATTTTCTAAAATTAAAATCCAGTGTATCAGATTGCTGAGGCCTGAGATCCAGAAGATGCCTCTCAGGGCACTACTCCCATCATCCCTGATCCCAGAAATCCCTCCATTATGCATATAACCCTGATGCTAAAAAAGTGTGCCCGCTATGTAAAATGTTCAGAAAACAAGAATACGATGGTCTGGAAATCTCTTATTGCCATATTCTATTCACTACAGAACATAGAAGACGTATTATTAGAAGTTGAACTTATTTATTTTTTTAAATAAAAATGGAAAAAACTTAACTAAATTGGCAGCAACCGATCTCAGAACAGTGGTAATGCCCCGGCCGTGTCCACCACCCACCATCGTGGAGCTGCCCCTCAGCTTACCACAGGCTGTACATGTCGGGGACAATTGCTGGAGTCTGGGCGGAGACTCTGTCCTTTTTTTTTTGTCTAATGTAGTATTGCTGAGACACCATTTTTGTGCCGGGGTGTTGGAACACAGCAGCATTAACCCTAGCCTACCTGGCTTTCTACAAGGCCTTCTTCATTACGTGACGCAGCTTTCTCTCACATTTGTGGATTGTTCACAGACAGTTTCTAGATTATTCCTGGGCCCATGCAATGATTCATTCCTGGATTTAGTGCAGTACGGCCTGAGGACCATTAAATCAGGAGCCTCCAATACTGACTTTTGGCGTTATGTGCTTTAGATGGGAATATCCACTTTTCTGAAATCATTCTGCAACCTCTAACCAGGGCCGGGACAAAGTATTTTGGTGTCCTAGGCAGATGAAGCCAATGGCGCCCCCTCAGCCCAAAGGAAAGGAATGGCTGAGAGTCTAAGGTAACAGGACCCCCAATACACGTCATCCCCCTTGCCCTCCAATGGGTTAGGTAACAGACCCTGATGACCACTTCCGCTAGAAATTTTACCTTTTTCACAAAAAATGTAAAAATAAATGGTGTACTTTAGGGATGTGACTTAACAGGGAGTAATTTCAAAGTTAGACACAGAATCAATCAATTTTTTTTTTGTGGATCATTTACACAATACAAGGGGAAAATAGCGAGATTCATCCCTGATGTCTTATATTTTAAATGTAGAATCAATGTAGGCTCCCCTGACCACCGGGTTTTTGTCACGTGCGCAACAGCATGGCAAATACTGCTTCTGATCGGCGGTAAAATCATTACTGCCAGTCAGAAAGTCGCAGTTCCCACATTGTCAAATGACAGCGTAAGCACTCAGCTGTGATATGAGGTATAAAGTTTACCTCTGGTCACTGGTGTCAGCTGATGGGACTACTGCTCCATTCAACTGCTTGCCGCTAATAACCGTGAGCAGGAGCGGCTGATGGGAGTATTCATCAGCTGGCGTCGGCGTTGTAAATAAATAATTAAAAGAAAAAGCTGGTGTGGGTTTTTGATAACCAGACAAGCAAAACTGACAGCTGGGGATTGCAACACTCAGCTGTCAGCATTGGCAAGGCTAGTTATCAAGAATAGAGGGGTCACCACGCTATTTTTTAAAATTATTTAAGTAAATAATTAAAAAAAGGCGTGGGTCCCCGCCATTTTTAACAGTGTGCCTTGCTAAAGTATATAGCTGGGGGCTGGTATTCTCAGGCTATTAAGTGGCCATGGATATTGGCTCCCCCAGCCTAAGGCTAAGTTCACACGTTGCGGAATTGCCGCGGAAATTTCCGCGGCAATCCCGCACTTCTCCCGCGGGAAATACGCACGTTTTTTATAAGCATATTCCCGCCAGAATAATAGCGTTTTGCAAGCGTAATTAGCTTGCAGAATGCTAGCGTTTTCCTAGCGATCTGTAGCATCGCTTGGAAAACTGATTGACAGGTTGGTCACACGAGTCAAACATAGTGTTTGACTCGTGTGACCAACTTTTTACTATTGATGCCTAGCCATCAATAGTAAAGAGATCTAATGTAAAAATAATAAAAAAAATAATAAATAATGATATTCTCACCTTCCGGCGGCCCCCGCAGCCTTCCCGCCTTCAGCGACGCTCCCGGCAACTCCGGTCCCAGGAGTGCTTTGCGACAAATCACCCCGATGACGTAGCATCACGCGAGACCGCTACGCCATCTGGGTGATTCTCGCAAAGCACTCCTGGGACCGGAAGTTACCGGGAGCATCGCTGAAGGCGGGAAAGCTGCGGGGGCCGCCGGAAGGTGAGAATATCATTATTTTTTATTTTAATTATTGTTTTACCAGGGATATGGTACCCAGGGCCTGGAGGAGAGTCTCCTCTCCTCCAGACCCTGGGTACCACCGCACATGAACCGCTTACATTCCGCAAAATTAATGAACATGTTGCTATTTTTTCCGCAAAGCAAAACATGTGGCCAAAACATGCGGAATCAATTAATATGTATAGGATGCTTAATGCTTGCGTTTTTATCGCGTTCCGGAAAATCGCGGAAAAACCGCGAAAAAAAAACGCAAAAATTCCTGAACGTGTGCACTTAGCCTAAAAATAGCAGCCCACAGCCCCAGAAAAGACCATCTATTAGATCTGGCGCTTTGCCTGGCTCTTCCCACTTGCCTGTTGCGGTGTCAAGTGGGGTTCATGTTTGTGGGGTTGCTGTCACCTTTGTATTGCCCGGTGACATCAAACCCACTGCTTAGTAATTGAGAGGCGTCTGACACACCTATCCATTACTAATCCTATAGTTATATGGTAAATAAAGACACAGCCAGAATAAAGTCCTTTATTAGAAATAACACAAAACTGTAATTTTTAAATAAATATAAACTAACAGTTATACTCCCCTAATGCTTATTCCACTGAATCCCTTGTCTCCTGTAATAAATTAAAAATTTAAAACAAGAATATTCCTCACCTGTCCACGAGTTCACCGGGAGAATTTCACTGTGCTGATTTTGAACTGCAGTGAATCTCCCTGAAGTTTCTGCTGCCATACTAAGGATTCATGTACTATCGATGGCTCTGGTGCTCTAATTATGTACTGATGATGATTTTGGCTTCCTATTCATGTAGTGATGATGATTCTGGTGATATATTCATCACCAGAATCATCATCACTACATGAATACAGCACTGGAACAACCATCACTACCTGAAGGTCACCAGAACTGGAATACATCACCAGAACCACCATCAGTTTTGTGCAAGCTGTATTTGTCGCATGACGGATGCAAAAACCATTCGACGTATCTCTTCATTTATAATGGGGATCTGTTTATTTTCTATTAGGGGATTTCCCAAATACTGGATACCTTATTTGAAACCAATTAGCCCCAATTATAGTTACACTTTATTAGTTTCCATAAGTATCCTTGGGTTCTGCATTTTAAAATAGAAGACGTCAGGGATGAATATCGCAATTTTTTTTTCTTTCCTCTGCATTGTGCAAATGGTCCACTAAAAATAATTCTGCATCTAACTTTGAAATTGCACTAGCTGTTAAGTCACACCTTTTTTTTTTTTTCTCAGCTCCATACACTTCGTACACACTGGGCTCCGTTTCGTACGCCCCGTACACACACAGCACTGCTACATCCACCTTGTACACACATGGCTCTGCTCCGTACACCTCGTACACACACGGCTCCGCTCCGGTACACCTCATACACACACGGCTCTGCTCCGTACACCTCGTACACACACGGCTCCGCTCCGGTACACCTCATACACACACGGCTCTGCTCCGTACACCTCGTACACACACGGCTCTGCTCCGTACACCTCGTACACACACGGCTCCGCTCCGGTACACCTCATACACACACGGCTCCGGTACACCTCACACACACAGTTCTGCTACATCCACACTGTAAACCCCTCCTGACCCGCACACATAAACTTACCTTCATCCAGCACCATGACAACCAGCACAGCAGAGACCTGCACACACGAGGAGTCTGAACATGTGACACTTAACTCCTCCCCTCCTGTGACCTCATCACAGGTCCTGTGCGCACAGAGAAGGACAGCTGTAAGAATCTGAAGTGGAGAAACAGGGAGGGTGAGGATAGGGTGCATGGGGGGCGTGGCGGCTTCGCTCACTGCGGGACACATAGTGTCCCAACCGGGACAGCGGGTGGAGGGTCAGAATCGGGACTGTCCCGCTCAATTCGGGACGGTTGGGAGGTATGCCGCTATACGCCACAAGGGTCTCTTCAGTCTGATATCACTGTGGGGGGACATAATGATATCACTGTGGGGAGGATATAATGATATCACTGTGGGGGACAGAATGATATCCTGTGGGGAGGATATAATGATATCACTGTGGGAGATATAATGATATCACTGTGGGGGACAGAATGATATCACTGTGGGGGGGACATAATGATATCACTGTGGGGGGAATAATGATATCACTGTGGAGGGGACATAATGATATCACTGTGGGGGGGACATAATGATATCACTGTGGGGGGACATAATGATATCACTGTGGGGGGAATAATGATATCACTGTGGGGGGACATAATGATATCACTGTGGGGACATAATGATATCACTGTGGGGGGGACATAATGATATCACTGTGGGGAGACATAATGATATCACTGTGGGGGACATAATGATATACTGTGGGGGACATAATGATATCACTGTGGGGGGGACATAATGATATCACTGTGGGGGGACATAATGATATCACTGTGGGGGGACATAATGATATCACTGTGGGGGACATAATGATATCACTGTGGGGGGGACATAATGATATCACTGTGGGGGGACATAATGATATCACTGTGGGGAAAATGATATCACTGTGGGGGGAATAATGATATCACTGTGGGGGGACATAATGATATCACTGTGGGGGGACATAATGATATCACTGTGGGGGGACATAATGATATCACTGTGGGGGACATAATGATATCACTGTGGGGGACATAATGATATCACTGTGGGGGGACATAATGATATCACTGTGGGGGGGACATAATGATATCACTGTGGGGGACATAATGATATCACTGTGGGGAGGAATAATGATATCACTGTGGGGACAAATGATATCACTGTGGGGGAATAATGATATCACTGTGGGGGGGACATAATGATATCACTGTGGGGGGGACATAATGATATCACTGTGGGGGGACATAATGATATCACTGTGGGGGACATAATGATATCACTGTGGGGGGACATAATGATATCACTGTGGGGGGGACATAATGATATCCTGTGGGGGACATAATGATATCACTGTGGGAGGATATAATGATATCACTGTGGGGGACATAATGATATCACTGTGGGGGACATAATGATATCCTGTGGGGGGACATAATGATATCACTGTGGGGGGGACATAATGATATCACTGTGGCGGACATAATGATATCACTGTGGGGGGACATAATGATATCTCTGTGGGGGGGACATAATGATATCACTGTGGGGGGAATAATGATATCACTGTGGGGGGGACATAATGATATCACTGTGGGGGAATAATGATATCACTGTGGGGACATAATGATATCACTGTGGGGGGACATAATGAATATCACTGTGGGGGGACATAATGATATCACTGTGGGGGGACATAATGATATCACTGTGGGGGACATAATGTATCACTGTGGGGGACATATGAATCACTGTGGGGGGGGCATAATGTATCATGTGGGGGGGAATAGTTCACTGTGGGGGGGGCAAAAGATATCCTGTGGGGGGGACATAATGATATCACTGTGGGGGGGAATAATGATATCAGTGGGGGAATAAGATATCACTTGGGGGGGGCTAATGTATCATGTGGGGGGCTAATGAATCAGTGGGGGGGAAAAATATATCACTGTGGGGGGACTAATTATATCCTGTGGGGGAATAATGTATCATGTGGGGGGGATATAATGTTCACTGTGGGGGGAAATTTATATCACTGTGGGGGGGAAAAAATGTTCCTGTGGGGGGACAATGATTCCCCGTGGGGGGAAAATGATATCACTGTGGGGGACATAATTACTTTTGGGGGGGGCATAATGAAACATGTGGGGGCTAAGATATCATGTGGGGGGGGACAAATATATCATGTGGGGGGACTAATTATCACTGTGGGGGGAAAAATGATATCCCTTTTGGGGGACATAAAAGTATCATGTGGGGGGACATAATGTTTTATGTGGGGGGAATAAGATTCACTGTGGGGGAAAAATGTATCCCCGTGGGGGGAATAATTTATATTTAATAAAAGAATATGTGGGAGCTTTAAAATTTTAAAAATAATTATAA
>JARQOD010000001.1:360626541-360785028 GCA_033576555.1 Oophaga sylvatica | reverse complement strand
CCAAAAAATAGTGTACAGAACAGTGTAAGACCCCGCAAAAAAAGGTGAAAGTAGCCTGAAATGCCAAAATTTTGGGTAGCCCACAAATTGATCAGGTGCCTGACGGAGATACAAAATGTTCAATATGAGTTCTGTATTTTTTAATTTTTTCCCCAAAATAGTGTAGAGATCATGTAAGACACAGCAGAAGAAGGTGAATGTAGGCCTGAAATGACACAATTTGTAACCCACAGATAGACCCAGGCGTCTGACAGAGATCCCAAAACTGTTCGATATGTGGCCTGTATTTTTTAAATATTTTAACCCAAAATAGTGTATAGAAATGGGGTAACAGACAGCAAATACAGTGGAATATAGCCCTGAATGCCACCATTTGTAGCCCACAGATAGATCAGGTGTCTGAAGGAGATACCAGACTGTTCAATATTTGGCTCAATTTTTTGTGTTTTATACAGAAAAATCTGATAGAATATAGAATTAAGGTAAACACAGCAAAAAAAGATGAATGTAGGCCTGAAATCCCACAATTTTCAGCCCACAGATAGATCAGCATCTGACCTAGATACCAACTGGTCAATATGTGGCCTGTATTTTTAAATTTTTTTTTCCCCCAAAATAGTGTAAGAACTAGAGTAAGACACAGCAAAAGAAGGTCATTGTACGCCTGAAATGCCACAATTTGTAGCACACAGATAGATCAGGCGTCTGATAGAGATTCCACACTGTTCAATATGTGGCTTGTGTTTTTTAATTTTTTACCCCAAAATAGTGTATAGAACTAGTGTAAGACACAGCAAAAGAAGGTGAATGTAGGCCTGAAATGTCACAATTTGCAGCACACATATAGATCAGGCATCTGACGGAGATTCCACAGTGTTCAGTATGTGGCCTGTATTTTTAATTTTTTTCCCCCAAAATAGTGTATAGAACTAGAGTAAGACACAGCAAAAGAAGGTCATTGTAGGCCGGAAATGCCACCATTTGTAGCCCACATTTAGATCAGACGTCTGACCGAGATACCAGACTGTTCAATATGTGGCCTGTATTTTTAAAATTTTTCCCCCAAAATAGTGTATAGAACTAGTGTAAGACACCGCAAAAGAAGGTGAATGTAGACTTGAAATGCCACAATTTGTAGAACATAGATAGATCACGCACCTGATGGAGATTCCGCACTGTTAAATATGTGGCCTGTATTTTAAAATTTTTCACCCCTAAATAGTGTATAGAACTAGCATAAGACACAGAAATAGAAGGTGATTGTAGGCCTGAAATGCCTCAAATTGTAGCCCACAGATAGATCAGGCGTCTGACGGAGATACCAGACTGTTCAATATCTGACCTGTATTTTTAAATTTTTACCCCAAAATAATGTAAAGAGCTAGTGTAAGACACTGCAAATGAAGGTGAATGTAGGCCTGAAATGGCACAATTTGTAGCCCACAGATAGATCAGGCATCTGACAGAGATACCAGACTGTTCAATATGTGGCCTGTATTTTTAAATTTTTTACCGCAAAATAGTGTATAGAACTAGTGTAAGACACAGCAAAAGAAGGTGAATATAGGCCTGATATGACATAATTTGTAGCCCACAGATAGATCATGCGTCTGACAGAGATACCAGACTGTTCAATATGTGGCCTGTATTTTTAAATATTTTACCCAAAATAGTGTATAGAAATAAGGTAACAGACAGCAAATACAGTGGAATATAGCCCTGAAATGCCACAATTTGTAGCCCTGACTTTTTATTACATTTTTTGGGAGGCAGAATTAGCAAAAAGCAGCAATTTAGTATTACTTTTTAATGTTGTTTGTTTTATGCCGTTCACCATGTGCTAAGTGATAAGGCAGCTTTATTCTTAGAGTTCATACGATTACAGCGATATCACATTTATGGTATATTGTTTTTTTATGCTCAGTCTCCGACATCTAATTGTTGTTTTTTCTACTGTTTATGTAGGAGTTTAACAATCTAGTGTTTGGCTCCCTCTAGTGACCAGTGTCATATTCGCAGTTATGTTTTCTTTCACTTTCAGCAAAAACCTTTTCCCTCCCTTTGCAATGCATGATGGTAGCTTAAGCAATGCATGATGGTAGCTTACCAATGTATTCTGGGAGCTTTCCCTCCATTTCCCTCCATTTTCCCTCAGCCTGCATCCAGGAAGCAGCTCATCTTTTCCTCTCCTCTTGCGATAGCATTGCCGGTATGTACTTACGTTCTCTCTAGTTAATTCCTGTCCTATATTAGCCCTGTCTAATCAGTCCTGCCACTGGTTGGGTATTAGTCCGCAAATGTTTATTCACAGTGTACTATGTATATGTAATTCTACTATGCCCGTGTACTGATTGTATGTATATTATGTTTGTATTATAGTTTCACCGCACGTATCAATATTTCAAGTTCAATAAAAGCACAGATTCAATCACAATCTCCTTATTGGACCCCGGTATATAAAGGTTTAGCTGTCTGTATAACTGCAATGACGTCTGCCTCATTCAGTGAGGACAGAACAGTGAAATGGCGGCCATCCAGCTAGTGGCGCCACCCAGAGGATACTAACAGGTACGAACGCACCTCACATCACTATCAGGATGACCCATCACCAGTATACTCTGCTGACAACCGGTTCACAACAGAATTTGCTAAGTTCTTCACACGACGTGATCTGGTTGCCAAGGGACTCATGAAATTCACTGACCAAGCTGAAGGTTACAGAGCTTGGAAAGCTTCCTTCCAAAATGTCACTAGAGACTTGGGGCTACAACACAGGGAAGAGATAGACCTCTTAGTCAAATACCTGGGGGAAGAGTCAGTCAAACACGCAGTAAGGATCAGAGACATTAATATAAACCGCCCTGAGACTGGCCTCAAAGAGATCTGGAAGAGGCTGGATGAGTGTTACGGCTCAGCAGAGGTAATAGAAAGAGCCTTGTTCAAAAGAATTAATGACTTTCCTAAAATATCTAACAAAGAGCTCCAGAAACTTAGAGAATTAAGTGACTTGCTAAAGGAAGTCCAAGTTGCCAAATATGAAGATGATCTACAAGGACTTGCATACCTTGACACAGCAAGAGGTGTTAACCCTATAGTCCAAAAGTTGCCCTACAATCTACAGGAGAGGTGGCTCACACATGGTTCCACGTACAAATACAAACACAGTGTTCCATTTCCTCCCTTCTCCGTTTTTGTAGACTTTGTACACCAACAAACGAGAATCAGAAACGATCCCAGCTTTGACTTTGCATTGTCATATGCCACACTGTCACCAACTGCAAACCCACGCAGAACGTCTGTGGCAGTGCACAAGACTTATGTTTCTTCTCCAGGTTCCAATTACAGGTCTGCTGGCTGCTCCCAATCAGAGAAAAAGGTGCAGGATCCTGACAAGCAGTGCCCACTCCATCAGAAGCCTCATCCCCTCCTGAAATGCAGAGTCTTCAGAGGAAAATCTATGCCAGATCGCAGAAGCTTCCTGAAAGAGAACGGTATCTGCTACAAGTGCTGCTCATCCACAACTCATCTCGCCAAGGATTGCAAGGTTAGTGTAAAATGCACAGAATGTGGCACCACAGATCATAACACTGCCCTACATCCTGGCCCAGCTCCATGGAGTACACAAAACACCCAGCTGACAGTTAGCATGGCGGGGAGGAAAGGAACACTGATGCAGCTACGCCAGAGATCACTTCACAATGTACTGAAGTCTGTAAAGGGACAATAGACAGTAGATCCTGTTCAAAAATATGCCTCGTCAGTGTACCCAAAGGGTCATAGAGACAAAGCTGTAAGACTGTATGCTATCTTGGATGATCATAGTAATCGATCCCTGGCTAGATCAACATTCTTTGATCTATTCAACATCAAAGGGCCAAGCACCCCCTACTCATTAAAGACGTGTGCAGGTACTGTGACAACAGCAGGTAGGAAAGCTACTGACTACCAAATTGAGTCCTATATCGCTGTTTGGCACCTTTTTGCGAACGACCTCGTTTGTGACGCATATGGGTTTAGCGTCACTGAATGGATCGCAATATCTGTAAGTTCTCTTTTGCGTCACAGAGAGGATCGCAGAAGTTGCAAAGCAGGCTAGCAGGACGCAGAGAGCAGGAGCGATGCTGGAAATTCCTATGAATCAGAAGCGCTCAGTACATGCTAATGACATCCTAACGACCGCCAAAGTCGTTAAAGAGATCGCTGACTGCTGATGAGTCGTTTATGAGATCTCCTGTTTGGCAGCTACTAGCGACCTAAAAGAATCTCACAAACGATCTCATTAGCTTGCGTCGTTATTGAGATCGCTAACGAGATCACTAAGTGTGGCAGTACCTTTAGACAGACAATTCTGCCTACCGCTACCTACGATCATCGAGTGTAATCAGATCCCAGACAACAGATCTGAAATATCTACGCCAGATGTGGCAATCCATCACGCTCACTTAAAACGCATAGCACACCTCATACCGGAACTCGACCATCAGGCCCAGAAAATTCTGCTGTTGGGGAGAGACATCCTGCAGGTTCATAAAGTGAGACGTCATATCAATGGACTCCACAATGCTCCCTATGCCCAAAAGCTAGACCTAGGATGAGTCATAATAGGAAACGTATGCTTGGGACGCATGCACGCCCCATCTTCTGTGACAAGCATACTGACAAATACATTGGAGAAAGGACGCCCATCTCTGTTTCAACCTTGTAACAATGAAATCCATGTCAGAGAGCTACCACATAGCATCCAACTGCCCAATCATCTAATAGACTTTACTCATGACAGCAGTATAGTGTCAGGAAGCTATGAGGATCAGTTAGGGTGCACAGTCTTCCAGAGAACTAAACAAGACAACCAAGTGGCAATGTCAGTAGAGGACAAGTTGTTCTTAGAGGTAATGGACAAGGGACTTGTTAAAGATGAGACCAACAGCTGGGTCGCACCTCTTCCCTTCAGAACTTGCAGACCACGTCTACCGAACAACAGACATCAAGCATTAAAGCGTTTCTCCTCTCTCAAACATAATCTGCAAAGGAAGCCAGAGATGAAAGATCACTTTTTCTCCTTCATGTCAAAGATCTTTGAGAATTGTCATGCAGAGCTAGCTCCCACTCTCAAAGACTCTGAAGAATGCTGGTTCCTACCCATATTTGGAGTATACCACCCTAAGAAACCAGGCCAAATTAGAGTGGTGTTTGACTCCAGTGCTAAGTTTGATGATATCTCCCTGAATGATATTCTACTGACAGGACCAGACCTCAATAACAAACTGCTGGAGTACTTATGCGTTTTCGTAAGGATTCCATCGCCTTCATAGCGGACATCCAGCAAATGTTCCATTGTTTCCTTGTGAGAGAGAGAGACAGGAACTTCCTAAGATTCTTCTGGTACAGAGACAATGATCCTGCTAAAGAAGTCACAGAGTATCGCATGAGAGTACACATCTTTGGCAACAGTCCTTCACCTGCAGTCGCCATTTATGGACTCAAAAGGTCGGCTCAAGAAGGAGAAACAGAATATGGACCAGATGTCAGACAATTCATAGAAAAAGACTTTTATGTTGACAACTGTCTGAAAGCCATGCCTTCAAATGAGACTGCCATCAGTCTTCTCAGGAGAGCCCAAGAGATGCTTGCTTGCTCGAACCTCAGGCTTCACAAAATAGCCTCAAACAGCCAAGAACTCATGGAAGCATTCCCTTCACAAGACTTATGTAACAGCCTCAGAGACTTGGACTTGGGGTCAGAACCCGCACCGATGCAACGCAGCCTCGGGCTTCTCTGGAATCTACAGTCAGACACTTTCACCTTCAAGGTCAGCCAAGAAGAAAAGCCTTTCACACGTAGAGGTGTCCTGTCCACCATCAACAGTCTGTATGATCCCTTGGGTTTCGCAGCTCCTGTCACTATACAAGGCAAGGCCTTACTAAGGGACTTAACCAAGGAATCATCCGACTGGGATGCACCTCTGCCACCTGATAAGAGAATACAGTGGGAAGGATGGAAGAACTCTTTAGCAGCCCTCATCAACCTGAATGTACCAAGACCATACACCCCTGTGCCGTCTACAGAAATACAAAGCCAAAAACTGTACGTGTTTGCAGATGCTTCTGTCAAAGCAATTGCCGCTGTCGCCTATCTCAAAACTGTAGACTCCAAATGTCAGAGCCATATTGGATTCGTTATGGGGAAAGCCAAACTTGCTCCACAGCCAGAGCACACTATACCCAGGTTAGAGCTTTGTGCTGCAGTCTTAGCCGTTGAATTGGCAGAGATCATCGCATCCGAGATGGATATCGACTTGACACAGGCCAAGTTCTACTCAGACAGCAAAGTAGTCCTTGGATATATCCACAATGAGACTAGGCGATTCTATGTTTGTCAACAACAGAGTGCTATGAATTAGGAGATCAGTACATCCAAAACAGTGGCATTACATACCCACAGACCAAAATCCTGCAGATCATGCAACTAGACCAGTTGACGCAAGTTGACTAGGAAGCACAACATGGCTCTCAGGACCAAAACTATTGTACGCTGAGGAACGTTTCCCAGACAGCTTTGAACTAGTAGGAGAGGGCTCAGATGCTGAAATCCGCCCTCAGGTGTCTACACTTCATACAACGACCTCTGCTATCCAGTTTGGATCTCACAGATTCATCAAATTTTCAAGTTGGAAGTCACTTATTCGAGCTATTACCTGCCTGACTCATGTAGCTCAATCGTTCAGTACCACCAGAGCTTGTGACACAGAAAAATGTAAAGGTTGGCATCTTTGTAAAAATACCTATGTTACCTCAGACTTGGAATTCTCCAGAAACCACATCATCCTCACTGTTCAAAGAGAAACCTACCCTGTAGAAATCCAATGTCTCATTAACAAAGCTCCAATACCAGAGAGCAATGCATTGAGGAAACTCGACCCATTCATAGACAACAATGGCCTGCTGAGAGTAGGAGGCCGACTCAAAGAAGCTAAAATGGAGTTCGAGGAGAAATTCCCTCTTATCCTCCCCGGAAAATGTCATGTTGCCTACTTAATTGTACAACACTATCACAATCTGGTCAAGCAACAAGGAAGATTATTTACAGAAGGAGCCATCAGAACTGCTGGCCTGTGGATTGTCGGTGCAAAGAGACTCTCAGTAGTGTCATCTACAAATGCATTAACTGCCGTAAGCTTCGTGGTTCGACTCAAACCCAAAAGATGGCTGACCTACCTGCAGATAGACTCAGTCCAGACCTTGGTCAGTCGTCACACGCCATACTAGAGGTGGACAAGCCAATAGTAAACGTTGGGCTGTCACGTTTACCTGTATGTCAATCAGAGCTGTCCACATAGAACTCATCGAGTCCCTTGACACTTCAAGCTTCATCAATGCTTTAAGATGTTTTATTGCCATCCGTGGTCCTATCAAGCACATACGTTCAGACAGAGGTACTAATTTCATTGGTGCAGCAAAAGAATTAGGAATGCCTTCAAATCTAGACTATAAGACTCTTGAGAAGTTCCTCAGTGACCAAAGTTGCACATGGTCATTCAACCCACCTCACTCTTCACACATGGGTGGATCATGGGAACGAATGATTGGTCTAGTACGAAGAATTCTTGACTCCACTCTCCTTCAGGAAGGAGCAGCGAGGCTTACCCACGAAAGCCTGACCACCTTCATGGCAGAAGCCACAGCCATAATCAATGCAAGACCCTTGGTTCCAGTCCCTAACGACCCCGAGGAGCCTTTGTTATTGACTCCAGCTATTCTCCTTACCCAGAAAACAGGACTATCCAGTGCCCCTCCAGGAGGATTTGATACCAAGGACCTCTACAAGCGCTAATGGAGACAGGTACAAAGCCTTGCAAATACTTTCTGGGACAGGTGGCGCAAACAGTATTTGTCCACCCTGCAGCCACGGGTGAAGTGGCAATCCACTAAGCCTAATCTAAGCATTGGTGACCTTGTTCTTGTGAAAGACTGCCAAGTTCACCGGAACCAGTGGCCATTTGGTCTAGTGACTGCAACATTCCGGAGTAAGGATGGCAACGTCTGCAAAGTTGAACTGAGGATGGCCAAAGGGAATGAACCTAAGACATTCTCCAGACCAGTATCCGAATTGGTCTTATTGTTGCCTTCGGAAGAAAGGGACAGTGACATCCGTTGATGCCAGACGGGGAGTGTTCTGTCTCCGACATCTAATTGTTGTTTTTTCTACTGTTTATGTAGGAGTTTAACAATCTAGTGTTTGGCTCGCTCTAGTGACCAGTGTCATATTCACAGTTATGTTTTTTTTCACTTTCAGCAAAATTCTTTTCCCTCCCTTTGCAATGCATGATGGTAGCTTAAGCAATGCATGATGGTAGCTTAAGCAATGCATGATGGTAGCTTAGCAATGTATTCTGGGAGCTTTCCCTCCATTTCCCTCCATTTTCCTTCAGCCTGCATCCAGGAAGCAGCTCATCTTTTCTTCTCCTCTTACGTTCTCTCTAGTTAATTCCTGTCCTATATTAGCCCTGTCTAATCAGTCCTGCCCCTGGTTAGGTATTAGTCCGCAAATGTTTATTCACAGTGTACTATGTATATGTAATTCTACTATGCCCGTGTACTGATTGTATGTATATTATGTTTGCATTATAGTTTCACCGCACGTATCAATATATCAAGTTCAATAAAAGCACAGATTCAATCACAATCTCCTTATTGGACCCCAGTATATAAAGGTTTAGCTGTCTGTATAACTACGACGTCTGCCTCATTCAGTGAGGACAGAACTGATGTTTTGCTGCTTTTAGGGTGAGTTTCCACGGTCAGGAAACGCTGCGTGTTTGGCGCTGTGCGCTGGCGCAGCGCCAAACACGCAGCGTCCAGATGTTACAGCATAGTGGAGGGGATTTCAAGGAATCCCGTCTCCACCATGCGTAACAATACGCAGGTGGCAAACCTGCGTAAACGGACATGCGGCGCGTCTTTTCAGACCGCAGCATGTCCTCGCGTATTGCGGCGACGGTGCGTCGCCGCAACAGAATTAACACAGGGCTATGTAGCCCTGCGCTCTTTCCGGAGGTGTTCCGGAGGTGTCCTGAACACCTCCGGAAAGATCGCGCGTCATAAAGGGGGCGGGGCTTAGACGGAGCGGAATTTCCGCTCCGTCCAAAGCGCTATGGTTCCGGACCGTGGAACCATAGCCTTAACAATGTTCTAGAAAAAAAAAATGTTTTTCCACAGCATTATTCTGACAGCTTTTTTTTATTTTTCTACTGATGGAGCTGAATGGGAACTTGTTTTTTGCGGGACAAGATGACATTTTCAGCTATGCTTTTTCTATTTACATATGTCTTTTTGATTGTGTTTTATTCTACATTTTGTGAAAAAACATAATTTTATGAAAGTGTATTTTTTATGATGTTCACTGAAGGAGGTTAAATAATGGGTTGTTCTGCAAGTGGTGGTATCAAATATGTGTAATTTTTTCACTTACCGTAATTTAATTTTTACATAAATATGCATTTTTTTGGCGTAATTTTTTGACATTTTATTTGTTAGTTTATTTTGTGTTTTTTAGATTTTTCATAAAAAATGAACTTTTTTTTACTTTTTTAGTTAGTCCTTTTATGGGACTTTAATTTTTACTTCCTTTCATAGAATCATAGAATGTTAGAGTTGAAAGGGACCTCCAGGGTCATCGTGTCCAACCCCTTGCTCAATGCAGGATTCACTAAACCATCTCAGACAGATGTCTGTCCAGCTTCTATTTGAAGACTTCCATTGAAGAAGAACTCACCACCTCTCGTGGCAGCCTGTTCCACTCATTGATCACCTTCACTGTCAAAAAGTTTTTTCTAATATCTAATCTGTATCTTCTCCCTTTCAGTTTCATTACAATGCTTCTCGTGTTTCCATGTACAAATAAGAATAAAGCGGATCCCTCTACACTGTGACATCCCTTCAGATATTTGTAGACAGCTTAAGTCTCCTCTTAACCTTCTTTTTTGCAAGCTGAACATTCCCAGATCCTTTCACCTTTCCTCATAGGACATACTTTGCAGTCATTTGATCACTGATAAAATAAACATGTAATAAACATGTACTTCAATGCATTATACCTGTCAGTATTACACTGAAAAAACGCTTTTTTGTACCATGCTTCCGCCATGGTCCAACAAGCCAACATAGCTGACAGGCCCAGAGGTCATTATTTGACCTACGGTTGCCATGACTACCATTGACAGCCCACGATTACTTTACAGGGGTGTCGATTGGGTGGGAGAGGGAGCCCCATCCCTCTCCTAGCCTTCAAATGCAGCATTCACTATTGTTTGTGGCATTCAGGGGTTAAGCAACCAAGGGCAGTGTGGGAACTGTCCCTGGCTGTGACAGCTGGAGCTCGGCTATAACAAGCCAGACGGTGATTGTACATGCACAACTTATATGCCCGCATGATTGCCATGATGTAACTGTACATCAATTTGCAGGAAGAGGTTAATGACAACAGTCCTCTGAGAAGAGTAACACATGATGATATGTAATAGAGGGGACCTATCAAATTAGTTATAAGTATGAATATCATATAATGTATATAGCCTAGATATAAGGCACTTCCAACAATAATCAAATCATACAAAAAACAAAGGAAGATATGTGCCATAAAATCAATACAATTTTATTATAAATAAAGAATAAAATCATTTACAAATATATGTTGTACATATGGGAACAAGAAATGCAAAATAAAGGCCTAAGGAGAAGGCAGGAGAGGTTTGAGAATATATGATATATCTAAATGTCTCACATAAAATGCATACACATAATATAAATGGAGAAGGATCAGAAAAAGTAGAACTTATATAAATAGCTTCCTGAGAAGGATTTCAGTAATAGATCCTAAAAAATATGATATAAAGAGACAAAGAGATTCTCTAAACCATTATTATAAGTAGCCAGTTATATACTCAGTATATCCTAAATTCCTAATGGCAGCAATGATAGTAGTCAGCATAGTTGCATAACATGACATCTGAACCAATAGTCAAAGTAATATAGGTATAAATAGTGCCAAGGAAAGAGTGAAGAGACAGTAAAAGTCACTGCTGGCAAAACAATACCATACCTTACAAGGCCGTGGCACCCCTGACGTGCGTTTCGCGGGTAGGCTTTTTCTCAAGGGAATGTGCATGTCTCTTTGTCTCTTTACATCATATTTTTTAGGATCTATTACTGAAAGACTTCTCAGGAAGCTATTGATATAAGTTCTACTTTTTCTGATTCTTCTCCATTTATACTATGTGTATGCATTTTATGTGAGACATTTAGATATATTATATATTCTCAAACCTCTCCTGCCTTCTCCTTAGGCCTTTATTTTGCATTTCTTGTCCCCATATGTACAACATATATTTGTAAATGATTTTATTCTTTATTTATAATAAAATTGTATTGATTTTATGGCACATAGATTCCTTTGTTTTCTTGTATGATTTAGTTATAAGTATGGCCTAACATTTTGACTGCATCAGATTTGATCTATAGGATAATATCAATTAGATTTTATTACAATCAAATGAGGAATATGTGTGTGCGGCCCGTGGGCAACTTCCAGCCCTCTTACTGTTCCAGTTTGGCCTGTGGATCGAAACAGCCGAAGAGCTGAAAAAGGGGCACATGAGCCACACAGTGCCCTCCCCCGCCCGACATCCATCCCCCACTGTCAGCGATATCCACGTGTTTCAGATTACCAAACAAATTTAAATATTAGACAAAGATAACACAAGTAAACACAAAATGCAGTTTTTAAATGAAGGTCTTTTGTTATTAAGGGAAAAAGAAATCAAAACCTACAGGTACCTGTTTGAAAAAGTGATTGCCCCTTACCCTCTTAAAACATAAATTAACTGTGGTTTATCATGTCTTTGGGAAGCTGAGATTAAATTCCCTAGCCACACCTTGGTTTGATTACTGCCATACCTGTTCTCAATCAAGAAATCACTTAAATAGGACCTGCCGGACAGAAACTGAAGTAGACTAAAAGATACTCAAAAGCTTGACATCATGCCACGGTCCAAAGAAATTCTGGAACAAATGAAAAACAAAGTAATTGAGATCTATCAGTCTGGAAAAGGCTATAAAGCCATTTATAAAGCTTAGGTACCCCAACAAACCATAATGGCAGCCATTATTCACAAATGGCAAAAACATGAAACAGTGGTGAAACTTCCCAGGAGTGGCCGGCTGACCAAGATTGCTCCAAGTGCGCAGCGACGACTCATCCAAGAGGTCACAAAAGATCCCACAACAACATCCAAGGAACTGCAGGCCTCACTTTCGTCACTTAAGGTTTGTATTCATGACTCCACTGGGAAGAGACTGGGCAAAAATGGGTTCCAAGATGAAAACCAGTGCTGAGCAGTAAGAGCATAAAAACTCTTCTCAGTTTTGCCAGAAAACACCTTGATGATCCTCAAGACTTTTGGGTGAATACTCTGTGGATTGACCAGACAAAAGTTTAATTTTTTGGAAAGTGTATGTCCCATTACATCTGGCATAGAAGTAACACAGCATTTAAGAAAAGGGACATAATTCCAACAGTAAAATATGGTGGTGGTAGTGTGATGGTCTGTGGCTCATTTCAGGACCTGGAAGACGTGCTGTGGAAAATGGAACCATGAAATCTGCTGTCTATCAAAAAATTCTGATGGAGAATGTCCGGCCATCTGTTTGTGACCTCAAGCTGAAGCGCACTTTGGTTATGCAGCAGGACAGTCCAAAACACACCAGCAAGTCCACCTTTGAATTGCTTAAGAAAAACAAAATTAAGGCTATGTGCACACGTTCAGAATTTTTCAAGTTTTTTAAGCGTTTTTGCGGCACTTTTCCGCTGCAAAAACGCTTAAAAAACGCATGCATTAAGCATCCTATTATTAGAATGCATTTCGCAATTTTTGTGCACATGCTGCGTTTTTTTCCACGAAAAAAATGCATCGCAGAAAAAAACGCAGCATTTTCATTCTTTTTCCGGAATCGCGGCAATTCCGCCGCCATAGGAATGAATTGAACCACTTACTTTCTGCATGTGGCTATGCCCATCATGCGGCGCAAAGTGAGCGGTTCATGTGAGGATGGTACCCAGGATCTGGAGGAGAGAAAAAACTCTCCTCCAGGCACTGGGTACCATATCCCTGGTAAAACAATAATTAAAATAATAAATCGTGATATTCTCACCTTCCGGCGGCCTCCACAACTTTCTCGGTCCTCAGCGACTCTCCTGGAAACTCCCATTCCCAGTGGTGCATAGCGACAATGACCCCAGATGACGTAGCGGTCTCGCGAGATGCTACGTCATCTGTGGTCATTGTCACTATGCATCCCTGGGAACGGGATTTGCCGGGAGCATCGCGAGGACCAGGAAGACTGCGGGGGCCGCCGGAAGGTGAGAATATCACAATTTATTATTATTTTTTATTATTTTTAACATTATATCTTTTTACTATTGATGCGTCATAGGCAGCATCAATAGTAAAAAGTTGGTCACACTAGTCAAACACTATGTTTGACTAGTGTGACCAACCTGTCAATCAGTTTTCCAAGCGATGCTACAGATTGCTTGGAAAACGCTAGCATTCTGCAAGCTAATTACTCTTGCAAAACGCTAGTTTTTAGCAGGAATACGCATACCTATAAAATGAGTATTTCCCGCGGCAGGGAGGTGCGGGATTGCGGGTGTGCACATAGCCTAAGACTTTGGAGTGGCCTAGTTAAAGTCCTGCCTTAATCTTAATTCTGCAAACATGAGTGGGCCAAAATTCCTCCAGAGCATTGTAAGAGACTCATTACCAGTTATTGCAAAAGCTTGACTTCAGTTGTTGCTGATAAGGCTGACCCAACCAGTTATTAGGTTTAAGGAGCAATCACTTTTTCACACAGAGCCCTGTAGGTTTGGATTTCATTTTCCCTTAATAATAAAGACCTTTATTTAAAAACTGCATTTTGTGTTTATTTCAAAACTGCATTTTGTGTTTACTTGTTTTATCTTTGTCTAATATTTAATTTTGTTTGGTGATATTCAACATTTATGTGTGACAAACATGCAAAAGAATAGGAACTCCGGAAGAGGGCATTTTTTCACACAACTGTATGTGGTATTTTTTCATGTGCATGGAATATTTTATGTACATAGGAGGCTATGTTGGGCTCATACTGTATATGGCAGGTTATGTGGTGCTCACAATGTATATTGGAGACTATGTGGGGCTCATACTCTATATTGGAGACTATATGGGGCTCACTGTATATGGAAGGATATATGGGGCTTATGTTGTATAGATGGAGGCTATGTGGGGGCTCAAGCTTCATATGGAAGGTTTATGACATATACTGTATGGGAGGCTATTTGTGGCTTTTGCTATATTTGGTAGGCAATGTGGAGCTCATACTGTATATTGGAGACTATGGCTTGTGCTGCATATGGGAGGCTATGTGGGGCTCATGCTGTATATAGGAGGTTATGTGGGGACTTATAATGTATATTGGAGGCTATGTAGAGGATCATACTGTTTATAGGAGACTATGCGTGGGCTCATGCTGTTTATGGGAGGGTTTCCTTCGGGTACTTCGGTTTCCACCCACACTCCAAAATATATTGATAGGGAGATTAGATTGTGAGCCACAATGGGGACAGTGCTATATTGTCTGTAAAGCTCTGTGGAATTAATGGTGCTATATAAGTGAGTAAAATAAATAAATAAATGAATATGGGAGGCCATGTGGGGCGGGGCTCATGCTGTAAACGGGAGGCTATGTTTGGGCTCATGCTGTATATGGAAGTCTATGTCGGGGTTCATGCTGTATATAGGAGGCTATTTGCGGGCTCATACTGCATATAGGAGGATATGTGAGGGCTCATCTTTATATAGGAGGCTATGTAGGGGCTCATACTGTATATAGGAGGCTGTGTGTGTGCTCTTATGGTATATAGGTGCTTTGTATGGGCTCATACTGTACATTATAAAGGGGGCTGTATGCAGGCTCATAAGGTATATAGGGGGATGTCAGCATATTTTATTCTGTTCTATGCAGTTATTTATTGGAGGTTGTTACTTCCTGCTTTTTGTCTCTGCACCCCACCCATCAGCCAGAGGGTGTTTATAATCAACTCTGGTTCCTTCCAGCTTACTTTAATGTACAAGTTTGTAACACAGGAGAGGCATGTTTGCTGAGTCGCACGTACCAGGGCTTTGGGGTACTCGGCACCGAGCCCGTTCACTTTACTGGGGATGTCACGGGTAGCGCAGCTCGGTCCGTTGCCCTGGGCGCTCACTAAAGGGGGATATTTACAGGGGATGATAGAAATGTTCGTGACGCCACCTGTGGTTCCTGGTCAGGGTGACCAGCGCTGCAGGGTAGATCCTCTGAGGGGTTGTTACTGGGCAGCAAGTTGTTAAGTCTCCCACAGGTGAGACTGATCCCTCGGAGTATATGGCGGTGCAGGGGTGAAGGAGCAATAATGCAGACACACACAAGACAGTCTCCTTCTGTACCTTTACTGATGATGAAGTTGCAGGCACGTCCCGGGAGGCCGTCAGGGTGGAGGATGCACGTCCAGTAATCACTGAGTAGGTGTAGGGCCTCCTTACGTCTACAGTCATGGCCAAAAGTTTTGAGAATGACACAAATATTATTTTTTACAAAGTCTACTGCTTCACTTTTTCTAATGGCAATTTGCATATACTCCAGAATGTTATAAAGAGTGATCAGCTTAACAGCAATTACTTGCAAAGTCAATATTTGGCTAGAAAATTAACTTTATCCCCCAAAACACATTTCAACATCATTGCAGCCCTGTCTTAAAAGGACCAGCTAACCTTTTTCAGTGATTGCTCCATTAACACAGGTGTGGGTGTTGATGAGGACATGGCTGGAGATCAATCTGTCATGATTAAGTAAGAATGACACCACTGGACACTTTAAAAGGAGGCTGGTGCTTGGCATCATTGTTTCTCTTCTGTTAAGAATGGTTATCTCTAAAGAAACACGTGCAGTCATCATTGCAATGCACAAAAATGGCCTAACAGGGAAGAGTATCGCAGCTAGAAAGATTGCACCTCAGTCAACAATCTATCGCATCATCAAGAACTTCAAGGAGAGAGGTTCCATTGTTGCCAAAAAGGCTCCAGGGCACCCAAGAAAGACCAGCAAGCACCAGGACTGTCTCTTAAAAGTGTTTCAGCTGCGGGATCGGGCTACCAGCAGTGCACAGCTTGCTCAGGAATGGCAGCAGGCAGGTGTGAGTGCATCTGCACGCACTGTGAGGCGGAGACTCTTGGAGCAAGGCCTGGTCTCAAGGAGGGCAGCAAAGAAGCCACTTCTCTCCAGAAAAAACATCATGGACAGACTGATATTCTGCAAAAGGTACAGGCAGTGGACTGCTGAGGACTGGGTAAAGTTATTTTCTCTGATGAATCCCCTTTTCGATTGTTTGGGACATCAGGAAAATGCCTCATTCGGAGAAGACAAGGTGAGCGCTACCACCAGTCTTGTGTCATGCCAACTGTTAAGCATCCTGAAACCATTCATGTGTGGGGTTGCTTCTCAGCCAAGGGAATCGGCTCTCTCACAGTCTTGCCTAAAAACACAGCCATGAATAAAGAATGGTACCAGAATGTCCTCCAAGAGCAACTTCTCTCAACCCTCCAAGAGCAGTTTGGCAATCAACTGTTGTGAATGGGTTTGAGATGAGTTCTGAGCAGAGGCTTCCTCTGGTGGTTACAAGCGGTGCTGGTCTGTCCAGTGAAGAATGTGAGGATTGGGAATCAGGTGTTACTGACTGGTCTTATATAAGGGAGTCACCTTCCCATCAGGGTTGCCGGTGATCAATTGTTCTGGTCTCAATCCTTGAATCCTGTTTCCCTTGTAGCCTGCTGTGTCGTGTCTGCATCTCCTGCTATCAGATAAGACATTTTCTTCTTTTTGTTTTTGTGCTAGATTTTTGCATTTTGTCCTGCACTTCTGTGGGGGCCTTCAGGGTCCCCTCTGGGGCTTTTGCCCTCTCAGTTTAGTTCAGCCACTGATGTTTGTACTTTTGCTTTTTACAGTTTTTTCAGTGGCTGCTGTTTTGATTTTGTTACACCAGAGAACTAATTTAGGTGGTAGAGGTCGTGTGATCTCAGGTGATTTTGAAATTAGTAGAGTTGGTGCTTTTCAGGGTTTTCTGGGATTGCAGTAAGTACCCTTCCTATCCTTTTCTATTTAGTTAGTTTGGGCCCCAGCGTTTGCTCATACTATTTTCTTTCTGTGTCAGTATTTCTTCTTGTCTAACCGCCATTACATGTTTGGGGGCTTTCTATTATCTTTGGGGTTCTGCTCCGGGGCAGATAGCTTTCCTATTTCTATCTTTAGGTGTAATTAGTTTCTCAGGCTGTGACGAGGCGTCTAGGACCAACGTAGGAACGCTCCACGGCTGCCTCTAGTTGTGGTGGTTAGTCAGGGTACTGCAATCTCATAGATTCCAACTGCTCTGGTGTATTGCCTTTTTACCTGCACTCCTCAGCTACCAAATCATAACAGTATCACCGGCCAAAAATTTAATATTGTATGGTACTCACAGAAGGGAAAAATATTGTGAAAGAAAAAAAAAAAAAAAAAAAGGTTGTCAGAGTTGTCAGAGATATTTTTCTGTTTGTTGCATTTTTTTTTTTTTTTCCCTCTGTATCTCTGGGTGCTGGGGAGGATCTTTTCTCTCAATGGAGTTTGCACAGTTGTCTGGCCGTGTGGATCAGCTTGCCACTGAGGTTCAGAGTATTGCTGCATATCTTGCTAGGTTGCCTGTTGTGGAACCTAGGATCCCATGCCAGATTTGTTTTTACGGGATCGAGCTAAGTTTCAGAATTTCAAAAATAATTGTAAATTGTTTTTTGCCTTAAAATCTAAGTCCTCAGGGAATGCAGCGCAGCAGGTTCAAATTGTCAACTCTCTCCTGCGCGGCGATCCTCAGGATTGGGCTTTTTCCCTGATACCTGGGGATCCTGTTTTGAGTGATGTTGATGCATTTTTTCAGGCTTTGGGGTTATTGTATGATGAGCCTAATGTCACTGATCAAGCTGAAAAAGCCTTGTTGGCATTAAATCAGGGGCTTGATGACGCTGAGTTATACTGTCAGAGATTCCGTAGGTGGGCAGTCCTGACCAAGTGGAATGACGACGCTTTGGCGGCCCTTTTGGCGGGTCTGTCAGATAATGTAAAAGATGTTATGGTGGATTCCCTGTCCCCTCTGGTCTCAATGATTCTATGTCATTAGCGATTCAAATTGACAGACGTTTGCGTGAGCGGAGAAGTATGCGTGGAATAGTGTTGCCTTGTGAACCTGCTTCTGAATCCATGCAGTGTGATAGAGTGGTGTCTGGGGCACAGCGTCATGAGTTTCGAAAGCGCAATGGGTTATGTTTCTACTGTGGTGATGCCTCTCATGCTATTTCAGTCTGCCCTAAGCGGGGAAGACGTTTTGCACGCTCAGTTGTCTTGGGTAATGTTCAGACTAAGTTTTTATTAACTGTCACTCTGATATGCTCTCTGTCCTCATTTTCTGCTCAGGCTTTCGTTGATTCTGGAGCGGCTATTAACCTGATGGATTATGATTTTGCTAAACGTTGTGGGTTTCCCTTGATACCCCTACAGAAGTCTATTCCCCTACTGGGGATCGATTCTACCCCTTTGGCTGAGAATAAACCTCAGTTCTCTACTCAGGTGATAATGAGGGTTGAACCTGATCACCAGGAGTGCTGCAAATTTTTGGTTCTGTATAATCTGCATGATATTATCGTACTGGGTTTCCCTTGGTTACAGTCTCATAATCCTGTTTTGGATTGGAAATCTGTGTCTGTAACCAGTTGGGGCTGCCAATGTGTTAATACCAACACTCCTGTTTTTTCTGACTCCCCCCAGGCTCAGGATGTTCCTGACTTTTTGATTGATTTTTCTGATGTGTTTAGCGAAAGTAAATCTGCATCCTTGCCTCCCCATAGGAGCTATGACTGCGCTATTGAATTAGTACGGGTAGTAAATTCCCTAAAGGTCGCCTTTTTAACTTGTCTGTACCTGAACATGACGCTATGCGGTCTTATATCAAGGAATCATTGGAGAAGGGTCATATCAGACCATCCTCTTCACCCTTAGGTGCCGGTTTTTTCTTTGTGGCCAAAAAGGATGGTTCATTAAGGCCGTGTATTGATTATCGTCTTTTGAACAATATTACTGTGAAATATCAATATCCGTTACCCTTGATTTCTGACCTGTTTTCCAGGGTGAAAAACGCTACTTGGTTTACCAAGCTTGACCTCAGGGGGGCGTATAACCTTATTCGCATTAAGCACGGGGATGAATGGAAGACGGCATTCAATACCCCTGAAGAGCATTTTGAGTACCTAGTGATGCCCTTTGGGCTCACTAATGCTCCTTCCGTCTTCCAGTCCTTCATGAATGACATTTTCAGGGATTTTGTGGACAAATTTCTGATTGTTTATTTGGATGATATCTTGATTTTTTCTAATGACTGGGACTCTCATGTGAAAAATGTTCCAACTGTATTCCAGATTTTGAGAGAGAATGCTCTGTATGTGAAGAGATCAAAGTGTCTTTTTGGCGTACAGAGGATCTCATTTCTGGGATTCATTTTGTCCCCATCTGTTATTGAAATGGACCCGGTCAAGGTTCAGGCCATCTGTGATTGGGTCCAACCTACTTCATTAAAGGCTCTTCAAAGATTTTTGGGTTTTGCCAATTTTTATCGTAAATTTATTGGTAATTTCTCGGTTATTGTTAAACCATTAACTGATTTGACCAAAAAGGGTTCTGATATGGTGAATTGGCCTCCTGAGGCAGTCTCTGCATTTCAGGAACTTAAGCAAAGATTCACTTCTGCTCCTGTTCTACGGCAGCCTGATGTTTCTCTGCCATTTCAGGTGGAGGTTGATGCCTCTGAAATTGGGGCAGGTGCCGTTTTGTCCCAAAAAGATCCAGAGACCTCTAAAAGTAACCCTTGTGCCTTTTTCTCTCGAAAATTTTCTCCTACTGAACGTAATTATGACGTGGGTAATCGGGAGTTATTGGCCATGAAGTGGGCTTTTGAAGAGTGGAGACATTGGCTGGAGGGAGCCAAACATCAGGTGGTGGTCCTTACGGACCATAAGAATCTGGTCTATCTGGAATCTGCCAAGCGACTCAATCCTAGACAGGCCAGGTGGGCCTTGTTTTTCACACGTTTTAATTTTGTGGTTTCCTTTCTTCCTGGCACTAAGAATGTTAAGGCGGATGCCCTCTCGAGGAGTTTCCTTGCGGACTCTCCTGAGTTATCTGATCCTTCTGTTATTTTGAAAGAGGGTGTAGTTCTTTCCGCCATCTCGCCCAATTTGAGACTTGCTCTGGAGGGGTGTCAGGAGGATAGGCCCGAGTGCTGCCCTGTTGGAAAATTGTTTGTCCCGGACCAGTGGAAAAAGAGTGTGATGTCTGAGATTCATTGTTCCGCATTGGCTGGGCATCCCGGAATTTTTGGTACCAGAGACTTGGTTAGTCGGTCCTTTTGGTGGCCTACCTTGTCTCGTGATGTCAGGGAATTTGTGCAGTCCTGCGGGACTTGCTCTCGCTCCAAGCCTTGCTCTCGCTCTAGTGGTTTGTTGATGCCATTGACTGTGCCCAAGAGACCATGGACCCATATCTCTATGGATTTCATTTCCGACCTTCCTCTTTCTCAGAGAATGACCACCATCTGGGTAATTTGTGATAGGTTTTCCAAAATGATACATCTTGTGCCATTACCTAAGTTGCCTTCCTCCTCTGAATTGGTGCCGTTGTTCCTTCAGCACGTGGTTCGTTTACACGGCATTCCTGAGAACATTGTGTCTGACAGAGGAGTCCAGTTTGTTTCCAGATTTTGGAGGACTTTTTGTTCTAAACTGGGTGTTCAATTGTCTTTCTCCTCGGCATTTCATCCTCAGACCAATGGTCAAACTGAGAGAACAAACCAGACATTGGAGACTTATCTAAGATGCTTTGTGTCTGCTGATCAGGATGACTGGGTCTCTTTTTTGCCTTTGGCTGAGTTTGCTCTTAATAATAGGGCTAGCTCTGCCACTTTGATGTCTCCATTTTTCTGTAATTCTGGGTTTCACCCTCGATTTTCTTCAGGACAGACGGAGTCTTCTGTCTGTCCAGGTGTTGACTCTGTTGTGGAGCGTATGCAACAGATTTGGGACCAGGTAGTGGAGAGGTTGTCCCTCTCTCAGGAGAAGGCCCAGCGGTTTGCTAACCGGCATAGGACTGATGGTCCTCGGTTTAAAGTAGGGGACTTGGTCTGGTTGTCCTCAAAAAATATTCCTATCAGAGTAGCATCTCCTAAATTTAAGCCTAGGTTCATTGGACCTTATAAGATCATGGAGATTATTAATCCTGTTTCTTTTCGTTTGCTTCTTCCAGGGACATTTAAGATCCATAACGTGTTCCACAAGTCCTTGTTGAAGAGGTTTGTTGAGCCAGTGGTTCCTGCTGCTGTGCCTCCTGACCCTGTTTTGGTTGAGGGCAATCTGGAGTATGTGGTTGAGAAAATATTAGATTCTCGTTTTTCTAGACGGAAACTCCAGTATTTGGTTAAATGGAGAGGTTATGGTCAGGAAGACAATTCTTGGGTGTTTGCTTCGGACATCCATGCTAGGAGACTTATCCGTGCGTATCATAGAACTCATCCTGACCGACCTGGTTGCTCAAATGAGGGTTTGGTGACCCCTCCTCAAGAGGGGGGGGGTACTGTTGTGAATGGGTTTGAGATGAGTTCTGAGCAGAGGCTTCCTCTGGTGGTTACAAGCGGTGCTGGTCTGTCCAGTGAAGATTGTAGATTGGGAATCAGGTGTTACTGACTGGTCTTATATAAGGGAGTCACCTTCCCATCAGGGTTGCCCGGTGATCAATTGTTCTGGTCTCAATCCTTGAATCCTGTTTCCCTTGTAGCCTGCTGTGTCGTGTCTGCATCTCCTGCTATCAGATAAGACATTTTCTTCTTTTTGTTTTTGTGCTAGATTTTTGCATTTTGTCCTGCACTTCTGTGGGGGCCTTCAGGGTCCCCTCCGGGGGCTTTTGCCCTCTCAGTTTAGTTCAGCCACTGATGTTTGTACTTTTGCTTTTTACAGTTTTTTCAGTGGCTGCTGTTTTGATTTTGTTACACCAGAGAACTAATTTAGGTGGTAGAGGTCGTGTGATCTCAGGTGATTTTGAAATTAGTAGAGTTGGTGCTTTTCAGGGTTTTCTGGGATTGCAGTAAGTACCCTTCCTATCCTTTTCTATTTAGTTAGTTTGGGCCCCAGCGTTTGCTCATACTATTTTCTTTCTGTGTCAGTATTTCTTCTTGTCTAACCGCCATTACATGTTTGGGGGCTTTCTATTATCTTTGGGGTTCTGCTCCGGGGCAGATAGCTTTCCTATTTCTATCTTTAGGTGTAATTAGTTTCTCAGGCTGTGACGAGGCGTCTAGGACCAACGTAGGAACGCTCCACGGCTGCCTCTAGTTGTGGTGGTTAGTCAGGGTACTGCAATCTCATAGATTCCAACTGCTCTGGTGTATTGCCTTTTTACCTGCACTCCTCAGCTACCAAATCATAACAATCAACAATGCCTTTTCCAGCATGATGGAGCACCTTGCCATAAAGCAAAGGTGATAACTAAATGGCTCAGGGAACAAAACATAAACTCCCCAGATCTTAATCCCATTGAGAACTTGTGGTCAATCATCAAGAGACGGGTGGACAAACAAAAACCTAAAAATTCTGACAAAATGAAAGCATTGATTGTGCAAGAATGGACTGCTATCAGTCAGGATTTTTGTCCAGAAGTTGATTGAGAGCATGCCAGGGAGAATTGCAGAGGTCCTGAAGAAGAAGGGTCAACACTGCAAATATTGACTTGCTGCATTAACTCATTCTAACTGTCAATATAAGCTTTTGTTACTCATATGTTTGCAATTATTATATTTCTGTCTGTGATAAAAACATCTGTCAAACACACATAAAAAACAGAGGGCAACAGATCATGAGAAAATATAATATTTGTGTCATTCTCAAAACTTTTGGCCATGACTGTATATGTGTGTGAGTTTCTAACTTGCATGAAACAAAGTTTAACTTCGTTCTCTTTGCTACGCCCGGCTGATCTTGTGGTGGAGCCTTCTCTTGGACAGAACTAAGTCTCCAATGGTTGCGCTGACCAGACTCCTGTTCTTCCTGACCCCGGTTACGTATCAGCACTGTTGGGCCCCTCTGTGACCTGAAGTCCAGCAGGGTCTCCGGTTTTTCCCACTAGCCGTGAAGGTTCTAGCAAGCTCGGACCCGGTGTCCGGTAGTGCAGAGTGGAGGTAAGCCATCATTGCTATTCATCCTCAGTCACTCTCTCTTTCCCTTTTCCACTTGCCTGTCGTCCTACTCACACCTTTAACATAAGCACAAGCAGCAGTAGATGTCAGCTTCCTTCTCTTCACCGCTCTCCAAGCGTCGGCACGCTCGCTCTCTAACAATACCTCAGTTGACTCGGTCTTACAAATACTGCAGTTCCCTTTCCTTCACTTCCTTCTTAGGCTCTGTCCGAAGTAGCTATCAGGACCTTCCGTCAGACTGATCTATGCTCACTTCGAGAGTCACTTTCCACTTCCCTAGGGAACTATCAGTCTGCACGTTCTGAGGTAACTTTCCTCTCAGCTCGTCTCTCTGAGGTACGACCAACGACTAGCTAACGTTCAGCTAGACTGCCTTCATCTCCCTGCTCTATCTCTCCACACCCTTATATAACTGCGTATTCTAAAGGGCTCCCTCTGGTGGTACCAGGAAAATGTGAAGTGTGAATGAATATCAGGTGATTGTGAATTACCTTTCATGCATCCTCCAGGGTAACATGTGGCACCAAGCGCAGCTGGGCTACACATCCCCCCCTAGTTAATATCAGCACTCCCGGGCTGAAAAAGAAAAACAATTTTTGATAACATCAACAAAACATAACTCATCCCTTGCGGGAGGTAAGGACACTTCAAACGTTACAATGTGTACAAATGGCAAATAGAAAATATCAAAATACTTTCACACAATAAATACAGAATTCTTGTGGAGGACCCGTACCAAACCTCCCACGGTGGTCCTGGGTGGGCTGCAGGACTTCTTTGCTGCAAACCTCACTCAAGGCCACACCATACGGGTTTTTCTTCTGAGGTAGAATGGCTTACTTAAAACCAAGATGGGGCACTGAGTGCCAACTATTTACAACACAGTTTTTGGGCTGGCAAAGTCCTCAGCCACGCAGTCCTTTAAAAGAACCACATTTCACATATCACATTACCCAACTGGGGTATACTACTTCAGCATGTAAACATTATCATCATATAACATTCTCAATAAAGTGCAATTCTCTTCATAACTTTGTACAGTTCAGTAAACCCTGTCTGGGTCCTACTGGTCTTCTTCAAATATGGTGGCACCTTCCACACCTGGGGCTGGAAGCATGCGGTGCGCTCTGGAACGCATCACTAAGAGATCGTGTCCTGCTACTAGTGTTTGAGTAGCTACAGTCCTCTTTTCAATTTTTACTTTGCGACTTCCTTGAGTCCTGACAGGTGCCTCTTCTAAGTACAGGTTTGGCTCAATAGGGGTTGCTGTTGCAGTCGCTACGCTCTGCAGCGTTTCCAATTGGGACGCAGGTGCACGCAGTGGCTCAGTTGGGGACGCACTAGCAATCGTTGCGCTCTGTTGCGTTGCAGAATAGGACGCAGGATAAGATGCAGGTGCGCAGAGTGGCTCAGTTGAGGGCGCATTTGCAGAATGGAACACAGGTGCGCGGCCGGGCGCTGATGTGGCTGGGGCCTGGGACGCTGAGACGCGGGGTGCGTTTCCGGCTTCAGGGACTGGGTCGCTGATTCGGGAGACGTTCAGGGCATACCACCCCTTAAGACCCCAATGCCGTGTGTAGGAGACTACATCCCCAATTAACAGATCCCGTCCCGGGTGCCCTTCTGGCAGGTGTGACTCTACATCTCTGCGATTTACAAATACCTCCTGGTACAGGCCTGGTTCGTGGATGAACCCCCAGCCTCCCTGGAGTTTGAAGTCTCTAATGGCCCCCTGGCGCCGCGGTTCCCGGAGCGTACCTTTGTCTCGCCTGACGTTCTCTTTGTCAGCAAGATCTTTCTCCCGGTACCTCTGGCGAAGCTGCTGCGCCTCTCGCTGCTCCTGCTGCTGTCGCTGCTCATGCTCCCGGCGTCGCCACTCGTTCTCCTTCTGGGCGGTGTATTCCACGTCGTCCAGGTACTCCATCTCCTCCCAGTCGATCTCCATCGCTTGCGGCTGGGTGTCTTCCGTCGTCGTCCCTACCGGGGGACTGCATTCCGCTGCTGCCTCTGGTTCCAGGCCTGGCTGGCATTTCGGTCCGGGCAGGGCCTCCTTCCCTCCCGCCGCGTCCTCGGCGGAGTCAGGATCAGCTCTTTTGGGGCCAGCCTCCGGTTCTTCCTCAGCCGCTGGTTCCAGTGGTGGCGCGGGTGGCATTTGCGCATCTTGAGGGGAGAGCAGTGGGTCCCACAGCAGCCGCTGTTTCAGGGCACGCCAGCTTTGCTCCATCGCCTCCATCTCTGCGCGGTGTCGGGCCATATCCCTCAGCGCCGTGTCCACCTCCTCCACACGGTACATCTTTTCTTCGTCCTCCCGACCTGGGGAAGGTTCAAGTACAGGCTGCACTTCTTCAGGGGAACGGGGTCTGCACACCGCCATTCCCCCCCACAGTGACTCCTGTCCTTCTGCCATCTCATGCCAGACCAGACTGTGCTTCCCATCTGGAACAATCTGGTCTTTTCCGTGGAGGCGGGACTTTCGCTTTCTCTTCTTAGCATAAAGGATGAAGAGGAGGCGGATCTCTCTTGCAGTGGGGCAGGCTCGGACATTATAATAGCACTTAGACAGGGCGCCCATCACTTTCGCGCCACAGGGGGGGGTACGCCCACGAATCCACGCCCACCTTCTTCACCAGCACCTCAGGCGCGAATATGGCGGCAAAATGGCGGAAAATGGCGCCAAAAATCAAACAACAGCAACACAGTCTTTTTGCATAAAACAGTCCACTTTAGGCACACAGGACTCACATATTGCGAGCTTCGGATCCTGTTCGTGACGCCAAGTTAGATGAGTCGCACGTACCAGGGCTTTGGGGTACTCGGCACCGAGCCCGTTCACTTTACTGGGGGATGTCACGGGTAGCGCAGCTCGGTCCGTTGCCCTGGGCGCTCACTAAAGGGGGATATTTACAGGGGATGATAGAAATGTTCGTGACGCCACCTGTGGTTCCTGGTCAGGGTGACCAGCGCTGCAGGGTAGATCCTCTGAGGGGTTGTTACTGGGCAGCAAGGTGTTAAGTCTCCCACAGGTGAGACTGATCCCTCGGAGTATATGGCGGTGCAGGGGTGAAGGAGCAATAATGCAGACACACACAAGACAGTCTCCTTCTGTACCTTTACTGATGATGAAGTTGCAGGCACGTCCCGGGAGGCCGTCAGGGTGGAGGATGCACGTCCAGTAATCACTGAGTAGGTGTAGGGCCTCCTTACGTCTATATATGTGTGAGTTTCTAACTTGCATGAAACAAAGTTTAACTCCGTTCTCTTCGCTACGCCCGGCTGATCTTGTGGTGGAGCCTTCTCTTGGACAGAACTAAGTCTCCAATGGTTGCGCTGACCAGACTCCTGTTCTTCCTGACCCCGGTTACGTATCAGCACTGTTGAGCCCCTCTGTGACCTGAAGTCTAGCAGGGTCTCTGGTTTTTCCCACTAGCCGTGAAGGTTCTAGCAAGCTCGGACCCGGTGTCCGGTAGTGCAGAGTGGAGGTAAGCCATCATTGCTATTCATCCTCAGTCACTCTCTCTTTCCCTTTTCCACTTGCTTGTCGTCCTACTCACACCTTTAACATAAGCACAAGCAGCAGTAGATGTCAGCTTCCTTCTCTTCACCGCTCTCCAAGCGTCGGCACGCTCGCTCTCTAACAATACCTCAGTTGACTCGGTCTTACAAATACTGCAGTTCCCTTTCCTTCACTTCCTTCTTAGGCTCTGTCCGAAGTAGCTATCAGGACCTTCCGTCAGACTGATCTATGCTCACTTCGAGAGTCACTTTCCACTTCCCTAGGGAACTATCAGTCTGCACGTTCTGAGGTAACTTTCCTCTCAGCTCGTCTCTCTGAGGTACGACCAATGACTAGCTAACGTTCAGCTAGACTGCCTTCATCTCCCTGCTCTATCTCTCCACACCCTTATATAACTGCGTATTCTAAAGGGCTCCCTCTGGTGGTACCAGGAAAATGTGAAGTGTGAATGAATATCAGGTGATTGTGAATTACCTTTCATGCATCCTCCAGGGTAACATGTGGCACCAAGCGCAGCTGGGCTACACATTTGCCCATTCACACTGTAGACTTTTATAGCACAAGAGAGGCATTTATTAGATGATAGGACCCATCAGAGAAGTTTCACCTTGTCGAGGTTGATTTGCTCACATGAATTGGTCAATTTATGCGCTAAGAACCTTCACTTTTGTAAGTAATTTTTAATTTTTTTTTTTTACTTTTTATTACAGTTTACTCAGCAATTATGATAGATTTTGTGTTTGTATATATATTGGTCTCTACAGAGTGCTGCTGCGTTCCACCTTTTAGCAAGTTATTTATTCATTGCAGTAGGCACCTGTTCATACTATATGGAGGTGCTGGTCAGGTTTTTTGTTCCATGCAGTCATACTGAATATAGCAGGCTATGTGGTGTTCACAATATATATTAGAGACTATGTGGGGCTCATACTGTATATTGGAGACTATGTGGGGCTCATACTGTATATTGGAGACTATATGGGGCTCATACTGTATATGGGAGGATATGTGGGGCTCATGCTGTATAGATGGAGGCTATGTGGGGGCTCAAGCTTCGTATGGGAGGTTCATGAAGTATATGGGGGTTATTTGGGGCTCATGCTATATTTGGGAGGCAATGTGGGCTCATACTGTATATTGGAGGCTATGTGGGGTCTCATGCTGTATGTAGGAGGCTATGTGGGGACTTATAATATATACAGGAAGCTATGTAGGTGGGGATCATACTGTTTATAGGAGACTATGCATGAGGTCATCCTGTTTATGCGAGGGTTTCCTTCGGGTACTTCGTTTTCCTCCCACACTCCAAAAACATATCGATAGGGAAATTAGATTGTGAACCACAATAGGGACAGTGCCAATAATGTCTGTAACGCGCTGAGGAATTAATGGTACTATATACAATGGGGGAAATAAGTATTTGATCCCTTAATGATTTTGTAAGTTTGCCCACTGACAAAGACATGAACAGTCTATAATTTTAAGGGTAGGTTAATTTTAACATTGAGAGATAGAATATCAAAAATAAAATCCAGAAAATCACATTGTATAAATGATATAAATGTATTTGCATTTTGCAGTGAGAAATAAGTATTTGTTCCCTCTGGAAAACAAGACTTAACACTTGGTGGCAAAACCCTTGTTGGAAAGCACAGCAGTCAGACGTTTTTTGTAGTTGATGATGAGGTTTGCGCATATGTCAGGTGGAATTTTGGTCCACACCTTTTTCAGATCATCTCTAAATCATTAAGATTTTGAGGCTGTCGCTTGGCAACTCGGAGCTTCAAGTGCCTTCATACGTTTTCTATGGGATTAAGGTCTGGAGACTGGCTAGGCCACTCCATGACCTTAATGTGCTTTTTTTTGAGCCACTCCTTTGTTGCCTTGGCTGTATGTTTTGGGTTATTCTCTTGCTGGAAGACCCAGCCACTACCCATTTGTGGCACCCCAGGAGTCTGGTTGCCTCCCTCACAGGGGGTGATGTCATGCCTGGAAGCAAGGATGGGGTCCCTTTACCAGGTAACACCAGCATCCAGCACTTTTCCTGACTCCAGACCAGAAGGGGGGGCTCTAACACCCGGTTTGAGGGGAGCTTCCCTATAAGTTCTGGCCTGGAGGCGGGGTTAGTCAGTGTTTTGAGAGAAGTCGAGTCTGAGAAGTGAGTGTGAGGGTTGAGGAGTGAAGTCGAGAAGAACCTGGGGAGTGGAGCTGCAACCAAGCTCGTCCCAGAACTGAGCGCTAGAAACCAGACACTGGAGTCTGTGGCTGTGTGGGTACTGAAGTCCCGGCAGCTGAATCCAGAGGGCAGCGGACTGCAGGTCTTCTGGCCCAGCTAACATCCGATGGCACAGCAGCATATGAGAGCCCGGAGCTGCCACGAGGAGCGACACCTGAAATAGGCTCAAGCTGCTTGCCATGTGGGTAACGTTTCATTTCAACCGCCAAACAGTGAGAGGAACTTGAGTGAGCTTAAAGCAGCAAGGACCAAAAAGGACAGTGCAGTAGGAAGGCCTCCGACCCCACCTGGCTAGGCGAACCCCAAATTGCTCAGGCTGCCCGGATCCCTGCTACCATCTGTTGTCAGTGCCCCGGACTGCACCTTCAACCATCAGTAAAGGTAGAGGAAACTACAGTACGTGTGTCTTCCAGTCATTTCTTGCCCCCTCAGTCATGCACTACAACCGTAGCCATCATTGACTTTTAACCCTTTAATTGCCCTGGGGCCTAGCTCTACCTGTGGGGAGCACAACAATCTCCGCTGCGTCACCATCGGCCCCAGCCGTCTCTCACAGTAGTGTCGGCCATATATAGCCAAACACCGCAGGTGGCATCATGTTCATTCCCCTGTAAACTACCCCCATTACATTTATTGCCATTTCACTGGACGCCAAGGTCCACGGACCGGGTCACTGCTGCCGTGACTTCCCCTGTAAGAACTGTCCGGTTTTGAGTGCCCCACGGCCCTGGTGGGCGCTTCACATTTTTAATGTCCTGGCAGAGGGAAGGAGGTTGTCACTCAGGATTTTACGGTACATGGCTCCATCCATCCTTCTATTGATGCAGTGAAGTAGTCCTGTGCCCTTAGCAGAGAAACACCGCCAAAACATGTTTCCACCTCTATGCTTGACACTGGGGACGGTGTTCTTTGGGTCATAGGCAGCATTTCTCTTCCTCCAAACACGGCGAGTTGAGTTAATGCCAAAAAGCTAATTTTTTTTCTCATCTGACCAGAGCACCTTCTCCAAATCACTCACAGAATCATCCAGGTGTTCATTGGCAAATTTCAAATGGGCCTGCACATGTGCCTTCTTGAGCAGGGGAACCTTGCGGGCACTGCAGGATTTTAATCCTTTATGGCGTAATGTGTTACCAATGGTTTTCTTGGTGACTGTGGTCCCAGCTGCCTTGAGCTCATTAACACGTTCACCCCATGTAGTTTTAGGCTGATCTCTCATCTTCCTCATGATCAAGGATACCCCACTAGGTGAGATTTTGCACGGTGCCCCAGATCTATGTCGATTGACAATCATTTTGTATTTCTTCCATTTTATTACTATTGCACCAACAGTTGTCTCCTTCTCACCCAGCGTCTTACTTATGGTTTTGTAGCCCATTCCAGCTTTGTGAAGGTCTATGATCTTGTCCCTGACATCCTCATAAAGCTCTTCGGTCTTGCCCATGTTGTAGAGGTTAGAGTCTGACTGATTAATTGAGTCTGTGGACAGGAGTCTTTTATAAAGGTGACTATGTAAGACAGCTGTCTTTAATGCAGGTAACGAGTTGATTAGCAGCTTCTAACTGGTCTGTAGGAGCCAGAACTCTTAATGGTTGGTAGGGGATCAAATACTTATTTCTCACTGCAAAATGCAAATAAATTTATATCATTTATACAATGTGATTTTCTGGATTTTATTTTTGATATTCTATCTCTCAATGTTAGAATTAACCTACCCTTAAAATTATAGACTGTTCATGTCTTTGTCAGTGGGCAAGCTTACAAAATCAGCAAGGGATCAAATACTTATTTTCCCCACTGTGAGTAAAATTAATAAATAAATGATTATGGGAGGCCATGTGGGGCTCATGCTGTGAATGGGAGGCTATGTTTGGGCTAATGCTGTATATGGAAGTCTATGTGGGGGTTCATGCTGTATGTAGGAGGCTATTTGCCGGCTCATACTGCATATAGAAGGCTATATGGAGACTCATACTGTATACAGGAGGCTGTGTGTGCTCTTATGGAATATAGGTGCTTTGTGTGGCTCATACATTATATAGGGTGGCTGTATGCAGGCTCATACGGTATATAGGGGATGTCAGCATACTTAATTCTGTTTAATATTACGTGATACAATTAATATGAATATAAAATATTTATAATTAATATGTTAATATTAATATTGAGCAGAATTTATTTTAGCCTATTGGTTTGGCCCTCCACAACAATCTGTCTTGTGGCACCTTGGGAAAATGAATTGCCCACCCCTCATCTAAATGATTCAAAATACTTACAGAAATGAATCCTAAAAAAGATCCCACCATTACACGAAAACAGATCAGGAAGGGACATGCCTTTGAGTTCTTGTTGGAATGTTAGTACAGTAGGATGCTTTCATAGGTTTGTGCCATTATATACTGCAATGACCTTGTGTCTGCTTTTCAATAAAAACAAAATAACTTTTTACATAGGAAGACTTAAAAAAAAGACACAAACATGGTGTCATTTGTACAATAAACAAGACAAATGGAATATTTTAATTCTCCAGAAACAAGATAATATGATTTTTTGTAATACATTGATTGCTTGCATGGTGTTCATCTACTGGCTTACAAATTGCACAAAGTTCTTAGGGAGTAAGTATCTTTGACAATTTCGTTATTGTGCCTTATGCAACAATCCATCAGTCATGAACTGCCGATACTCCTCACTGTAAGCTCTGAGGTAGAGCATTTGACTATACCAAATACATGAGCCAAACACTGTATCATCTGTCTCCCTCTGTTTTTGGCTGCATGTGGTTACATGGAGGCTGCAGGATGACCATCAGCTCACTTTTTCTCACCAGGGCAGATCTCAATTGATCCTTCATGCCTTCTATTTTCATCTCCAGTTCTTTCAGTTCCAGCTCCTTTGTGTTGCAGGGTTGTCCATTTTCACATAAACAATCCTTAGTATTTACAGTCTCTAAATTAAAATGCACCCTTTTCTCTTGGCGAATTGGGGTGCGACGCAGATTATTCCATACAGACTGGGTTTCTGCAGCTGATTCTTTCTGAAGGTTGCAGCTGAAGGGAACAAATAATTGTACAATTGTTAGCGGAAATGCTATACACATCAAGTAGAAAACTTTGGGCCCAAATCATATTTGAAGTTACTTTTTTTATTTTTTTTATAATCAATGACTTTTTTGTGCCAAAGTAATGGTGAATGTGGTTCATGTATTTTGTGAAAATTAAATTCTCTATTTTTATCTTTAACCTTTTCAGAGCAAAACCATGGCATGTTCCACAAGGACTGGGCCAAAATTTTAGCCATACATAAAATCACTACAGGTCCACATTTGGAACAAATTCTAGGACTTTTCAAAAGTCGCAAATGATGAATCAGGTGAAAAAATCTGGAAACAAGATTCACCAAGCATGCTGGAGTTATACCACAAATGCAACTCCAGGCACTGGTGTGCACCATGCGAGAAATGCTACTCCAGTCACTCAGAAGAGGAACCAAATTCATTAGGTGGCGTGCGCCTCTTATTGAATTTGGCACTCTCTACACGAGATAGATTAGTGTGCACTATGCCAGTCTTGATGAATTTGTCCCATAGAGTATAGTAAATACCACACCAAAAACTATTTTTTCCATTTGATTATGGTGGACTGAAAGGTATTCGGAGTCCAGTACTGCATATCTTCATATAATTAAAAGCTTACACTGTTGCAATATACTCATCAGATGCCAAGTAACATGGCATAAAATCACTGCTAAAATTGTTTGGCAAGAATTGTTCCTTTATCTATAAGCATAGTAGACCTGTGGCCATAGAAATGCTATTGAAAGGAAAATGCACACATTTACCAAGCAACAACACGTCTCATTATGCAAACTTATTTATTATTATGTAAGGACCTTCGGCTCGGTCTCGAGCTTTGGTGACTTGATGGATGAACTCACTGAAAGAAGATCGATCTTGTGCAAGCCTAGATAGGTCTACCAGGGTCTTCTTTGCCATTATCTGGATTGTATCAAGCCATTAGGTTGTTGGTGTTCCTCTTCATCTTGTTCCTTCTATTCTTTCAACTATGATGTCCTTTTCCAATGATTGCTTTCTTCGTATATGTTCAAAGAAGGCAAATCCTACCGTGTTTTTCTTGATCGAGTGAGATGTCTTGCTTGATTTGTTCCAAAATTGATTTGCTTGTTCTTCTTGCCATCCATGGTATTGTTAACATCTAGTGATGAGCGATTATACTTGTTGCTTGGGTTTTCCAAAGCATGCTCGGGTGGTCTCCGAGTATTTGGAAGTGCTCGGAGATTTAGTTTCTGTCACCGCAGCTGCATGATTTGCGGCTACTAGACAGCCTTAATACATCTGGGGATTGCCTGTTTGTTAGGGAATACCCACATGTATTCAGGCTGTCTAGCAGTCGTAAATCATGGAGCTGCGGTGACATAAACTAAATCTCCGAGCACTTCCAAATACTCGGAGAACACCCTAGCATACTCGGGAAAACCCGAACAATGAGTATACTCGCTCATCACAATTAACATCCTTCTCCAGCAAAACATTTAGAAGGCGACAATTCTTATTCTGTCTTGCTTCTTTATCGCCCAGGTTTCACATCCTTATATTACCTCAGAAAAGACCAAACTATGTATGAGCCGTGTCTTCCTCACTAATGTAATGTGCCTTGAACTGAAGACCATGTCCACTGACTTCATTGTTGTTTGCCCATAGCTATTCTCATATTGACTTCGGTGTCAAAGATGCATTTTTGAGTTATCATCGATCTGAGTAGTTTGAAGTCCTTAACAACTTCCAGTTCATCGCTGTCCATCTCAAATGTGTACCGGTCATACCTGGCAATAGTCAATATGTTTGTCTTCTTTGTGGTGAGTAGCAGTCCCATGGTCGAGCTTTTCATCTTGACTCTCCATTATAAGTCCTTCATCCCATCTAAGCTTGTTGCTAATAATGTTGTATTGTCTGCATATTCAAGAATGTTGATGATTCGTCCAGCAATTTTGACTTTTTTGGCAAGACAAGGCTTCCTGAAAATAGCTTCTACATATAAACTGAAGAGAAATGGTGACAGGATGCAGACTTGCCTGATGCCTCTCTTTGCTTTGAACCGTGCTGTGTTCTAGTGTCCCGTTTGGACTGTTGTTTCTTGGTCAATATAAAGGTTACTAATGAGGCTGATCAGATGGTTCGGCACACCCATATCTTTCATGGTAGTCCAAAGTTTCTGGTGATCAACAAAGTTGAAAGCTTTGCGGTAGCCGAAGTAGCAAAAATAAATCTTCTTGTTATAACCTTTGGCCTTTTCCATTATTTTCCATTATCCATCTAATGTAAACAATCATATTTCTTGCTCCTCTGCCTTTTCTGAATCTTGCCTGCTCCTTTGGCAGCTTTGTCAAAGTAAGGCTGTAACTGTTTTTGTAGGAAATTTAAGTAGTATTTTGTTAGCAAGAGGTAAGAGTTCAATAGCCCAATAGTTTCGACAATCGGTAGGAACTCCCTTCTTCATAATAGGCCATTCAACTGGGCCATTCACCAGTTATCCATTTCTGTTGACATAGGCATGTGATGACATCAACTGCTGCTTCAGAAGACTTTATTAGCTCTATTGGAACACTGTAGCATCCTGCCGCTTGACAGAAGCTTTATCCCAGCAATGACTTTCCTTGATCTGTTCTCACTCAGTTAGTTTGTTCCCATTGGTGTCTTTCAACATGCCCACCCTAGATTAAAACTTTTGTTGTATCTCTTTGATCTTTAGTTTTACCTTCCCAATTTTGCCGTACAGATGTTCTCTTTCTATCTCTGTACATATGTTTTTATAATAGTTCTTTGGCTACTCAAATGGCTCTCTTTAGTCTTATAGTGATGTTGTATGCATCCTGCTTCTTACCTTTTGCTATTTGTCTTTCTTTGATGATCTTTGGGGTATCTTCTGTTAACCATGGCTTCAGGTGTCTCTTGTGCCTCTTTTTTAGTGTCTTACTGGCTTCTTCATTAATAATAGTCTTTATATGTATCCATAATTCCTCGGTCTTTCTTTCATCCATGTCCAGTGATGTAAATCAGTTGTGCATACCGTTCCAAAACACTTCAGATAAGGTGGATCATATCGAAGTTGGAAATGATCTGCTGTCTAGTCCATTTGCGTACCTTGACTCTAATCTTCACTGTCAGAAAGAAGATCATGATCAGTTCCTCAAGCAGCTCATGGCCTTTTTTTTCATGGTTATGCCTCCTCGGCATCTGTTGTTGGTGAGTAGACTTGTATAACTGTGACATGGTTTGGCGCTTCTTGTAAGCATATCAAGATGACTTCCTCACTTACTTCATTGTACTTCAGGACAGTGCAGGACAATCTTCAATCTATATATATAAAATTGAATGTGTGTTTGTGTGTGTGTGTGTATCACCAACCAATCACGAAGCATCTTTCATTCCACCAGAGCTGTTTAAAAGTAGCTGAGCTGTGATTGGTTGCTATGAGCAACCGTTTTCTCACTCCACGAAAACACCTTAGCAGACACTGACTGGGTGGTTCTGACCTCAGGGTCTCTTAAAGGGATCATTGGTATGGAAGTGAGGGCAAATCCACTCTGCGATTTGGTACTGACCCCACGCCTCTCTTAAAGGGATCTACGGTGTGGAAGTTAGGGCAAATCCCTCAGTGCTCTGATTCTGAACCCAGGCCACTCTTAAAGGGATCATTGGTATGGAAGTCAGGGCAAATCCATCCAGCGGTTTGGTTCTGACACCAAGCCTCTCTTAAAGGGATCCCCGGTATGGAAGTCAGGGCAATTACCTTCAAATGCTCTGGTACTGACCCCAGGCCTCTATTAAAGGGATCATTGGTATGGAAGTTAGGGCAAATCCATCCAGCACTTTGGTTTTGACCCCAGGCCTCTCTTAAAGGGATCCCCAGTATGGAAGTTAGGACCGTTCCACTCAGCGCTGTGGTTCTGACCCTAGGCCCCTCTTAAAGGGATCCCCAGTATGGAAGTGAGGGCAAATCCACTCTACACTTTGGTTCTGACCCCAGGCCTCTCTTAAAGGGATCCCTGGTATGGAAGTTAGGGTAAATCCCTCTGCGCTCTGATTCTCACCCAGGCTTCTATTAAAGGGATCATTGGTATGGAAGTTAGGGCCATTCCACTCAGTGCTCTGGTTCTGACCCCAGGCTGATGGGATGATGTGGGATATTAGGGTAGTAGTCCGGTGGCTCTGACTGACGGGATGATGTGGGATATTAGGGGTAGTAGTCCGGGGCTTTGACGAGATGTGGGATATTAGTAGTCTGGTGTCTCTGGCTGACGGGATGATGTGGGATATTATGGATAGTAGTCCGGTGCTGTGACGGGATGATGTGGATATTAGGGGTAGTAGTCTGGTGGCTCTGGTTGACGGGATGTGGATATTAGGGGTAGTAGTCTGGTGGCTGTGACGGGATAATGTGGGATATTAGGGGTAGTAGTCCAGTGGCTCTGGCTGATGGGATGATGTGGGATATTAGGGTAGTAGTCTGGTGGCTGTGACGGGATAATGTGGGATATTAGGGTAGTAGTCCAGTGGCTTTGGCTGACGGGATGTGGGATATTAGGGGTAGTAGTCCGGTGGCTTTGACTGATGGGATGATGTGGAATATTAGGGTAGTAGTTTGGTGGCTCTGGCTGACGGGACAATGTGGTATATTAGGGGTAGTAGTCCAGTGGTTTTGGCTGACGGGATGTGAGATATTAGGGGTAGTAGTCCGGTGGCTTTGGCTGATGGCATGATGTGGAATATTAGGGTAGTAGACCGGTGGCTCTGGCTGACGGGATTGTGTGGGATATTATAGTGAATGTGGCTATGCGGAGTTGGCGGGGCTATACACTCAGCTTTATACAGTATATATATATTAGACATAATCATTATAATTTGTTATAACTAACCATAGTTAGTTACTATGCCCAGGCAGCGCCCGGCTCTTCAGCTAGTTTAGAATAAAAGTGACACAGTTTCCTCTTCGGTTATCGTTGCCAGAATAGTAGACCCAATGTTCATTTGACTGGGTTTGTCTGGACTGAGTCCATCTTAATTTGCTAATTCCAAGTAGGTCGACTCCTGTTCTGTCCATTTTGGCTTTGACGATGTCGAGTTTGTCTTGGTTCATGGTTCGAACATTCCAATTTCTGAACTTTATAATATCTCTACTGCTTTTGATTTTCAAACAAGTGATATCGGCACCAAGACATCCTTGAGACTTTGATCCTGGCGCATCATGAGCACTATCCATACTCATGTCAACCACCTGAACAGTAGCTTGTTGAGTGCCTTCCGACCTAGGGGTGCATCTTCCAGCAATATATCAAATTCCATTAGTTGTACTCTCTATCAAGTTTTCTTAGCATATTATGAAATTAGATTGTCAGGCCTTTCTTCTGTACTGTGATACTCATGAAGGAGCCACACTGAATCACCATTTTATGTTGTCAATACAATCCGCCTCATCGCGCAACATCCTGATACCGATGCTGGCTCTGGGCAGTATGCTTAGTCTGGCACCTAAAGGCTGGGTCTCACATAGCAATACACCAGCGATCCCGACAACGATCAGGATCGCTGGTGTATCACTACATTATCGCTGCTGAGCTGCCAAACAGGCAGCTCAGGCAGCGATCAGTACAAGCGACACTGCGGGTAACATCGCTTAGTTACCCGCAGTGTACCTTGGATACCAGCGCCCTGATGCACCCTGTTTAATATGTCCCTGACCAATTACCATTAGCCCTCTAGTATTTAGGGCAGCTCTACCCTGTAGATCTTGCCTGTGCAATGTGTTAACTCAGTTAGTGTTTTGCTACTGAGCTGCCAGGTCTTGCTCTGTGTTCTTCCATCTTTGGAGTCTTCACTCCTAGCTTTCTCTTGTACCTGTTTGTCCGCCATCCAGGAGGCAGAATATCCTGGTCTCTGTGCTCTTGCTTCTGACTTATCTTGTACTTGTCCTTGCCGCCCTCCAGGAGGCAGAATATCCTGGTCCCTGTGTCTTTGTCTCTGTACCTTGTCTTGTGTCATTTCCTTGTCTGAACTTTGTCCTACCTCTGTCTCTTAGTCTCCTTGCCTGTGGTTTTCTTACCTGCTGTGTTTTGCCTAGTATTCTCTCTGAATCTCTTTCTGCCTCTTGTCCGCACTCCTGCGGTACTGCTCTGTTCCGCTTTGCTCCTGCCACTGCAGAACCTCTTGCTGCAGGTCCTCCGCATACATTGCGGTTCCGTTTGCTTTGCTCCTGCCGCTGCAGAACCACTTGCTGCAGCTCCTCTCCGCATACCTTGCGGTGCCGCTGCAGAACCTCTAGCTGCTCTACAGCCCTTCTCTGCAGCCTTGCGGTTCTCCTCCTGTGTGAACAGGTCTCTACCTGTTCTTCCATACACCATTTCTTCCAGTCAGTTCCAGTATCTACATTTGCTGTGTGAACAGGTCTCTACCTGTTTCTCCATACACCATTCCTTCCAGTGAGTTCCAGTACCTGCATCTGCTGTGTGAACAGGTCTCCTTTTTCTCCATACACCATTCCATCCAGTCAGTATCAGTACCTGCATTTGCAGTGTGAACCTGTTCCTCCATACACCATTCCTTCCAGTCAGTTCCAGTATCTGCATTTGCTATGTGAACAGGGCCCGCCAGCCCTGTGTCTCATCCGTGCCTGCCAGCCCTGTGTCTCATCCGTGCCTGCCAGCCCTGTGTGTCATCCGGACCTGCCAGCCCTGTGTGTCATCCATGCCTGCCAACCCTGTGTCTCATCCTTGCCTGCCAGCCCTGTGTCTCAGCCGTGCCTGCCTGCCCTGTGTCTCAGCCGTGCCTGCCTGCCCTGTGTCTCAGCGGTGCCTGTCTGCCAGTGTCTCAGCCGTGTCACAGTCTCCCCAAGTGGGATCAGCAGCCACAACCAGACACCACCCTTGAGTGGCACCTGGCAACAGCCTGCCGCACAAGCCTGATCTCACCATCAGAGGCTCCAGTGAAGATCAAGGCAGCTGTCCTAGTCACGCCCCTTCCAGGGTAGTCTGGTTTGTGGCACAGTGGGGCCATAACCCCCTTGCTCACGCCCACCAGCCAGGGCGTGAGCGTGACAATTAGCCCTATAAATTGCTCCATACAGTATAATGGGCCCTATATAATGTTCCATACAGTGTAATGGCCTCATATTATTCTCATACATAAAAAAAAATCAAATACCTGTCTCGTTCCCCTCTGCTCTGGTCTCTTCAGCGTCTTCTGACTCTCTTCACTGCTCAGCACAGAGGGCGTGCTGTACTGACATCATCACGCCCTCTGCCCTGAGACATCACAAAGAGTCAGAAGATGCTGAATAGACTGGAGCAGTGGGGAATAGGGAGAGGTGAATATTTGAGGGGGAATGGTGCCATCACTGGCACAGGGCTCTTCCAACTCACGGGCCTCATAACCTGTGAGTGTACCTGATTGCAAGGGGGCCCCATTTGTCCAGGGCCCCAGCACTTGCCTGGGTGCGCCAGGTGGTGACACTGTTTCAGGCATTGTGGCTGCTGCCGGGTACTGCACATCCAGCCCCTATTGATTTAACTTGTTCACGATGAGGCCAATTTCTGCTTTTGAGTTTTGATTTTTCCTCCCCTTTTATCGAGAGCCATAACTCTATAGAGTTGATGGAGCTGAAATGTGCAGCCCCATAACTTGTTAGTTCCAGCCACCGCTGACACTGAGAAAAGCTGATCGGTGGGTGTGCCGATGTCGCACCCTCACTGATCAGATACTAATTAATTATCCTAAGGATAGGTCATCAATGTTAATGTAGTGGACACCCTCGTTAACACTTTCATTCAAAATCATATCATGCCTATTTGACATGATGAAACAACGGTGACACTACTAGTTGCAATAGAGCATTACAGGAATAAGTACTTTTGCATTTAGTCGAGTATGACTATTAATTTTCTTCTCTATCTAGAGACATAATAGATAAAAACCTACCATTTGTCAGGTTTTGGGAGCTTCACATCTTGGTCTTCACTAGCCATGTTCAAAGCCCAATGTATTCTCTGTGAATAAGAACAACAAATACATAATCGCACAGAAAGGTGTTTTTTTTTCTAAAAATTTTATTTTATTGCTAAGTTATCCACCAACCATGTGCTACAACATTATCATAATACAAAAAGTGTATATATAAAATGTTACTGATATTAACTACTTCACCCAGAAGACTGTTTTCACCTTCCAATTTAATTTTCCAATTACGACCAGTGTCACTTTGAGGTAATAACTAGTGATGAGTGAATTTCTTCTAAAAATGATCGCTAAACATAAATTCTTTACGAATATGGCACATTCGGATTCATGATCGGAAACACAAACAAAATTTTATAAAATCGGAAAAAATTGGAAACATTCAGTAAAAAGTGCGGGAATATATTTGCGTTGCCACTAAAGTATTTTGAGCACTCTGGCTATGATAATGGTGGTGTATGATGAGCATGGGGCACGTGTTTGATGAGGGTAGGGGGTTGGCAGTGCTCAGAGAAGTAGGGTCCTTTGTTTTTTTCTAACTTTGTGTGTGCACATTGCGGCTAGCCAATCAGAGTGCAGGAAACATCCACAATGTCCTGACACAATGGCCTGGGTCATTGGCTGCTGAAATCACATTGTTTTAGCGCCACTTTGACATTGTAACAGGATAGAGAGGCTGCTCCTGACACAGGGACTGTTTGCTGATAGATTTTAGATAGTTATCAAGGAGGTTGTTTCTAAAGGGTATGCCACACTAAGCGAGATCGCTAACGAGATCGCTACTGCATCACCATTTATGACGCAGTAGCGATCTCGTTACCGACTTAGCTGTGTGTGACATGTAGCAGCGATGTGGCCCCAGCTGAGATGTCATTGATCGCTTATGAACGTTCTGAGCCGTTTTTTGGTAGTTGGTGTACCGCTGGTGAGCCTGAATAGCTGAGTGTTGACACCCTTTATGAACGACTTCACCAGCATCGCAGGTGGGACTAGGTTTTCCCAACGACCGCAGAGGTCGTTATACAGATCGCTGATGAGATGTGTTTGGAATCACAGATCGCTGATGAGTTGTGTTTGGAATCTAACTAGCGATCACAAAGCGATCGCACTAGCGATCCCGCCAGGTTAAGTCGTTGTTGTGATCGCTAGTGCGATCGCTAAGTGTGGCAGTGCCTTAAGTCAGATAGTTTAGCTAGGTAATGTCCTGTGTGGCTGTGAAATTGACCTCCCAGCAGATTTTTTTTCTTTTTGTGCCATTACTGAGGTCCACAGACAAAGACAGCAGTGCACATTTCAAAGATGTGTGTTGTGCACTGCTTCTACTGTGCTCCATGGATGAGTAGACATTTCTAAATCTTATTTTTTCACTTGCTAAATGTGATACAGTAAGGCATATATCACCTTGTCATTTAGTGGTGTGGTGACATTGTTCTGTGATTTGAGCTGTTGGCCAGTTGCTACAGTGATTCAGTATGCCATGTATCATCTTGTTATTTAGAGGCAGTGAAACTAAGCTGTCTGCAGATCTCATGTACATTAAAAAAAAAAATTCTGTTGCTAAACTTAGTATAGCCCGCCATATCCCACATTGTAATTTTGTGACGGTTAAATTGTTCTGTGCGTAGAGCTGCTGCACAGTAAAAAAAAAAAAAATTGGAGGCAGTTGCTAACGTGATTCACCACACGCCATATATCACCTTGTTATTTAGTGTCGCTGAAATTCAACTGTCTGCAAAGCTCATGCAGATTGAAAAACAAAAATTTTTGCGGTTGCTAAATGTGATACAGCCCGCCATATCCCACCTTGTCTTTCAGTGGCGGTGAAATTGTTGTATGTGCAGAGTTGTTGCACATAAAAAATATATATATATTTTTTTCCAAATGTGATACGGCAAGCTAGAGCCGAGTTTTAAATTGTTTGGAGCATATCTTCTAGGTTTATACAGGCCTCATCCACACTAAAAACAAATTTGTTCAGTTACTAACATGATACAGTAGGGGAGATCGTCATTTAAAATTGCAGGAAGCATCTAGTCTGTTATACAAGCCTCATCCACATAACAAAAATTCCTTGGTTACTAACATCATACAGTAGGGTAGATCTCACTTTGATATTGTTGGAATCATCTTGTCTATTTTATACAGCCTCATCACACACACACAAAAAATTTCTTCTGTTACTAACGTTCTACAGTAGGGGAGATATCACTTTGAAATTGTTTGGAGAATCTCGTATGTTATACAGGCCTCCTCCACAGCCCCTCAAAAATTTCTTCTGTTACTAATGTCATACAATAGGGTAGATCTCACTTTGAAATTGTTTGGAGAATCTGGTCTATGTTATACAGGCCTCATCCACACACAAAAACATTTTTTCTGTTATTAACGTCATACAGTAGGGGAAAACTAATTTTGAAATTTTTTGGAGCATATCTTTGTATAGCGTGTCCCTCCCCCAGCCTGTGTTCCTGGACTGTAATGTAATCAGGCCTAGATCCACCTCGCTTGTACTGCATCTAGTGGAGGATTCTGTCTTTGTTCTTCTCAGCATGCGACTAATTAAATACACAAACCTGTAAGACAGAACAGAGCCAGTAGCTTCTGGAAGCTTCTCAATATAGCCACATGTTATAAGTTGGTGTGAACCTCCCCCATGGATGGGCTGATCCCAGGACACAGAACAATAGACTCATGTGTTGGCAGAGTCAGTTGTGTGGTGACTTGCGAAGGACTGGTATCTTATGCTGAAGCGAGATCCCGGTGACCATGCCTATTGTTAGAAGCTGCCACATGAGACTGTGTTGTATCCCTCATCTGCTGGATCCATTGAATTCACCAAAGACTATTTCTATTTTCCTGGCGTCAGATTGCCGGTTGGCGTGCCCGGATGAATTACCTTCATTTGTGCTGCCCAGTTCCCTGTTCCAATAAATCTTGTTAGATTGTTTATCGGCCTGGGGAGATCTTATTTTTAAATTTTGGAGCATATCTTTGTCATACAGGCCTCATCCCAACTCAAACAATTCTTTTTTCTGTTACTGATATCATACAGTAGGGGAGATCTCATTTTGAAATTGGAGCATATATTTTTTGTCATACAGGCCTCATCCACACTCAAACAATTCTTTCTTCTGTGACTAATGTGATTCAGCATGCCATATTTCACCTTGTGATTGTCCTGCTGAAATTCAGCTGTGTGCAGAGCTCGTGCAGAGTAAAAAATCAAATTTTTGGTTGCTCATACAGTGCTTCTACCACACTATCTGAGCAACATGACTGGGAAAAAGCGAGGTCGTAGTGGAAGGGGGATTAGGCTTGGTCTTCAAAGTGTACGTGGGGTAGGTGGTAATTTTTGTAAAAGCACTCGTGAACCAACAATGTCACGTCCTACTACAAAGACAACTGACAACTTCTATTACTGGACGAGCTACTCCACTACCTTTCTTTGGCAGATGCACAGCGGTACACCTTGCTGATGAGGCCGAAAAAGAGCGTGTGCACGAGTGGATAGCAAGCAAAGCTTTAAGTGACCTCTCCTCCCCTTCCTCCATCTCAACATCACACACAGTACAGTCCACAGAGGTGGCACCCCAATTACCCTTGCTTCCCCACATCACAACTCTCCAACCACCCAACTGACTGTAGGGAACCACAGATGGATGAGTCTGCAGAGCTGTTCACACATTCTATGCCATGGCCATAAGAAGTGTACTCAAAAGCTTCACAGAGTCAAGAGGAGGAAATCATCTGCACTGATGCCCAAATTTTTTTAGCTTGGATCCGGGGCAGGACAAAGTAGGGTCCGAGCAGCATCCAGACTCTCGTCACCAGACGTTAAACCCCGGGGGGAGGTGATCCTGATGAGACTCAGATATCTGTACTGTGCTGTCAGGACAGGAAGAGGAGGAGGTTGACTCTCATGGTGAGGAGTGTGATAACACAGAGGATGATGAGGTGGTAGATCCAGTTGGAGTGAGCACAGAGGCACGCAGCTGAGTAGGTCATCTTAGGAGGTGGAGGAGGAAGAGGAAGACGAGGAGGTTAAGTTGCGGCATATGACACAGATAAGCAGTGATGCTGCTACGATAAGCAATACATCCTCAGTCACAACTGTGTCTGTGGCAAACAGCGTTCGTGGGTCTGCAGCTCGAAGGGGCAGCAAGAGTTGCCTAGCCAGGGCCTTTTTTGACACCGCAAAGGATGAGCCAACTAATGAACATGTATGAACCTTCACATGACCAATCAACATGCGTTATTCTGGGAATCCTACTGCGCTAAAATGCGGACCAGCAGACCTCGACATTCATCACCCGCCCCATCAATGGGATCTGATGCTGTCACGCGGTCTTATGATATGTGTACGATGTCAGTAAACTATTCTTAAAAGAACAACACTCTATACAACATATAGATTAGCAACATCAGCATGTAAATATAGAATAGATTTACCTGACACGATATCCGTTGAACTCAGGGTTAATCTTGAGGACTTGATACACTGTCACAGGAAAGAGGAGGACCGGGGGTCTAACCTGACCCTAAACTGGGGTCCTAACTAATCCCTCACCTTGGAGGTACTGATAATGGTTCAGAGGTCCAAGTCTCCAGCCTAACCCTGTCTCCTATCAGTCCCTGAACCCTGTAATCAGTCCTAAGAAGGATTCTGATTACCACCAAAGGGATATGGGCTGATCTCTGCTAAATACACAGATTAGACATATAAGACAGACTGGAGAAAACACAGACTTGCATACACACTCAAACACAGAAGGAACATAAATGATCTGGGATATTAAACTCTAAGCAAGGTGAGCTTAAAACAACTAAGGAGCTCTTTAACTTAAGTCTATACAGATACAATCCTATCTGTGGTCTGCATGAAGAATTTCACTGGCAACTCCCAACACAGACAACCAGAGATTTAAAGGAAACCAATCAACAAATAATTAATTGCAGCCGGGAGAAAACTGCACCCAGTCCCAGAACTGAGCACAGACAGAATTAACTCCCTAACTGCCAAACACAAAGAAACAGCAACTCAGCTGTGAGAAGTCAGAATGTGCAACCGCGATGATCTTCGTGGCGATGCACACATGACAGTACCCCCCTTCTACGAGGGGCCTCCGGACCCTCAGGGCCAGGTTTGCCCGGGTGAGTTCTGTGGAAGGTCTGCACCAAACGATCTGCGTTAATGTCAGACGCAGGAACCCACGTCCTCTCCTCTGGACCATACCCCTTCCAATGCACCAAGTACTGAAGGGACCGGCGATTCAGACGTGAGTCAATGATCTTTGACACTTGAAACTCCAAGTTACCATTGACCACCACTGGAGGAGGAGGTAGAGGTGATGGTATGACTGGTGCCACGTACCTCTTAAGTAATGACTTGTGGAACACATTGTGGATTTTAAACGTAGGAGGGAGGTCCAGACGAAATGCCACAGGATTAATTATGGAACTGATCCTGTACGGCCCGATGAATCTGGGGCCCAGCTTCCAGGAGGGAACTTTAAGTTTTATATTCCTGGTAGACAACCATACCAGATCATTCACATTAAGATCTGGACCAGAAACTCTCCTCCTATCAGCCATACGTTTATAACGGTTCCCCATAGCACTCAGATTATTCAATACACCTCTCCACACTGAAGCAAGTGACGACGAGAAACGCTCCTCCTCAGGAACCCCAGAAGGGCCCCCCCCATTGAATGTACAAAACTGGGGATGAAAACCATATGCCCCAAAAAACGGGGACTTACCAGTGGACTCGCTCCGCCTGTTGTTAAGAGCGAACTCTGCCAGAGGCAAGAAAGAAGACCAGTCCTCCTGGTTCTCTGAGACAAAACACCGAAGATAAGTCTCTAGGCTTTGATTCAGACGCTCTGTCTGACCATTGGTCTGCGGATGAAAAGCCGAGGAAAATGACAATTGCATCCCCCGACGTAAACAAAATGCCCTCCAAAACTTGGACACAAACTGAGACCCCCTATCTGACACCACATCAGAAGGCAACCCATGAAGTCTCACAATCTCCCCAATGAACACCTGCGCCAGAGTTTTAGCATTAGGGAGGGCAGGAAGAGCAATGAAATGTGCCATCTTACTGAACCTGTCAACAACCACCAGTATGACAGTCTTCCCTGACGACTGAGGAAGGTCCGTGATGAAGTCCATAGACAAATGAGTCCATGGACGCTCCGGAAGTTTCAAGGGTAAGAGGGTCCCAGACGGACGGGTATGAGGGGTCTTAGAGCGAGCACAAACCCCACAGGACGCGACAAAAGTTAAAACATCTTTATTACGTTAGGCCACCAAAACCGGCGAGAAAGGAGATCTAAAGTAGCCTTACTCCCTGGATGTCCTGCTAAAGCAGAATTATGATGTGCCTCAATAACCTTTTGTCTCAACTGATTTGGGACAAACAGTCTCCCTGGAGGTCCTGCAGGGGCGTCCCCCTGAGCCTCTAACACCTCCTCCTCAAGCTCAGAACATACAGCCGACATTACCACCCCCTCCTGAAGGATAGGAATCGGGTCATCCATTTTCCCGGCCCCCGGGAAACTGCGAGACAAGGCATCCGCCTTAACATTCTTAGATCCAGGGCGATAAGTGACAACAAAATTAAACCTGGTAAAAAACAACGACCATCGAGCTTGTCTGGAATTCAGACGCTTAGCAGATTCCAAATACAGCAGGTTCTTGTGATCAGTAATGACGGTGACCGGGTGGACTGCCCCCTCCAAAAAGTGACGCCATTCTTCAAAAGCCAACTTAATGGCCAAAAGTTCCCTATTGCCGATATCATAATTCCTTTCGGCGGACGACAATTTTTTAGAAAAGAAAGCGCACGGATGCCATTTACCAGGGGACGGACCCTGGGACAATATTGCACCCACCCCTACGTCAGACGCGTCCACCTCCACAACGAACGGCTGTGATGCATCTGGTTGGATGAGAACGGGTGCCGAAGCAAAACATTTTTTCAAAGAGGAAAAAGCTTGGCAAGCTTTGTCCGACCATTTAGAAAAATCCGTCCCTTTTCTTGTCATGTCAGTGAGAGGTTTGACAACAGATGAGAAATTACAAATAAATTTCCGGTAGTAGTTAGCAAACCCCAGAAAACGCTGCAGAGCCTTAAGATCCTCTGGCTGATCCCATTCAAGCACTGCTCTCACCTTTTCAGGGTCCATACGGAAACCGGAGGCTGACACCAAGAAACCCAAAAACTGAAGTTCCTGTACGGCGAATACACACTTTTCCAGTTTGGCGTATAGTTTATTGTCTCGCAAGATCTGCAACACCTGTCTCACATGCTCCTGGTGAGACACAAGATCTGGTGAGTAAATTAAAATGTCATCCAAATATACGACCACAAACAGCCCCACCAGATGACGAAAAATGTCATTAACAAAATGTTGGAATACTGCTGGTGCAGTAGTCAGACCAAAAGGCATGACAAGGTTCTCATAATGTCCCTCCGGCGTGTTAAACGCCGTTTTCCACTCATCCCCCTCTTTTATCCTAATCAGATTATACGCCCCCCTGAGATCCAATTTAGAGAACCATTTGGCGCCAACAATTTGATTGAAGAGATCAGGAATCAGAGGGAGTGGATACGGATCTCGAACAGTAATCCGATTAAGTTCGCGGAAATCCAAGCAAGGGCGTAGGCCTCCATCTTTTTTCTTCACAAAGAAGAACCCCGCGGCCACTGGGGAAGATCAAGGTCTAATATGCCCTTTGGCCAGACTTTCCGAAATATAATCTTTCATAGCCTGCCTCTCAGGACCAGAAAGGTTATATAACCTAGCTTTAGGTAACTTAGCATCAGGAAGTAAATTAATAGAGCAGTCATACACGCGATGAGGAGGCAACTCCTGACACCCCTCCTCAGAGAACACATCCCCAAAGTCCTCCAAAAAAGGAGGCAAAGTACTAGGCACGACCGCACTGATGACTGTGTTCATGCAGTTATTTTTGCAAAACTCCCCCATTGGCTTATATCTCTGGACTGCCAATTAATCACAGGGTTATGTTTAACCAACCAAGGAAGTCCCAACACAATAGGAGTAGGTAGACCCTCCAACACATAACAAGATAATAGTTCCCTATGTATTGCCCCTACCCGAAGGTCAATGTTATGAACCTCATGAACAAAGCTACCTTGGCCGAGAGGCCTGGCGTCAATGGAGAATATAGGGATCGGTTTGACCAATACACTCAGATGCATACCTTGAGCCTGAGCAAACTGAGCGTCAACCAGATTAGCCCCGGACCCACTATCAAGAAGAACAGAAAATCTCTCCACTCTCGTACCAACCACCACCTCCACTGGTACAAGGAACTGAGAAGAACTAGCGGACGAAATACATACTCCCAGGTTGTCGTCCACCACACAACCTGGGATTAACAGTTTTCCGGCGACTTTTTGCTCAACAAGGCACGGGATGGACATCCCCCAACAAAATGTCCCTCTTTCCCGCAGAAGAAACACCTTCTAGTCCTGCGGCGTACCGCCAATCCCCTCCTACGAAATGATGTCCCTCCCAACTGCATAGGCTCCTCCGAACAGACAAGGGGAACCTCAACATAAGGGACTTTAGTAGTAGGTGGAGTAACAACAGGGGGCGGAGTTACCTCGCACCTCTCCCGGAGCCGTCTATCAGTACGGATAGCTAGGGCCATAGCAGCCTCCAGTGATGGAGGAGAATCATACTGAGCCAAAACGTCCTTTAATTTGTCAGAAAGCCCATGACAAAACTGGCTCCTAAGAGCTGGGTCATTCCACTGAGTATCTGTGGCCCATCTATGGAACTCAGAAGCAAATTCCTCCGCCGGACGATCTCCCTGCTGTATCTTACGTAATTTTGTCTCAGCAAGAGAGACCCGATCTGGGTCATCATATACAAAACCCAGGGCAGTAAAAAATCGATCTACTGACTGTAGAGCTGGGGATCCCGGAGGAAGGGAGAAGGCCCAGGATTGAGGGTCCCCTTGTAGGAGCGAGATAACAATTCCCACTCTCTGCTCTTCACTCCCTGATGATCGAGGCCGAAGCCGAAAATACAATTTACATGCTTCCCTGAAGGTAAAAAATTTGTCTCGCCCACCAGTGAACCTGTCCGGGAGAGCTACTTTAGGTTCAAATCTGGTTTGCTCCGAGGGAGACAAAACTTTGGACTTAATGTCCGTCAGCTCCATGGATAATCCCTGCAACTGCAGAGCCAGCTGGGCTACTGGATCCATGGCAACTGGGAATAATTTTATAGGCCAGTGAAAATGTCACGCGGTCTTATGATATGTGTACGATGTCAGTAAACTATTCTTAAAAGAACAACACTCTATACAACATATAGATTAGCAACATCAGCATGTAAATATAGAATAGATTTACCTGACACGATATCCGTTGAACTCAGGGTTAATCTTGAGGACTTGATACACTGTCACAGGAAAGAGGAGGACCGGGGGTCTAACCTGACCCTAAACTGGGGTCCTAACTAATCCCTCACCTTGGAGGTACTGATAATGGTTCAGAGGTCCAAGTCTCCAGCCTAACCCTGTCTCCTATCAGTCCCTGAACCCTGTAATCAGTCCTAAGAAGGATTCTGATTACCACCAAAGGGATATGGGCTGATCTCTGCTAAATACACAGATTAGACATATAAGACAGACTGGAGAAAACACAGACTTGCATACACACTCAAACACAGAAGGAACATAAATGATCTGGGATATTAAACTCTAAGCAAGGTGAGCTTAAAACAACTAAGGAGCTCTTTAACTTAAGTCTATACAGATACAATCCTATCTGTGGTCTGCATGAAGAATTTCACTGGCAACTCCCAACACAGACAACCAGAGATTTAAAGGAAACCAATCAACAAATAATTAATTGCAGCCGGGAGAAAACTGCACCCAGTCCCAGAACTGAGCACAGACAGAATTAACTCCCTAACTGCCAAACACAAAGAAACAGCAACTCAGCTGTGAGAAGTCAGAATGTGCAACCGCGACGATCTTCGTGGCGATGCACACATTACAGATGCTTCTTCCTCCTCCTCTGTTACCATGCCAAATATTGTGACGCAGGTCTTTGACTGCAGAACCTCAGGTTCTTTAGCCGCTCTAGTCAGTCTGAGTGACAGCACATCCGCTGTAACAGAAGAGGACATGCCTGCTGTTTTTAACTGATCTTTATCAATCCACCATTAGATCTCCACCTGAACCTCCCTCACGGTCCAACAGGTTTCCGGTTCACCATACTCCTCCCTCTCTCAGCACTGCAGCCAGCCCACAGTCCCGCTGTTGTGATCATGTAAAAGATTGTTACCTCCTACACATGACAAAGCTAAGAGGTTAAACTCCACCATCTCCAATCTGTTAGCCACGGAAATGCTGCCTTTCCGTCTGATAGATACAGATGATTTCCGAAAGCTGATGGACGTCGCAGTCCCTGAGTATCAGTTGCCCCCTCACCATTACTTCTCTAAGAAAGCTGTGCCTGCACTATACCAGCATGTCACAGCAACATCACCCACTCCTTGATTAAATCTATGTCTGCCATGGTGCATTTCACAACAGACACTTGGACGAATAAGCATGGCCAAGGGCATTACATCTCGCTGACTGGGCACTGGGTTACACAGGTGGATGTAGGGGCAGGCGGGGAAGGTGCTGCTCCACAAGTCTTGGAATCCCCAAGGCTTGCAGGACAAATCTCTATATTTTACAATTCCTCCTCTGCTTCTGTCTCCTCCTCTACCTCCTCTAGGGTCTCCACCTGCGCACTCAACCTCTGCCTTAATGAGACACATGTTACAACAGTGCAGAGGGAATCCCTACCACCTCTGTACTGCGCAGCCAGGGCTAACCCCAATCAGGCACTGTTTAATTTAATATGTCCTGGAGATTGCAGCCATACAGCTGAAGAGTTGTGGACAGCTCTCCAGGCCGAGTATGAGCAATGGCTGTCTCTGCTGAATCTGCATCCAGGGAAGGCCATGTCTGATAACGGTGTAAACCTGGTGGCGGTCCTAGGTCAAGGCAAGCTCACAAACGTGCCTAGCAAGGCTCACGTCCTCAACCTGGTGGTACAGCGTTTTCTATGCCACTATCCTGGCCCGTGTGAGTTGCTCCAGAAAGCACGTAAGCTGTATGCTCATTTCTGCCATTCGCACCCCTCAGGTCATCGACTTGCATTGATACAGAGGTCTTTGTCCATGCCAGTTAACAGGTTGATATGCGATGTACCGACACAATGGAATTCCACTCTGCACATGTTTCAGCGACTGTGGCAGCAGCAACAAGCCCTGACGCAGTATGTCATGTCGTATAGCCTGGGCCAACACAGTACAGATGTGGCGCATATCACATTTATGGAGTGGGCACAGATTAAGGACCTCTGCATCCTTCTGCACAGTTTCAAAAATGGCTACTAAGATAGTTAGCGCTGATGACTCCATCATCAGCATCACTATTCTGGTCACCTATATGCTGGAGCAGACTTTGAATAGCCTGCAGGAGGAGATGGTGGTCGCAGAAAAAGAGGAGGTGGCAGAGAAGGATGCAGAAGGGATAACATTGTCTTTAACTTCCAGACTGTCGTCACACTGGCAGGTGCCAAGGGCGGGTGGATTACTGCAATTGAGGGGGGCTGGTGATAACAGACAAACTGTTATCAAAGGTGCAAGATCCGAGGAACAAACAGAGGAGGAAGAGGTGATAGACGAGCGATTGTCAGATGAAGAGGATAATCCTCCCCTCTCTGTTGTTCATGGTTGGCAGGAGGGGATGGAGGAAACAAGCATTATTGTTACCCAGCCACCAACACAGTATGAGCTTGGGCCTCATGGTAGAGCACGACATATGAGTGCCTACTTGCTGCAGTATCTGCAACATGATCCCTGTATAGTTATGATTAGGAATACTGCTGACTACTGGGTTATCACTGTTAGATCCACGTTATAAAACCAAATTTTGTGAGATGCTTCCCACCCTGGAAAGGGACCCACAAAGGCTGGAGTATCGAAACAGTCTTTTACACAACCTTAAGAGAGCTTTTTCCCCAAGACAGTAGTGAAGCACAGATCGCATTGCAGCTCTAGGTTTCCAACCTCCGTCACGTCAATTTGTCGACGCCAAAACATTAGCAGCAGCAGCAGTGATGTAAGTGGAAAAAGCAATTTCTGTGAGTCCTTTGACACTTTTTTTACCAGCTCGTACAGCAGCACAACAGAGTCCAAGTCTTACACATGGTGAACAAATGGAGAGGATGGTGCAGGAGTATCTAGAACTGAATATCAATACCATCAGGGAGGGTTTGGACTGTTTCACATTTTTGTCTTCCAAAATGGATGAGTGGCCTGAGTTCGCCTCACGTGCCTTAGAGGTATTATTGTGCTTGACAGCAAGCATTCTCTCAGAACGTGTCTTCAGCATTGCTGGTGGTATCCTGACCGATAAGCGCAGATGGCTGTCGCCTGAAAGTGCAGACCGCCTAACTTTCATCAAGATGAACAAGTCATGGATCTCCAAGGACTTTTGCACCCCAATCGCAGACTGTACAGACTAGGCAATATTGCATTTTTTAGTGTGATGCATTAATGTCATGTATCTACACTCTGTGATATCTTTAGTGTGGCTTCTGTGGCTGCTGCTGCTGCTGCTATGTTAACACAAATTTGTGTAATTGTGACCAGTAATGGTTGATCTCCATCTGCTGGGTTGGCTGTTGTGGAAGACGTGTTGGTCCCTGTTATACTATTTCTACATTTGTAAAATTGATGCCACTTCCGTGTTGTCAGGCCCTCATTTTTTGCCATTTGATGAAGACTCCTGGTTGGGTGTTGTTATGGTAAGTATTTGTACTTTGCTTTATTATTTAGACAATTGAATCTACCTTTATATCTTCAATAATTTGGATTTTACTATTAACTTGATAAGTGTTATTCATAAAAGCAATAACACAGGGTGTTCTCTCTGATATAGATGTGTCTGTTAAACATTTCTTTTGTCTCTGAAAGTATAGTAAGCTGGTTAGAACTGGCTAGAAAGGAATTTTGATAGAATCCATAATTTACGATTTTGTTTTTCCCAACTAAAATATCTTCTGTCTTAGTTAATGTAGTGTAAGCCATTCAAACTTTTCTTATCTTTGTGCTTGTAAAAAACTTTTGACTGGACTTCTGAGATCAGACAAACAGACCTTGCTTGTGTGCCCTTGTCTACGATCGATCGACTACCTGATTTGATCAAAACTGGCAAACGTGTGAAGCCTTTTGAGTTTCACCTAAAACTTTCCATTCAGGTTTCCACTACAGTGTCCATTTGCTGGGTTGGCTGTAGCGGACGATGTGTCAGTCCCTATTCTACTATTTCTACTGTGGTGAAATTGGTGCCAATTTGTTGGTGTCTGCCACAATTTTTGGAAATGTGTACATTCCTGGTTGGTGTCTATCTGCTGAGTTGGCTGTAGTGGAAGATGTGTCGGTCCCTATTATACTATTTCTACTGTGGTGAAATTGATGCCACTTTGGTGGTGTCTGTTAACTAATTGTTTGAAATATGAACACTCCTGATTGGGTCTCTAAATCTGCTGGGTTGCCTGTAGTGGAAGAGGTGTTGGTGCCTAATATACTATTTCTACTCTTATGAAATTGATGCTACTTTCGTGGTGTCTGTCATTAATTTTTGGAAATGTGAGCAATCCTGGTTGGGTGTCCATCTGCTGGGTTGGCAGTATTGGAAGTTGTGTCGGTCCCTATTATACTATTTCTACTGTTGTGAAATTCATACCACTTTGGTAGTGTATGCCACTAATTGTTTAAAATGTGATTGGGTCTCTAAATTTGCTGGGTTGGCTGTAGTGGAAGAATTGTCAGTCCCAATTTTTCTAGTTATACTGTATTGAAATTGAAGCCACTTTGGTGGTGTCTGCCACTAATTGTTTGAAATTTGAACACTCCTGATTGGGTTTCTCCATCTGCTGGGTTGGCTGTAGTGGGAGATGTGTTGTTCCCTATTACACTATTTCTACTGTGGTGAAATTGATTCCACTTTGGTGGTGTCTGCGACTAATTTTGCGAAATGTGAACACTCCTGGTTGGGTGTCTATCTGCTGGGTTGGCTGTAGTTGAAGAGGTGTCGGTCCCTATTATACTATTTCTACTCTTGTGAAATTGCTGCCACTTTGGTAGTGTCTGCCACTAATTTTTGTAAATGTGTAGACTCCGGGTTGGGTCTGCTTCATGTGTGTTGCCTGTAGCAGTAGGCCTCCGAGACCAGCATGCCTCCACGTCCTTTGAGTCAACTACCCGTGTTACTATTCTTAGATTTTTTTTGGCAATAGTAGTCTACGAAACTGATATTTGTGCCACCTGAGTGTGGCTGAGCATGAAAGCAGGCTGAGCTGTTGCATTTGGTATCAGGGCTCCCAGCACAGCAGGCCTACACTGATCCCTCACCCACCTCATCTTAATTTGAAGTTAAATTCAAAGCTGTAAATGCTGGCCAAGACCCTGATACCTCATGTATGGCTGATTGCTGCCATGCCATTCTAAATTTTGTACTGTGGTTGAATTTGAGGCCACTTTCCTGGATGTCTGTCCCTAATTTGATGTGTTTTGGCAGCTTTTGGGAACGTTAGAAGGTGTTGTGTATGAATTTCTTTTTGCCTCCCATTGACTCCAGTGGCGTTTGACTATCTTTGGCAAATATTCTACAAATAAATCGGCGAATACTGCAAATTCGGCGATTGTAATCCAAACCGAACATTGAAATATTTGCAGATCTCTAGTAATAATTCTGGAATACTTCAACATATCACAGTGATTCTGAGATTGTTTTTTCGTGACACTGTACTTTATGGTAATGGTAAATTTAGGTCTATATTTTTTCCTTTATTAAATTTTCCACAAAAATGTTTCTTTAGCTCACAAATTTTAATTTTCACAAGTATAACAGGAGAAAACGGACATGAAAATTTGTTGTGCAATTTCAACTGAGTACGTCAATACCCCATATGTGTTGGAAAACTACTATGGTTGGAAGGGAAGGAGCACCATTTGACTTTTGAAGCGCAAAATTGGCTGGAACAAACAGCGGACGCCATGTCGCATTTGTGAAGCGCCTGATGTGACTAAACTGTACAAACCCCAAATAAGTGATCCCATTTTGGAAATTACACCCCTCAAGGAATTTATCTAGATGTGTGGAGAGCACCATGAACCTACAGGTGCTTCACAGAATTTGATAATGTTGAGCCGTGAAAATGAAAAAATACATTTTCCAGACAAAAATTTTGCTTTAGTCCTAAATTTTTCATTTTCACATGGGTAATAGAAGAAAATGGACCTCAAAATTTGCTCTGAAATTTCTCCTGAGAACACCAATACCCCATATGTAGTGGAAAACTACTGTTTGGGCGCATGGCAGGGCTCGGAATGGATGGAGCACCATTTGAATTTGAAGAGCAAAATTAACTGGGATAGATATTGGATGCCATGCTGAGTTTGCAGAGCCCCTGATGTGCCTAAACAGTGTAAACCCTTACAAGTGACCCCATTTTGCAAACTACACCCCTCAAGGAATTTATCTAGAGGTGTGGTGAACAGTTTGATCCCACAGGTGCTTCACTAAATTGGTCAGAATAAATTGGTCAGAATATATGTATACCACCCACTTTCACTCTTTGATATTAGGATAAAACAACCTTTAACCTGCAAGTGGAAGGATACACACCCCTGTAATTGTAGTCCTCAATTGGTAAACCACACACACATAGATTAAATCCACTGCCCTATAAAGTTAGATATAGTACCCTTTATCTGCTCAAATGGACATTATAAAAGACCAAGCAGCTTGGAAAAAATATATGCACAGAAAAGTGATATTAACTTATTAAGTTGTAATCGCTCAGTCGGTGAGCCAAAGCTAGCAGCGTATTATAAACTTATATCACATAGAACTCGACCAACCAGGTTCTATAGAGCTAATCAAAATTTGTAGGTGCAAAATGCTGAAAAAAGGACAATCTGTTTGGTGAACATGGAAATCATGGAAATGATATTGCAAAAGACACACCAGTTATTTCACAATGCATGCATTAAGTACTGATTTTTAAAATAAATATTATACTATATGTTAATTGTGCCAATATTAAATGTTAAATGCATCCATGCCTGCAGGCCTATACCATGGGTTAAATGTATCAGTGTTTGCAGGACACTAGTCTGAAAACAATTCACTGTTCAGTTGTAATTTGGGGAAAGTCCAAAACCTATACGTTGATCCTTGCTGGATGTGCCAGGCGCGTGCTGTGGTGCTCAAGGAGTCCTGACTGGTGACTTGCCTGAACACTGGAAACAGTGCTCTGAAACAAGAGGCGTATAACGTTACACTCTTTAATGAAGTACGAGTGAGAGTATCTTGCTGACCTCTCATGCGTTTCGGAAATTAAACTATTTTATTCATCAGAGGGTATTGAAGGGGTTTTGATACATTTATATATATATATATATATATATATATATATATATATATACATAATGTTTTGCGGCTCCATCCAGTGTTGATCAAAAAATGCATAGAAAATATTTTGCATGTATTACTTATATAATATAAAATACTTTATTAAAGAATCCTAATATTTTTAAAACATCCACAATATATTTTTTGTATGTAATAAAAAGCAAAATTGACATGAAAAGAAGAAAAAAGCGAATAAAATAAATGAAAAAATGAAAAATATAAATACACAAAAAAAACAGATTATACTGAAAATTATGCATTAAATACAAATATGGGTAGAAGACTACACAGCTGAAACTTGCATCGGGTCTCGGGGGTGCTAGAGTTCCAAAGCAGGTATTTAGTTACTATTTTATGTGGAATCCAACATTGGATCGAAGTTTAGAAATGTATTTAGGTTTTGTACACAAATTGTTCATGTCCTTATGGTACTCTTTGAATGAATTTTAGTGTGACTACTGTAACATTTGGTTCTATTTAGAATAACCTTACTAACCCTATCCACACTAAAACATTAGATATGGAAACTGTGGCATCACCTTGTGGTCTCCATTTTTTAAATTTTCTGTGTTTTATATTCAATCTTTGCATTGTTGACTAATAAAGATTACTATATTCTTAGAATCTCTTGTATCTTATGGGTCTTTGGTACAATTCTTTCTATATGATTGCAATATGGGTAGTTGTACATCTGTCGTTATTAGAAAGCAAAAAGTTCAGTGTCACAATTCAAACCATTAGGAACCAGAGTATTAGGGCTCCTTTCCACTTGCGAGAAATACGTCCGATTCTCGCATGTGAAATCCCAGCTCTGGGGCCGGCATTCGGGAGTGGAGCGAGCAGCTGCATACAAATACATGCAGCCGCACACTCCACTCCCGAGTGTCGGGGCCAGAGCTGGGATTTCACATGCGGACGTATTTCTCGCAAGTGGAAAGGAGCCCTTAGGGTATGTTTCCAAGGTCAGGAAACCATCCGGATTAGCTGCGAATTGAACGATGTGTCCTACTGCAGCGTTTAATTCGCAGCGGCCAGATGTTCCTGCATAGTGGAGGGGATTTTATGAAATCCCGTCTCCACTATGCGTCCGATTACGCGGGTGACACACCCACGAAACTGGACATACGGCGCGTCTTTTCAGATCGCAGCATGTCTATTTACCTTGCGGCGGCGGAGCAAACTAAATAGCAAAGTCCTATGTAGCGATGCGGCGATTCACTGCGCGTTCAGAAGGGGGCGGGGCTTTTGGCGGAGCGGGGTTTCCGCTCCGTCCAAAGTGCATTGGTTCCGGACAGTGGAACCATACCCTTAGGCTAAGTGCACACGTTCAGGAATGTTTGCAGAATATTCCTGAGCAAAAATTGACTTTTTTCACGGTAAAAACGTGCGTTTTTTGGGTGGATTTTGCGCGTTTTTGGTGCGTTTTTTGCGCGGATTTGATGCGTTTTTACCCGATTTTTCACTGAACTCTCTAGGTCAATAATATAGCGGGAAAAACGCTAGAATTCCGCGAAATTAATGAACATGTTGCTTCTTTTTCCGCTATGCGTTTTTTTCGCGGAAAAAAAGCACCATGTGCACAAAAATTGCGGAATTCATTCTAAATGATAGGATGCTTAATTCATGCGTTTTTGACACATTTTTTCCCTCAAAAAAATGCGAAAAAACGCAAATAATCCTGAACGTGTGCACTTAGCCTCAAGGTTGAATATCCACTTTCGGATTCATGTTCGCTTCCCCAAGCATTTTAACTCAAAGTCGGTCACAGTTCGGTAAATCATTGCATTTCCACTAATGCTTTTGTTATTACTTTGGCTATGATAGTAGTGCAGTATGATGAGCGGGGTGACGAGTTTGATTAGGGGAGGGGTGTGTCTAGGTCAGAGGAGCATGTGGAGAGGTTACAGCACCGGCACACACTTTTTTTCTTCCCTTAACTTTATGTGTGTTGATTCCGGCAACCAATCAGGGCGCAGAAGCCATCCACGACGTCATGACACAAGGTCTTCTGTGATTGGCTGCCGAAGTCACATGTCAACAGCAGAAAAAAAACATCAACACTTACCTACCCAGATCTCAGAACAAATGCACTGCAGGGTGCAGCTAGCCCATAAAGCAAGAGGTTAGCAGCACAGGTGCAAAATACCAGATGAAACAGCCACTCTCCACATACCCATATAGGGAGGGGGTGACTGCCCAGTATACAGTTGCACAATATTTTTGGAGGCCTTGAGTCTCCTTTAGTGGCTTTGCTGGATAGTGTAGTGTAGGACTTGTAAGCGTGGGGACCTTTGGCGCAGGTTACAAGCTTACGTATTTTGGCCAAAATATCAACTAATACCCCACTATTTTTGTATTTTTTGCATTGTATTTTTCGGGGTGCAGCGAAGCCCAAGCATGTTTGGTCTCGCATGAGGGGTGTTCACACTGGTGCGCATTGAGAGTGTACTGGCCAGCCCGCCTAATCGAAGAGTAGGGGCGTGACTAATAGGCTGTGAACCAGACAGTATGCAGTATCCTTGTGTGAACGGCACCCTATGTGGGCCTTTATTGTGAAATTGTATACTGGGCAGTCACCCCCTCCCAATATGGGTATGTGGAGAGTGGCTGTTTCATCTGGTATTTTGCACCTGTGCTGCTAACATCTTGCTTTATGGGCTAGCTGCACCCTGCAGTGCATTTGTTCTGAGATCTGGGTAGGTAAGTGTTGATGTTTTTTTTCTGCTGTTTATATTGAATTTTTGGAGGCCTTGAGTCTCCTTTAGTGGCTTTGCTGGATAGTGTAGTGTAGGACTTGTAAGCGTGGGGACCTTTGGCGCAGGTTACAAGCTTACGTATTTTGGCCAAAATATCAACTAATACCCCACTATTTTTGTATTTTTTGCATTGTATTTTTCGGGGTGCAGCGAAGCCCAAGCACGTTTGGTCTCGCATGAGGGGTGTTCACACTGGTGCACATTGAGAGTGTACTGGCCAGCCCGCCTAATCGAAGAGTAGGGGCGTGACTAATAGGCTGTGAACCAGACACTATGCAGTATCCTTGTGTGAACGGCAGCCTATGTGGGCCTTTATTGTGCAATTGTATACTGGGCAGTCACCCCCTCCCTATATGGGTATGTGGAGAGTGGCTGTTTCATCTGGTATTTTGCACCTGTGCTGCTAACATCTTGCTTTATGGGCTAGCTGCACCCTGCAGTGCATTTGTTCTGAGATCTGGGTAGGTAAGTGTTGATGTTTTTTTCTGCTGTTTATATTGAATTTTTGGAGGCCTTGAGTCTCCTTTAGTGGCTTTGCTAGATAGCGAAGTCACATGTCCATGGCCATATAAAAAGCGGACATCTTGTTTTGCTGGCCCCGTTTGTTCAGTGTCACAGTGCAGAGAGGTCACTCCTACAGTAGTACTGGTGCTGCTGAAAGTGATCTTGTCCTGTGTGAAATCGATCTTCCAGCATTAAAGCAGATTGTGCAAAAACTGTGTGGTAGTCTCCGGAAGCCCCATTAGCTACTTACTCAAAATTATTTGTGCTAACGCAGTGTTTCAGCGGCAAATCAGAAGGCCAAATTTCCACATAAAAATCATTAGGCCTAATATAGTGGTGCAGCCATGAGGCCCAATTACCTACTCCAAATAGTTTGTGATAAAACTGTTTCAGTAGCCAGATCTGAAGGCCAGATTTCCAAGTAAAAATCATTAGGCCTACTATCGTGGTGAAGCCACGAGGCCCAATTAGCTACTCCAAATAGTTTGTCTAAAACTGTGTTTCAGTGGCAAATCAGAAGGCCAGATTTCCACATATAAATCGTTAGGCCCACAATAGTGGTGCAGCACGAGGCCCAATTAGTTTCTCCAAAATCGTTTGTCCTAAAACTGTGTCTAGTGGCGAATCAGAAGGCCAGATTTCCACATAAAAATCATTAGGCCTACTGTAGTGGTGAAGCAATGAGGCCCAATTAGCTACTTCAAATCGTTTGTGCTAAAACTGTGTTTCAGTAGCAAATCAGAAGGCCAGGTTTCCATGTAAAAAATGCTAGGCCTACTGTAGTGGTGCAGCCATGAGGCCCAATTAGCTACTCCAAATTTTTCTTGCTAAAACTGTGTTTCAGTGGCAAATCAGAATGCCAGATTTCCAAGTAAAAATCATTAGAACTAGTATGGTGGTGCAGCCACAAGACACAATTAGCTACTCAAAATAGTTTGTGCCAAAACTGTGTTTCAGTGGCAAATTAGAAGGCCAGATTTCCACATAAAAATCGTTAGGCCTACAATAGTGGTGCAGCCACGAGGCCCAATTAGCTACTTCAATTAGTTTGTCCTAAAACTGTGTGTCAGTGGCAAATCAGAGGGCCCAATTTCCATGGAAAAAAATGTTAGGCCTTCTATATTGTGTTCATCCACTAGGCCCAATTAGCTACTCCAAATCATTTGTGCTAAAACTGTGTTTCAGTGGCAAATCAGGCGACCAGATTTCCATATAAAAATCATAAGGCCTACTATAGTGATGCAGCCACGAGGTCCAATTAACTGCTACAAATTGTTTGTGCTAAAACTGTGTTTCAGTGGAAAATAAGAAAGCCTGATTTCCACGTAAAAATCATTAGGCCTAATATAGTTGTGCAGCCACGAGATCGAATTAGCAACTCCAAATCGTTTGTGCTAAAACTGTGATTCAGTGGCAAATCAGAAGGCCGGATTTCCACATAAAAATCATTATACCTACTATAGTGGGGCAGTCATGAGGCCCAAATTAGCTGCTACAAATCGTTTGTGCTAAAACTGTGTTTCAGTGGCAAATAAGAAGACCAGATTTCCACTTAAAAATTGTTAGGCCTACTATAGTGGTGCATAGAGTAAATAAAGAGCAGCATCCATCCAGGTGAAGAAAAGTAGAAAAGCTTTATTCTGCCATCATGAAAAACACGACGTTTCGGCCATTCAGTGGCCTTTTTCAAGTGTACATAGACAGACAAAGGCGGCCTTTAAATAGTGTGGAGGAGCCAATCACTTTCAAAGCACACGCCTACATGTTAAAATGCATATAAAATCAATACATTACAAAACAGTGATCAAATATCAAGTATGTGTGTACTCCCATATACCTATTATCTAGTACAGTCAGTAACCTATATAGCAAAATGACAAAGAACATAAACAATAACCGAAAATGAAATCACCAATCACCAGCTAGCTATATGTGTCCATGGAAACCCTAGACTAATCAGATGGGGTAAAACAACAGTCTAACATCCACCAATTAAATGCAGTAAGCTACCTTTGCCGCCATCTCAATAGACCCATCAGCAGTCGGATAATAATCATCATCTAGCAGCATATGTGCTGGCGCTGCGAATGCGCCACAAAGTGACGTATCTATCTGCGCCGTGGAAATCTCCAATCCTATTCGGCACTGTCATGCATTCACCATCACGTGAGCTAGAGTCACGTGACTGGCTACGTCACAAATCCGCGCATGCGCAGATCATATTTGAGATGAAATCTCGTAGGGTAGACATCCAGAGCTTATGTCCACTATAGTGGATACAAACTATCGCGATTTTTTCAAGCGTGATCTTGAATAGAAGAAAAATTGATCATCTAGGATAGAATATAATGAATATTATTCACAGGATATCATTCAATTAATAAATACGGGGAACTCACCAATCTAACCCATAATATATTCACTGACCTATTTAACAGAAGAAATATTAAAATTATATTAGGAGAAAATTAAAAACAATATACAGAGAAGGAAGCTCAAATTAAAGGGGGCAAAATTATATACAAATATTCAAATTGTAGTCCAAGTTAAGACCCTTCGGGTGTAGTGTTTCAAGAATTGAAATCCAACGCAATTCCTTTATCTTTAATAGCTTGGACCTATCACCCCCCCGTCTCAAAATAGGGACACTATCGATTACCCTGAATCTAAGCTGATTCACTGAGTGTCTGCAATCCTCAAAATGTTTCGGAACAGGTAAATCTAATAATTTGGTCCTGATGGTACTCTTATGTTTGCTGATGCGTGCCCTCACCTCCATCGTGGTCTCACCAACATACATCAACCCACATGGGCAGGTGAGAACATACACCACAAAACTCGAGGAACACGTTATAGCGTTCTTTAATAGAGAATCTTTTCCCTGTTTGAGGATGATTGAAACTATCGCCTCGCAACATATTCCCACAACAAGCGCAACCCAGGCAAGGAAAATTACCAACCCTGGGTGGGCATAGAGTGGTTTGTCTAAGTTGTTTACTTGTGCCAATGTCAGATTTAACCAGTATATCCTTGAATTGCGTCCACGTCTATAGGAGAGTAGTGGTCTATCCATAAATTCCACCACATGCGGAAGTCCCGACCGTAACAGATTCCAATGTTTGTTAAGGATGCCACCTATCTTACCACTGATGGGACAGAACGTAGAAACAAACGGAACACGCTTAGAGATATTTTTTCTCACTTGGTTGACACTATCCGGTGTCAAAGCCAAGGCGTCCCGTTTGTAACGACGTACATTTCTCACTGGATAACCTCTCATGACAAATTTGTTGCACATCTCACTAAGTCTCAGATCAAGTTTGTCATCCTCTTTGACGATACGCCTCACCCTTAGCATTTGACTCCAAGGAGAGATTCCACCATCTTACGTGGGTGATTACTATCAAAGAGTAAAATGCTATTCCTGTCTGTTTCCTTTGTGAAGAGATCAGTTTTCAATACTCCATCTTTCTTATACACCATTGTGTCTAGAAATTGGATTTTTTCTTTAGAATAAGTGATTGTGAATTTCAATTCGGCATAGACTCCATTTAAGTACTCATGAAAGGCAAATAATGCCTCCACATCACCATCCCAGACACAAAAGATGTCATCAATGTACCGCCACCAGGCCCGGACATGGCTCCAGTGGCTGGAAGTGTACACGTGTTGGTCCTCGAACACCGCCATGAAAATGTTGGCATAAGTGGGCGCCACGTTAGACCCCATGGCGGTGCCGCGCAACTGTAGGTAATAATCGTCACCAAAAAGGAAAAAAATTCCTCCTGAGGACGAAACCCAACAGTGCCAGGACCAACCGTGCACACTCCGGAGCCATGTCCGAGCCCGATAGAACCACATCAATAGCATCCAAACCTCTATCATGTTCAATAATGGTATAGAGGGATGTAACATCAAATGATATCAATATGGTTTCTGAGGTCACAGTAAGCATTTCAATTTTATTCAGAAAATCATTTGTATCTCTAATGTAAGAGCCAGCAGCAACAGCGTAACATCTTAATACCTTGTCAAGAAAAATAGAAACTTTGTTACAAAGGGACCCCCTTCCCGACACAATCGGGCGTCCCAGTGGGTTCATTAAGTTTTTATGGATCTTTGGTAATGTATACAATAATGGAGTCACCGAGAATCCACTATAAGGAACTGAGATAGTTTGAGATCAATGAGGCCATCATTGAGGGCATCATTAACCAGAAGCCGCAGTTCCGCAAGAAAGCGTGCGGTGGGATCCGCCGTCAACTTAGTATATATTGCATCATCCGCCAGCTGACTGCGGATTTCAGCCACATAGTTACATGTGTCCATCACCACCAAAGCCCCGCCTTTGTCGGCCACCTTGATGGTGATGGCCCGGTTACCAGATAGCTTATCTAGTGCCTGTCTCTCAATATGTGTCAGGTTACCCCTCCTAATGTTAGATGTACATGCACGTTTAAGCTTACGCACATCCTTTTCAACTAATTCAATATAGGATTCCACGAAGTTATTTTTAACCGGGGGTTGAAAACTGCTCTTATTGTAGAGACCAAAATCCTGCAGTCTGAACCCACTAGCATCATCATTATCGACATTGACACCCATAGTATCTTTATCACAAAAATAAGATGTTAATCTCAGTCTCCTGAAAAAAGAAAAAAGATCGCATTCAATATTGAACCAGTCCGGGTAGTTGGTCGGGCAGAAGGATAGGCCCTTTGACAGTACTTTACACTCAATATCAGACAACATGAAAGAGGAGATATTTACCACCAATTTCAACTGGTCTATATTGGTCTCTAGAGTTGAGCGATACTTTCCGATATCCTAAAGTATCGGAATCGGAATGGTATCGCCGATATCACTAAAATATCGGCGATACCCGATACCGATACCGGAAGTCCCATGTAAGTCTATGGGAACAAAATATCGAAATTAAAAAAAACCCATTCTTGCCTTGTTGGTTAATTGTACATGAAGGAAAACAAGAAAGAGTAATGTAGAATGTATTGGGGAAGGTTGAGGAGACATTAAAGGCATAGATGTTTAACCCAATCAAATGGAATAGCATAAATATTTTTTTTTTTAAAGATGTTCGGATTGACGAAGAAATTGACAATGTTAACGTTTTTTATATTTAGGCAAATATGTATATTACACAACTTCCATGCTCTTCATCTTCACCTTTTTAACTTTTCACACACTTTCTCCTTCATAATCTTCTGCAGCATCATCTTTTTCATCAAATTATTCTTCATCTTCACCTTCTTTATCTTCTTCTTAAACTTCTTGCTATTCATCTTTGTTAACATTACTCATATTCTTCTTATTAAACTATTATTCTTATTCATATTCTGCTTCATCTTCATCATATTCTTATTTGTGACAGAGAATCCTGTACTTGTAATCTGTCAAAGTATGAATTTTTCATCCTTCGTTCTTGCTGTCACAAAAGATTTAAATTACAACAGTATTTGTCCGTGTTCAGTTTAGCCTGCAGCAGCAGGCATTTTCCAGGGGCACCACGAGGAGGAACGGACTCACCCCCATACACTGCTTAGTCTTCTTCTGCTTAGAATTTAGAGCATATATTTTGCTCTTCATTTTGGTCTTATACTTCATGTTCTTCTGCTTTTAGATCTTCTGCTTATTGTTCTTGTGTCTCTTGTTCCGTATCTTGTATTTGTAGCACAATCTTGTACCAGCTGATGTTACTGGGACACGGTTACTAAGCAGGAGGTACCTGTGGTCCAAAGCACTACCAAGGACCAGCAGACGTTGCTGGAACTCGGATACCGAGATGGAGGCACCTAGGCCAAAGGCACTGCGGAGAACCAGTTGACGGTACTGGAACCCGGAGGGGCAGCAGAAGGAAAAGAGCCAATGGCACAACCGAGGACCAGCTGACGTTACTGGGACACGGTTACTAAGCAGGAGGTACCTGTGCTCCAAAGCACTACCAAGGACCAGCAGACGTTGCTGGAACTCGGATACCGAGATGGAGGCACCTAGGCCAAAGGCACTGCGGAGAACCAGTTGACGGTACTGGAACCCGGACGGGTAGCAGAAGGTACAAGAGCCAATGCAAGTAACGAGGACCAGCTGACTGTGCTGGAACCCGGAGGGGCAGCAGAAGGAAAAGAGCCAATGGCACAACCGAGGACCAGCTGACGTTACTGAACCCCAGTAACACAGGAGCAAGTGTTGACTGTGCTAACAGCACTTCCGAGCAACAACTGGCGGTGTTGGAGCCCAGGGTCAAGGAGGATGTTTAAATACTAGATCAAGTAATTTCCTTGTTACCTGTCAATTTTAAATGTCTATACTTCAAACAAGAGAAAGATAACCTTTACTACCATAAGATGATGATTTCATTTAAACTAATATCTAGATAAATAAAGAATTGACAAACATAAACACATACATTAACATGTTGAACAGCAATGCAAACCACAAAATAAATTAGTTAAGGAATCTGCTATACGGTTGTACATAAAAGCATACAAGTACATATCTGAATCCATTAATGATGGATAAGTAACAGTATGTACACCATTTTTATTGTATAGACAATGAATGTCTGACTTCAAAACATCATCAGCATTACAAGTTATCTGTGATATTACTAAAATGTTCCATTTGCTGAATAATGTCACTAAATATTTTATACAAAATTATACAATTTCCATCATGTAATACTCATAATATGTGGCAATAATCATTTTTATTAACAAACATAACCTTTCAAAAGTGCATAGTGAAAATTGCTATTTATGGCTGACTGTGACTGTCGACTTGGAAGCATGACAACAGATAGATAAGGTATATATAGATGAGACTGCATAGCCACAGATGGTGAATGGCGATGTAATACTGTACCTCAATAAAGTGTGCGTCACTACTACATAATTTTTTTTATATAGCTTTATAAACAGGGTACATGGATGTATGCTTGTGCCTTTGTTTTGACGCACAGACTGCCTTCCTGCTGAGACGCATTGGGTAGTGAACAGTTGTGTGCAGTGTTCACTGCAGTCTCTGCGGAATAACCACACTTAGACCTTATAACTTTTCAGAGTTTCTTTATCAATCTACCAAGATGAAGAAGGCAGGGAGTAAGGCACGTGGTCGTGGAGTTTCTTCAGGGAGAGGACGTGGGGATTCTGTGGCTGCTGCGGCCCCCAGTGACACAGCATCCACCAGTTTTCCCCGTGAGCGTTCCTTTATGCGCACTTTTGTAGGAGCTCGGAGTACCCCCTGCTGCGGGAAGAACAAATTGAAGCCGTTGTTGTTTGGATGTCAGCCAATGCATCGACTTCAATTGCTTCCACCTCCTCTCAGGACCACAGCACTGTTGGGCAACCATCTGTCTCTTCACCGCCTGGCAAATTGCCCAGGCAGTCAGAGAGTTCTGTACAGGAGCCAGCTGAGTGTCTGCTTCTGTTCTCAGAATCTATTGGCTTGCAAACAGGGGCCCAGCCAAGCAGCATTCTGTAATGTGAAGAGGGAGTATGCAGTGATGCGCAACAGCTGTGTCTCTCTGAATCTGAAGAGGCGGGTGAGACAGTGCCGATGGTCAGCACACCGCAGAACGCATCTGATGATGATGAGACCCAGGTGCCAGTTTCTGTTGAGCATGGTGCTGGCCAGACCACCCAACAGCAGGTGTTGGAAGAGGGTAGTGGAGATGATGAGGTCCAAGACCCAACATGGCATGAGGAACAGGAAGGTGGTGGGAGCAGCTCAGAGGAATAATAATAATATTTATTTATATAGCGCCATCATATTCCGCAGCGCTTTACAGTTTAGCCGTTTCAGAACACAAGTCATAAGTAACAACGTTAACAATACAATAATTTAAGCTAAATAAGTCGCCCCTGCTCGTGACAGCTTACAATGTACAATGAGATGGGGGAGATACAAAGTATAGGTGTTTATATACAATGGTGCATTTACAATGATGTTCCAGCCATCTTAAGGGACTGAGGGATGGAGATAGTGAATGGGCTAGAGACACACACACACTTACACAGAATACATAGAATGACTTTGATTAGTGAATGTGATAGGCCGCTCTGAACAAATGTGTTTTGAGGGAGCGCCTGAAACCATGCAAATTGTGGATAGTCCTAATTTCTTGGGGTACAGCATTCCAGAGGATTGGCGTAGAGCAGGAGAAGTCTTGGAGTCGGGAGTGGGAGGTACGTATTAGTGCAGAGGTTAGTCGAAAGTCGTTTGCAGAGCGCAGCAGTCGGTTAGGCCGATAGATAGAAATGAGGGAGGAGATGTAGGAGGGGTGCTGCACTGTGGAGAGCTTTGTGGGTGAGAACCAGTACTTTGGTTGAAAGCTGGGAGAGGCCTAGAGAAATGGTTAGTGATAGAAGGAAGATAGAGGAAGACATTGCCCCAACGGTACAAACAGGAGGGAGAGTTAGGCTGCAGACTCGGTTGCCTGTAGCCTCCAGTTTGGCACCTGTTCGGAGCAGTTGTCTTCCAAAAGTCAAAACGTGCGCTCCCAGGACTTGCACTGCGTGGTCCTTTTTTCACACACTTGCACATGATATTTGCTATGTGAAATGCAAGCTGTGTAATTAAAAATTAAAAATAGCTAAAAGTGTCAGTCACCTCAATACCACAAATATGTGGAAACATGTGCGGACAAAGCACGTAGTTGAGTTACAAAGACACACTAGAGATGTAGGCCAACCTACAGCAGCACCTACATCTTCAGGTTGTGTTGAAGCCTCTTCATCGAGCTCACACACAGCTGGTTATGCTTCCTCACAGGATCGCCATGGAAGAACCTCGGTCACTGTTGTCCAGAGACAAACTGTTATTCCACACACAGCAGCAAGTTCCCTGTCATCCTCACACTCCCAGGCCACAAAACAGCCATCGGTAGCACAGGCATGGGATAAAAGACGGCCATACTCCGCAAACCATGCACGAGCACAGGCTCTGAATGCTGGCATTGCAAAACTCCTGTCCCTTGAAATGCTGTGATTCAGGCTGGTGGAGACAGACAGTTTCCGTAACTGAATATCATTGTCAATCCCACAATACAATGTGCCAAGCCGATTTCATTTCAGCAGGCAAGCCGTCCCTGGTCTGCAAAAGCATGTTGAGGGAAAAATTAAACATGCGCTACTAAAAGCCCTCAGTAGCAAGGTCCACCTGACCACCGATGCGTGGACCAGTACCCATTGTTATGATCTGCTACAACCAGTAAGGAAAGAAGGGAATTCTGTCCCTACAATACAACTAAGCTGAATCCCTACGATGTAACGGGGAACCTGATCCTGCGACCAGACCCGCTAAAGTCCTCATCTAGTGTGAACGAAGACCTATAGTTGCGAGGGAGTAATCCCTACAAGATCTAGGGACTGTGAGAAAAGGTGGACACCTCCTAACATAAATTGTAGCATGGATAATTAAACAGAAAAATAAATACTTTGTGATCCTAACATCAAGCAAAACTGACAGATTAAGGCACCTAAGCACCCGGCTAGCTTAACAGTAGATAATACAATGAAGTCAAGCAAAGCCAGAAGGGCGGAGCCAGACTAAATAGGGAAAAAAAGGTCATGTGACCAGCAAACTGAAACAAAACCTAACAAGAGGGTTCTAACACCCATGGCCAGGGACAATACCTTTCCCTCACTGCCCATTGGGTCAATGTTGTGCAGCCGGGTACTGATCTTGCGAGTGGCGCTGTACGTGTTCTGCCAACTCCAAGGATTGCAGGAATCAAGTCTGTACACATTGATTCCTCCTCCTATTCCAGTTCCTCAGAATCATCGCTGCAGGAGCCGTCACGGTCTACCTCCACATGGACCCGTGAACGTTTACCTGTTGCGACCGATATGAGCACAGCCGTGTCCAAATGTCAACAGGCCATCCTGAAATTAATTTCCATGGGGAATCTTAGCCACACAGCGCAGGAGCTCTGTAATGCCATAAAGCAGGAGAGCGACGTGTGGTTTTTGGAAGAGAATCTACAGGCAGGCTTGGTAGTGTGTGACAATGGCCGAAATCTGGTGTCAGCTCTGGGCCTTGGCAACCTCACTCACATACCATGTCTGTCATATGTGCTCAACTTGGTCGTGCAGAGTTTTTTGAGGGACTATCCGGATCTTGATGCACTGCTGCACAAGGTCCGCCTAGAGTGCGCTCACTTGCGACGTTCCAGCATGGCCAGATCGCTGATTGCAGCTCTGCAACGCAGATTTCACCTTCATGAACATCGCATCATATGTGACGTACCCACCAGGTGGAATTCCTCGTTACATATGTTGGAGCGGTTGTGTGAGCAGCAGCCAACAGTAATGGAGTATCAGCTGCATCAGGCGCAGTCAACTCGCAATTTGCGCCGTTCACACTTCACCACTACTGAGTGGGCCTCTATAATAAGAATAATAATATTATTTATTTATATAGCGCCATAATATTCCGCAGTGCTTTACAGTTTAACAGTTTCAAAACACGAGTCATAAGTAACAACGTTAACAATACAATAATTAAAGCAAAATCAGCCGCCCCTGCTGGTGAAAGCTTACAATCTACAATGAGGTGTGGGAGATACAAAGTACAGGTGTTTATATACAATGGTGTTTTTACAATGATGGTCCAGCCATTTTAAGGAAGTGAGGGATGCATGGAGATAGTGAATGGGCTACACACACAGAATTACACATAGAATGACTTTGATTAGTGAATGTGATAGGCCACTGTGAACAAATGTGTTTTGAGGGAGCGCCTGAAACCATCCAAATTGCGGATAGTCCTAATTTCTTGGGGTAGAGCATTCCAGAGGATTGGCGCAGCGCGGGTGAAGTCTTGGAGTTGGGAGTGGGAGGTACGGATTAGTGCAGAGGTTAGTCGAAGGTCGTTTGCAGAGTGCAGCTGTCGGTTCGGCCGATAAATATAAATAAGGGAGGAGATGTAGGGGGGTGCTGCGCTGTGGAGAGCTTTGTTGGTGAGAACCAGTAATTAGAATTGGATCCTATAATGAATGGGCAGCCACTGCCAGTGTAATGAGTGGCGAATAACTCTATGAAGGATATCTGCCACGTTTTGCGTGCGTTTGATGAGTCAACGCGGATGACGAGTGCAGATGATGCACTAGTCAGCCTGACTGTCCCCCTTATCTGCCTGCTTCAAAAAACACTGCAAGCACTAAGGCATGAGGTTTTGGAAGAGGTGGAGGATGAGGAGTCACAAATTCCATCACCTTCTGGACAGTCAGCGCAACGTGGTTCCTCACAAAGGGCTGGAGGACTTTCAAAGTACCATGCTGTATCAACAATTGAACCTCCAGAGTCGCTGTCTATATTTTCATAACCATTACAAACTTTTAATGTATTTACAAAGCACATAATGTACATTTTTTGTCTATCCTTTTGTAATGCTATTGTGTTTCCATAAACTGATGTTACAGAATTATGATACAAAGTTTTTAAATTTTGAGTTTTAAATTTTGTAAATTTATATGTATTTGAAGGACTTTGTGAGGAGGATGAGGAGGAGTCAATGGAGGAGGAAGACATCGCTCCAGAGGGAGGTAGACAATGCTCTAGTCAGTATGTAGACCAAGGGTGGGGTGATGCACAGCAGGCGGAGATGACGCCTCTTGCAGGGGACAACGTTTCTTGGCCAGTTGGGAGTCTGCAGCACATGGTTGATTTCATGCTGCAGTGGCTGAGAAACGACCGCCGCATCGAACACATTCACACCACGTCTGATTATTGGGTGTACACCCTCCTAGACCCTCGCTACCGGGACAACTTACAAAGCCTCATCACACCGTTGAACCGGGAGCGTAAAATGCGGAAGTACCAAGACACACTGGTGCAATCCATAATGTTCTCCATTCCAGCCGAGAGCACTGCTGCTGCTACTGATTTACAAAGCAGCTCTGTGGAGACAGCTCTGCAACAAGAGGGAGCACAAGCAGCGCCTCTGCACAGGGCAAGAACAGTATGTTCCAAATGTGTCGAAGTTTTGTGGCAGCGCCACCAATGTCTACACCATCCGAGACGGCTCCAGTCAGCAGGAGGCAACATTTCCGTAAGATGGTTACAGACTACATGTCTTGCCCTCTCAGTGTACTCTCAGATGGCTCTTCCCCATTCAAGTTTTGTGTCTCTAAGCTGGATACATGGCCAGAGCTTAGCCAGTATGCATTGGAGGTGCTGGCTTGATCTGCTGCCAGTGTATTATCGGAGCGCGTCTTTACTGCTGCAGGTGGTGTACTAACAGACCGTTGCATGCGACTATCCTACGATAATGTAGAACGGCTTACTTTTCTGAAAATGAACTAGGCATGGATCTCGCCTGAATTTGCCTGTCCGGTTTCAGATTAACTAACTGGTTGGCAACGTTTTCCATGTCTCCTGTTATGTTCATCTTTCTACCACCTGAGCTATACTCCCTGGGCTACAACACTGCCAGTTGCTGCTCAGAAGTGTCGTGTCCACAGACCAATACACAAGCTATAGTGATAGTGGGGTTCAGTAACGCCTGCTGTTCCCTGCTGTGTGTCCGGCAAAAATTACTGCTACCTAGCTACACATGTTTAAAAAAACATGACATGTTAAAGTGGCTAGTGCTACACATAGATATCAGGCTACACCCTTATTTCTAAGCTGTAAACAAGTGAAACGTCAAATTTAAAACCATTCAATGATTAGTGTTGGTAACAAATCTGTAACTAAATAATTGTGACATATTATGGCAGATATCCACATGTCTAACACAAATGCTAACACAAAAGCATACTTATGCTATAGGGTACTGATGGTGAACCTTCTCACTCCATAACTTTGACAAATCCAACTCACATCATGCCTCAAATGCTGCAATGTTGGAAGTGCATAATGTGGGTTGAACTTTGACAACAGCTGCAGTGCGAAGGTTATCCTTCTGTGTTCTTGGCTTTTAAATAAAAGCATACAAGTAAATATAATAATACATTGTTGATTAAGGGACATGATGTACACCTGTAATATTGTGCAAACAATGGATGTAGGACTATTCCTCTTCAACATTACTTATATTTGTGTCATTTGAAAAAATACATATTTTAGTTAAAAATTAAAAACCCATGTTCAGTAGCTGTGAAAGGCCCGTTTGTGTACTTCTATATTGTTTGCAACCAATGTATTGTATACGGATGGAAGCGCGTCACACTAATAGATTAGATTTATTTTAAATGGAATGTAGCAGAACCAATTGGAGATAAATGAAAAGGATGAGCCACTGAGACACGCTCAGCAGAGTACAAGCAGCAGTGCTTGAACAAGTAACTGGAGCGTGATCTGCACTCAAAAAAGTAAAAAACACAGACTGAAGTGAACACTGAAACACAACTGTCCACAATCTGTGAAAAGCTCCTTTCTGTACTTCTATAGTGTTTGCAACCAATGTATTGTATACGGATGGAAGCGCGTCACACTAATAGATTAGATTTATTTTAAATGGAATGTAGCAGAACCAATTGGAGATAAATGAAAAGGATGAGCCACTGAGACACGCTCAGCAGAGTACAAGCAGCAGTGCTTGAACAAGTAACTGGAGCGTGATCTGCACTCAAAAAAGTAAAAAACACAGACTGAAGTGAACACTGAAACACAACTGTCCACAATCTGTGAAAAGCTCCTTTCTGTACTTCTATAGTGTTTGCAACCAATGTATTGTATACGGATGGAAGCGCGTCACACTAATAGATTAGATTTATTTTAAATGGAATGTAGCAGAACCAATTGGAGATAAATGAAAAGGATGAGCCACTGAGACACGCTCAGCAGAGTACAAGCAGCAGTGCTTGAACAAGTAACTGGAGCGTGATCTGCACTCAAAAAAGTAAAAAACACAGACTGAAGTGAACACTGAAACACAACTGTCCACAATCTGTGAAAAGCTCCTTTCTGTACTTCTATAGTGTTTGCAACCAATGTATTGTATACGGATGGAAGCGCGTCACACTAATAGATTAGATTTATTTTAAATGGAATGTAGCAGAACCAATTGGAGATTAATGAAAAGGATGAGCCACTGAGACACGCTCAGCAGAGTACAAGCAGCAGTGCTTGAACAAGTAACTGGAGCGTGATCTGCACTCAAAAAAGTAAAAAACACAGACTGAAGTGAACACTGAAACACAACTGTCCACAATCTGTGAAAAGCTCCTTTCTGTACTTCTATAGTGTTTGCAACCAATGTATTGTATACAGATGGAAGCACGTCACACTAATAGATTTGATTTTTTTCTAATATAATGGAGCTGCACCAATTCCACTAAATAAAATAAAAAAAAAAAAAAAAAAAGTGACACGTGCAGATGCCTACAAACAGCGGTGGATGCAGAGCAAACTGCAGCGTCACCTGCACTGTCACACACACACCTTGCACAGAGCTGTTAAAACAACACTGGCAAAATGAAGCTTTACACAGCGGTTGGTAAACTAGCCTGCCTCAAGCACAGTAGTACACAAAATCGCAATATCTAACTGTCCCTCAGAGTGAGCAGAGTAGCGTTCTGTCCCTTACTGAGTTCACAGCACAGTGACGCTAAAATGGCGGCGGCGCCTTTTATAGTGCATTCTGACATCATTTCAGCAGCCAATCACAGCCATGCCATTAGTTAAGATGACCGCAGCATTACAGGATGTGCCCACACTTCGTAGGATTCCTCATTGGCTGACTAAAATCACATTGCCTCTCAAAGAATTATGGGAACTTCCGATTCCGGTATACGATATTGAAAAAGTATCGGAATTAAGTATCGGAATTCCGATAACGCGAATATCGGCCGATACCCGATACTTGCGGTATCGGAATGCTCAACACTATTGGTCTCCTCTTCGACTCCACATTCCGTGTTCTCATTGCTGGAGTGCGCGTAGAGCCGTCGACTGGATCTCTGTTCTCCCTTCTCCGATGTTTCCTGCCGCCCCGCCGGATCCTTTTCTTGCCACCGTAGTCTCCGTCGTGCCTTTGCCTAAAAAAGAAGGCAAAGGCACGACGGAGACTACGGTGGCAAGAAAAGGATCCGGCGGGGCGGCAGGAAACATCGGAGAAGGGAGAACAGAGATCCAGTCGACGGGCTCTACGCGCACTCCAGCAATGAGAACACGGAATGTGGAGTCGAAGAGGAGACCAATATAGACCAGTTGAAATTGGTGGTAAATATCTCCTCTTTCATGTTGTCTGATATTGAGTGTAAAGTACTGTCAAAGGGCCTATCCTTCTGCCCGACCAACTACCCGGACTGGTTCAATATTGAATGCGATCTTTTTTCTTTTTTCAGGAGACTGAGATTAACATCTTATTTTTGTGATAAAGATACTATGGGTGTCAATGTCGATAATGATGATGCTAGTGGGTTCAGACTGCAGGATTTTGGTCTCTACAATAAGAGCAGTTTTCAACCCCCGGTTAAAAATAACTTCGTGGAATCCTATATTGAATTAGTTGAAAAGGATGTGCGTAAGCTTAAACGTGCATGTACATCTAACATTAGGAGGGGTAACCTGACACATATTGAGAGACAGGAACTAGATAAGCTATCTGGTAACCGGGCCATCACCATCAAGGCGGCCGACAAAGGCAGGGCTTTGGTGGTGATGGACACATGTAACTATGTGGCTGAAATCCGCAGTCAGCTGGCGGATGATGCAATATATACTAAGTTGACGGCGGATCCCACCGCACGCTTTCTTGCGGAACTGCGGCTTCTGGTTAATGATGCCCTCAATGATGGCCTCATTGATCTCAAACTATCTCAGTTCCTTATAGTGGATTCTCCGGTGACTCCATTATTGTATACATTACCAAAGATCCATAAAAACTTAATGAACCCACCGGGACGCCCGATTGTGTCGGGAAGGGGGTCCCTTTGTAACAAAGTTTCTATTTTTCTTGACAAGGTATTAAGATGTTACGCTGTTGCTGCTGGCTCTTACATTAGAGATACAAATGATTTTCTGAATAAAATTGAAATGCTTACTGTGACCTCAGAAACCATATTGATATCATTTGATGTTACATCCCTCTATACCATTATTGAACATGATAGAGGTTTGGATGCTATTGATGTGGTTCTATCGGGCTCGGACATGGCTCCGGAGTGTGCACGGTTGGTCCTGGCACTGTTGGGTTTCGTCCTCAGGAGGAATTTTTTCCTTTTTGGTGACGATTATTACCTACAGTTGCGCGGCACCGCCATGGGGTCTAACGTGGCGCCCACTTATGCCAACATTTTCATGGCGGTGTTCGAGGACCAACACGTGTACACTTCCAGCCACTGGAGCCATGTCCGGGCCTGGTGGCGGTACATTGATGACATCTTTTGTGTCTGGGATGGTGATGTGGAGGCATTATTTGCCTTTCATGAGTACTTAAATGGAGTCTATGCCGAATTGAAATTCACAATCACTTATTCTAAAGAAAAAATCCAATTTCTAGACACAATGGTGTATAAGAAAGATGGAGTATTGAAAACTGATCTCTTCACAAAGGAAACAGACAGGAATAGCATTTTACTCTTTGATAGTAATCAACCACGTAAGATGGTGGAATCTCTCCCTTGGAGTCAAATGCTAAGGGTGAGGCGTATCGTCAAAGAGGATGACAAACTTGATCTGAGACTTAGTGAGATGTGCAACAAATTTGTCATGAGAGGTTATCCAGTGAGAAATGTACGTCGTTACAAACGGGACGCCTTGGCTTTGACACCGGATAGTGTCAACCAAGTGAGAAAAAATATCTCTAAGCGTGTTCCGTTTGTTTCTACGTTCTGTCCCATCAGTGGTAAGATAGGTGGCATCCTTAACAAACATTGGAATCTGTTACGGTCGGGACTTCCGCATGTGGTGGAATTTATGGATAGACCACTACTCTCCTATAGACGTGGACGCAATCTCAAGGATATACTGGTTAAATCTGACATTGGCACAAGTAAACAACTTAGACAAACCACTCTATGCCCACCCAGGGTTGGTAATTTTCCTTGCCTGGGTTGCGCTTGTTGTGGGAATATGTTGCGAGGCGATAGTTTCAATCATCCTCAAACAGGGAAAAGATTCTCTATTAAAGAACGCTATACGTGTTCCTCGAGTTTTGTGGTGTATGTTCTCACCTGCCCATGTGGGTTGATGTATGTTGGTGAGACCACGATGGAGGTGAGGGCACGCATCAGCAAACATAAGAGTACCATCAGGACCAAATTATTAGATTTACCTGTTCCGAAACATTTTGAGGATTGCAGACACTCAGTGAATCAGCTTAGATTCAGGGTAATCGATAGTGTCCCTATTTTGAGACGGGGGGGTGATAGGTCCAAGCTATTAAAGATAAAGGAATTGCGTTGGATTTCAATTCTTGAAACACTACACCCGAAGGGTCTTAACTTGGACTACAATTTGAATATTTGTATATAATTTTGCCCCCTTTAATTTGAGCTTCCTTCTCTGTATATTGTTTTTAATTTTCTCCTAATATAATTTTAATATTTCTTCTGTTAAATAGGTCAGTGAATATATTATGGGTTAGATTGGTGAGTTCCCCGTATTTATTAATTGAATGATATCCTGTGAATAATATTCATTATATTCTATCCTAGATGATCAATTTTTCTTCTATTCAAGATCACGCTTGAAAAAATCGCGATAGTTTGTATCCACTATAGTGGACATAAGCTCTGGATGTCTACCCTACGAGATTTCATCTCAAATATGTTCTGCGCATGCGCGGATTTGTGACGTAGCCAGTCACGTGACTCTAGCTCACGTGATGGTGAATGCATGACAGTGCCGAATAGGATTGGAGATTTCCACGGCGCAGATAGATACGTCACTTTGTGGCGCATTCGCAGCGCCAGCACATATGCTGCTAGATGATTATTCTTATCCGACTGCTGATGGGTCTATTGAGATGGCGGCAAAGGTAGCTTACTGCATTTAATTGGTGGATGTTAGACTGTTGTTTTACCCCATCTGATTAGTCTAGGGTTTCCATGGACACATATAGCTAGCTGGTGATTGGTGATTTCATTTTCGGTTATTGTTTATGTTCTTTGTCATTTTGCTATATAGGTTACTGACTGTACTAGATAATAGGTATATGGGAGTACACACATACTTGATATTTGATCACTGTTTTGTAATGTATTGATTTTATATGCATTTTAACATGTAGGCGTGTGCTTTGAAAGTGATTGGCTCCTCCACACTATTTAAAGGCCGCCTTTGTCTGTCTATGTACACTTGAAAAAGGCCACTGAATGGCCGAAACGTCGTGTTTTTCATGATGGCAGAATAAAGCTTTTCTACTTTTCTTCACCTGGATGGATGCTGCTCTTTATTTACTCTATGGACGTTGTTGGCTCACTGGGATCCGTGAACCTGAGCGTGCATCCCTAATGCAATGAGTGCTGTCTACTAACTACTACTTCTACTATAGTGGTGCAGTCACGAGGCCCAATTAGATACTCCAAATCGTTTGTGCTTAAGCTGTGTTTCAGTGGCAAATCAGAAGGCCAGATTTCCGCTTAAAAATTGTTAGGCCTAGTATAGTAGTGCAGCCACGAGGCCCAATTAGCTACTCCAAATTGTTTGTGCTAAAACTGTGTTTCAGTGGCAAATCAGAAGGCCAATTTTCCACTTAAAAATCGTTAGGCATAACAGTGTTGTTCAGGCACACTATCTAAGAAAATAAATAGTGATTGTTCATTTAGTGATAGGTGACTGACAGCTGTTGGACTAAAGCCCTCGTCACACACAGCATCACTAGTTTTGTGACGCAACAGCGATCTCCCCAGCGATATCGCTGTGTATGACATTCAGCGAGATCAGCCCCCCTGCCTGGTATCGCTGATCGTCGCTGAATGTCCTTGGACATTTTTTGATCGTTGGTCTCCTGCTGGCCAGCACGCATCGCTGCGTGTGGCAGGCTGGAGATCAGCGATCAGCTGGTAACCAAGGTACACATCGGGTTTCCAGGCGCCGGGCGGTGCCTGGAAACCCGATGTGTACGCTGGATACCAGCGCGCTGCTGCAGGGGAGCTGGTAACCAAGGTACAGGTCGGGTTTCCAGGTGCCGCGCAGCGCCTGGAAACCCAATGTGTACCTTGGTTACCAGCTCCCTGCACCAGCGGGCTGGTATCCAACGTACACTGCGGGTAACTAGGCGACGTTACCCGCAGTGTCGCTGTCCTGATCGCTGCCTGAGCTGCCTGTTTGGCAGCTCAGGCAGCGATCATGTAGCGACACACCAGCGATCCTGACAAGTGCATATCGTTGGTGTGACAGGGCCTTTAGTTTGTGAAACAGCAGCGTACAAGAGTGGAAGGCTACTTACAACATGAGTTGGAACAAGCGAGGGCGTGGTGGAAGGGGGAATAGGCTTGGTGTTCAACATGTATGTGAGTTAGGTGTTAATGTGAATGAAAGCTCAACTGAACAAACACAGTCTCGTTTTATCCAAAGACCACTGACAGCATCTGTAACTGGCCAGCCTACCTGACCCCTTTCTTTGTCACCCGCACAGTGGTATGCCTTGTAGAGGAGGCTCAGAAAGAGCCTGTGGTCCAGTGGATGGTAAGCAATGCATCAAGTCCCATCAACCCCATCTGCTTATTCTTCCTCCTTTGTCATCATTCCAAGCAGAAACTACAATTATTTACCCACCAAGTTGGGGTGAGAGCTGGTCAGCTGTTACAGAAGTAGGCATGACCACTGCTTTTGTGTCACCTAGCTCAACACATCTTTCTCAATCCACCATAATATTCCACCTGCACCTTACTCACAATCCATCAGTATGTCCTGTTGTCCATACTCCACCCTCTCCCAGCACAGCAGCCAACTCTCGGTCCCACAGTTGTGGTTACATAAAAGAATGTTTCCACCTACACATGGCAAAGCTAAGAGCTTGAACTCCACCACGTCCAATCTGTTGGCCATGGAAATGCTGCCTTTCCGCCTGGTGGATACAGATGGTTTCCCAAAGTTGATGGCCATTGCAATCCCCCTGTACCAGTTGCCAGTCACCATTACTTCTCAAATAAAAATGTGCCTGCACTACACCAGCATGTCCCCGGCAACATCACCCGTTCCTTGAAAAAATCTATGTCTGCCAGGGTGCATTTCACCACTGACACCTGGATGAGCAAATATGGGCAGGGGCATTACATATCACTGACTGGTCACTGGGTGACTCTGGTGCCTGTTGGGGCAGGTGGTCAAGGGACTGCTCCACAAGTCTTTAAATACCCAAGGCTTGCAGGACAAGCCTCAGCATCTAACAGTTCCTCCACTGCTTTTGCCTTCTCCACCTTCTAAAGGACCTCCACCTGTGCCCTCAACCTCTCTCTTAATCAGACAGGTGTTCGAATAGTGCAGATAGAATCTCCCTCACCTTCATACTGTGCAGCTATGGCTCACTGCAATCAGGCCATGTTAAAATGAATATGCCTTGGAGATCACAGTCACACAGCTCAAGAGTTGTGAACAGGTATCCAGGCTGAGTTAGAGCAATGGCTGTCTCCACTAAACCTGGAGCCAGGGAAAGTTTTTTGCGATAACGGTGCAAACATGGTGGCCCTACGCCGTGGCAACCTCACACGTGCCTTGCATGGCTCACATCCTCATCCTGTTGTTACAGCAATTTCTCCGCCATCCTGGCCTGGATGCGCTGCTGCAATAAACACAGTCACTGTGTGCTCACTTCCACCGATCATAGCCCGCAGGTCATAGATTTGCAGTGCTACAGAGGCCTTTTGCACTACCTAACCATTTGATTAGCAATGTTCAGACACCGTGGAATTCCACTCTGCATATGTTGCAGTGGCTGTGGCAGCAGCAATGAGCCCTTGTGCAGTTTGTCCTTTTGCATAGCGTGTGTCAACGCAATCTGGAGGTTGTACAAATCATGCTTGTGAAGTGGGCACAGGTGAAGGACTTCTGCCTCTGCACCCTTCTGCACAGTTTTGTAATGGCTACTAAGATGGCTAGCGCTGATGATGCCATTATCAGCATCACTATTTCAGACATTACATGCTGTAGCACACTTTGAATATTCTGCGTGAGGAGGTGATGGTCACAGAGGAAGAATTGGCAGCAGAGAAGCATGCGGAAGGGATAACCATATCTCAAATTTCCAGACTGTTGTCGCACAGGCGGGTGCCATGGGAGGGTGGCTTACAGTGATCAAGGTGGGCATGTGGTCCCAGACAAACTGTTACTGAAGATCCAGGAACCGAGGACCAAATTGAGGAGGACAAGGTGATGGATGCGCAACAGCTAGGAGATGAAGAGGATAATAATACACTCTCTGTTTTCCGTGGTTGGTGGAAGGAGGTGGAGGAAGCAACCTTGCATGTTACCCCGCCACCAACACAGCATGGACTTAGACCTCATGGAATCTCCTGACACATGAGCGCCCTCTTGCTGCACTATCTTCAACACGATGCCCCCTTCTAAGGGTTAGACATAGTGCTGACTACGAGGTTGCCATTCTGTTAGGTCCACGGTGCAAGAGTAAATTTAGCCACATGCTTCCTCCCCTGGAAAGGGATGTGTGCATGCTGAAGTATCGAACTACACTTGTAGACAATCTTAAAAGTGGTTGTCACGAAGTGACTGTCCTAGCGATGTCACATGACCCCACAAATGGTCGGTCAACGAACGGCACAACATACAAGGGAACACCAGGGACACAATAACAACAGTAGGCCCTGTCGATAGTGAACGGGGAATGGACACCTCCTGCACTCACCTAAGGATGTGCCCTGATCTCCCTATCGTCCCTATATGGGTTCTTTCACCCTGTCGCCGAGCAGAATACCTAAACCCTCACTTGCACTGCTCTAAACCCTAAGTAGGGAGCTGGCAGGTGAGAGCACTGGTCCACCGCTGCACTAATTCAACACAGAGGAAAGGTAAGACTGACACCACAAGGGACAAGGTAAACAAAAAGTGCAACACTTAGCTTTCTGCTGCAAAGCACCACACAGCAGAATAAAGTCACCAGATCAATGTAATAGCTGAAGCACCACTGCACCCAGGAAGCTCTAGACTCCAGCTAGGTTGGTCTCCAGAAGGACCTGTAAAACCAACCGTCAGCTGATGCATCAGGTGGCCTCTTGAAGGATGGTGAGAGTGGTCACCACCCAGATCATCTGACCCCTGCAGCAATGCAATTACACCAGCAGGCCAGCGAGGAAAAAGCTGACATTAACCCCCGATGGCCTGAAAGGAAAAAAGTTTTAATCTGAGAATCCAGATCTGCCGCAGATCCAAAAATGGATGGTGACAGTACCCCCCTTTAAATGAGGGGCCTCTGGACCCTCAACACTGCAACCTCACCAGAAACTAACCTACAGTGAGGATGCCTCGATCCACCACAGATCACCTCTGCAGTCACCTGACCCTCAGGTTTATGGCAAACGCAGACTGATGGAAGTGACAACACGTATGCTCCGGAGGCACCACAAATCTCCAGAGCGCCAACATGGGGAATGAGTTGTGAACCTGAATTGCTGGGGGTAACTCCAGCTGGAAAGTCCCCGTGCCGAGAATAGCTGACACCTGATACGGCCCGATCACCCGAGAACTCCAGGCCCCAGTAGCATACTTCCACCGGATGTTTTTGGTGGACACCCACACATACTCATCCACACACAGGTTCAGACCTGAATGTTTATTGCCACACACACGTTTGCCACAAGATGGAGAACTCTTTGAGGAACCGACAACAGCAGCTTCCTCCTGTGTTGCAACACTCACACCCCCGCAATACTCAGAGGGAACCACCACCCTCCCCTGACCCCTCCTCCTAAGAGGACTCTGACACTCAGGGTTAACATGTGGTGAGGGTTGAGACTTGCCCCTACTCCCTGGCAGCACCTCTGCTGCCCCCCACCGGAGAAGAAGGGGACGGTTGTAGAAAGACAGCGGAAAGAGTAGCCCCCGGGCAGCAGCCCTCACACGACTGATCCCAGCTGAATACTTCCCTGGACCGCCAATCTATGACCAGGTTGTGTTTTTTCAACCAACGGAGGCCTAAAACGATGGGTGTAGGCATTCCTCCCAAGACATAGCACGACAGAGACTTTTCATGATGAGTCCCTATACGCAGATGTATATAATCTATGACTTGGGTCACCTTCCCCTGGCTGAGTGGGACAGAGTCAATAGCCTGGATGCTTAGGGGTTTTGCTAGCGTCCTACACCTCAGGCCATGAGTTTGGACAAAGGGAGCATCCACCAGATTGACGCCTGCTCCTCTGTACACAAGCACCAGTATACTGTCAGTTACCCCGCCAACCACCACTTCAGCAGACGAGGTACACTGAGGAGAAAAAATGGAGGAAATATACACTCCTTGGTCACCTCCCTCCACACGACCAGGGGAACGCGGCTTCTTAGTTGGTACTATTTTGGCGCAAGCTGGGCAGACCCCGATAATATTCCCTGTTGTGAACACGTTGGAGGCGACTTCGGAGCTGGGGCTCCCTCCGGTGGTTGCTGAGGGTAATGAACCAATTGCTGAATGGCTTTCAGCTGGGTCCGAATGGTCTGATATAAGTGACCTGAACTCCCATCAGCCTTGCCGGTAATCAATTGTTCTTCCAGGTCTTGGTTGGAGCTCAGCTTGCATTCCTGCTTCCATTCAGATAAGTGACTTGCTGTGTTTTTTTTTCCTCTGGTTGGATTTTCCTTGCTGGTTTGCTGCCTAGCAGTGGACTTCAGCCTGGTCCCCTTTTGGGGCCTGGCGCTGCATTTGTGCTCAGTTTTGTTTGCACTTTTGCTCTGTTCCTGTGTCACTTTTTATTTGCTGAATTGCTGTGTGTTACACCAGAGATCTGATTTAGGTGGTAGAGATCATGTGATCTCAAGTTTTTTGTTAATCAGAAGTGTTGGTATTTTTGTCAGGGTTTTTTTGGGTTGCAGTCAGAATTCTTTCCTATACTTTTCTATCTAGACAGTATTGGGCCCCAGCGTTTGCTCATTCTATTTTCTGTCTGTGTTCGTATTTTCTTCTTGTCTAACCGCCATTACATGTTTGGGGGCTTCCTATTTCTTTGGGGGTTCTGCTACGGGGCAGATAGCTTTCATCTTTCTGTCTTTAGGTGTAGCTATCTCTCCGGCTGTGACGAGGCGTCTAGGATCTAGGTACGCTCCACGGCTACTTCTAGTTGTGCGGTTAGTTTAGAGTTCTGCAACCCAATAGTTTCCAGCCTCTCTGATGTATTGCTACTTTGGCTATTTTTGCTATTTCTCCTCAGCTACCGAAACATAACAATTCCCAGTCTGCCCACAGAAAAAACATGCCCCCACACCACAGTGAACTGCAGGCAACCCCGTTTGGGAACCAACTTCTCCCACCTGCATGGGTTCCTCCGCCTGCACAGGTATGTCCTCCTCCCTAGCACGGACAACAGTGGGAAAATTTAGTGTATACCTCTCCCTGAGGTGTCTATCCACCCAGATGGCAAGGGACATGGCTGCCTCCATTGACCTGGGGGTGGCGTACTGCACCAGAGTATCCTGCAACCTTGGGGACAGACCCTGCATAAAATGACTCCTAAGGGCAGGGTCATTCCACTGTGTGTCAGTGGCCCACCTCCTGAACTCTGAGCAGTACTCCTCAGCCGGCTGGCTCCCTTGCGTGATCTTACAGAGCCGGGACTGAGCCAGGGAGACGCCATCAGAATCACCACACACAAGCGCCAATGCCGCAAAAAACTCGTACACTGCCCGCAAAGATGGTGAATCGGTCGACAGGGAGAAGGCCCAGGATTGGGGATCACCCTTAAGACGGGATATGATGATTCCCACCTGTTGTTCCTCACTCCCTGATGAACGAGGGCGAAGCCTGAAGTACAACTTGCAGGTTTCCTTAAACACCAGAAACTTATCTCTCCCTCCAGAAAACCGGTCAGGGAGAGATATTTAGGGTTCCGGTAGAGCCTGAAACAGAGCAGAGGCCCAGATCCCTGTTAACTGCTGTAGCTGCTGCACCACCTCTCCATGCAGCACCTTGAGCTCATCGGTGTGTAAGGTTCTATGTATAGATTCCTGAAACTCAGTTTGTTCGTCAGCCATTTTACTTTCTGTCTTGCTGCAGCTATCTTGCCCTCAGTCAAAATGGAGTTTCCAGCTTGCATGTTCCCGCCCTGATTCTCTCCTTTGCTTCTTAAGCAGCCACAGCTGAGCAATCAGTGCTTCAGAATCTAGCCTGCAGTGAACCTGTGACTTGACTCCTGTAAGCCTTGGACCTTGTACTCCAGCTATTCCTACTGAGGAACTCTGAAGCACTTGTGGACTCTGAACCCTGCTCTTTGAAAGACCCACATTTGCATGGACTTACGGTAACAGAGAAGAAGATCCTGAATCTGTATTGGAGAGTGATTGCTGAGCTTGGATTACTCTGGCCTGCTGTGTCTCCTGTTTCTGTGTCTGCAAACTGTGTGACTATTTCTGCCAACTTGTATGAAGTAATACAGGACTTTTCTATATCAAACCTGTGACTCCTGTGTTTTCATCGCACCCAAGCACAAGACGCTATATGAACTGTACTACATACATTACAAGATTCTGAAGCCAAAACGTTAGTGTCTGCTGGGTCTGGAAAGGCTGTGTCTGCTGTACTGTGGATATCAGACGTCCGGTTGTACTTTCTGTGATGACAGTGGTTGTGACTTCTCACAACCATTCCAGTAATCCTGTCTTAAAAGATCTGGAAAATGGAGGCCCGCATAAAGGAACTTTGCGGAGTGACTGATAATATCCTTGCAGATTTGCAGAATATAAAGACCCGTTTTACAAATCTACAGGACCTCAATAATCACAATTTGCAAGTGGTTGGACAGACTACCCAGGATTTGCGAGCCAGGATTGAGGTTCTAGAGAAACCGTAGCCCCGAGTGCTGGGATTCCCAAGTTGCCCCCTTTTCGTTTTGGCGGTGAACGTGAGAAATTCAGGGGATTTATTAATCAATGCAATCTTTTTTTTTCTGCACATGCTTCACAATTTCCCACTGAACGATCTAAGGTGCTTACTATAATTATGTTGCTTACCAACAAGGCTTTAATGTGGGCAAACCCTCTGATTGAGACTGAGGATGATTGTTTGAATCACCTTGATGATTTTATTTCAGCCATGGGGCAGGTGTTTGATGACCCCAATCGAGGTGCAACAGCTGAAGCAGCCATGTTAGCTTTGCGCCAAGGTAAGCACTCGGTAGCTGAATATGCCTTGGATTTCAGGAGATGGGCCCTTGATACCACCTGGGACAGTTCCGCCAAAAAATCTATTTTTCGAAAGGGGTTATCTCCACTGATTAAGGATGAACTTGCTCGTGCCGACCCTCCCACTGCGTTAGGTGACTTTATTAACTACTGCATCCGTATTGATACTCGTCTGACTGAACGCAGGCAAGAGAGATGGTTCGAAAGCAATCGTACTAACCTTTTCCTACCTTCCTCTCCAGCTAAGGAACCTTTGAGTAGGATTACACGGGAACCTGAACCTGAACCCATGCAGGTAGACTCTTTACAACGACGGGTTAGTGATGCACGCAAGGAACATCGTTTTAAGGAGAATCTATGTTTCTATTGTGGTAAGTCAGGGCACTTCATTATAAACTGCCCCAGCCGTTCTCGTAAGACTACTGCAGCACTCATTCATTGTGAGTGTTGCGAGAGGGGATCTGTCAGGTCCGAGCCTCAGGCTCCAGAGAGATCTGCAGCAACAGATCTTGATTTCTCGGACTTAAACTCCGTTACCTCTGAGGACGTTGACTGTGTAAACGCTGCCATTTTTCAAGTTTCCTCAGCGGTGTCCCAGCTGAGTTGTAAGAAAAACAATTCTCATTGCTTTCTTTCCATCAAACTCTGGGTTGACTCAGCTTGGGTGTCTAGCTCTGCTATGATCGACTCAGGGGCAAGTGGAAATTTTATGGATGTCTCCTTTGCTCTGAAACAGGGAATACGTTCAGTGAAGAAGGCTACTCCAGTACAGATGGAAACTGTGGATGGCTCCCTGCTGACCTCTGGACCAGTGGATCAGGAAACAGAGCCTTTGAGGGTTCTTATGGGTAAAGATCATCAAGAGAAACTGTCCTTTATGCTTATCTCTTCTCCCCACTTTCCCATTATTCTAGGGCTACCATGGCTGCAGGCTCAGAATCCTACCATTAACTGGGAGACCAAGGAATTACACTTTCCAGAGAAACAGATGAGTCCAAAAGTTTCAGCTTGCTCTGTTCCTAAAGGAATCATGTCAGTCCCTGAACTACCAGCTGTATACCAGGACTATGTGGATTTATGTGACAAGAAGAACGCTGACCAGCTTCCTCCTCACCGTCCATATGATTGTCCAATTGAATTATTGCCTGGAGCAGAGATACCTTTTGGTAAGATCTACCCCTGGCGGGGCCCGAGCTAAAGGCTTTAAAGGATTACATAGATGAAAATCTAGCCAAGGGCTTCATACGCCCCTCTTCATCTCCTGCAGGTGCACCCATCTTCTTTGTAAAGAAGAAAGATGGATCTCTGAGACCATGCGTAGACTATAGGGAACTCAATAAGGTTACTATTAGAAACCGTTATCCGTTGCCTTTAATCCCTGAGTTATTGGAGAGAGTGCGACATGCCAAAATTTTTTCTAAACTAGATCTTCGTGGGGCTTATAACTTAGTCCGTATTAGACCTGGGGATGAATGGAAGACTGCATTCAGGTCACGCTATGGACACTTTGAATATCTAGTTATGCCTTTTGGTCTGAGTACCGCCCCAGCCACTTTCCAACACTTGGTGAATGACATCTTCAGGGATCTCCTAGATACATTCGTGGTAATTTATTTGGATGATATTCTAATTTTTTCTAACTCCACAGAGGAACATCATGGACATGTGAGAATGGTCTTGGAATGTCTAAGACAAAATGATCTTTACATCAAACTTGAAAAGTGTGAATTCCATAAGACCGAAATTCAATTTCTGGGGTATGTACTGTCTACACAAGGAATTAGTATGGATGGAAGTAAAACCCAAGCCATCAATGATTGGCCAAGTCCTAGAAATGTGAAGGAGGTACAGCGCTTCATCGGGTTTGCAAACTTCTATAGACGTTTCATTAGAAATTTCTCTGAGGTAGTGTCACCTATCACTCAACTTACCCGGAAAGAGTCTAGGTTTTCCTGGACTCCCCAAGCCCAGGAAGCATTTTCCCGTCTAAAAGATAAATTTACCACTGCACCTATCCTAGTACATCCCAACCCCGAGCTTGCCTTCATAATAGAGGTGGATGCTTCAGACTGTGCCGTTGGAGCTATACTCTCTCAGAGAACAGGTGAGAAGAATGTCTTGCATCCCTGTGCCTTCTTTTCCCAGCAGTTGTCTTCGGCTGAGAGGAACTACGATGTGGGCAATAGAGAGTTGTTGGCCATTATTGCCGCCTTCAAAGAATGGAGACACCTTCTTCAGGGAGCTGCACAGCAAATAGTCGTCCTGACAGACCATCGTAACCTTGAGTTTATCAGGTCGGCTAAGTGCCTGACTCCTCGCCAGGCTCGCTGGAATCTTTTCTTAAACCAATTTAATTTTATCATCTCTTATAGACCAGGATCGCGCAATGGAAAGGCTGATGCACTCTCTAGGATTTACTCAGCAGAGACACGTCCAATTACTCCTCCTAAGACTATTCTTCCTGACTCTAGATTCCTAGGAGTAATTCATAATCAAGACCTACTTAAGGACATCAAGGAAGCATACCATGCGGATTCCTTTTTGGCACAACCCCCAAGGGACGTAAGTCTTGTCTTTAAGAATGGTGTGTGGATTCAGGGACAACGTCTGTATATTCCTGAAACAGTCAGATTAAGAGTATTGCAACTCATCCACGATTCCAAGATAGCTGGGCATAGAGGAATTCTAAAGACACAGGAATTTCTTTCTCGTTTCTTTTGGTGGCCCACTTGCAGGAAGGATGTTTTGAATTATGTCACTTCATGTGAGGTCTGTGCAAGATGCAAAACACCTCGCTCCTCACCAACTGGTCTGTTACAGCCTCTTCCCACCCCGTCCCGCCCATGGGGATCCATTTCTATGGACTTCATTGTGGAGTTACCAACCTCTCAGGGGAAGAACACCATTCTAGTGGTGGTTGACCGTCTAACAAAGGCAGCTCATTTTATCCCTTGTGTCGGCTTACCCACTGCAAAACAGACATCAGATTTGATGATTAAAGATGTGTTTCGCTTACATGGAGTACCGGATGAGGTTATTTCGGATCGAGGGGTGCAATTCACTTCTAGGTTTTGGCAAAATTTCTGTGCAGCATTGGACATTAAAGTAAACCTTTCTTCTGCTTTTCATCCCCAGACTAATGGACAGACCGAACGAACCAATCAAACCCTGGAGCAGTATCTCCGCTGCTTTATCTGCCACCTACAGGATGATTGGGTGGATCTACTTCCATTAGCTGAGTTCTCGTATAACAACTCTCAGAGTGCCTCCACTAAACAGTCTCCTTTTTACTCTAATCTAGGTTATCATCCTAATATTCTACCACGATTTCCCATAGAAACGCCTTTACCAGCAGTGGCTGAAAGAATCACGTCTTTACAGAAGAATATGGATCTTCTAAAGGAAAATCTGGAATCGGCTCAAGAAAGGTACAAGAAAGCAGCAGATAAATTTCGTAAACCTGCACCAGCTTTCAAGGTAGGAGACTTGGTCTGGCTGTCAACCAGAAATCTTAAGTTAAGGATTCCATCGTCTAAGTTGGGACATAAGTACATTGGACCCTATAAAATCAGTAAAATTATAAGTGCCGTTGCTTGTCGTCTTCAACTGCCCAGAACTATGAGAATCCACCCTGTCTTTCATGTATCCCTACTAAAGGCTGCGACACCCAATATGTTTCCTGGACGTTCCTCTCCTTGCCCTGACCCAGTGCTAGTCGATGGTCAGGAAGAATTTGTGGTGGAAAGGATTTTAGATTCCAGGTTGTATAGAAATCAGTTACAATATCTGATTAAATGGCAGGGCTACCCAGTGGAGGACAACTCATGGGAACCGGTCAATAACGTTAATGCTCCTCGCTTGCTCCGTCAGTTTCATCAGAGGTACCCACACAAGCCTGGTCTGAGGTCATCCGGAGGTTGTCCTTAAGGGGGGAGTAATGTAAGGTTCTATGTATAGATTCCTGAAACTCAGTTTGTTCGTCAGCCATTTTATTTTCTGTCTTGCTGCAGCTATCTTGCCCTCAGTCAAAATGGAGTTTCCAGCTTGCATGTTCCCGCCCTGATTCTCTCCTTTGCTTCTTAAGCAGCCACAGCTGAGCAATCAGTGCTTCAGAATCTAGCCTGCAGTGAACCTGTGACTTGACTCCTGTAAGCCTTGGACCTTGTACTCCAGCTATTCCTACTGAGGAACTCTGAAGCACTTGTGGACTCTGAACCCTGCTCTTTGAAAGACCCACGTTTGCATGGACTTACGGTAACAGAGAAGAAGATCCTGAATCTGTATTGGAGAGTGATTGCTGAGCTTGGATTACTCTGGCCTGCTGTGTCTCCTGTTTCTGTGTCTGCAAACTGTGTGACTATTTCTGCCAACTTGTATGAAGTAATACAGGACTTTTCTATATCAAACCTGTGACTCCTGTGTTTTCATCGCACCCAAGCACAAGACGCTATATGAACTGTACTACATACATTACACGGTGAGGGTCTGGAGAAGATGGGCAAAGGCATGCATCTGAGCCATGGCTCACCAGGAAAAAAAAATTAGTGGTTGGTTATAAAGTCACAAAGTGACTGTCCTAGCGGTGTGACACGACTCCACGAATGGTCGGTCAACGGACGGCACAACATTCAAGGGAACACCAGGGACACAATAACAATGGTAGGCCCTGTCGATAGGGAAAGGGGGAATGGTCACCTCATGAACTCACCTAAGGATGTGCCCTGATCTGCCTATCGTCCCTATACGGGTTCTTTCACCCCGTCGCCAAGCAGGATACCTAAACCTCATTTGACCTGCTGTAATCCCTAAGTAGGGAGCTGGCAGGTGAGAGCACTGGTCCACAGCTGCACTAATACAACACAGAGGAAAGGTAAGACAGATACCACAAGGGAAGAGATAAACAAAAAATGCAGGTTGGTCTGCAGAAGGCCCTGTATAACCAACCGTCAGGTGATGCATCAGGTGACCTCTTGAAGGATGGTGGGAGTGGTCACCACCCACATCAGCTGACCCCAGCAGCAATGCAATTACACCAGCAGGCCAGTGAGGAAAAACTGACATTAACCCCCGATGACCTGAAAGGAAAAAAGTTTTAACCTGAGAATTCAGATCTGCCACAGATCTAAAAATGGATTGTGACAGTGGTTTTCCTTAAGACAGCAGTGAGGTGCAAAGTGTGCATACCAGTTGTAGACGTCCAACTCCGAGAACGTCAAGGCTTCATCGCCAAAACATTAGCAGCAGTGGCAGTGTTTGTGGCATAAGCAATTTCTATGTGTCATTTAACACATTTTTAAGACCAGCCTGTATATCAGCAGAACACAGTACAAGTCTGTCACATTGTGAAAGACTACAGAGAATTGTGCAGGAGTATCTGGATTTCAATATCAATGCCATAAGAGGGGTTTGAACCCTTTTACATTTTGGTCTTCAAAAATGGAAGTGTGTCCTGAGTTCTCATGTCACGCCTTGGAGGTTTTGTTATTCCCAGCAGCCAGCTCTCTTGTGTCTTCAGCACTGCTAGTGGTGTCCTAACAGATAAGCGCATCCAGCTGTCCCCTGAAACTGTGGACCGCCTAACTTTCATCAAAATGAACAAACCATGGATCTCCAATGACTTTTGTACTCCAGACGCAGGCTGGGGAGACTAGGCGATGGTGTAGTTTTTAGTGTCATGCATTAATCTCGCATTATTGCAGTCTGTGACACCTTTGTGGTGGCTTCTGTGCCTGCTGTTGCTACTATTGCTGATGTTACAAACAATGTATTGAAATGTGGAGACTTGAAGTTGGGTCTTCATCTCGTGGGTTGCCTGTGGCGGAAAGTGTGTCAGAGTACTATTATACCGTTTCTACTGTGAGAAAATTGATGCCACTTTACTGCTGTGTGACAATTATTTTTTGAAATGTGGAGTTTTCAAGTTGTCTCCATCTGGTGGGTTGCCTGTGGTGGAAGATGTGTGAGGCCTACTATACTCTGTCTATTATGTGGAAATTGATGTCACTTTAGTGCTGTGTGACAATTATATTTTGAAATGTAGAGACTCCATGTTGGGTCTCCATCTGGTGGGTTGACCGTGTAAGTAGGGCTCCCAGACAGGCATGGCTGCACTTAGTTTCAGTCAACTACCTGTGTTACGTTCCTTACATTTTTCTACCAATAGTAGTCTATAAAACTGATGTTTGTGCCATCTGAGTGTGGCTGGAATTAAAAGAAAAAAAATGGAGGTGTTGCATGAGATGTGAGGTCTCCCAGCTGTGAAGGCTTACACTGCTCCCTTAACCACCAAGTCCTCATTATAACTTCAATTTCAAGCTGTAACTGTTGGGCCAGACAAAGATACCTCATACATGGCCCATGGCCAACTGCTTGTGTGCCATTATAATAGGTTCTACTATGGGTCAATTGATCATTAAATTACTTGTGTTACTAGTCTTACATTTTTCTACCAGTAGTACTGTATGAAACTGGTTTGAGCCATCTGAGGTGCTGCATGAAGTGTGAAGTCTCCCAGCTAAGAAGGTTTACACCGCTCCCTTAACCACCAACTTCAATTCCAAGCTGTAAATGCTGGGCCGAGACCCTGATACCTCATGCATGGACCATATTGTAAGTCAATTGATCAGTCACCTATCTGTGTTACTATTCTTACATTTTTCTACCAATAGTACTCTATGAAACTGATGCTTGTGTCACCTGAGTGTGGCTGGGAAAAAAAATTGAGCAGTTGCAAGAGGTATCAGGGCTCCAAGATAAAAAGGTTTACAACGCTCTCTTACACACCACATCAATTCAAAGCTCTAAATGTTGGCCCAGACCCTGATACCTCATGAATGGCCATGACTGACTGCAACTGTGCCCTTATCAAATTTCTACTGTGGGTCAATTGATGCCACTTTTCATGTGTCTGCCCCTAATTTGAGCTGTTTAGGAAGATTTTTGTTACTCCTTAAGGTGTTGTGTGTATGTTTGATTTTGTCTCTCATTGAATTTAATGGGGTTTGGGAACATGTTTGGTGAACATCCGGACGTTCGCCGAACAGAACCTTGAAAGGATCGCTCATCTCTACTCTGAACATTAGCTGGCCCCGCCTCCACCTGTCGTGCCAGTCTGTATATCAGACGGATCCGCCATAACCTGCCGTGCCAGTCTGTACTTCAGCCGGACCCGAATGCACCTGTCGTGCCAGTCTGTATATTAGCTGGATCCGCCAGCACCTGCCATGCCAGTCTGTATTTCTGCCGATTCTGCCTCCACCTGCCATGCCAGTCTGTATATTAGACGGACCCGTCTGCACCAGCTATGCCTGTCTGTATATCAGCTGGACCTGTCCGCACCTGCCAGTGCCTATCTGTACAGTAGAAAATGCAAAATAAAATCTGAGAAAAAAAAGTGAAAGGAGAAGGTCTTATTTAGTTGATAAATATCAGAAATTGTATTCATATATGCTGACCTGATGCAGGGTTGAAAGGCTGCTGCAGTTCCACTGTGATTTCACAAGGAGATCAAATAAAAGATGGATAGCTTGAGGTCCGTGCTGTCAGCTTGTGAATAAATGTCAGATGCCAGACGTATTACAAAATAATGGTTTCTTTTACTTTTCTACATGTTTCGACGTGTAACCTATTTCTTCTTCAGTAAATCATTAAAGATAAGTCGTGTCTAACCAACATGTTGGGTTTCTATGAGGAGATAAGTGCAAATATGGATGTTGGTAATGCGACTGTTGTGATTTATCTGGACTTTGCAAAGGCATTTGATACAGCACCACATAACAGCCTTATACTGAAGCTACAAAAGCAGAGAATAAGGGAACTATATGCAGATGGGTAAGGAATTGACTATGGGGGCAGTGAAAATGTTCAAATGGATGGGTAAAGTGCTGAATGGAAGGAGAACAGCATGGGGAAGACTCCTGGAAACATCTCTGACTCCCAGATTGCTGCAGAGAACAGTGGTGTCACACTTTTACTCCACTTTAAGGAGTGACAGTAAAACATTACAGACAATGAGGAATTGCATTTTTTAGGAAAAAAAATGTTAAAAACATTTTTTTACTGTATAATAACTTGTATATAAGGCAAAGATTAAAAAGGATTTAGAAAAAAATATAATTTTAGTTAACCTAAATTGTTTTTTCAATAAAAAAAAATAGGAAATTTCAGTTTAATTTATGACGGAAGCAAGAACTCCCAAAAATAAGGGACTCAGAGGGACTCAGATACACCCTAAATTAGACATAGAGGAAGGCCTCATACACATTCTGTTCAAATTGTCATGTAGAGGTACTCTAAGGCTACTTTCACACATCATTTTTTTTTAATCAGGCATAATCCGTCCTATGGCTGATAGGACGGATCTGGCGCTGATTTTAAAAAACTGATGCAACTGATGAGGTTTTTTGCCTGATCCGTCCTGACCTTTTCAACCCGGAAATGAATGTCTGGACGAGAGAGAGAGAGACAGAGAGAGAAACACGCCGGATCGCGCCTGATTCAAAAAGCCTGAAGTGTGAAAGCAGCCTAATTTGCACTTTTGAGAGTTATGTACCCTATATAATTTTGAACAAGTTTTTTCAAGGTTATATACTAATGAAATGTACTCTAAACCACGGAATAGTCTATGTGTGAGCAATATAAAACCAATAAATTTGGAACAAGTTTTTTGAGGGTTGCATACCAACAAAATGTACCCAAGAAATGTTTAAAAGGTTTTTTTTGAGTGTTATATATCACAAAAATGTTCCCCAGAACCCGGAATAATACATGGGTAAGAAATGTGAACACACAAGCAAAATTTTCAAATGTTTTTTGTACTGTTAGGCTATGTTTCCATGTGGCGTATTGACAACTATTTGGACGCAGCTCCGCCCAAAGCACTTCCCCCTTTTGTACGCGCAGTGATTCCGCATGTGTTCATTGAACACATGCGGAATCACCGCATTCTATAGATAGATTGTGCTTTTTATCCTGCGGAGCCGGAGCGTCTCTGCAAGATAGACATGCTACCAACACTGAGAACAAGTAACAGTCAAAAGGTCATAATAAAAAATAACATTTATTGAAAAATTGTTAAAACCTGGAATAGGGCAACATGGGGAATATGAACTCACAGTGTGCGCAATATAGTAGGGCCATATGAACAGACAAAAATCCACATATGGGCAAATAAGAAGATAAATAATCAAAGCATCACTACATAGCAATACAATGCAAAAAAATGAGCACAATGTATAAGTCCCATATAGATATACAGAGGTAAGTACCAAAACACCCAATAAATAACTCTGACATGGCTCAAAATCATAAGTACTGCATAATGGGGAAGTATATAGTTACCCAGTGATGTAGATGCGCTGGACAAATGGCTGCCCCGACGCGCGTTTCGGAGTTTGAAAAAACTCCTTCCTCAGGGGGCGCCTGATTTTGAGCCATGTCAGAGTTATTTATTGGGTGTTTTGGTACTTACCTCTGTATATCTATATGGGACTTATACATTGTGCTCATTTTTTTGCATTGTATTGCTATGTAGTGATGCTTTGATTATTTATCTTCTTATTTGCCCATATGTGGATTTTTGTCTGTTCATATGGCCCTACTATATTGCGCACACTGTGAGTTCATATTCCCCATGTTGCCCTATTCCAGGTTTTAACAATTTTTCAATAAATGTTATTTTTTATTATGACCTTTTGACTGTTACTTGTTCTCAGTGTTGGTATCTACTATTTGCAGTTGGTCCATTTATATCCATTGTGTACATGTTATTGATACTCCACAGTGATTATATATATGAGTAATCTAATCCTGAACTGTTTTTTCTATGCTTTTCTTACATTTTATATATCATTGTAATGCAACAATAACCATGTTAAACTGTATGGATAAGTCATCCATAACATTTTTTTAATGAAAATATTTGAAAGTCTAGTTGATGTACTTATTATCATTATACATTTATATAGCGCCATTTATTCCATGGCGCTTTACATATGAAAAGGGAAAAATATAGACAGGTACAATAAACATGTGCTAGACAAGGGACGCACAAGAACAGAAGGAGAGAGGACCCTGCCCGCGAGGGCTCACAGTCTGCAGGGATGGGTGAGAATACACTAGGAAAGGGTAGAGCTGGTCGTGCGATGGTTCAGTAGACTGAGGATCATTGCAGGTTGTAGGCTTGTCGGAACAGGTGGGTCTTCAGGTTCTTCTTGAAGGTCTCCTTTGTTGGTGAAAGTCTGATGTTTTGCGGCAGGGAGTTCCAGAGTATGGGGGAAGCCCGGGAGAAGTCTTGTATGCTTTTGGGAAGAAGAGATGAGGAGGGAGTCAAGAAGGAGATCTTGAGAGGATCGAAGGTTGCATGTAGGTAGATAGCGGGAGACCATGTCACAGATGTATGGAGGAGAGAGGTTGTGGATGGCTTTGTATGTCATGGTAAGGGTTTTGAACTGGAGCCTCTGGGCAATAGGAAGCCAGTGAAGGGCCTGGCATAGGGGGGAGGCTGGGGAATAACGGGAAAGACAGGTGGATTAGTCGGGCAGCAGACTGTAGGATGGACTGGAGTGGTGCCAGAGTGCTAGAGGGGAGGCCAGACAGTAGGAGGTTGCAGTAGTCGAGGCGGGAGATGATAAGGGCGTGCACTAGTGTTTTTGTGGTTTCATGGTTGAGGAATGCACGGATCCGGGAAATATTTTTGAGTTGGAGGTGGCGAGGGCTTGGATATGTGGTTTGAAAGAGAGGGCAGAGTCGATGATCACCCCAAGGCACCGAGCATGCAGGACCGGGGAAAGTGAGCAGCCATTGACATTGATGGATAGGTCTGGTGGAGGGGTAGAATGAGGTGGGGGAAAGATGATGAATTCTGTTTTGTCCATGTTCAGTTTGAGAAAGTGAGCAGAAAAGAAGGCTGAGATAGCAGACACTGTGGGATTTGGGTCAGTAGGGAGGTGAGGTCAGGTCCAGATAGGTAGATCTGCATGTCATCGGCGTAGAGGTGATACTGCAAGCCGTGGGATTCTATGAGCTGTCCCAGGCCGAAGGTGTAGATGGAGAAGAGTAGGGGTCCTAGGACTGAGCCTTGAGGAACACCGACAGACAGGGGGCGAGGTGAGGAGGTGGTGTGTGAGAGGGAGACACTAAATGTTCGGTCTGTTAGGTATGATGAGATCCAGGATAGGGCCAAGTCTGTGATGCCAAGAGATGAGAGAATCTGTAGCAGGAGGGAATGGTCCACGGTGTCGAAGGCAGGTTCAGGAGAAAGAGGACAGAGAAGTGTCGCTTGCTCTTGGAGGTTAGCAGGTCGTTAGTGACTTTAGTTAGGGCAGTTTCAGTTGAGTGATGCGGTCGGAAGCCAGATTGTAACCGGTCAAAGAGGGAACAGGAGGAGAGGTGGGAGGGAACAGTTCGAGATATACATGCTGTTCCAGTAGTTTTGAGGCGTAGGGGAGAAGAGATATCGGGCGATAATTAGACACAGAGGATGGGTCGAGGGAGGGCTTTTTGAGGATGGGTGTGATTGAAGCATGTTTGAAGGATGAAGGAAAGACACCATTTGTAAGTGAAAGGTTGAAGAGGTGTGCGAGAGTAGGGATGAAACTGTGGAAAAGTTAGGGATGAGGTGGGACGGGAGTGGGTCAAGCGCGCAAGTGGTGAGGTGTGATCTTGACAGGAGAGTGGAGAGCTGATCTTCTGTCATGGTGGTGAAGCTGGTTTTGGAAGAACAGGGCTGAGTGGCTAAGAGGGGCATTGGGGGTTGCGGGCCAAAGCCTTCTCTGATAGTATCAATCTTTTGCTTAAAGAAGGAGGCAAAGTCTTCAGCAGAAATGAGAGGAGAGGGAGGAGGTGCTGTGGGATGGAGTAGAGAATTGAAAGTGTTGAAGAGCTGTTTAGGGTTGTGAGACAGGGAGGATATGAGAGATGAGAAGTAAGTTTGTTTTGCGGCAGAGAGCGTGGACTTGAAGCTGGCAAGGGATTGCTTGTATGCGTTGAAGTGCTCGGTAGAATGGGTTCTCTTTCATCTCCGCTCGGCAGCACTGGAAGCCTGTCTCAGTTCTTTGGTCAGACCGGTCAGCCAGGGCTGCCTGTTGATTGTGCGAGTTTTGCTCTGCGTGAGGGGGGCAGCCGAATCAAGTGTGGCTTTTATTGTGGTGTTATAAAATGTGGCAGCAGCATCTGTGTCATTAAATGAGGCTATGTCTGTGAGAGGAAGGAGGGACTCAGAGAGCGATTGTAAATTGAGGTGTTTGAGATTTCTGCGAGGGTGGGTGAGTTCGTGGAGTGGGGGATGTGTACTAACAGAGGAGAGGGAAGAGAATGTCAGTAGGTTGTGGTCAGACAGGAGAGTGGGGAGTTAGTGAGATTAGTGAGGGAACAGAGACGGGTGAAAATATGGTCCAGCGTGTGACCATATTTGTGAGTGGCCGCAGAGGACCATTGAGTGAGGCCGAGGGAAGCCGTGAGCGATAGAAGTTTAGAGGCAGCCGGGATGGAAGTGTGTTATGAATGTGCTAGAGATGGTTTCTGAGCAGAGGCTCCCTCTGGTGGTTACAGACAGTACTGAACCTTTCAGCGAGGAATGGCAATCTGGGATCGCTGACTGGTCTGATATAAGGGAGGTTCCCTCCCATGATGGTTGCCGGTGATCAATTGTTCTTGTCTCAATTGTGGTTCCTGGTTCATTTGGAAGTTTGCTGAGTCTTGCCTGCATCTTCTGCTATCAGATAAGATATTTTCTGCTTTTATTTTTGTGCTTGCTTTTTGCATTGTTCCCTGCACTTCTGTGGAGGTCAGCCAGGTCCCCTTCGGGGGGCTTGTGCTCCTCTCAGTTTATCTGAAGCCACTGTTATTTGTTCATTTGCTTTTTCCTGTTTTTTCAGTGGCTGTGGCTTAGTTTTGTTACACCAGAGATCTGATTGAGGTGGTAGAGATCGTGTGATCTCAGGTGTTTTTGCAATCAGAAGAGTTGGTATTTTTTAGGGGCTTTTTTTGGATTGCAGTGAGTATCCTTTCCTGTACTTTTCTGTCTAGACAGATTGGGCCCCAGCGTTTGCTCATTCTATTTTCTGTCTGTGTCCGTGCTTCTTCTTGTCTAACCGCCATTACATGTTTGGGGGCTTCCTATTTTCTTTGGGGATCTGCTCCGGGGCAGATAGCTTTCATCTTTCTGCCTTTAGGTGTAGTTATCTCTCAGGCTGTGACGAGGCGTCTAGGATCAACGTAGGAATGCTACACGGCTACCTCTAGTTGTGTGGTTAGTTCAGGTTACTGCAATCCAATAGGTTCCAGCTCTCTGGTGTATTGCCGTTTTTGCTTATTCTCCTCAGCTACCAAAACACAACAGTATCACTGGCCCAAACTGAAAATTATATGGTACTCACAGAAGGGAAAAATAGTGTGGAATGAAAAAAAAAAGTTGTCAGAGTTGTCAGAGATTTTTTTTTTTCCTGTTTGTTGCATTTTTTCCCTCTTTTTCTCTGGGTGCTGAGGAGGATTTTTTTTCTCTCTCAATGGAGCTTGCACAGTTGTCTGGCTGTTATGATTTGGTAGCTGAGGAGAGCAGGCAAAAATACACCAGAGAGGTTGGAATCTACTGGATTGCAGTACCCTGACTAACCACCACAACTAAAGGCAGCCGTGGAGCGTACCTACGTTGGTCCTAGACGCCTCGTCACAGCCTGAGAGGCTAACTACACCTAAAGATAGAAAGAGGAAAGCTATCTGCCCCGGAGCAGATCCCCAAAGAACATAGGAAGCCCCCAAACATGTAATGGCGGTTAGACAAGAGGAAATACAGACACAGACAGAAAATAGTATGAGCAAACGTTGGGGCCCAATCTTCCTAGAAAGAAAAGGATAGGAAGGACACTTACTGCAATCCAAAAAACCCTAAAAAAATACCAACTCTACTAATTGCAAAAACACCTGAGATCACACGACCTCTACCACCTAAATTAGTTCTCTGGTGTAACAAAACTAAGCCGCAGCCACTGAAAAAACTGGAAAAGGCAAATGAACAAATAACAGTGGCTCAGATAAACTGAGAGGAGCACAAGCCCCCGGAGGGTACCTGGCTGACCTCCACAGAAGTGCAGGAAAAAATGCAAAAAGCAAGCACAAAAATGAAAGCAGAAAATATCTTATCTGTTAGCAGAAGATGCAGGCAAGACTCAGCAAGCTTCCAAGTGAACCAGGAACCAAAGTTGAGACAAGAACAATTGATCACCGGCAACCCTGATGGGAGGGAACCTCCCTTATATAAGACCAGTCTGTAACTCCTGATTGCCAATCTTCACAATCTTCATTGAATGGTTCAGTACTGTTTGTAACCACCAGAGGGAGCTTCTGCTCAGAATTCATTTCTAACACATTCACAACATCTGGCCGTGTGGATCAGCTTGCCAGTGAGGTTCGGAGTATTGCTACCTATCTTGCTGGGTTGCCGGTTGTGGAACCGAGGATTCCCATGCCAGATTTGTTTTTGGGGGATCGGGCTAAATTTCTGAATTTCAAAAATAACTGTAAGTTGTTTTTTGCCTTAAAGCCTAAGTACTCAGGGAACGCAGCACAGCAGGTTCAAATTGTCAGCTCTCTCCTGCGCGGCGATCCTCAGGATTGGGCTTTTTCCCTGACACCTGGGGATCCTGTTTTGAATGATATTGATGCATTTTTTCTGGCTCTGGGGTTATTGTACGATGAAACCTAATGTCACTGATCAAGCTGAAAAAACCTTGTTGGCATTAAATCAGGGTCTTGAAGACACTGAGTTGTACTGTCAGAAATTCCAATAGTGGGGGGCAGTCCTGACCAAATGGAATGATGATGCTTTGGCAGCCCTTTTTCGAAAGGGGCTGTCAGAGAATGTAAAGGATGTTATGGTGGGATTCCCTGCTCCCTCTGGTCTCAATGATTCTATGTCATTGGCTATTCAAATTGACAGACGTTTGCGTGAGCGCAGAGGTATGCGTGAGATAGTGTTGCCTTGTGAGCCAGCTTCTGAGCCCATGCAGTGTGATAGAGTGACTTCTGGGGCACAGCGTCATGAGTTTCGAAAGCGCAATGGGTTGTTTCTACTGTGGTGATGCCTCTCATGCTATTTCAGTCTGCCCTAAGCGGGGAAGACGTTTTGCACGCTCAGTTGTCTTGGGTAGTGTTCAGACTAAATTTCTGTTGACTGTTACCCTGATTTGCTCCCTGTCCACATTTTCTGCTCAGGCTTTTGTTGATTCAGGAGCAGCTATTAACCTGATGGATTTTGACTTTGCCAAACGTTGTGGGTTTCCCATGATACCCCTGCGGAAGTCTATTCCCCTACTGGGCATTGATTCTACCCCTTTGGCGGAGAATAAACCCCAGTTTTCTACTCAGGTGATAATGAGTGTTGAACCAGATCATCAGGAGAGTTGCAAATTTCTGGTGCTGTATAATCTGCATGACATTATTGTACTAGGTTTCCCTTGGTTACAGTTTCATAATCCTGTTTTGGATTGGAAATCTGTGTCTGTGACCAGTTGGGGCTGCCAATGTGTTAGTGCCGACACTCCTGTTTTTTCTGCCTCTCCCCATTCTCAGGATGTTCCTGACTTTTTGACTGATTTTTCGGATGTATTTAGTGAAAGTAAATCTGCATCCTTGCCCCTCACAGGAGCTATGATTGCGCTATTGAATTAGTGCCTGGTGGTAAATTTCCTAAAGGTCGCCTTTTTAACTTGTCTGTACCTGAACACGATGCTATGCGATCTTATATCAAGGAATCATTGGAGAAGGGTCATATCACACCATCCTCTTCACCCTTGGGTGCCAGTTTTTCTTTGTGACCAAAAAGGATGGTTCATTGAGGCCGTGTATTGATTATTGTCTCTTGAATAAGATCACTGTGAAGTATCAATATCCGTTACCATTGATTTCTGACCTGTTTTCCAGGGTGAAAAGTGCTAGTTGGTTTGCCAAGCTTGACCTCAGGGAGGCGTATAACCTTATTCGCATTAAGCACGGGGATGAATGGAAGACGGCGTTTAATACCCCATAGGGGCATTTTGAGTACCTAGTGATGCCCTTTGGGCTCACTAACGCTCCTTCCGTCTTCCAGTCCTTCATGAATGATATTTTCAGGGATTTTGTGGATAAATTTCTGATTGTTTATTTGAATGATATCTTGATTTTTTTCCAATGACTGGGACTCTCATGTTAAACATGTTCGGACTGTGTTCCAGATTTTGAGAGAGAATGCACTGTATGTGAAGGGATCAAAGTGTCTTTTTGGCGTACAGAAGGTCTCATTTCTGGGATTCATTTTGTCTCCGTCTGTTATTAAAATAGACCCGGTCAAGGTTCAGGCCATCTGTGATTGGGTCCAATCTACTTCATTAAAGGCTCTTCAGAGATTTTTGGGTTTTGCCAATTTTTATCGTAAATTTATTGGTCATTTCTCCGGTATTGTTAAACCATTGACTGATTTGACCAAAAAGGGTTCTGATGTGGTGAATTGGCCTCCTGAGGCAGACTCTGCGTTTCAGGAACTTAAGCAGAGATTCACTTCTGCTCCTGTTCTACGGCAGCCTGATGTTTCTCTGCCATTTCAGGTGGAGGTTGATGCCTCTGAAATTGGGGCAGGTGCCGTTTTGTCCCAAAGAGATCCTGAGACCTCTAAGAGTAACCCTTGTGCCTTTTTCTCTCGAAAATTTTCTCCAACTGAACGTAATTATGACGTGGGTAATCGGGAGTTATTGGCCATGAAGTGGGCCTTTGAAGAGTGGAGACATTGGCTGGAAGGAGCCAAACATCAGGTGGTGGTCCTCACAGACCATAAGAATCTGGTTTATCTCGAATCAGCCAAGCGACTTAATCCTAGACAGGCCAGGTGGGCCTTGTTTTTCACACGTTTTAATTTTGTGGTTTCTTTTCTTCCTGGCACTAAGAATGTTAAGGCGGATGCCCTCTCGAGGAGTTTCTTTGCGGACTCTCCTGAGTTATCTGATCCTACTGTTATTTTGAAAGAGGGTGTAGTTCTTTCCGCCATCTCGCCCAATTTGAGACTGGCTCTGGAAGAGTGTCAGGAGGATAAACCTGAGCGCTGCCCTATTGGGAAATTGTTTGTCCCAGACAAGTGGAAGAAGAGTGTGATGTCTGAGATTCATTGTTCCGCGTTGGCTGGTCATCCCGGGATTTTTGGTTCCAGAGACTTGGTGAGTCGGTCCTTTTGGTGGCCTACTTTGTCTCGTGACGTCAGGGAATTTGTGCAGTCCTGTGGGACTTGCTCTCGCTCCAAGCCTTGCTCTCGCTCTAGTGGTTTGTTAATGCCATTACATGTGCCCAAGAGGCCATGGACCCATATCTCTATGGATTTTATTTCCGACCTCCCTGTTTCTCAGAGAATGACCGTTACCTGGGTAATCTGTGATAGGTTTTCCAAGATGAAACATCTTGTGCCATTACCTAAGTTACCTTCCTCCTCCGAATTGGTGCCTTTGTTCCTTCAGCACGTGGTTCGGTTACATGGCAGTTTGTTTCCAGATTTTGGAGGACATTTTGTTCTAAACTTGGTGTTCAATTATCTTTCTCCTCTGCTTTTCATCCTAAGACCAGTGGACAAACCGAGAGAACAAACCAGACCTTGGAGACTTATTTGAGATGTTTTGTGTCTGCCGATCAAGATGACTGGGTCTCTTTTTTGCCTTTGGCTGAGGTTGCTCTTAATAATAGGGCTAGCTCTGCCACCTTGATGTCTCCATTTATCTGCAATTTTGGGTTTCACACTCGATTTTCTTCGGGACAGGCGGAGGCTTCTGTCTGTCCGGGTGTTGACTCTGTTGTGGAGCGAATGCAGCAGATTTGGGACCAGGTAGTGGAGAGGTTGTCTCTCTCTCAGGAGAAGGCCCGTTGGTTTGCCAACCGGCATAGGACTGATGGTCCTCGGTTTAAAGTGGGGACTTGGTTTGGTTGTCCTCAAGAAATATCCCTATGAGGGTTGCATCTCCAAAGTTTAAGCCTAGGTTCATTGGACCTTATAAGATCATGGAGATTCTTAATCCTGTTTCCTTCCGTTTGCTTCTTCCAGGGACATTTAAGATCCATAACGTGTTCCACAAGTCCTTATTGAAGAGGTTTGTCGAGCCAGTGGTTCCTATGGCTGCGCCTCCTGACCCTGTTTTGGTTGAGGGCAATCTGGAGTATGTGGTTGAGAAAATATTGGAGTCTCGTTTTTCTAGACAGAAACTCCAGTATTTGGTTAAGTGGAGAGGTTATGGTCAGGAGGACAATTCTTGGGTGTTTGCTTCGGACATCCATGCTAGGAGACTGATCCGTGCCTATCACCGAGCTCATCCTGATCGGCCTGGTTGCACAAGTGAGGGTTCGGTGACCCCTCCTCAAGGGGGGATACTGTTATGAATGTGCTAGAGATGGTTTCTGAGCAGAGGCTCCTCTGGTGGTTACAGACAGTACTGAACCTTTCAGCGAGGAATGGCAATCTGGGATCGCTGACTGGTCTGATATAAGGGAGGTTCCCTCCCATGATGGTTGCCGGTGATCAATTGTTCTTGTCTCAATTGTGGTTCCTGGTTCATTTGGAAGTTTGCTGAGTCTTGCCTGCATCTTCTGCTATCAGATAAGATATTTTCTGCTTTTATTTTTGTGCTTGCTTTTTGCATTGTTCCCTGCACTTCTGTGGAGGTCAGCCAGGTCCCCTTCGGGGGCTTGTGCTCCTCTCAGTTTATCTGAAGCCACTGTTATTTGTTCATTTGCTTTTTCCTGTTTTTTTCAGTGGCTGCGGCTTAGTTTTGTTACACCAGAGATCTGATTGAGGTGGTAGAGATCGTGTGATCTCAGGTGTTTTTGCAATCACAAGAGTTGATATTTTTTAGGTTTTTTTTTTGGATTGCAGTGAGTATCCTTTCCTGTACTTTTCTGTCTAGACAGATTGGGCCTCAGCGTTTGCTCATTCTATTTTCTGTCTGTGTCCGTGCTTCTTCTTGTCTAACCGCCATTACATGTTTGGGGGCTTCCTATTTTCTTTGGGGATCTGCTCCGGGGCAGATAGCTTTCATCTTTCTGCCTTTAGGTGTAGTTATCTCTCAGGCTGTGACGAGGCGTCTTTTGTGGTTAGTTCAGGTTACTGCAATCCAATAGGTTCCAGCCTCTCTGGTGTATTGCCGTTTTTGCTTATTCTCCTCAGCTACCAAAACACAACAGAAGTGTCAATGGGGATGTTGAAATCGCCCATGATGATGGTGGGGATGTCAGCAGAGAGGAAATGGAGTAGCCAGGTGGTGAAGTGGTCGCGAAAGGTGGAGATGGCTAGTTCCGGGGGGCGGTAGATGACAGCCAGTTGGAGGTTGGAGGGGGAATAGATGCGGACGGAGTGCACCTCGAATGAGGGAATAGCAGCGGAGGGTGGAAGTTGAATAGGGTTAAAGGAGCAGGTATCAGACAGGAGCAAGCCAATCCCTTCACCACGTTTGTTGCTAGGGCGAGGGGTGTGAGAGAGATGGAATCCGCCATAGGAAAGGGCAGCTGGAGAGGCTGTGTCAGAGGGAGTGAGCCAGGTTTCAGTGATGGCAAGGAAGGAGAGTTTGTTGGTGATAAAGAGGTTGTGGATAAATGACAGTTTATTGCAGACGGAGCGTGCGTTCCATAGTGCTTCGGGTAGGGTGACCGGGGGAGGGGTGTGGGATGGATAGGTATGAGGTTGTCATGGTTGCAGAAACGTGTGGAGGATCGTGGCAGGGTGTTAGAAATGAGTGTGGGGATGTGTTGAGGAGGGCCAGGATTTGGGGATATGTCGCCAGCGATGAGGAGTAGCAGACAAAGCGTTAGAAGGTGAGAGCAGGATAGGACATGATGAGGTAGTGTGTGTCTTGGTAAAAAGGATTGTATGTTGAGGAACAGTTCTGAGGAGGAGGTGAGATGGCTGGGGAGGATGGAGGGAGAAATGACTACTTCCTTACTAGGTAAGGGGATTACAGGAGATAGGAAGAAAGAAAGGAGGATGGGGTGAAAGTGAAAAGAAACTGAAACTTATACAGTCATAATGGCTTTGCAGAAAGTGCAAAGCCAGACAGAAATTATGAGGAGGGTCATCTATACACCATTGAAATACAAGAACTGGCGGGCCTTATTAAAATATTATTAACCCCTTAATGACCGCCAGTACGCCTGTTAACAGTGGCAGTTAAGTGTACTTATTCCTCAGCGCCGCTTTTTAAAGGCGCTAATAAGGGTATTGCGCCCCCCAATGTCATAAAACATACGGGGTCTCGGCTACCGGGGGTAGCCGAGACCCTGGAGAACATGATACGGGTTGGTTTTTACCAACCCCAGTGCTGTGAATGCCGTTATTAACAGAATAACAGCGACTGCAAAAAAAAATAAATCAGATTTTCCACTTAATTTCTCTCTCCTTTGATGTGATTGCACATCAGAGGAGATAGAAATTGGGTCCCTCGATCACTCCCCGATACCTCCGGTGTCCCTCCTACATCCCCCCGTGATGTACCCCAGCCGGCGGCATCTTCTTCCGCGAAGAAAATTGCGGGCATATGCGCAGTGGGCTAGCTGAGATCTGCTGGCCGGCACCCGGCAACAACAGGAAATTTTTCCTATTGGTTCACTTTGATCACTATCACAGTGATCAAAATAAAAAAATTGTAAATCAAACCACCCTTTATCACCCCCTTAGGTAAAAATAATAAGTTTAAAAAATGCATTTATTCCCATTTTACCATTTGGGTTATGGTAGGGCTTATAGTTAGGGCTAGAGCTAGGGTTAGGGTTGGGGCTAGAGCTAGGGTTGGGCTAGGGTTAGGGTTAGGGTTGGGCTAAAGTTAGGGTTGGGCTACAGTTAAAGTTGGGCTAGGGTTAGGGTTGTGGTTATGGTTGGGACTACGATTAGGGTTGGGATTAGGGTTAGGGTTGTGGTTAGGGTTATAGTTAGTGTTTGGATTAGGATTAGAAGTGTGTTAGGGTTATGGTTAGGGTTATGGTTAAGGTTGAGATTAGGTTTAGGGGTGTGTTGGAGTTAGGATTGGAGTTACAATTGGGGGGTTCCAATGTTTAGGTACATCAGGAGGTCTCCAAACGCGACATGGCGCCTCCATTGATTCCAGCCAATTTTGCGTTCAAAAAGTCAAATGGTCCTCCCTCCCTTCTGAGCCCTGCCATGCGCCCAGTTTCTTTACCACACATACGGGGTTTTGGCATACTCAGGAGAAATTTCACAACAAATTTTGTGGTCCATTTTCTCCTAATACCCTTGTGAAAATAAAAAAATTTGGTCCCAAAGTAAATTTTTTGTGAAAAAAGTAAAATGTTTATTTTTTCCTTCCATTCCACATTGCTTTAGTTCTCGTGAAGCACCTGAAGGGTTAACATACTTTTTGAATGTGGTTTTGCGCACTTTGAGGGGTGCAGTTTTTACAATGGTGTCACTTTTGTGTATTTTCTGTTATATTGACCCCCAAACTCACTTCAAATCTGAGGTGATCCCTAAAAAAATGGTTTTGTAAATTTTGTTGGAAAAATGAGAAATCGCTGGTCAACTTTTAACCCTTATAACATCCTAACAAAGAAATATGTTTCCAAAATTGTGCTAATGTAAAGTTGACATGTGAGAAATGTTATTTATTAACTATTTTGTGTGACAACACTCTCTGATTTAAGGGTACAAAAATTAAAAGTTTGAAAATTGCTAAATTTTCAACATTTTTGCCAAATTTCTATTTTTTCATAAATAAACGCAAGTTATATTGAAGAAATTTTACCACTAACATGAAGTGCAATATGTCATGAAAAAATAATCTCAGAATCAGTGGGATACGTTGAAGCGTTTTAGATCTATAACTTCATAAATTGACAGTGGTCAGAATTGTAAAAATTGGCTTGTCATTAAGTACCAAATTGGCTCTGTCACTAAGGGGTTAAACAAAACTCAAAAAATACACATGTATAAGTAATATTGATCAAAATACCTTATAGGAGAATTAGTAGAAAGTATGCATGAATATATAAATGTATATAAATCTCCCCATTAAGGCAACAACATTCAATGTATTTTCCACAATGGCCTTCTGGTATAGCACCATTTTAGAAGACCTCTTCACCTCAGGAAGAACAGATGCAAAGTTCTCCTTGTAGCATGGGTCTAGCAGTGTGAACAACCAGTACTCTTTTTTGGCCAATATGAATGTAATGCGAGGGTTACGGGAAAGGCAGTGGTAAATAAAGTTGGCCAAATGTACCAAGCTTCATCCGGCCAAGACTTCCCTGTCTACATTATGATGAATATAAATGTCAATGGCTCGCACTCGACAAGAAGATAAGGAAAGTCCAGTGCTAGTGAGAAGGAACCCTTGGATCCAATCAACATGAGTATAAACGTAATCACTGCACACGTAGAGGAAGAAATTATGCTTAACGTGATTGCTTTATTGACAGTGGTGGTGACAACCAAATAAAGACGATTCGGCCAGAAGTGGCCTTTATCATATGGTCACCTTTTAAATGTGTGGTCAATAGTCACAGATAGAGTCACTCATATTTCATATATTTGGTATTGCCAGTTTGGAATGATGTCCTAAACTTATATACAATTCATGTGGAGGTACCATATGGGAGAATCAGTCAAGTTGAGCGGTATAGCTGGAAGTCCACAAGTGAGTTCAGGTGGAACTGGTCACATCTAGTCAAGTTGCATAAATGTCATTGGTGGCGCTAGTGGAGCGCAGACATGATAAAGGCCACTTCTGGCCAAAACGTCTTTATTTGGTTGTCGCCACCACTGTCAATAAAGCAATCACGTTAAGCATAATTTCTTCCTCTACGTGTGCAGTGATTATGTTTATACTTACATTATGATGATGACTCTCCATCTCCTCCTCCTCCTCCCTCTAGTCATCCTCATTTCCATTCTCAGCCCATCCATGTAGAAGAGACGGGATGAAGTTTGTGTGGCTATTGCCCTCTGTTGTGCTAGCCACCAGCTCCTGTTCCTCCTCAGTGTCCACCTCCTCACCGAATTCAATCTGCTCTGAGCAGATGAGATGAGTATGGGCTGGCTAGAATCTCTCTGTGTTACGTCTTTCTCCATCCCCACCTGGTCAACATGCAAAGCTTCATTTTTAATTGTGAGCAGTGGCTGTTTAAGTAGGTATTGAAGCGCTGCTGAAGCACTGCCAGAGTGGCGGCAACTATAGGTGACATGCGGAAATGGGTACTGATGCGGCATACCTTGACCAGAAGATTTGACAAATCTGGGTATGCTTTCAGAAACCGCCAAACTACCATGTTGAACACGTGCCAAGCATGATACGTGTGTGAGCTTGCCAAGCTTCATAGCTGCCACCAGGTTATGGCCATTATCGCACACAACCATGCCTGATTGGAGGTTCTGTGGCAACATAGATCTGTCTGGTCTATTATTCCTGTTTGTTTTGGTGTTCCCGATCTCTCCCCCTCAGCGCTGCTAGCCTCGCTCTACATTCCAGCTTCCAAGGTTGGGTCAGTGACTTTATCATCCACCACCTTGTCTTCCACCACTACACCCTGGTCCTGTGAACTAACAACAAGACTTAGCAGCACCTGTGCCTCATCATCATCTTTCTCCTTATCCCAAATTTGCTGTTACCCACTGTCATGTTTTTTGTGGTCATAGTTGCTCTAAGGTTTGTGCATCACTAAACAGCATGTCCTCCTGTCCCTCTTGGAGCATGCAGGCTGAGAGGCCACAATCAAGAAATTATGTTGGAAATTCAGCTTTTATCTTCACAGAAAGTGAGGTACATGCTTCAGCTTCTTAATACAGCATAACAGGAAGTCTGAAGGACCTTTTACCAGAGAGAAAGTGAAACCAAAGTACAAGTATATGCATTACATTCAACTAAGCATATAACAGCAACAACATCGCCATCTACTGTCAGAAAAGTGTAAACTCCTTGTTCCTGGTGATCCCTTAAAAAGTGAAACTTCACATCAATGTGTTTAGTTCTTGGATTAACTCTTTCCATCTGAGCAAGAACTAGACATTCTTGATTGTCTTCATACACCTTTGTTGGTCCCAATTGTTGTTGTCCTAAGTCTGTTAGCAGACTTAACCATAGAACTTCTTGACTGGCATGTGCTGCGGTGACATATTCTGCTTCTGTCGATGAGTGTTAATATAGATTGTTTCTTACTAGTCCAACTAATTGGTCCACCTGAGAGCAAGAAAAGATAACCACTGGTGGATTTCCTGTCAATTGGATCTCCAGCCCAATCTGCATCGACGTATCCGGTTTAAAATGCATTTCTCACTTGAAGGTAGTTTCAGTTTAATACTGTAAGTCCCTTACAAATAACGGATTACTCTCTTCACTGCACTCCAATCCATTTTGTTTGGCTTTGACACCTTTCTGCTCAAAATTCTCACTGCTGCTGCAATGTCTAGCTTTGTAACAGTCACAAGATATAATAATTTTCCCATTGCCTTTCTTTATTGTTTATTGTTCGGTAACAGATTCTGTTCACTATTTATCTCCTTCAGATAGTTGGTTTCCATTGGAGACTTTACTGGTTTTGCATCTTTCAATCCAAATGTTTCGATTATGTCTTGAATCATGTGATTTTGACTAAGAAGGAAACTCCCGTCTTCTTCTCTTTCTATCTGTATTCCTAGGTACTGTTTCACATTTCCCAGATCTTTGATCTCGAAATGTTATTCCAGAATTTTCACTATTTCCGCTTCATCCCTTTCTTTTTCAAAACAAACTAAAATATCATCCACATATATCAGCACATAGATCCATCTGTCAGTCTCTTTGTATATAGACAAGGATCCGCTTTGCTTCTTTGGAAATGTTCATTTATGAGTACTTCTGTGATTTTATCATTCCACCCTTTAGTGGCTTGTTTTAAATCATATATACTTTTTTGCAGCTTACAAACCATGTTTGGTTTCCTTTTATCCTTGAATCCTGGGGATTGTGCCATGTAAATGTCTTCTGTTAAGTCTCCATTCAGAAATGCTTCCTTTACATCCAGATGTTTCAACTGCATTTGTTTCATTGCTGCAAATGCAAACAAAGTTCTGATTGTGGTGTGTTTGACAACTGGAGCAAATGTCTCATCATAATCTGTTCCATATTTCTGAGAATACCCTTTAGCTACGAGTCTTACTTGGTATCGATCAGCTGTGCCGTCTGCTTGTTATTTTACTTTAAAACCCCATTTACATCCTATAGCTCTTTTTTCTTTTGGTAGTTCTGTCAGTGTCCATGTCTTTGAATCATGCATGGATTTTATTTCTGTTTCTGCAGCCCTTATCCATTTGTTGTCCTCTTCTTCTGAAAGTTGAGATATGTCCTCCCAAGATGTAGGTTCATAAATTTTATTTGTACTTGTCTTGTATGAAAGACATTGAGGTGGTCTTCCCTTGTTTTCTCTTATTGAACGTCTTGGTTCTGTGTCTGTATGAAGCTGTATCTCTTGACTTTTAGTATTTTGATTTTCATCGATTTCCACTTCTTTCTCATCAGATGTTCCTGCAGTTATATCACTGTGGTTTCTCTCATTTTTCGTTTCCAGTGATGTCATTGTGTCATCATTTAGATCTTCAATGAATGTTACACTGTTACTGACTGTGATTCTGTCTGTCTTGGGATCTAAGATTCTGTATCCTTTGCAATTGTCACTATATCTGACAAATATTCCTTCAATTACTCTGTTTTGAAGTTTGGAGCGTTTTTCTTCTGGAATAAACATTAAAACTTTGCAACCAAAAACTTTTAAATTATTCACACTTGGTTTCTTACCTTGCCACAGTTCATTTGTTTTTTTTTCAGTTTTCTTGAAAAAAGTCTGTTTTGCAGATAAGTAGCCGTCATTGCTTCTTCACCCCAGTATTTCACTGGTAGTTTGGAATCTGTTAGCATACATCTTATCATTTCAGTCAGAGTTCTGTTTTTAATTTCTAATACCCCATTTTGTTCAGGTGTGTATTGAACAGTCTGTTGATGCTCTATTCTGTCTTAAGTAGTTTTCTATTTGGTATCCTGTAAATTCACCTCCATTATCACTTCTGATGATGATTGGCTTCCTCTGAAACTTATTTGAATTTGTCACATAGTCTTCTAATTTTTCAAAAACTTCACTTTTGTTCTTTATCAAGTACGTGATTGTGCATCTTGAGTAGTGATCTATGAAGGTTACGTTATATATATATTACCTCCTGATGTGGTCACTTCCATGGGTCCACATACATCAGTGTGTACCAAGTCAAGTGGTCTTGTGCTTTTTGTCTCACTCTTTAGGTATAGATACTCTTGTAGCTGGGCCCCGTCTCACATAGCGAGATCGCTAGCCAGATCGCTGCTAAACAGCGATCTCAGCAGCGATCTCGCTATGTCTGACACGTACCAGCGATCAGGCCCCTGCTGTGAATCACTGGTCGTGTCAGAAATGCCAGGACTTTTTTTTGATCGCTGGTCTCCCGCTGGCCAGCACGCATCGCTGCGTGTGACAGGCAGGTGACCAGCAATCTACTGGTAACAAAGGTACACATCGGGTTTCCAGGCGCAGGGCTGTGCCTGGAAACCCGACGTGTACGTTGGATACCAGAGCGCTGCTGCAGGGGAGCTGGTAAAGAAGGAAAACATCGGGTTTCCAGGCACCGCGCAGTGCCTGGAAACCCGACGTGTACCTTGGTTACCAGCTCCCTGCATCAGCGCGCTGGTATCCAACGTACACTGCGGGTAACTAGGCGACGTTACTCGCAGTGTCACTGTCCTGATCGCTACCTGTTTGGCAGCTCAGCAGCGATCATGTAGCGACACATCAGCGATCCTGATCGTTGTTGGGATCGCTGGTGTGTCGCTATGTGAGACGGGGCCCTTAGATTTTATACAACATTCACATTTTACGGTAACTGAGCAATCAGATATCAATAGGTCTTTTGTCAAATGCTTTTGTAACACCATTATACTCTCAGGATGTCTGTGTCCTCGACGTCTATGCCACATGTGAATAAAATTCTTGTGAAGATATGTAAATAACTTCATCTGTTCCTTTAATGTGTCTAGATTATATAATTATTCACCTGCTTTGACGTTAATTATTACCTTGTCCCCCGCTAGGATTGTACAATTATCATCTTTGAATTTTACAGTGAGTCCTTTGGATGTCAGATGCTTTACAGATAACAATTCCTTCTTCTAGTCCTGGAACATATAACACTTCCTTTACTAGTAATTTTGAATTATGCCCAAAGCTATCAGGACAGGTTAGCATTTCTTGTCCAATTACCTTCTGTGTTTATTTTACTCCCATCTGCAAGAGAAATTGCTTCCTACTTTTTTCATCAAGTTCAGTAAAGAAGCTTTTTTACTAGTCATGTGACTTGTTGCTCCTGAGTCAATTAACCAGAATGACGATGACTCTTTTTCAGGAATTGAGAGTCCTCAGTGGTTGATACCTTTTAATGGCTAACTGAAAAAGATGGTAACAAATTGGCAAGCTTTTTCGAGACTACTAGGTCTCTTCATCAGGCAAAGACTAATACAAAATCTGAAGAATCACATATTTAACACAACACAGCACAAAAAAAATGCAGTAGATGAGACAAGTGACGTGAAGCAGAACTGTCATTATGGGAGAGGATGAACAGTTGTGGCAATAAATATTGGACTAGTTCTAGATAAGGAGTGTGAAAGTTTTATTGCCCTCTGATTGGGGTCTGGTAATGTTTTGTGATGTTCTCACAGGGTCTTTGAAGGCCTATTACATCAATTAAGGAATTTGCTTAAAAAGACCCTGTGAGAACATCACAAAAAATTACAGACCCCAATCAGAGGGCAATAAAACTTTTACACTCCTTATCTATGACTAGTCCAATATTTATTGCCACAACTGTTCATCCCTTTCCCATAATGACAGTTCTGCTTTACATCACTTGCCTCACCCTATTGCATTTTTTCTGTGCTGTGTTGTGTATAAATATATGTTCTTCAGATTTTATATTAGTCTTTGCCTGATGAAGAGAGCTGAGTAGTCTCGAAAGCTTGCAATTTGTTACCTTTCTTTTCAGTTAGCCATTAAAAGGAAATCAACCACTGGGGACTCTCAACTCTAAATATTTTCGTATCTACTGGCTAACACGGTACTAAGATATACATCTTTACTGACTCAGCATCAGTTACTTTAAATGTATCATTCCAGTGATCTGTGAGTTAGAAATTGTGCTTTTTACCTTCTGTTTATCCTCTTTTTGGTGTAATTTCTGTTGTTCGGCTTTCCATATAGTACAGTCTTTCTTTAAATGTCTCTTTTTCTTATAACTGAAACATTCTCTTGTCTCTGTATTATGGGGCTTCTTGTCTGTCGCTTTAAGAGCATTTTCACTATCCCTTTCAGTGGAATCGTTTGTTTGCTCTTTCCTTCTATGGTATTCATCTATAAGTCTAGTCTTTACAAAACTCTAGTGTAATGTCTGCTTCAGGTCTTGTCTCTAGAGCATTTATTAGAGCAATGTATGAATCTGGTAAGCTGCACAATAATATGCTGCTATATGGCTTTCCTTAATGTCTTCACCGATGATCTCAGCTGTGTTACCACTTCCCATCATGGAGTTTATATTCTCCTGCATGTCTTTCCCTGCACTTAATCTCATCTTGTAAAGTTTTCTTAGCAGGAATAGTTTGTGATTTAATGGATCTTTTTATGTAGCTTTCTCAATGCTTCCACATTCCCTTTGCTGTATTCTCATTCCCTTTTGTGGATTAATGATCATCCTCCACTTTAATAAGCTGATAGTAGCTCTTGCTTGTCTGTTTTTCTTATCCCATGTCTGATTATTATCATTGGGTCCGTCTGTAGCGATGACCACCGATAAATCAATCTTTAGACAATAACATCTCCACTTTGAACTTCCATAACTGATAGTTTCCTTGTTCAGCTTAGCTGCTGTGAGTCTCCGCTCTTAACTGCTGTCATCTTTAACTTATTTGTCTTACTTGTTTGGAGAGAATTGCTCCCGAAGTAATCTTTTAATTCACCAAGTCCTTTTGTCTTCTATGCTGGGCCCCATAACTGTTGCATAGTTTGGTCGCAGAAAAAAAACTTGTGAGAGTAGATTATAAAGGGGTAATTCAGCTTTTATTTCACAGAACATGAGGTACATACATCAACTTCTTAATACAGCATAACAGGAAATCTGAAGGACCTTTTACCATTGAGACAGTGAAACCAAAGTACAAGTATATGCATTACATTCAATAGCATATAATAGAAACAACATCCCCCATCTACTGTTAAAAAGTGTAAACTCCTCCGCACACAAATAAGTCTGTATCTGTAGCATATCTGCCAACAAATCAAACCCCCCCAGCATCAAACCAGTAGCTATTAATTTCTGGCATCCCCATCACCATTGTTTACATATTCTTTTACCTTTCCATTTTTACCTTCAACATCACCTTCTTGGCTGCTGCCCTCCCTCCTTTATGGAGGTTTTTGCCCCCTCTTTTTAAGTAATTTTAACGTGAATTTGTTTTTATAATTTTGAATCCTTTATTTTATTTAAGCTGTTTGGAATTGCTTCTAATCAAATTTGGGGCTGTCCCCCATTTGACATATAGTTGTGCTCAAAAGTTTACATACCCCAGCAGAATTTTTGCTTTCTTGGCCTTTTTTCATAGAATATGAATGATAACACCAAAAACGTTTTCTCCACTCATGGTTAGTGGTTGGGTGAAGCCATTTTATTGTTTTAAACTACTGTGTTTCTTTCCCCTTTTTAAATCATAAAGGCAACCCAAAATATCCAAATGACCGATCTAAAGTTTACATACCCTGGTGTTTTGGCCTGATAACATGCACAGAAGTTGATAAAAAATGGGTTTTTAATGGCTACTAAAGGTAGCATCCTCATCTGTGACCTGTTTGGGTTGTAATCAGTGTGTGTGCATAAAAGCTGAGTGAGTTTCTGGGATCCAGACAGACTCTTGCATCTTTGATCCAGCCATTGATGTTTCTGGATTGTGAGTCATGGGGAAAGAAAAAGAAATGTCAATGGATCTATGGAAAAGGTAGTTGAACTGTACAAAACAGGAAAGGGATACAAAAAAGATATCCAAAGGAATTGATAATGCCAGTCAGCATCATTCAAACTTTGATTAACAAATGCAAAATCAGGGCTCTGTAAAATCAAAATAACGGTCAGATAGACCAAAATATTTCATCCACAAATGCCAGGAAAATTGTTTGGAATGCAAAGAAAAACCCACAAATAACATCAGCTGAAATACTGGACTTTCTGAAAACTAGCAGTGTGGCTGTTTCAAGATGCACAATAAGGAGGCACTTGAAAAAAAATGGGATGCATGGTCGAGTCACCAGAAGAAAGCCATTACCGGACAAATGCCACAAAGCATCCCACCTACAATACACAAAATAGCACAGAGACAAGCCTCAAAACTTCTGGAACAAGTTAATTTGGAGTGTTGAGAGCCAAATTGAACATTTTGGACACAACCATAAACGTTACATTTGGAGAGAGGTCAACAAAGCCTATGATGAAAGGAACACCATTCCTACTGTAAAGCATAAACGCCAAAAAAACAGAGAAAACACCAATCATAAGTCCATATGGTACACAATATTATAGATTTTATTTAAATATCACAGATTAAAATAATGTACAATGTCAGAAAATATACCAATATCAATATGCTCATACAAGAGCGCAAATATCCATCAAACATATAAGGATGATGTGGATATAAAAATGCAAAAAGTGTAAAAAGTACAACATATACAATAAAAGTGACACATGTAGCTAAAATAAGGTGCAAAGTGTAAAGACACCACCAGGTGTCAGTATATCCACATCATGGATTTATATGACCAGTAAAAGTTTGTATCATAGAAATATGTATGTATAATCTCACAAATCATAAAGGGTAACTTACAAAAGAGTATGTTCCTGGTCTCCTGGACAAGCGCCCTCCCCAACGTGCGTGTCAGCACTCTGCCTTCGTCAGGGAGATTTACTCTTCAATATATTTATCTTAGAAGTGCTCCAATATATGGTTCCCTTTCTTGCTGTTTCTATTGTAAAGCATGGAGGTGGATCGCTGATGTTTTGGGGATGTGTGTACTACAAAGGCACAGGAAACTTGGTCAAAGTTGAAGGAAAGATGAATGCAGCACGTTATCAGCAAATACTGGAGGCAAATTTGCAATCATCAGCCCGGAAGCCAACATGACAACGATCCAAAACACAAGGCCAAGTCGACCTGTTATTGGCAAGAAGAGAACAAAGTGAAGGTTCTGGAGTGGTCATCTCAGTCTTCTGTCCTCAATATCATTGAGCCACTCTGGGGAGATCTCAAGCTCGCAGTTCATGTTAGACAACCCAGGAATTTACCAGAACTGGAGAATTTTGCCAAGAAGAGTGGGCTGCTTTACTATCTGAGAAAATAAAGAACCTCATCCATAACTACCACAAAAGACTTCAAGCTGTCATTGATGTTAGATGGGGCAATAGACGGTATTAAGCAATGGGGTTATATAAACTTTTGATCAGAGTCATTTGGATGTTTTGAGTTGTCATTATGATTTAAAAAGAGAAAACACAGTAGTTTGACAATAAATGGTATCACCTAACCACTAACCATGAGTGGAGAAAAAGTTTTGGTGTTATCATTCATATTCTCTGAAAAAAATCCAAGAAAACAAAAATTCTGCGGGTTATGTAAACTTTTGAGCACAACTATAGTTTTTTTATGGATTTTGAAGTGCCACATATCTATTTTTTTTTGGATATATTAGATTGAATACCCTTGTATATGTATATGATTTTTAATTTCCTGAAGAAGTGGGTTACACTTTTAAACCATTATTTTATAATACTTCTTGCGTCCAACATTCTTCAAAGGTGACAGCGCTGATATGGACCTCAAGCTTTCCATTTTTTATCAGTGGCTCCGTCCAGATGGTCTGAAAGCTATCCTGCAGTTTCTCAGCTTACTACTTCGACCCGCTCCTATCTCCACCTTGACCTGCAAGGGGGCCAACCCTAGAATATGGACTTTAAAGGATATGCCTTTTGGGTTAACAAAGAAGCCCGCCATCTTTCAGCACTTTGTAAATTACCTCTTTAGTTACCTGGTAGGCAGATTTGTGGATATTAATTTATTCACATGACCTTGAGTCACATCAAGTACATGTCAGGCAGGTCTTAGATACAATCAGATACTATAAATTATATGTCAAACCCGAGAAGTGTATGTCCTTGGTTAGGAGATCCCTTTCCTGGGTTATGTGTTGTCATCCACTGATTTTAACATGGATCCGGTGAAAGTCTGGGTGGTATTGGATTGGCATCATCCTGATGATTTGAAGGCATTACAAAGGTTTTTAGGTTTTGCCAACTACTACAGTACGTTCATCAAAAACTTTTCAGTAGTTGCCAAACCTCTAACGGATATGACTAGGAAGGGGACAGACTTCTCCATGTGGTCCAATCCTGCCAGGTGTTTTTCCTCTGCGCCAATCCTCATACAGCCTGACGTCTCTCAGCCTTTTATCATTGACGTCAATGCGTCTGAGGTGGGAGTGGGGGTTGTGTTGTCGCAGGTTGCGTCTCCTGCTAAAATGGCGACCATGTGCTTATTCTTCGAAAAATCAGTCATCTGCTGAGAAAAATTATGACATCAGTAACCCGGGAATTCTTGGCAATTAAGTGGGCTTTTGAAGAGTGGCGTCATTTTTTGGAGCAGCAGTTCATCTAGTTATGGTAATCACAGATCATAAGAGCCTTTGTAATCAGCGAAATGTCTAATCCTTCGACAGGCAAGATGGGAATTGTTCTTTATCAGGTTTAACTTTTTTGTCACATATAGGTGGAGTAACAAAAATATTAAGGTAGATGTCTTATCTCATAGTTTTTCCGGTGGTAGAAAATAATTTTGAACTGGTACCTATTCTTCAAACAGGGGTGGTTACAGCAGTTATGTGCTCCGATCTGGAAAGAGAGGTTGTTGACACTCAGGGAGACGCCCCTGCAGCCTGTCCACTTGGCAAACTATTTGCTTGTTAATTTTCAACTAAGAGTCCTTAGTGAACATCAAGATTTGGTCTTGGTCGGACTTCCTGGTAATAAAGCCACCACTGATCTTCTTACTTGGCGTTTCTCGTGGTCAGGTGTTCACCAAGCTGTCCGGGAGTATGTAGCCAACGGCAGTGTCTGTGCAGACTAGTGATAAGTGAATTTGTTTGGAAAACGATCGCCAAACATAAATTAGGCACGAATATGGCACATTTGGATTCATGATCGGTGGTGTATCATGAGCATTTGGCACGTGTTTGATGAGGGGAGGGGGTTTTCAGAACTCAGAGGAGCGACATTCTTGTAAACAGTCATATTTTTTTCTCCTAACTTTAGTCTTAACTTTTAGTTTGTAGCATTGCGGCTAGCCAATCAGGGCACAGGAAACACCAATAATGTCCTGACACAACGGCAGAGTTTGATCAATGGCTGTCTCCGCTGAACCTGCATCCAGGGAAGGCCATGTCCAATAACGGTGGAACCTGGTGGTACAGCATTTTCGTCACCACTATCCTGGCCTGGGTGAGCTGCTCCAGAAAGCACGTAAGCTGTGTCCTCATTCCCACCGTTTGCACCCCTCTGGTCATCGACTTGCCTGGACCAACACAGTACGGAAGTGGCACTTATCATGTTTACAGAGTGAACACAGATTAAGGACCTCTGCACCCTTCTGCACAGTTTAAAATGGCTACTAATATGGTTAGCGCTGACAACACCGTCATTAGTATCACTATTCTGGTCATCTACATGCTGGAGCAGACTTTGAATAGCCTGCAGGAGGAGAAATTAGTCCCATAGGAGGAGGAAGCAGAGGAGGATGCGGAAGGGATAACATTATCTCTAAAGGTACTGCCACACTAAACAATCCCGCTAGCGATAGCGATAAAGACGCATACTAATGCGATCGCTAGCGGGATTGTTTTTATATCGCTAAGTGCGGCTTAACTTAGCGATGTCGTTAGGACGCTATCGCGGTTAGCGATCTTCTTAACGACTTTAGCGGTACAAAAGTACCGCTAAATCGCTAAGAAAAGGTGCCACACTTAGCGATATATACTTACCTGCGGGGCGCCGACGATCTAAATAGGGTCCGGAACGATGTCAGCGACGAGCGAGATCACAGCAGGGGCCTCGTCGCTGACAGATGCCGCACACAACAACATCGCTAACGGATCGCTAAATAGTGATGTTTTTTAGCGATCCCGTTAGCGATGTTGTTTAGTGTGGCATACCCTTAAGTTCAAGACTGTCGTCACACAGGCAGGTGCCAAGGGAGGGTGGATTACTGTGATCGAAGGTGGCTGGTAATAACAGACAAACTGTTATCGAAGGTGCAAGATCCGAGGAAAAAATGTAGGAGGAAGAGGTGATGGGCAAGAAACTGTCAGATGAAGAGGATAATCCTGCCCTCTCTGTTGTTCGTGGTTGGTGGGAGGGGATGAAGGAAGCGAGCCTCATTGTTACACAGCCAACAACACAGCATGGGTTTGGACCTCATGGTAAAGCACAGCATATGAGTGCCTTCTTGCTGCACTATCTGCAACATGATCCCCATGTAGTTATGATTCGGAATAATGCCGACTACTGGGTTGCCACTCTGTTAGATCCATGTTATAGAACCAAATTTTGCCAGATGCTTCCCACTTCGAAAAGGGATCTGCGAATACTGGAGTATCAAAACATGCTTTTACACAACCTTAAGAGCGCTTTTCCCCAAGACAGCAGTTAAGCACACAGTTCGCATTGCAGCTCTAGACTTCCAACCTCCGGCACGTCAATGCCAAAACATTAGCAGCAGCGGTGGAAGAAGCAATTTTTGTGAGTCCTTTGACACTTTTTTTAGGCCAACTCATGCACCAGCACAACAGAGTCCAAGCCTTACACGTAGTGAACGAATGGAGAGGATGGTGCAGGAGTATCTAGAACTGAATATCAATAACATCAGGGAGGGTTTGGACCCTTTCACATTTTGGTCTTCTAAGATGGATGAGTGGCCTGAGATAGCCTCACATGCCATGGAGGTTTTATTGTGCCCGGCAGTCAGTGTTCTCTCAGAACGTGTCTTCAGCACTGCTGGTGGTGTCCTGATGGATAAGCGCAGCCAGCTGCCCCTGAAGGCGTAGACTGCATAACTTTCATCAAGATGAACTAGTCATGGATCGCCAAGGATTTTTGCACCCCAATCACAGACTGTACTGACTAGATGATAATGCACTTTTTATTATGATGCGTTAATGTCACGTAACTGCACTCTGTGATATCTTTAGTGTGGCTTCTGTGACTGCTGTGGCTGCTGCTGATGTTAACATAAATTTGTGGAAATGTGAACAGTCATGGTTGGTCTACATCTGCTGGGTTGGCTGTAGTGGAAGACATATCAGTCTCAATTATACTATTTCTATTCTCATGGCAGTTATTCCACTTTAGTCATGTCAGGCCCTCATTTTTTAAAATGTGAAAACTACAGGATGGGTGTCCATTTTCTGGATTGGGTGTAGTTGAAGACCTATCAGTCTCTATTATACTATTTCTACTGTGGTGAAATTGATGCCACTTTGGTGGTGTCTGACAGTAATTTTGGAAATGTGAATATTCCTGGTAGGGTGTCCATCTGCTGGATTGGGTTTAGTGGAAGACCTGTCGGTCCCTATTATACTATTTCTACTGTGCTGAAATTGATGCCACTTTTGTGGTGTCTGCCAATAATTTTTGGAAATGTGAGCACTCCAGGTTGGGTTTCCGTCTGTTGGACTGGGTGTAGTGGAAGACCTGTCGGTCTCTATTATACTATTTCTACTGTGGCGAAATTGATGCCACTTTTGTGGTGTCTGCCAGTAATTTGTGTAAATGTGAACACTCCTGGTTGTGTGTCCATCTGCTGGATTGGGTTTGGTGGAATACCTATCGATCCCTATTATACTATTTCTACTGTGGTGAAATTTATGCCACCTTGGTGGTGCTGCCAGTAATTTTTGGAAATGTGAGCATTCCTGGTTGGGTGTCCATCTGCTGGATTGGGTGTAATGGAAGACCTGTCAGTCCCTATTATACTATTTCTACTGTGGTGAAATTGATGCCACTTTTGTGGTGTCTGCCAGTAATTTTCGGAAATGTGAACACTCCTGGTTGGGTGTCCATCTGCTGGATTGGGTGTAGTGGAAGACCTGTCGGTCCCTATTATGCTTTCTATACTGTGGTGAAATTGATGCCACTTTGGTGGTCTGCCAATAATTTTTGGAAATGTGAACACTCCTGGTTGAGTGTTCATCTGTTAGACATGGGTGTAGACGTAGTGAAAGACCTGTCGGTCCTTATTATACTATTTCTACTGTGATGAAATTGATGCCACTTTTGTGGTGTCTGTCAGTAATTTTTGGAAATGTGAACACTACTGGTTGTGTCTCCTTCATGCGTGTTGCCTGTAGCAGTAGGCCTCTGAGACCGTCAGGCCTCCACTCCCTTGGACTCAACTATCCGTGTTACTATCCTTAAATTTTTCTGACACTAGTAGTCTAAAAAATAATATTTGTGTCACCTGAGTGTGGCTCAGCATGAAAGCAGGTAGAGGTGTTGCATGTGGTATCTGGACTCACAGCAAAGGGGGCCTACACCGATCCCTCAACCACCTCGTCTTACCGTGACGTTCAATTGAAAGCAGTAAATGCTGTCCCAGACCCTGTTACCTCATGCCTGCCTGATTGCTGCAGTGCCATGCTAAAATTTGTACTTTGGGTGAATTGAGGCAACTTTCCTGGTGTCTGTCCCTCATTTGATGTGTTTTCTCAGCATTTGGGGCCATTATAAGGTGTTGTGCATGTGTTTGTTTTTTCCTCCCATTAACCTGAATGGCATTCGGTTATGTTCGCCGAATATTCGACGAATTAATCGGCGAATATTGCAAGTTCGGTGATCGTAATCCGAATTGAACATTGAAATATTCACTCATCTCTATCTAAGACCTCTCATACTCATCCGTAGGTGGCTCTCCAACAATTGGAGAGTCCCAGCAGACCTTGGACTCACTTGTTGGTCGGTTTTATCCTGGATCTACCAGTGTTGGCGGGAAATACTGTAATTCTGGTGGTAGATAGATTCAGTAAGGTGTCTCATTTTATCGCTTTACTAGCTTGAACAAATGCCAAGTCCTTGGCACAAATTTTTGTCAGGGAAATTGTAAGGTTACATGCACAGTCAGAAAAGGGCCCCTGTGCAGGAACAATACATGGGCCCTTTGCAACCCAAGATGTCCTAAAAATGCAAAATTGCATCTGCTTTGGAGGTTTAAATGGGCCCCTCAACTCTTGGGCCCCTGTGCGGCTGCACAGGTTGCACCAATGATATGTCCGCCCTTGGTTACATGTGATCCTGACTGATATTGTTTCTGACCGGGGGTGCAATTTGTTTCCAAGTTTTGGAGGGCATTTTGCACCCATCTGGGGATCCATCTGTCATTTTCTTCAGCATTTCACCCACAGTCTAATATCACTGAAACTTGGTGGGACGATACACATGATTGAAATTCAAGGCTAGAAGGATACAACTTATTTGCAAGAAACAGACTTGATAAACGAGGAGGAAGTGTCGCATGATATGTTAGAAAAGCGTATATTTGCATAGAGATTGAAGCTTCAGAAACTGGTAGTTCTGTGGAAACTGTTTGGGTAAGAATACACGGACAGAACAATGGAAAGGACACCATTGTAGGCATTTACTACAGGCGGCCTGTGAAAGCTGAAGATATGGATAAACTCTTTATGCATCAAATGGCCAAGTTCTCCAAAAAATATGACATAGTTGTCATGGGAGATTTCAACTATCCAGACATTTGTTGGGAATCTCTCTCAGGCAAAACTAACAGGTCAAGGAAATTCTTATCCTCTCTTGCTGACAACTTTATCTTCCAAAAGGTAGGGAAGAAAATAAGGAGCTCTGCTACCTTGGATCTAATCCTTATAAACAGGGAGGAAATGGTTAAGGAGGTAAGAGTGGCTGGGACCCTAGGAGGTAGCGACCATGCTATTTTAGAATTTTGGATAACTAGAGGAGGAAGACCTGTGAAGACTCAGACTTCAAGGTTAGATTTCAGAAAGGCAGATTTTAATGGACTCAGAAAGAGAATTGGAGGGATTCAATGGCTGGATATTCTTAAGGACAAAAATGTCCACGAAGGATGGGAAATCTTGAAAAATGAGATTCTCAAAGCACAATCATTAACAATTCCGAAAAGAGGGAAGAATAAGAAGCATTTAAGGAAACCAGGATGGATGAACACAGAACTTAAACACATGCTAAAAAGGAAGAAAGAAATGTTTATCAAATGGAAAGAGGAAGGCATATCTAAAGAAGAAAATAATGCTGTCTGCAGAACCTGCAGGGCACAAATCAGATTATCTAAAGCTGACAATGAATTAAGGCTTGCAAAAGATGTCAAAAGCAATAAAAAAGGATTTGGGGGATATGTCAAAAGTAAAAGAAAACTCAAAGATGCTACAGGATTTTTACAGGATGAAAATGATGAATTGGTAAATCAGGATGTTGAGAAGGCCGAACTTTTAAATTCCTATTTTGCATCTGTTTTCTCTCAGAAAGGAAATGTAACATCAACTAATCTTCACTGTCCTATTAAGAGAATAGAAGAATCCAGGATATGTATAAACAGAAAAATAGTGAGGAAACACTTAGCTAACCTAAATGAATTCAAGTCTCCAGGTCCAGATGAATTACACCCCAGAGTACTGAAGGAGATAGCAGAAGAAATTTTTCAACCACTCTCCATAATTTTTGAAAATTCTTGGAGAACAGGAGAAGTCCCAGAAGACTGGAGAAGAGCAAATGTTGTTCCTATCTTCAAAAAGGGGAAGAAGGTGGACCCAGGGAACTATAGGCCGATAAGTCTGACTTCTATACCAGGAAAGATCTTTGAACAAATTATTAAACAACATGTATGTAAGTACCTGGATAAAAATGAAGAATGATGCATGGGTTTGTAACTAAAAAATCATGTCAGACTAACTTAATTTCCTTCTATGACAGAATCACTGACTGGGTGGATCAGGGAAACGCTGTATAGTATATCTTGACTTCAGCAAACCATTTGACAAAGTATCTCACACAATCCTTATTGAAAAAATGACTAAGTATGGAATGGATAAGGCAACTATTAGGTGGATTCATAACTGGCTTAGTGATCAGACCCAAAGAGTGGTCGTAAATGGCTGCACATCCAGTTGGAAGAATGTCTCAAGTGGGGTACCACGGGGCTCTGTCCTGGACACTGTATTGTTCAAAATCTTTATCAATGATTTAGATGAAGGAATTGAGGGTAAACTGATTACGTTTGCTGATGACACAAAGCTAGGAGAGATAGCTAATACTAGAGAAGAGAGAGAGAGAGGATTCAAAAAGATATAAATAAACTGGAGCAGTGGGAAGCAACTAACAGAATGGTTTTCAACAGGGAAAAGTGCAAAGTACTACATCTGGGCAATAAAAATGAAGAAAGCATATACAGAATGGGAGAAATAGGACTAAACAACAGCACATGTGAAAATGACTTGGGTATACCAATAGATCACAGACTGAACATGAGTCAACAGTGTGATGCAGCAGCAAAAAAGGAAAATACAATTCTAGGGTATTAACAGAAGCATACAGTCTAGATCGCGTGAAGTCATTATTGCCCTCTACTTGTCTTTGGTCAGACCTCATCTGGAATACTGTGTCCAGTTTTGGGCACCACAGTTTAAAAAAGACATCAATAAACTGGAGCAAGTTCAGAGAAGAGGGACCAGAATGGTGACGGTCTGCAAACCATGTCCTATGAGAAACGGTTGCACGATTTGGGAATGTCTAGCTTGCAAAAGAGAAGACTGAGAGAAGACTTAATAGCTGTATACAAATATCTCAAAGGCTGTCACATTGTAGACGGATCATCTTTATTCTCATCTGTACAAGGAAAGACTAGAAGCAATGGGATGAAACTGAATGGGTAGAGACACAGATTAGCTATTAGAAAAAACTTTTTGACAGTTAGGGTGATCAATGAGTGAAACAGGCTGCCACGAGAGGTGGTGAGTTCTCCTTCAATGGAAGTCTTCAAACAGAGGCTGGACAGCCATCTGTCTGGGATGATTTAGTGAATCCTGCTTAGAGCAGGGGGTTGGACCAGATGGCCCAGGAGGTCCCTTCCAACTCTACCATTCTATGATTCTATGTATGGAGCACTATGTGGTGCCCATAATACAGTATGAAGGACTATGTTGTGCCCATAATACTGTATGGAGTACTATGTGGTGTGTTATGATTTGGTAGCTGAGAAGAGCAGGCAAAAACGGCAATACACCAGAGAGGTTGGAATCTACTGGATTGCAGTACCCTGACTAACCACCACAACTAAAGGCAGCTGTGGAGCGTTCCTACGTTGGTCCTAGACGCCTCGTCACAGCCTGAGAGGTTAACTACACCTAAAGATAGAAAGAGGAAAGCTATCTGCCCCGGAGCAGATCCCCAAAGAACATAGGAAGCCCCCAAACATGTAATGGCGGTTAGACAAGAGGAAATACAGACACAGACAGAAAATAGTAAGAGCAAACGTTGGGGCCCAATCTGCCTAGAAAGAAAAAGGATAGGAAGGACACTTACTGCAATCCAAAAAACCCTAAAAAAATACCAACTCTACTAATTGCAAAAACATCTGAGATCACACGACCTCTACCACCTAAATTAGTTCTCTGGTGTAACAAAACTAAGCCGCAGCCACTGAAAAAACTGGAAAAGGCAAATGAACAAATAACAGAGGCTCAGATAAACTGAGAGGAGCTCAGGCCCCAGGAGGGGACCTGGCTGACCTCCACAGAAGTGCAGGGAACAATGCAAAAAGCAAGCACAAAAATAAAAACAGAAAATATCTTATCTGAGAGCAGGAGAAGAGGCAAGACTCAGCAAGCTTCCAAGTGAACCAGGAACCACAGTTGAGAAAAGAACAATTGATCACTGGCAACCATGATGGGAGGGAACCTCCCTTATATAAGACCACTCTGTAACTCCTGATTGCCAATCTTCATTGAATGGTTCAGTACTGTTTGTAACCACCAGAGGGAGCTTCTGCTCAGAATTCATTTCTAACACATTCACAACAGTGGTGCCCATAATACTGTATGGAGAACAATGTGTTGCCCATAATACTGTATAGAGCACTATACTAAAATGATAAGTCTGTGTAACTGCAGAATTTTCAATTCCCCCAGTGCACACACTGTGTTGGTTTAGGATTCTCCAGTTTTTGACCTATTGTAGAATTTACAATATATATCACTCATGCAATGTAAGAAGGAAGAGAAATCTTTGGCACTGTACTATACCTATATTTCTCTGCCGTATCTGTGCATCATAACTCATGGTATGTGTTAAAGGGGCCCACTAAGACTCTTTCACCCGATGCCCACGAAAACCTGTTGGCACTGAGTGATAGTTTTCCACCACAAATAGCATTTTACATTTAGCCCAAAAAGTTCTACTTTTGGTCTCATCTGACGAGAGCTTCTTCTTTGAGATGCTGCCGGCTTATTACTATTCAGCTAAGCAGACAACAGACTGGTGCCACGCTCATTTCACAGGGCACTGATGGAGACACTGCACAAGATAGACACTCAGGGACACCGCAGGGACAGCACCGCCCCTGAAATGAGCATTACTGATGACACTTTATGACAATGACCCCAGCCTCTGCCCCCGATGATGCTTAATTTTAGTATTCCAGCAAGCACTGTTGAAACTCAAACAAATCGTCATCAGACAGAAAGTAGAAACAAAAATATAAAAGTAGTTAGTGTAGTTTGGGAACGATGGGGAATTTTTAATGCAAGTTTATAGAAAATATCTAAGATATGGGACTAAATAAATGGTGAAAAATGGTTTGCATTCGGACCACCCATAACTATGGCAGTTAGCTTACATGAAAGGGATGTGTAAAGTAGATTTTGTCTATGTTTTTGCATGAATTTCTTTTTTACAGTTAAAGGAAATCTGTTAACAGGATTTTACACCCCAACTATTTATATTTACATATACTGTAGCTCTTTCAAAGGCAAGTATAGAAATATTTTTACATGCAGGAGCGGACACAGACGGCAGAGGACCATTGTTCGACAACAGTATATGGGGACTTTGCAATCCAATAGCTCATCATAATGCATCATTTCTACTGCTTTGGAGATAAGAGTGGGTCCCCACTCGTCTAGGGCCTTCGGCTGCACATGTTGCACCAATTGTAAGTCCACCCCTGTTTATATGGCCAGCCTATTTGAAAAATTATGCAAAGAGTCTTACACAATGACTTATTGAATTAATATTGTGTACACTTAAAGAGAATCTGTCAGCAGAATTTTACCCCCAATGTAAATGTGCATGTAGCTCTTTTAAAAACAAGTCAATAACTTTTTCTAGACAGTCTTTCCTCTGTTACTGATAAACCAGCTCTTGAAATGACATGCAAATGAGTCTGAAAAGCTACTTGTAGATCTTACACCTCTGTCTCTCCAGCTCTATTTTTCACCATGAACTGCCTCATCTTGCTTGACTGATGGGTATGTTGCCTGAAATCACAGACAATAGAGGCTGTCAGGGATGGCGCTGGGTAGGGAATAGAGCTGGAATGACAGAGGCTTCAGATTGACAAATAGCTCTTCAGACTCATTTGCATATTAATTCAAAAGCTGATTTCTCTGTAACAAAGGAATGGACTGTCCAGATAATGGTACAGCTGGACTTGTTTTTGAAAGAGCTGCATGTGCAAACAGTGAAATCCAGCTGACAGATTTTTAAGTGTAAATTATATCAATTCTTTTAGTCATTGTGTATGAACTGTTCATTCTCTTTGACTGTGCGGCAAATAAAAAATACTTACTAAAGTTAAGAAAAAAAGTTTGAAACTAAATCTTGATTTAAATAATGCAATTGTACAGCAGAATCCCACAGTTCATTTGCAGCATAGGCTTAGAGGTAAGTTTTTAGTATAAGGTCCCATCTTAAAGAGGTTGCCTTGTTGATAAAAGATGGGCACCCAAATTTTAATCAATGTGACCACCAAGAACCTCAAGTTTTTACTTGCAGAGCAATCGTGTAATTCACATGTATAGATGTTGGAATATGTTTGGTACAACAACTCCATTTCTGTCTATGAGTGTTTAGTTGCTAGATTTCTATACTGTTCATAAAGTCAGAACAAAAAAACTCCCAGAGGCTCAAACATGAAGAATATGTGACTATATTTCCTGTTTCCTGTGTCTGTATGAGAGAAGCAGCCTGCTGTAGATGCTGCACAGATAGAGACACACAAATGATTTACTCCTGATCTTTTAAGCTTATCATACACTGTTCCTGATTGTTCCTGAATAAACAAGTTCTGTTGTCACACGCTTGGAGAGTATCGTGAGTAATCCACTGTTGTAAGTTGTTTGCAGCCACGATGTACTTACACCTGCATATCAATGCAATAGGTAGTTCCGCCCAAGTTGTAGATTTTCTGATTTGGATAACATATAATTTTTTGACACATCATTTTAAATCTATGATCCTCCTTAAGAAAATTTAAACACATTTTAACTCCATGAATGTTTTTTTATAATTTATACCAGAGTTCAAAACTTACCTGACTAGTATGAAGCCAGTATTTGAATCTACGTCTTCTCCTAATGCGAGGCAAGATCAAGTAATAGACAATCCTTTCTCCTAATGATGTGAGGAGCGAGCCACAAAACCCGATACAGAGGAGGACAAAGAGTCCAGAAAAATGGTAAATTCCCATCTGGAGTGTCTATAGGATACAAAAAAACTGTAATTGTATTTATTTGAGTTTTAAAGCATTATAAATTACTTTCTCCTCAGATCACACATTGTCTGTCATTATCTTCAATGCAGCGCTGGGGTCCTGAGTTCAAATCCCACCACAGACAACATCTGTAAGGTGCTTACATTCTATCTGTGTTTGCATGGGTTTCCTCCCTCACTTCAAAGATATACTAATAGGGATTTTGAGCCCCAATAGGGAAAGTGATGATGATGGGCAAAAAAAAAAACATGCCCCCTGTGTTTCTTGCTTGGGGCTTGTAAAGGATAATGGTCACCTCTTTCAATAAAACTGTAACAGTAAAATGCACTTTGTTGGTAATAGAAACAATCTGAGCTCAACTTACTTTTCAGCTGTAATGTTTAAGAAATACACTTTCCTGCCAGTAGGGAGGCACTACTTGTAGAGGGCAGTAAAGTTGTGTGTGAATGCATCCAACATGCTGTATTCGATACAACAAAGCATAGTGATAGCTGAGGCTTATGTTTGCAGAGGCTATCACGCAGGACTATTTTGCTTGTTTCACTTGTAGCAAAATAGCAGTATACATGATTTGGTGTGAAAGTGGACCAACACCGGATCTGTGACTGTCATGCCTTTATACAAATGCATATAATCAGTTTTGCTATGCTTTGTATTGAATTGTAGTGTATTGATAACATCGAATCACTGTATTGTGATAACTTATCCAACATCGCCGTCTGTTGACAATGTTATCATTGCAGCTTTACTTTCTGTTTCATTGCTCACTGTGCAATTTAATCTTTGCTCATCAATGCTTCCGTAGATTCCCATCAGCCTCTGCATTAACCTTGCCCCTTCTTCTCCAGCAGACATTTTGGCCTCATGGATGGTGACATGCTGATCATCTCTCTCTGATTTTCAGCCCATCTGGTTGTTTACCTCCACATAGCACAATCAGCGAGTTATTATTTCCCCCTTGTTAGAGCTCACCATATTGTATTATATAGCTACTCTGTTCTACATGTTTTATATCAAATATACCAAAAAAGTCCTAATATTGTGCAAATAGGCACTTCCAATCAATTATTAATCACAAAAAGGGTATATATAAACTACATATAACCCCAAAAAAATAGGAAGAGATCCCAATAATTACAAACGTATAAAGTTTATTGAATATATACAATTAGTAACATGAATAACAAAACTAGAAGTCTATAATCAAAACACCCATAAAAGGGATAGCACATGGATACAGTATATACTGCATGAACTAATTACCCACATCAGCCTCCCATGGTATAAATATAGTGATACCAAGAAAGAATTTCATTAAATAAATACTTTACCATGGAGTGCCGTGATATTGTGGTAAAAATATGCAGCGCTGCAACCAGCGTTCTCCCCCTCACCCCGACGCGCGTTTCGCGTTTCCCGCTGCATATTTTTATTCCACATTACTCTGTTTCTATGTTCATGCAATTTAATCTTTGTATCAATGTTCGTATTCCATCAGCCTGATTGATATTGTGGTAAAAATATGCAGCGCTGCAACCAGCGTTCTCCTCACCCGACGCGCTTTCGCGGTTTACACATATCACGGCACTCCTGGTAGTATTTATTTAATGAAATTCTTTCTTGTATCACTATATTTATACTGGGAGTGATGTGGGAATTAGTTCATGCAGTATAACTGTATCCATGTGCTATCCCTTTTATGGGTGTTTTATTATAGACTTCTAGTTTTGTTATTCATGTACTAATTGTATATATTCAATAAACTTATACTTTGTAATTATTGGGATCTCTTCCTATTTTTTTGGGTTATATGTAGTTTATATATACCCTTTTTGTGATTAATGTTTATATCAAGTATCTTCTGATATTATAGCTGTTACACTATTCGCCATGTTGTGTGTCCTGTACCATGCATAATGCCAGGTACTTTAGATATGTTGTATGCTTTGTACTGAGTACTTTCATTTTCTTGTAGTTTTACACTGATCCTATCAATAAAAGTTGTAAAGGGCCCCTTGCGTCTACCTCAATGCAGCGATAGGAAAGAGTTTAGCTGTCTGTCAATTTGCTTTTCTTAGGCATAAAGTTGAGGGTGCCAGAACAGTGACCATTGTGAAAAAAATAGACAACCATGTGTTCAGACACTAGTTATTATTGCAGACATTCAGGAGAGAATTATGAGAGGCCCAATAAAATTATACCTCCCAACCGTCCTGGATTGACTGGGACAGTCCCGATTCTGACCCCCTCCTCCCGCTGTCCCGGCGGGACACTATGTGTCCCGCAGTGAGATGAGCCGCCACGCCCCCCATACACCCTATAGTTGCCCTCCCAGCGCTCCACTTTAGCTTATCACAGCAGAGCAATGACCTGCTGAGCAGTACTCCTCTGTGGGAGCAGGACCTGTGATGAGGTCACAAGAGGGGAGGAGTTGGGTGTCACATGGTCAGGCTCCTCCGTGTGCAGGTCTCTTGTGCTGAGCTGTGCTGTGGTTGTCATGGTGCTGGATGAGGGTAAGTTTATGTGAGGGGTCAGGAGGGATTTACAGTGTGGATGTAGCAGAGCCGCGGAGCCGTGTGTGTACGAGGTGTACGGAGCGGAGTCGTGAGTGTACGAGGTGTACGGAGCGGAGCTGTGTGTGTACGAGGTGTACGGAGCAGAGCCGTGTGTACGAGGTGTACGGAGCGGAGTCGTGTGTGTACGAGGTGTACTGAGCAGAGCCGTGTGTACGAGGTGTACGGAGCGGAGCCGTGTGTGTACGAGGTGTACGGAGCGTAGCCGTGTGTGTACGAGGTGTACGGAGCGGAGCCGTGTGTGTACGAGGTGTAGGGAGCAGAGCCGTGTGTGTACGAGGTGTAGGGAGCGGAGCCGTGTGTGTACAAAGTGTATGGAGCGGAGCCGTGTGTGTACGAGGTGTACGGAGCGGAGCCGTGTGTACGAGGTGTATGGAGCGTAGCCGTGTGTGTACGAGGTGTATGGAGCGGAGCCGTGTGTGAACGAGGTGGCTGTAGCAGTGCTTTGTGTGTACGGGGCGTACAAAACGGAGCCTTGTGTGTACGAAGTGTAAGGAGCTGAGCCGCTCATCTCCGTACACACAGGCTCCGTGCTTGAGCCGTGTGTGTACGGGGTGTAGAGAAGTGGATCCGCGTATGTATGGAGTGGAACCGCGTGTGTACGAGGTGTACGGAACGGAATCGCATGTGTACAAGGTGTATGGTGCAAAGCCGCATGTGTGCAAGGTTTACGGAGCGTGGTTGCGTATGTATGAGGTTTACGGAGTGAAGCCGTGTGTGTACGGAGTGGAGCCGTGTGTGCGCGAGGTGTACGGAGTGGAGCCGTGTGTGCACGAGGTGTATGGAGGGGAGCCGTGTGTGCGCAAGGTGTACGGAGGGGAGCCGTGTGTGCGCGAGATGTACGGAGCGGAGCCGTGTGTGCGCGAGGTGTACGGAGTGGAGCCGTGTGTGCGCGAGGTGTACGGAGCCGTGCGTGTACAAGGTGTATAGTGGGGAGCATTCATACCTCCCAACTGTCCCAGATCCAGCAGGACAGTCCCGATTTTGAGAGAGAGTCTGCCCCACTGTCCCGGCTGGGAGCTTACTTTTCCCGTGGACACAGGAGTACATGGCGGAGCCCCGAGGAGCACTTTAAAACTCTGCTCTTTCTTTTCCTCAGTACCAGTCAGTGTGCCCACAGTACCAGCCACTGATCCCATAATGCCAGCCACTGTGCCCTCAGTACCAGTCAGTGTGATCAGCAGTGCTAAATGGGTGTTGTTGGGGCGTGTACATGGGTGTGATTAGTTGTGAAATGGGTGTGGCTAGGGGCGTGGCCTAAAATTTGCCACAACGCGCTATGTGCGCCGCAACCTCCGTCCCTCTTTGCCATCTTCAAAAGTTGGGAGGTATGTAAAATAGATATGAACATCAGCAGAATGACATGTTGACTTGTATTGAAATCTTTTACATCAAAGTTGTACAAGAGTTAAAAGAGAGGGATGAATAGAAGCATGAGGCACATTACACTGGGCTGCTGGATATGATCATTTATGATGATTTGGACCCAGTAGCGTAGCTTGTGGAGAGGCACTCAAATGGTAAGGACTGATCGGAGCGACCATGAGACTTAACTGTTAATACAGTTAAATCTAGTGGTAGAGCAGGAAACAATGGTCTCCCTGTCCTTCCACTCTCCAATTTGTAGGCCGTAGGAACTCTCAGCCGTATAATGTTGTAATGAGTGATTCCCTACTAAAATTTAAGAAGGGACTGGATACCTTTTTTGAAAAGTATAATATTACAGGTTATATACACTAGTTTCCTAGATATTACATTGATCCAGGGAACTAGTCTGATTGCCGTATGTGGAGTCGGGAAGGAATTTTTTTCCCCTATGTGGAGCTTACTGTTTGTCACATGGATTTTTTTTTGCCTTCCTCTGGATCAACATGTTAGGGCAGGTTAGGATAGGATATGGGTTGAACTAGATGGACTTAAAGTCTTCCTTCAACCTTAATAACTATGTTACTATGACCACATTTACCATTAGGCCCTGGAGGGCAGGTGCCTAGGGCAGCACATTGAAGGGGCAGAGCCACATAGTGATGATTTTTTTTTTATAATACACCCCTCTGTCTTCCTACAGACTTGTAAATCTTTTTGCTGTTTTTCTGAGAGGTGAGGGATGTGTTTTTTTTGTGAGGCAAGGGCAGGGTGAGTGCACACAGACTGAGCTGCACAGAAAGAAAGCTTAGCACTGATTGGTGGAGCGGCAATCAGCAGGGGCTGCTCCACCAATCAGAAGACAGATTCAATGCTCACTGTGCATAGGGAAGGCTGAAGGCAGCGCTGAGGAGGAGGAAGCTCCTTGGGGATTAGGTGTTCAGTAAGTATGGTTAATTAAGATTCAATAAAGGAGCCTGTGTGATTATTTCAAATAAAAGACTTTATTCTGGCTGTGTCTTTATTTGCCATGAAACTATAGGATTAGTAATGGATAGGTGTCTTATAGACGCCTCTTCATTACTAACCTGTGGGCTTGATGTCACCTTCGGTCCACCGTGCAGGCGAAGCCCGCTGCTAGTAAGATGGCGAAAGTAGCGAACTCTGTTATCCCGCAGAGTCGCTAAAATAACGCCGTTGCGCGCTGTGGCAGTAAGTGCGAACTCTGTTAATCCCCAGAGCCGATAACGGGAATGCCACAGCGCTATATGGCGATAGGTGCGAACTCACTTAGCTTCAGTGAGCCGCAAAGTAAAATGCTAGGGCGCTGAACCAGCGTTATAAAGCGAACCCTGTTGCGTCACAGAGCCGCTGAGAAAAAGACTGTGTCCTGTTAACACCACAGGGATACACAGATAACTGCTGTGCGGATAGCAGTCCGTAATCATGCAGACAGCAACGCAATCAAGCAATCTCCTCACCGGAGAAGTCGGTATTCTAGGGGCTTATTTCAGCCAAGCCCTAACCACTTGCACTCAAATCTCCTCACCGGAGGTGCCGGTAATCTTAGGACTTATTTCAGCCGAGCCCTAACCACATGCGTGCATGATCACACTGGCGCAAAGCACATAATGCAATTGATACTAGCGCATGGCGGCCCAGCCATGCCACCCTTTTATAGTAACAGCTACAGGACCTGCCAGAAACAAGGACCAATGAAACTGTTCCAGAACACCAGTAGTCACAGGACCTTCCTGGCGGACCAATAGGAGCTGCTGCAGTACCTGAGCATGTGACCCCTGATCTCCAATGAGAGATCTCACCCTGGGCATGCTCAGAAGGGGAAAACAAGGACTTTGTCCTAAAGACGTCTGCTCGCCGCTAACCAGTACTGGCCACAATAGCAGAGCCTGGAGAGGCAGCAGTAATCCTCTGCACACTGTTAGACTGGGCGAGACGCTGGGACCGACGTCTAAGCTGAGCAGAGTCCACTGTGGCCGGAGATGAATGAGAGACTGCAGCCGGAATGGCTCGAGATTCCCCTTGTGCAGAAGCGGGAGCTCGACCCCTAACACGCCCCCCCAAAGAAATTCATGACTTGCTGGCTTTGGTTCATTCTGCCTCTCAAAAATTGGAATAAAAAGTGATCAAAAATGTCATTTGCACGAAAATGGTACCAATAAAAACAAGACCTCACATGACTCTGTGAGTCAAAATATGGAAAAAATTATAGCTCTCAAAATGTGGTGATGCAAAAACTATTTTTTGCATTAAAAAGCGTCTTTTCGCATGTGACAGCTGCCAAACATAAAAACCCTCTATAAAAACAAGCTATAAATAGTAAATCAAACCCCCTTTATCACCTCTTTAGTTAAGGCAAAATAAGAAAATAAAAAAATTTATTTATTTTCATTTTCCCATTAGGGTTAGAGTTGGGGCTAAAGTTAGGGTTATGTTTAAGCTAAAGTTAGGGTTAGAGCTAGGATTGGGGCTAAAGTTAGGGTTAGTGTTTGGATTAGGGTTAGGGTTGGGAATACGGTTAAGGTTGGGATTAGGGTTAGGGGTGTGTTAGGGTTAGGTCAGTGGCGTTCCGTGAATAGAGCAGACTAAGCAGCAGCTATGGGGCCCAGACAGGTGAGGGGGCCCACGACGGCCGCTGTCGTTTGGCAGCTGTGCTGTGCTGACACAGTACTATCTCCTTTAATTAAATATAAGCGACGGCCGGACACTGTAAACCCCCTTGAAGGTCCCCTTTCCTTGTTGTCTCCTGGTTAGCAGTTGGCTTAAGTCTCTGGCTGCATTTGCATAAGAAAGCCAGCCTGCAGCCAGAGACACGTGCATCACAGAAAGCAGAAAACATTCATAAGTTTCACTCAGGGAGAGATACACAAGAAGGTGAGCCCTGCTGGCTGGGGTATGGGGTGGATTTTTTTGTTGAATGTGTCCCCTCACTGTGCTGGCACTTTATATTTACAATGGCTAGCCTCTGGCTGCACTTTGCACCTTAGGGAGTGAGGGGGTCCTGATTGCAGGCACTGTAGAGGAGGGGGCCCTGCATGCACTGCAGCCACCCTTCTGTACTCCTCACAATGCTTCTCCATTAGAGCTGGTTTCATGTGATTTAACCCCTGTACCACCACCAGGCAGGATGATGCTTCCTAGCTGCAGGTAAGACCTCCAGTCTATGTCCCACCACCAACTTCACTGTCAAGGTGTGCAACAATGCATGTTCATGCAATACTAAAAATGTGCAATGCCCTGGAAATCATGGTGCAGCCAATAAATGTTACTAATTTATTCTGCTCCTTCACCCCAGAGGTGTTATGATTTGGTAGCGGAGGAGTGCAGGTAAAAAAGGCAATACACCAGAGCAGTTGGAATCTATGAGATTGCAGTACCCTGACTAACCACCACAACTAGAGGCAGCCGTGGAGCGTTCCTACGTTGGTCCTAGACGCCTCGTCACAGCCTGAGAAACTAACTATACCTAAAGATAGAAAGATGAAAGCTATCTGCCCCGGAGCAGATCCCCAAAGAACATAGAAAGCCCCCAAACATGTAATGGCGGTTAGACAAGAAGAAATACTGACACAGACAGAAAATAGTATGAGCAAACGTTGGGGCCCAAACTAACTAAATAGAAAAGGATAGGAAGGGCACTTACTGCAATCCCAAAAAACCCTGAAAAGCACCAACTTTACTAATTTCAAAAACACCTGAGATCACACGACCTCTACCACCTAAATTAGTTCTCTGGTGTAACAAAATCAAAACAGCAGCCACTGAAAAAACTGGAAAAAGCAAATGTACAAACATCAGTGGCTGAACAAAACTGAGAGGGCAAAAGCCCCCACAGAAGTGCAGGACAAAATGCAAAAATAAAGCACAAAAGCAAAAAGAAGAAAAATGTCTTATCTGTTAGCAGGAGATGCAGACACGAAACAGCAGGCTACAAAGGAAACAGGAATCAAGGATTGAGACCAGAACAATTGATCACCGGCAACCCTGATGGGAAGGTGACTCCCTTATATAAGACCAGTCAGTAACACCTGATTCCCAATCCTCACAATCTTCACTGGACAGTCCAGTATCGCTTGTAACCACCAGAGGGAGCCTCTGCTCAGAACTCATCTCAAGTCCATTCACAACAGTACCCCCCCCTTGAGGAGGGGTCACCGAACCCTCACTTGAGCAACCAGGTCGGTCAGGATGAGTTCTATGATACGCACGGATGAGTCTCCTAGCATGGATGTCCGAAGCAAACACCCAAGAATTGTCTTCCTGACCATAACCTCTCCACTTAACCAAATACTGGTTAATACTTAGATAAGTCTCCAATGTCTGATTTGTTCTCTCAGTTTGACCATTGGTCTGAGGATGAAACGCCGAGGAGAAAGACAATTGAACACCAAGTTTGGAACAAAAGGTCCTCCAAAATCTAGAAACAAACTGGACTCCTCTGTCAGACACAATGTTCTCAGGAATGCTGTGTAAACGAACCACGTGCTGAAGGAACAAAGGTACTAATTCAGAGGAGGAAGGCAACTTAGGTAATGGCACAAGATGTATCATCTTGGAAAACCTATCACAAATCACCCAGATGACGGTCATTCTCTGAGAAACAGGGAGGTCGGAAATGAAATCCATAGAGATATGGGTCCATGGTCTCTTGGGCACAGGCAATGGCATCAACAAACCACTAGAGCGGGAGCAAGGCTTGGAGCGAGAGCAAGTCCCGCAGGACTGCACAAATTCCCTGACATCACGAGACAAGGTAGGCCACCAAAAGGACCGACTAACCAAGTCTCTGGTACCAAAAATTCCGGGATGACCGGCCAACGCGGAAGATGAATCTCAGACATCACACTCTTTTTCCACTGGTCCGGGACAAACAATTTCCCAACAGGGCAGCGCTCGGGCCTATCCTCCTGACACCCCTCCAGAGCCAGTTTCAAATTGGGCGAGATGGCGGAAAGAACTACACCTTCTTTCAAAATAACAGAAGGATCAGATACCTCAGGAGAGTCTGCAAGGAAACTCCTCGAGAGGGCATCCGCCTTAAAATTCTTAGTGCCAGGAAGAAAGGAAACCACAAAATTAAAACGTGTGAAAAACAAGGCCCACCTGGCCTGTCTAGGATTAAGTCGCTTGGCAGATTCCAGATAAACCAGATTCTTATGGTCAGTAAGGACCACCACCTGATGTTTGGCTCCCTCCAGCCAATGTCTCCACTCTTCAAAAGCCCACTTCATGGCCAATAACTCCCGATTACCCACGTCATAATTACGTTCAGTAGGAGAAAATTTTCTAGAGAAAAAGGCATAAGGGTTACTTTTAGAGGTCTCAGGATCTCTTTGGACAAAACGGCACCTGCCCCAATTTCAGAGGCATCAACCTCCACCTGAAATGGCAGAGAACCATCAGGCTGCCGTAAAACAGGAGCAGAAGTGAATCTCTGCTTAAGTTCCTGAAATGCAGAGACTGCCTCAGGAGGCCAATTCACCACATCAGAACCCTTTTTGGTCAAATCAGTTAATGGTTTAACAATAACTGAGAAATTACCAATAAATTTACGATAAAAATTGGCAAAACCCAAAAATCTTTGAAGAGCCTTTAATGAAGTAGGTTGGACCCAATCACAGATGGCCTGAACCTTGACCGGGTCCATTTCAATAACAGATGGGGACAAAATAAATCCCAAAAATGAGATCTTCTGTACGCCAAAAAGACACTTTGATCCCTTCACATACAGAGCATTCTCTCTCAAAATCTGGAATACAGTTCGAACATGTTTCACATGAGAGTCCCAGTCATTGGAAAAAATCAAGATATCATCCAAATAAACAATCAGAAATTTATCCACAAAATCCCTGAAAATGTCATTCATGAAGGACTGGAAGACAGAAGGAGCATTAGTGAGCCCAAAGGGCATCACAAGGTACTCAAAATGCCCCTCAGGGGTGTTAAATGCCGTCTTCCATTCATCCCCATGCTTAATGCGAATAAGGTTATATGCCCCCCTGAGGTCAAGCTTGGTAAACCAAGTAGCGTTTTTCACCCTGGAAAACAGGTCAGAAATCAAGGTAACGGGTATTGATATTTCACAGTAATATTGTTCAAAAGACGATAATCAATACACGGCCTTAATGAACCATCCTTTTTGGCCACAAAGAAAAAACCGGCACCTAAGGGTGAAGAGGATGGTCTGATATGACTTTTCTCCAAATACTCCTTGATATAAGACCGCATAGCGTCATGTTCAGGTACAGACAAGTTAAAAAGGCGACCTTTAGGGAATTTACTACCAGGCACTAATTCAATAGCGCAGTCATAGCTCCTATGGGGAGGCAAGGATGCAGATTTACTTTTGTTAAACACATCAGAAAAATCAATCAAAAAGTCAGGAACATCCTGAGCCTGGGGGGAGGCAGAAAAAACAGGAGTGTTGGTATTAACACATTGGCAGCCCCAACTGGTTACAGACACAGATTTCCAATCCAAAACAGGATTATGAGACTGCAACCAAGGGAAACCCAGCACGATAATGTCATGCAGATTATACAGAACCATAAATTTGCAGCTCTCCTGATGATCAGGTTCAACCCTCATTATCACCTGAGTAGAGAACTGAGGTTTATTCTCAGCCAAAGGGGTAGAATCGATCCCCAGTAGGGGAATAGACTTCTGTAGGGGTATCAAGGGAAACCCACAACGTTTAGCGAAATCAAAATCCATCAGGTTAATAGCTGCTCCTGAATCAACGAAAGCCTGAGCAGAAAATGAGGACAGAGAGCATATCAGAGTAACAGTTAATAAAAACTTAGTCTGAACACTACCCAAGACAACTGAGCGTGCAAAACGTCTTCCCCGCTTAGGGCAGACTGAGATAGCATGAGAAGCATCACCACAGTAGAAACATAACCCATTGCGCTTTCGAAACTCATGACGCTGTGCCCCAGAAACCACTCTATCACACTGCATGGGTTCAGAAGCAGGTTCACAAGGCAACACTATTCCACGCATACTTCTCCGCTCACGCAAACGTCTGTCAATTTGAATCGCTAATGACATAGAATCATTGAGACCAGAGGGGACAGGGAATCCCACCATAACATCCTTTACATTATCTGACAGACCCTTCCGAAAAAGGGCTGCCAAAGCGTCGTCATTCCATTTGGTCAGGACTGCCCACCTACGGAATCTCTGACAGTATAACTCAGCGTCATCAAGCCCCTGATTTAATGCCAACAAGGCTTTTTCAGCTTGATCAGTGACATTAGGCTCATCGTACAATAACCCCAAGGCCTGAGAAAATGTATCAACATCACTCAAAACAGGATCCCCAGGTGTCAGGGAAAAAGCCCAATCCTGAGGATCGCCGCGCAGGAGAGAGATGACAATTTGAACCTGCTGCGCTGCGTTCCCTGAGGACTTAGATTTTAAGGCAAAAAACAATTTACAATTATTTTTGAAATTCAGAAACTTGGATCGATCCCCCAAAAACAAATCTGGCATGGGAATCCTAGGTTCCACAACAGGCAACCTAGCAAGATAGGTAGCAATACTCTGAACCTCATTGGCAAGCTGATCCACACGGCCAGACAACTGTGCAAACTCCATTGAGAGAAAAAAATCCTCCCCAGCACCCAGAGATAGAGAGGGGAAAAAAAAAATGCAACAAACAGAAAAATATCTCTGACAACTCTGACAACCTTTTTTTTTTTTTCAAAATATTTTTTCCTTTCTGTGAGTACCATATAAATTTCAGTTTTGGCCGGTGATACTGTTATGATTTGGTAGCGGAGGAGTGCAGGTAAAAAAGGCAATACACCAGAGCAGTTGGAATCTATGAGATTGCAGTACCCTGACTAACCACCACAACTAGAGGCAGCCGTGCGTAGCGTAGCGTAGCGTTCCTACGTTGGTCCTAGACGCCTCATCACAGCCTGAGAAACTAACTATACCTAAAGATAGAAAGATGAAAGCTATCTGCCCCGGAGCAGATCCCCAAAGAACATAGAAAGTACCCAAACATGTAATGGCGGTTAGACAAGAAGAAATACTGACACAGACAGAAAATAGTATGAGCAAACGTTGGGGCCCAAACTAACTAAATAGAAAAGGATAGGAAGGGCACTTACTGCAATCCCAAAAAACCCTGAAAAGCACCAACTTTACTAATTTCAAAAACACCTGAGATCACACGACCTCTACCACCTAAATTAGTTCTCTGGTGTAACAAAATCAAAACAGCAGCCACTGAAAAAACTGGAAAAAGCAAATGTACAAACATCAGTGGCTGAACAAAACTGAGAGGGCAAAAGCCCCCGAGGGGACCCTGAAGGCCCCCACAGAAGTGCAGGACAAAATGCAAAAATAAAGCACAAAAGCAAAAAGAAGAAAATGTCTTATCTGTTAGCAGGAGATGCAGACACGAAACAGCAGGCTACAAAGGAAACAGGAATCAAGGATTGAGACCAGAACAATTGATCACCGGCAACCCTGGTGGGAAGGTGACTCCCTTATATAAGACCAGTCAGTAACACCTGATTCCCAATCCTCACAATCTTCACTGGACAGTCCAGTACCGCTTGTAACCACCAGAGGGAGCCTCTGCTCAGAACTCATCTCAAGTCCATTCACAACACAGAGGCATGCACCTGGGAGACAGCAATTACATGGGGCGTGCTGAGCTCATGAGGTGCCTGAGAGTGGAAGTTCTGCAGATGTTATGGAAGATATTGTGTGCGGCATTTCTGTGTCAGCTTACCTGTGATAAAATGTGTCTTGTAGTTTGTACACATGTTGGAACTTTGCATAGCTTACATATTCCAATCATTTCATATACAAAGATATGACATCCGTCTACCTGTCTTATATGATGCCATGAATGATGGGCATTGCTTGTACCTGCTGTCAGATTAGGTACCACACTTCTTACATCGGAGCACACTATGCAGCATGTTCCGTCAGGCTAGGTTCACATTTATACGCCTGCAGACTTAATGCGTTGGACATATACATTAAAACTTATGCCATGCATCAACCTACAAATTTAAACAAGTACATTTGATACATATCGTACTTCCATCTTTGTCTCTATATGTTTTTTTACTTAAAAAGAATCATTTTTTTCTATCCAGTTTTACTGGTGTCAACAGTCCCATCCCACTCCATTTTGGCATCAGTTCTGTGAGGAGGTGTCCAGAGGAATAAACTTTTTTTCACCCCACATTAAAAACGCGTACCTTTGGTCAATTATGTTTTTTTCCCACAATACAACGTGATCAGGGCAAAACATAGTCAGAAGAACATTTTTTTTACACTACGTGTTGCCCATTATGGTTTGTGTATGCCTCCATATACGTCTGAATACCATTTTTTTTTGCAATTCAGACATATTTGTCCAGCAGACTGCACTGTATAAATGTGAGCCAAGCCTAAAGAAGTCCTTTTTGTCCAAGGAGGATAAAGCACATCATAAACACAAGTCCATACTGTGTGTTGCTGCTTTGCAGTGTGTATTTTTGCCATGCTGATTTTACAGGTGAAAGGTATTTACTTTGAGCCTTTTTTTGGTTGTAATGGTGAATGCTTCAGGATTATCAATGACCAAAGGGGCGGCAAATTTTTCAGCCGCCCCGGGCCCCACAAACAGTTGCTACGCCACTGCACACACAAGATGGTGAGCCTGGCTGGGGGTCGATTTTTTTTTGTTAAATGTGTCCCCTCACTGTGCTGGCACTTTACATTTACAATGGCTCTGACTGCACTTTGCACCTTAGGGAGGGGGGCCCGGCTGCACGCACTGTGGAGGGTGTAGGGGGCCCTGCATGCACTGCAGGTGTGTGTGTGTGTGGAGTTAAGAGCACCTGTTTTTTTTTTGGGGGGGGCCCCATTCAGACTTTTGCTATGGGGCCCCATGATTTCTATGTATGCCCCTGGGTTAGGTGTTTGGTTAGGGTTATGTTAGGGCTGGGATTAGGGTTAGGGGTGTGTTGGGGTTAGGGTTGGAGTTAGAATTGGGGGGTTTCCACTGTTTAGGCACATTAGAGGCTCTCCAAACGTGACATGGCGTCCGATCTCAATTCCAGCCAATTCTGCGTTGAAAAAGTCAAACGGCGCTCCTTCCCTTCTGAGCTATGCTGTGCGCCCAAACAGTGGGGTATCAGCGTACTCAGGACAAATTGCACAACAATTTTTGTAGTCCAATTTCTCCTGTTACCCTTGTGAAAATAAAAAATTGGAGGCGAAAAGATCAGTTTTGTGAAAAAAACATGATTTTTTATTTTTACAACTCTACATTAAAAACTTCTGTGAAGCCCTTTGGGGTTCAAATTGCTCACCACACATCTAGATAAGTTTCTTGGGGGTCTAGTTTCCAAAATGGTGTCACTTGTGGGGGTTTTCTATTGTTTAGGCACATCAGGGGCTCTCCAAACGGGACATGGCGTCCGATCTCAATTCCATCCAATTTTGCATTGAAAAGTCAAACAGCGCTCCTTCCCTTCCAAGCTCTGCCATGCGCCCAAACAGTGGTTCACTCCCACATATGGGGTATCAGCGTACTCAGGACAAATTATACAACTTTAGGTTTCCAATTTCTCCTGTTACCCTTGGTAAAATAAAACAAATTGAATCTGAATTTAATTTTTTGTGAAAAAAAGTTAAATGTTCTTTTTTTTTAAAACATTCCAAAAATTCCTGTGAAGCACCTGAAGGGTTAATAAACTTCTTGAATGTGGTTTTGAGTACCTTGAGGGGTGCAGATTTTAGAATGGCATCACTTTTTGGTATTTTCTATCATATAGACCTTTCAAAGTGACTTCAAATGTGATGTGGTCCCTAAAAAAATGGTGTAAAAATGAGAAATCGCTGGTCAACTTTTAACCCTTATAACTTCCTAGCAAAAATAAATACATTTTGGTTACAAAATTGTGCTGATGGAAAATAGACGTTTGGGAAATGTTACTTATTAAGTATTTTGTGTGACATATCTCTGATCTAAGGGCATGAAAATTCAAAGTTGGAATATTGCAAAATTTTCGCCAAATTTCTGTTTTTTTTCACAAATGAACGCAAGTCATATCAAAGAAATTTTTACCACTATCTTGAAGTACAGTATGTCCCGAGAAAACAGTGTCAGAATCACCAGGATCCATGGAAGCGTTCCAGAGTTATTACCTCATAAAGGGACAGTGGTCAGAATTGTAAAAATTGGCCTGGTCATTAACATGCAAACCACCCTTGGGGTTAAGGGGTAAAATAATATATCTTTATTTAGCTCTATGGATTTACAAAAACGCAAACAAAAACCGCATGAGAATCCGCATGAAAAACCACAACAAAAATGCATCAAAAACGTGCAGATTTTCCACTGCATTTTCTGCCAAGAGATGCAGAAACCGTGCAGAAATTTCTGCAAGCAAATCTGCAACGTGGCAACATAGCCTAAAACTCACATTAAAAATGTGACTTCACATGGGGACCAAAAACACATTAAATAAGTCAGAGAAGATTGCTATTGTGTAGTTTAGTGCAGACATCTGCAGAAAACAAAAAACAGAGTATTTCTGCAACATGCGAACACAGCCTTACAGACACAAAAAGCCAGATGTCGTATAGTCACGCTACATAAAAATGAGAATGGTCTGGCTACTACGATTGTGAATGAATGAACCAAAAATAAATCCACAGGTTCCAACTAGAGATGAGCAGGACGCACATATGGCGTTGCACTAGCTCTGGCTAATCAAAAGCCACGCCAGGGATGCCAGAAGGTCGGAGATTCACGACATCATGTCCAAGTGCCAGGTATCACTGACTAGCACCCTGGACCGGAGACCCATGAATCGATCCACTCATCTCTAGTCCCAACTGTCCAGGAAACAACGGACAGTCCTGGATTTGAGTCTACACCCTGCAGTGTTGGGTGTCTGACGAATTTCACTCACTGCCACCGCACCTCTGACATCTCCTCCTACCAGAGTATAAAGAAAGGGTAAATGGGTCTGATTTGGCACGGTTAAGGACATAATCAAAATTTGCCACACTACGCTATGCACACCGCATGATCTGTCCCGCTTTCTAGTCCTCCAAAGTTGGGAGGTATGGTGTAAGTACAGAAGTTCTGCACTTACACTGTTTGCTGTCCATTTGTTGTGTGTAGGGGAAGGCAGGAGATTCAGGACTCGCAGCATCATTTCTCTGGGGAGGGAGAAAGGAGTGTGTCACATGAGGACTGGAGCCCTGGTGTTTAGATCCGGCTTCATTCCTCACATCCATGATATAATCCCCCCTTCCTGTGTTCTGCAGACAGGGATCTGATTTCTGTAAGTCTGGCATGGTGATATTCCTTACCTGTGTCTGGACCTGATGGTGGGGGAGGGTCAGTAAGGGATGTGCAGGTCTGTGACACTGCCCTGGTCACACTGCCCTGGTCACTCTTCCCTGATCACACTGTCCTCTTCACTTTTCCCTGGTCACACTGCCCTGATCACTCTTCTCTGATCACTCTTCCCTGGTCACACCGCCCTAGTCAAACTACCTTGTCACTCTGCCCCGGTTATACTTCCCTGGTCACACTGCCCTGGTCACTCTTCCCCAGTCACACTGCCCTGGTCACTATTCCCTGGTTACAATGCCTTGGTCACTCTACCCCGGTCACACTGCCCTGATCACTCTTCCTAAGTCACACCGCCATGGTCACTCTGCTCTTGTCACTCTTCCCTGGTCACTCTTCCCTGGTCACTTTTCCCTTGTCACTCTTCACTGGTCAATCCTCCCTGGTCACTCGGCCCTGGTCACACTGTCTTGTCACTCTGCCCTGGTTACACTTCCCTGGTCACACTGCCCTAGTCACACTGCCCTGGTAACTCTTCTGTGGTCACTCCTTCTTGGTCACTTGGCCCTGGTCAAACTGCCCTAGTCACACTGTCCCGATTATGGATTGCCTGCCAGGGCAGTGGGGATACTCGGTACTGGGCTGCTTCTTAAAGGGGCAAGGTCCCGGCAGCAGTGACCCGGTCCGTGGCCCTGTGCGTCCAATAAAAGGGAAAGATGATGTAAAAGGGGTAAATAAAGTTTGTAATAAAGTGTTTGTGACGCCACCCGTGGTATTCGGTCAGGGGACCGATGCTGCAATGCAGATCCTCTGGGACGATGATAGGGCTGCAAAGATGGTGATGCTCTCCACCGGTAGAGCTGTGTCCCAGGGCAGTTAGGATGTTAAAGGTGATGTTGGTAGTGAGTGTGGTATAGGACAGGTGGCGCAGGAATAATTCAGAGGACACAGCAGGGTGCAGATTCCAATGTTTTACTCACAGTTCTTGTGTGCACAGATGCCCACTTGGTGCCGTGTCCTGCAGGTGAGGGGTCCAGCAAACTCCCAGATAGACCAGGATACACCTTTCCTGGACTCCCTTCAATATGTTCCCTTCCTGGCCGTCTCACTGCACTGACTTCCGTCCTCCTGCCCAGCGCCAACACAATCAGTGTCCCAAGCCAGCAGCCGCGGATCTTGTCGGGCGATAATCTCTAAGTCCCCTTGCTCACTTATGGCTGCCTTTTCAGCGATTAATTGTGGCTGTGGCTGGGGCAACTAAAGCTACCCCAGCCTCCGGCTTGCTAACTGAGTCTTGTAGTCTTCAACTAGGCTCGGGGGCCGGTACCCCACTGCGACCTGGTCCCTCCACTACTGGATCGGGCCCCATGGATGGATCTCTCACTATCCATTCCCCTAGGACCCCTTCTTCCTTGGGTACACCCAGGTGCCCTAACTGAACTAGTGTGTGATCGGTGCAAGTGTTAGAGTCCTGGGTAGTACTCCCTCCTTACCTGAGAGTGGGATGCCACACCTCTGGATGAGGTGCAGTACCTCTGTGGCGACTGGACCCTCAGAGGTGCCACAATTACACATCCTTGGTCACTCTGCCCTGGTCACTCTTCCTAGGTCACATCGCCATGGTCACTCTGCTCTTGTCACTCTGCCCTTGTCATACTTCCTTGGTCACACTTCCCTGGTCACACTTCCCTAGCCACTCTTCCCTGGACACTCTTCCCTGGTGATTCCTCCCTGTTAACACAGCCCTTGCCACACTTCCCTTGCCACACTGCCCTGGTCACTCTGCCCTAGTCACTCTGCCCTAGTCACTCTGCCCTGGTCGCTTTGCCCTTGTCGCTCTTCCTCTGGTCACACTGTTCTGGTGAATCTTCCCAGGCCACTTTTTCCTGGTCACTCTTCTCTTGTCACTCTGGCCTGGCCACACTGATATGGTCACACTGCCCTGGTCACTCTTCTCTGGGTCACACTGTCCTGGTGAATCTTCACTGGCCACTCTTCCCTGGTCACTCTTCTCTTGTTACACTGTCCTTTCACTCTGCTCCGGTTACACTTCCCTGGTCACACTGCCCTATTCACACTGCCATGGTCACTCCTTCTTGGTCACTTTGCCCTGGTCACTTTGCCCTCATTACTCAGCCCTGGCCACTCGGTCCTGGTCACACATCCTTGGTCATACTGCCCTAGTCATACTGCCCTAGTCATACTGCCCTGGTCACACTTCCCTGGTCACACTGCCCTGGTCACTCTTCCCTGGGTAACACTGTCCTGGCCACTCTTCCTTGCTCACTCTTCCCTGGTGACTGCTCCCTGTTAACACTGCCCTGGTCACAGTGCCCTGTTTCCACTGCCCTTGTCACACTGCCCTGGTCAAACTGCCCTGGTCGCTTTGCCCTGGTCACTCTTCCTCGGGTCACACTGTCCTGGTGAATCTTCCCTGGCCATTCTTCTCTTGTCACACTGGCCTTGTCACTCTGCCCTGGTCACATTACCCTGGTCACACTGCTCCAGTCAATTTTTCCTTGTCACTTCCCTGGTCACACTGTCCAGGTCAAACTGTCCTGGTCACACTGCTATATCACTCTTCTCTGGTCACTCTTCTCTTGTCACTCTGGCCTGGTCACACTGCCCTGGTCACATTGCCCTAGTCACTCTGCCTTGGTCACTCTGCTCTGATCATTTTTTCCTGGTCACTTTTCCCTGGTTACCCTGTCCAGGTCAAACTGTCCTGGTCACACTGCACTGTTACTCTTCCATGGTCAGTCATTCCTGGTCATACTGTCCTGGTCACTCTTCCCTGGTCAGAAATCGCTAGTCATACTGTACTGGTCACACTGCCCTGGTCACTCTTTCCCAGTCGCACTGCCCTGGTCACTCTTCCATATTCACTCTTTCCTGGTCACTCTGTCCTGGTCACTCTGCCCTGGTCACCCTTCTCTGGTGACAATGCGCTTGTCACTCTTCCCTGGTCATTCTTCAATGGTCACTCCTCCCTGGCCACCCTGGTCTGGTCACAATGCCCCGGGCACACTACCCCGATCACTCTTCCCAGGTGACTCTGCTCTTGTCACTCTTCCCTGGTCGCTCTTGCTCAGTCGCTCTGGCCCGGTCACTCTTCCCTGGTAACAAGATTTCGAGTCTTGTTTTTTTTTACTGTTTAAAGGGTAGGAGAAGCTTGGAGATCTTTTTTTTTCTTGCTTGTAAGAAAAAAATTGAATGGATGCTGCACTGAAAATTTTTGCCTGGACACAAATAGATGAAAATTGGATGCGGCACACTTAGAAAAGTAAATTTTTCTTTTATGCACAAAAACTGAATAAGGTTTTAGGCTGATTTACTAGTAGACACATGTATAAAGGGAGATGAGGATATGGGAGAGTCAGCTCACGGTTGGAGTCTCTTCAGGAAAGCAGAATCCTCATACGGAGCCACCCTGGTCCTGGGCATATACGAAGGCAATATAGAAAAAGATTTCTCCAGCGAGGTAAAAGTAAAACTTCACATTTATTTATAACGCATTAAAAGGACCATGATTAAGACCTCACAGTCGAAACGCATTGGTCGTTAGTCCATCCTAATTCCTCAGTGCGCTTTTGATAAACCCTTTTAATGCATTATAAATAAATATGAAGTTTTACTTTTACTTCACTGGAGAAATCTTTTTCAATACTGATTTACTAGTAGGGAGCATGTTGGAAATAGTCTGAGCTCTTTGATGCCCACCTGATTCCCACTTCAGGATTTGCTCTGACTCACAGGGCTATTACAACTGCCATGGACCTTACCACCACAGCTGATAGTGCCAGGAACACAGCTTTGCATTAAAACAGTGTCCTTCATGTTCTTCAGCATTATTTAATCCAAGTGCAAAGGCTGACTGTTCATCTCTTCCAATAAATAAACTGGAAGAAGATATTCTGGTGTATTAAATTCCACAGGGCGCTGTGGGTTAGGCTGGAGTCACAACGTTTAAAAAAATCAGTCCGTTTTTCACGGACGAGAATCGCACAAAAGTTCTCTGAACAGTGATCCGTATGTCATCCGTGTGCAATGCGAGGATGCGATTTCCTTGCATCAAAATATCCGTGTGTCATCCTTATGGCATCCGTATGGTATCCGTACGGCGAGATTTTCTCGCCGGCTTGCAAATCCGACATATAATGGATCCAAATGACAGGTTTTAAATCACAAAAGAAAGAATACATATATACACATAGAATACATAAATATATACACTACCGGTCAAAAGTTTAGGGTCACTTAGAAATTTCCTTATTTTTGAAAGAAAAGCAGTTTTTTTTCCAATGAAGCTAACATTAAATGATTCAGAAATACACTCTATACAGTGTTAATGTGGTAAATGACTATTCTAGCGGCAAACATCTAGTTTGTAATGCAATATCTTCATAGGTGTATACAGTCATGGCCAAAAGTTTTGAGAATGACACAAATATTAATTTTTACAAAGTCTACTGTTTCACTTTTTCTAATGGCAATTTGCATATACTCCAGAATGTTATAAAGAGTGATCAGCTTAACAGCAATTACTTGCAAAGTCAATATTTGGCTAGAAAATGAACTTTATCCCCCAAAACACATTTCAACATCATTGCAGCCCTGCCTTAAAAGGACCAGCTAACCTCTTTTCAGTGATTGCTCCATTAACACAGGTGTGGGTGTTGATGAGGACATGGCTGGAGATCAATCTGTCATGACTAAGTAAGAATAACACCACTGGACACTTTAAAAGGAGGCTAGTGCTTGGCATCATTGTTTCTCTTCTGTTAACCATGGTTATCTCTAAAGAAACACGTGCAGTCATCATTGCAATGCACAAAAATGGCCTAACAGGGAAGAGTATTGCAGCTAGAAAGATTGCACCTCAGTCAACAATCTATCGCATCATCAAGAACTTCAAGGAGAGAGGTTCCATTGTTGCCAAAAAGGCTTCAGGGCGCCCAAGAAAGACCAGCAAGCGCCAGGACCGTTTCTTAAAAGTGTTTCAGCTGCGGGATCGGGCTACCAGCAGTGCAGAGCTTGCTCAGGAATGGCAGCAGGCAGGTGTGAGTGCATCTGCACGCACTGTGAGGCGGAGACTCTTGGAGCAAGGCCTGGTCTCAAGGAGGGCAGCAAAGAAGCCACTTCTCTCCAGAAAAAACATCATGGACAGACTGATATTCTGCAAAAGGTACAGGCAGTGGACTGCTGAGGACTGGGGTAAAGTTATTTTCTCTGATGAATCCCCTTTTCGATTGTTTGGGACATCAGGAAAACGCCTCATTCGGAGAAGACAAGGTGAGCGCTACCACCAGTCTTGTCTCATGCCAACTGTTAAGCATCCTGAAACCATTCATGTGTGAGGTTGCTTCTCAGCCAAGGGAATCGGCTCTCTCACAGTCTTGCCTAAAAACACAGCCATGAATAAAGAATGGTACCAGAATGTCCTCCAAGAGCAACTTCTCCCAACCCTCCAAGAGCAGTTTGGCGATCAACAATGCCTTTTCCAGCATGATGGAGCACCTTGCCATAAAGCAAAGGTGATAACTAAATGGCTCAGGGAACAAAACATAGAGATTTTGGGTCCATGGCCTGGAAACTCCCCAGATCTTAATCCCATTGAGAACTTGTGGTCAATCATCAAGAGACGGGTGGACAAACAAAAACCTAAAAATTCTGACAAAATGAAAGCATTGATTGTGCAAGAATGGACTGCTATCAGTCAGGATTTGGTCCAGAAGTTGATTGAGAGCATGCCAGGGAGAATTGCAGAGGTCCTGAAGAAGAAGGGTCAACACTGCAAATATTGACTTGCTGCATTAACTCATTCTAACTGTCAATATAAGCTTTTGTTACTCATATGTTTGCAATTATTATATTTCTGTCTGTGATAAAAACATCTGTCAAACACCCATAAAAACCAGAGGGCAGCAGATCATGTGAAAATATAATATTTGTGTCATTCTCAAAACTTTTGGCCATGACTGTAGAGGCCCATTTCCAACAACCATCACTCCAGTGTACTTATGGTATTTTGTGTTCGCTAACTGTGTAAGAAGGCTAATAGATGGTTAAAATACCCTTTAAAACCCTTGTGCAAGTATGTTAACACAGCTGAAAACCGTTTGGTTGATTAGAGAAGCTATAAACCTGACCTTCCTTTGAGCTTGTTGAGAATCTGGAGCATTACATTTGTTGGTTCCATTAAACTCTCAAAATGGCCAAAAAAAAAGAACTTTCTTGTGAAACTCGACAGTCTATTCTTGTTCTTAGAAATGAAGGCTATTCCATGCGAAAAATTACCAAGAAACTGAAGAATTCATACAATGGTGTGTAGTACTCCCTTTAGAGGAGTGCACAAACAAGCTCTAACCAGAGAAGAAAGACAAGTGGGAGGCCCCGCTGCACAACTGAGCAACAAGACAAGTACATTAGAGTCTTTAGTTTGAAAAATTGACGCCTCACAGGTCCTCAACTGGCAGCTTCATTAAACAGTACACATTAAACGCCAGTGTCAACATCTACAGTGAAGAGGCGATTTGGGGATGCTGGCCTTCAGGGCAGATTGGCAAAACAAAAGCCAATATTCCTCTGTCCAATGTCTGTGTTCTTTTGCCCATATTAATCTTTTCCTTTCATTTAAGCCAGTCTTAAATATGGCTTTTGTTTTGCCAATCTGCCCTGAAGGCCAGCAATAGCCTGGGAAAAAATCAATTAAGTTTCCCACGCTAATCAGTTCATCTCCTGTGAGCCTGGGAGGCTGCGCAGAGATGAACTCATTCATTCTGCAGGGTTTACAGCAGGGCTGGTAGCATTAGCACCGTTCCCTGCTGTAAACCTGTTAACCCCTTCAGATGGATTGCAGCATGGGACCTGACTGAACGGTGGAGAGGTATGGATATTGCTGTTTTTTATTTTATTTTTATTACAGGAGAACAGTGGATTCAGAAGGATTACCAGTGCAATAAAATGTGGTCAAAAACTATGCGTATTTATTTCATTAAAAAATTTTGAATTAATGTGTGTGTTTTTTAACCATTTACTACAATAGGATTAATAATGGAGAGTTGTCTAATTGACAACTCTCCATTATTAACCTGGATTAATGTCACCTTTCAATAGCAAGGTGACGTTAACCCATAATTAACCCATGAGCCACCTCTAAAGACAATGGGAATAGACTGGTTAAGTGCCAGAAAAGGCGCATCTAATAATAGATGTGCGTTTTCTGGGGAGGTTGTGGGCAGATGTTAGTAGCCAGGGGGGGCTTAAAAACAATGGTCCCTCTCAAGGCTATTAATATCTGTCCTTAGTCACTGGCTTTCCCTGTCTGGCGGAGAAAATACCGTGGGAGCCCACACATTTTTTTACAACAAAATTACACATTAAATTAACACCTACATGTATGAAATTTTGCACACATACACTCATATAATTATTAATCAAAACCATATATCAAACTACATGAAATGAAATGGTTTACCATATGTAAACCATGTGTCATTTCATGTCGGTTCTGTAATGATTTTACAGAAGCTGGCAATTGAATTAGCGGCTATTATGCTATGTAGAAGTGTATGAACTATAAATATATACAGTATATATGTGTCACAATGACATGTACAGCACAGACTTGCATTGACTTGGATTGGCGATTCTCGGCTGAAATACGGTGCAAATTGCAGCATGCTGCGATTTTCTCAGCCCGTATAAAACGTCCGAGAAAAAATAGGCTTATGGGAGCTGCCCCATAGATTAACATGGGTCCGAGTGCAATGCGATTTTTTCTTGCATTGCACTCGTCCGTATTTCTCGCTAGTGTGACTCGGCCTTAGGGAGATTATGGGAGAGAACAGAATCAAGTGTCATTAATGAACAAATGAATGTTGTCATTAATGTCACAAGTGTCATTAATAAACAAATAAATTAAGCAATGTACAACATTATGTGTTTTGACGGCAGGTGGACTGAGTAGGACACTGACTCTGTTGTGAATGGGTTTGAGATGAGTTCTGAGCAGAGGCTTCCTCTGGTGGTTACAAGCGGTGCTGGTCTGTCCAGTGAAGATTGTGAGGACTGGGAATCAGGTGTTACTGACTGGTCTTATATAAGGGGGTCACCTTCCCCTCAGGGTTGCCGGTGATCAATTGTTCTGGTCTGAATCCTTCATTCCTGTTTCCCTTGTAGCCTGCTGTGTCGTTTCTGCATCTCCTGCTAACAGATAAGACATTTTCTTCTTTTTGTTTTTGTGCTATATTTTTGCATTTTGTCCTGCACTTCTGTGGGGGCCTTCAGGGTCCCCTCTGGGGGCTTTGCCCTCTCAGTTTAGTTCAGCCACTGATGTTTGTACTTTTGCTTTTTCCAGTTTTTTCAGTGGCTGCTGTTTTTGATTTTGTTACACCAGAGAACTAATTTAGGTGGAAGAGGTCGTGTGATCTCAGGTATTTTTGAAATTAGTAGAGTTGGTGCTTTTCAGGGTTTTCTGGGATTGCAGTAAGTACCCTTCCTCCTTCCTATCCTTTTCTATTTAGATAGTTTGGGCCCCAGCGTTTGCTCATACTATTTTCTTTCTGTGTCAGTATTTCATCTTGTCTAACAGCCATTACATGTTTGGGGGCTTTCTATTATCTTTGGGGTTCTGCTCCGGGCAGATAGCTTTCCTATTTCTATCTTTAGGTGTAGTTAGTTTCTCAGGCTGTGACGAGGCGTCTAGGACCAACGTAGGAACGCTCCACGGCTGCCTCTAGTTGTGGTGGTTAGTCAGGGTACTGCAATCTCATAGATTCCAACTGCTCTGGTGTATTGCCTTTTTTACCTGCACTCCTCAGCTACCGAAACATAACAGTATCACCGGCCTAAAAATTGAAAATTGTATGGTACTCACAGAAGGGAAAAAATATTGTGAAAGAAAAAAGGTTGTCAGAGTTGTCAGAGATATTTTTCTGTTTGTTGCATTTTTTTTCCCTCTGTATCTCTGGGTGCTGGGGAGGATCTTTTCTCCCAATGGAGTTTGCACAGTTGTCTGGCCGTGTGGATCAGCTTGCCACTGAGGTTCAGAGTATTGCTGTATATCTTGCTAGGTTGCCTGTTGTGGAACCTAGGATTCCCATGCCAGATTTGTTTTTAGGGGATCGAGCTAAGTTTCAAGAATTTCAAAAATAATTGTAAATTGTTTTTTGCCTTAAAATCTAAGTCCTCAGGGAACGCAGCGCAGCAGGTTCAATTATCATCTCTCTCCTGCGCGGCGATCCTCAGGATTGGGCTTTTTCCCTGACACCTGGGATCCTGTTTTGAGTGATGTTGATGCATTTTTTCAGGCTTTGGGGTTATTGTACGATGAGCCTAATGTCACAGATCAAGCTGAAAAAGCCTTGTTGGCATTAAATCAGGGGCCTTATGACGCTGAGTTATACTGTCAGAGATTCCGTAGGTGGGCAGTCCTGACCAAATGGAATGACGACGCTTTGGCAGCCCTTTCCGGAAGGGTCTGTCAGATAATGTAAAGGATGTTATGGTGGGATTCCCTGTCCCCTCTGGTCTCAATGATTCTATGTCATTAGCGATTCAAATTGACAGACGTTTGCGTGAGCGGAGAAGTATGCGTGGAATGGTGTTGCCTTGTGAACCAGCTTCTGAACCCATGCAGTGTGATAGAGTGGTGTCTGGGGCACAGCGTCATGAGTTTCGAAAGCGCAATGGGTTATGTTTCTACTGTGGTGATGCCTCTCATGCTATTTCAGTCTGCCCTAAGCGGGGAAGACGTTTTGCACGCTCAGTTGTTTTGGGGTAGTGTTCAGACTAAGTTTTTATTAACTGTCACTCTGATATGCTCTCTGTCCTCATTTCTGCTCAGGCTTTCGTTGATTCTGGAGCAGCTATTAACCTGATGGATTATGATTTTGCTAAACGTTGTGGGTTTCCCTTGATACCCCTACAGAAGTCTATTCCCCTACTGGGGATCGATTCTACCCTTTGGCTGAAAATAAACCCCAGTTTTCTACTCAGGTGATAATGAGGGTTGAACCTGATCACCAGGAGTGCTGCAAATTTTTGGTTCTGTATAATCTGCATAAACATTATCGTGCTGGGTTTCCCTTGGTTGCAGTCTCATAATCCTGTTTTGGATTGGAAATCTGTGTCTGTAACCAGTTGGGGCTGCCAATGTGTTAATACCAACACTCCTGTTTTTTCTGCCTCCCCCCAGGCTCAGGATGTTCCTGACTTTTTGATTGATTTTTCTGATGTGTTTAGCGAAAGTAAATCTGCATCCTTCCCTCCCCATAGGAGCTATGACTGCGCTATTGAATTAGTGCCGGGTAGTAAATTCCCTAAAGGTCGCCTTTTTAACTTGTCTGTACCTGAACATGACGCTATGCGGTCTTATATCAAGGAATCATTGGAGAAGGGTCATATCAGACCATCCTCTTCACCCTTAGGTGCCGGTTTTTTCTTTGTGGCCAAAAAAGATGGTTCATTAAGGCCGTGTATTGATTATCGTCTCTTGAACAATATTACTGTGAAATATCAATACCAGTTACCCTTGATTTCTGACCTGTTTTCCAGGGTGAAAAACGCTACTTGGTTTACCAAGCTTGACCTCAGGGGGCGTAAACCTTATTCGCATTAAGCACGGGATGAATGGAAGACGGCATTCAATACCCCTGAAGGGCATTTTGAGTACCTAGTGATGCCCTTTGGGCTCACTAATGCTCCTTCCGTCTTCCAGTCCTTCATGAATGACATTTTCAGGGATTTTGTGGACAAATTTTCTGATTGTTTATTTGGATGATATCTTGATTTTTTCTAATGACTGGGACTCTCATGTGAAACATGTTCGAACTGTATTCCAGATTTTGAGAGAGAATGCTCTGTATGTGAAGGGATCAAAGTGTCTTTTTGGCGTACAGAGGATCTCATTTCTGGATTCATTTTGTCCCCATCTGTTATTGAAATGGACCCGGTCAAGGTTCAGGCCATCTGTGATTGGGTCCAACCTACTCATTAAAGGCTCTTCAGAGATTTTTGGGTTTTGCCAATTTTTATCGTAAATTTATTGGTAATTTCTCGGTTATTGTTAAACCATTAACTGATTTGACCAGAAAGGGTTCTGATGTTGTGAATTGGCCTCCTGAGGCAGTCTCTGCATTTCAGGAACTTAAGCAGAGATTCACTTCTGCTCCTGTTCTAACGGCAGCCTGATGTTTCTCTGCCATTTCAGGGGGAGGTTGATGCCTCTGAAATTGGGGCAGGTGCCGTTTGTCCCAAAAAGATCCAGAGACCTCTAAAAGTAACCCTTGTGCCTTTTCTCTCGAAAATTTCTCCTACTGAACGTAATTATGACGTGGGTAATCGGGAGTTATTGACCATGAAGTGGGCTTTTGAAGAGTGGAGACATTGGCTGGAGGGAGCCAAACATCAGGTGGTGGCCTTACGGACCAATAAGAAAACTGGTCTATCTGGAATCTGCCAAGCGACTCAATCCTAGACAGGCCAGGTGGGCCTTGTTTTTTCACACGTTTTAATTTTGTGGTTTCCTTTCTTCCTGGCACTAAGAATGTTAAGGCGGATGCCCTCTCGAGGATTTCCTTGCGGACTCTCCTGAGTTATCTGATCCTCTGTTATTTTGAAAGAGGGTGTAGTTCTTTCCGCCATCTCGCCCAATTTGAGACTTGCTCTGGAGGGGTGTCAGGAGGATAGGCCCGAGCGCTGCCCTGTTGGAAAATTGTTTGTCCCGACCAGTGGAAAAAGAGTGTGATGTCTGAGATTCATTGTTCCGCATTGGCTGGGCATCCCGGAATTTTTGGTACCAGAGACTTGGTTAGTCGGTCCTTTTGGTGGCCTACCTTGTCTCGTGATGTCAGGGAATTTTGCATCCTGCGGGACTTGCTCTCGCTCCAAGCTGCTCTCGCTCTAGTGGTTTGTTGATGCCATTGCCTGTGCCCAAGAGACCATGGACCCATATCTCTATGGATTTCATTTCCGACCTTCCTGTTTCTCAGAGAATGACCACCATCTGGGTAATTGTGATAGGTTTTCCAAAAGATACATCTTGTGCCATTACCTAAGTTGCCTTCCTCCTCTGAATTGGTGCCGTTGTTCCTTCAGCACGTGGTT
>JARQOD010000001.1:360568244-360626441 GCA_033576555.1 Oophaga sylvatica | reverse complement strand
TCTAATAATAGATGTGCGTTTTCTGGGGAGGTTGTGGGCAGATGTTAGTAGCCAGGGGGGGCTTAAAAACAATGGTCCCTCTCAAGGCTATTAATATCTGTCCTTAGTCACTGGCTTTCCCTGTCTGGCGGAGAAAATACCGTGGGAGCCCACACATTTTTTTACAACAAAATTACACATTAAATTAACACCTACATGTATGAAATTTTGCACACATACACTCATATAATTATTAATCAAAACCATATATCAAACTACATGAAATGAAATGGTTTACCATATGTAAACCATGTGTCATTTCATGTCGGGTTCTGTAATGATTTTACAGAAGCTGGCAATTGAATTAGCGGCTATTATGCTATGTAGAAGTGTATGAACTATAAATATATACAGTATATATGTGTCACAATGACATGTACAGCACAGACTTGCATTGACTTGGATTGGCGATTCTCGGCTGAAATACGGTGCAAATTGCAGCATGCTGCGATTTTCTCAGCCCGTATAAAACGTCCGAGAAAAAATAGGCTTATGGGAGCTGCCCCATAGATTAACATGGGTCCGAGTGCAATGCGATTTTTTCTTGCATTGCACTCGTCCGTATTTCTCGCTAGTGTGACTCCGGCCTTAGGGAGATTATGGGAGAGAACAGAATCAAGTGTCATTAATGAACAAATGAATGTTGTCATTAATGTCACAAGTGTCATTAATAAACAAATAAATTAAGCAATGTACAACATTATGTGTTTTGACGGCAGGTGGACTGAGTAGGACACTGACTCTGTTGTGAATGGGTTTGAGATGAGTTCTGAGCAGAGGCTTCCTCTGGTGGTTACAAGCGGTGCTGGTCTGTCCAGTGAAGATTGTGAGGACTGGGAATCAGGTGTTACTGACTGGTCTTATATAAGGGAGTCACCTTCCCATCAGGTTGCCGGTGATCAATTGTTCTGGTCTGAATCCTTCATTCCTGTTTCCCTTGTAGCCTGCTGTGTCGTTTCTGCATCTCCTGCTAACAGATAAGACATTTTCTTCTTTTTGTTTTTGTGCTATATTTTTGCATTTTGTCCTGCACTTCTGTGGGGGCCTTCAGGGTCCCCTCTGGGGGCTTTTGCCCTCTCAGTTTAGTTCAGCCACTGATGTTTGTACTTTTGCTTTTTCCAGTTTTTTCAGTGGCTGCTGTTTTGATTTTGTTACACCAGAGAACTAATTTAGGTGGAAGAGGTCGTGTGATCTCAGGTATTTTTGAAATTAGTAGAGTTGGTGCTTTTCAGGGTTTTCTGGGATTGCAGTAAGTACCCTTCCTCCTTCCTATCCTTTTCTATTTAGATAGTTTGGGCCCCAGCGTTTGCTCATACTATTTTCTTTCTGTGTCAGTATTTCATCTTGTCTAACAGCCATTACATGTTTGGGGGCTTTCTATTATCTTTGGGGTTCTGCTCCGGGGCAGATAGCTTTCCTATTTCTATCTTTAGGTGTAGTTAGTTTCTCAGGCTGTGACGAGGCGTCTAGGACCAACGTAGGAACGCTCCACGGCTGCCTCTAGTTGTGGTGGTTAGTCAGGGTACTGCAATCTCATAGATTCCAACTGCTCTGGTGTATTGCCTTTTTTACCTGCACTCCTCAGCTACCGAAACATAACAGTATCACCGGCCTAAAAATTGAAAATTGTATGGTACTCACAGAAGGGAAAAAATATTGTGAAAGAAAAAAGGTTGTCAGAGTTGTCAGAGATATTTTTCTGTTTGTTGCATTTTTTTTCCCTCTGTATCTCTGGGTGCTGGGGAGGATCTTTTCTCCCAATGGAGTTTGCACAGTTGTCTGGCCGTGTGGATCAGCTTGCCACTGAGGTTCAGAGTATTGCTGTATATCTTGCTAGGTTGCCTGTTGTGGAACCTAGGATTCCCATGCCAGATTTGTTTTTAGGGGATCGAGCTAAGTTTCAGAATTTCAAAAATAATTGTAAATTGTTTTTTGCCTTAAAATCTAAGTCCTCAGGGAACGCAGCGCAGCAGGTTCAAATTATCATCTCTCTCCTGCGCGGCGATCCTCAGGATTGGGCTTTTTCCCTGACACCTGGGGATCCTGTTTTGAGTGATGTTGATGCATTTTTTCAGGCTTTGGGGTTATTGTACGATGAGCCTAATGTCACAGATCAAGCTGAAAAAGCCTTGTTGGCATTAAATCAGGGGCCTTATGACGCTGAGTTATACTGTCAGAGATTCCGTAGGTGGGCAGTCCTGACCAAATGGAATGACGACGCTTTGGCAGCCCTTTTCCGGAAGGGTCTGTCAGATAATGTAAAGGATGTTATGGTGGGATTCCCTGTCCCCTCTGGTCTCAATGATTCTATGTCATTAGCGATTCAAATTGACAGACGTTTGCGTGAGCGGAGAAGTATGCGTGGAATGGTGTTGCCTTGTGAACCAGCTTCTGAACCCATGCAGTGTGATAGAGTGGTGTCTGGGGCACAGCGTCATGAGTTTCGAAAGCGCAATGGGTTATGTTTCTACTGTGGTGATGCCTCTCATGCTATTTCAGTCTGCCCTAAGCGGGGAAGACGTTTTGCACGCTCAGTTGTCTTGGGTAGTGTTCAGACTAAGTTTTTATTAACTGTCACTCTGATATGCTCTCTGTCCTCATTTTCTGCTCAGGCTTTCGTTGATTCTGGAGCAGCTATTAACCTGATGGATTATGATTTTGCTAAACGTTGTGGGTTTCCCTTGATACCCCTACAGAAGTCTATTCCCCTACTGGGGATCGATTCTACCCCTTTGGCTGAGAATAAACCCCAGTTTTCTACTCAGGTGATAATGAGGGTTGAACCTGATCACCAGGAGTGCTGCAAATTTTTGGTTCTGTATAATCTGCATGACATTATCGTGCTGGGTTTCCCTTGGTTGCAGTCTCATAATCCTGTTTTGGATTGGAAATCTGTGTCTGTAACCAGTTGGGGCTGCCAATGTGTTAATACCAACACTCCTGTTTTTTCTGCCTCCCCCAGGCTCAGGATGTTCCTGACTTTTTGATTGATTTTTCTGATGTGTTTAGCGAAAGTAAATCTGCATCCTTGCCTCCCCATAGGAGCTATGACTGCGCTATTGAATTAGTGCCGGGTAGTAAATTCCCTAAAGGTCGCCTTTTTAACTTGTCTGTACCTGAACATGACGCTATGCGGTCTTATATCAAGGAATCATTGGAGAAGGGTCATATCAGACCATCCTCTTCACCCTTAGGTGCCGGTTTTTTCTTTGTGGCCAAAAAAGATGGTTCATTAAGGCCGTGTATTGATTATCGTCTCTTGAACAATATTACTGTGAAATATCAATACCAGTTACCCTTGATTTCTGACCTGTTTTCCAGGGTGAAAAACGCTACTTGGTTTACCAAGCTTGACCTCAGGGGGCGTATAACCTTATTCGCATTAAGCACGGGATGAATGGAAGACGGCATTCAATACCCCTGAAGGGCATTTTGAGTACCTAGTGATGCCCTTTGGGCTCACTAATGCTCCTTCCGTCTTCCAGTCCTTCATGAATGACATTTTCAGGGATTTTGTGGACAAATTTCTGATTGTTTATTTGGATGATATCTTGATTTTTTCTAATGACTGGGACTCTCATGTGAAACATGTTCGAACTGTATTCCAGATTTTGAGAGAGAATGCTCTGTATGTGAAGGGATCAAAGTGTCTTTTTGGCGTACAGAGGATCTCATTTCTGGGATTCATTTTGTCCCCATCTGTTATTGAAATGGACCCGGTCAAGGTTCAGGCCATCTGTGATTGGGTCCAACCTACTTCATTAAAGGCTCTTCAGAGATTTTTGGGTTTTGCCAATTTTTATCGTAAATTTATTGGTAATTTCTCGGTTATTGTTAAACCATTAACTGATTTGACCAGAAAGGGTTCTGATGTTGTGAATTGGCCTCCTGAGGCAGTCTCTGCATTTCAGGAACTTAAGCAGAGATTCACTTCTGCTCCTGTTCTACGGCAGCCTGATGTTTCTCTGCCATTTCAGGTGGAGGTTGATGCCTCTGAAATTGGGGCAGGTGCCGTTTTGTCCCAAAAAGATCCAGAGACCTCTAAAAGTAACCCTTGTGCCTTTTTCTCTCGAAAATTTTCTCCTACTGAACGTAATTATGACGTGGGTAATCGGGAGTTATTGACCATGAAGTGGGCTTTTGAAGAGTGGAGACATTGGCTGGAGGGAGCCAAACATCAGGTGGTGGTCCTTACGGACCATAAGAATCTGGTCTATCTGGAATCTGCCAAGCGACTGAATCCTAGACAGGCCAGGTGGGCCTTGTTTTTCACACGTTTTAATTTTGTGGTTTCCTTTCTTCCTGGCACTAAGAATGTTAAGGCGGATGCCCTCTCGAGGAGTTTCCTTGCGGACTCTCCTGAGTTATCTGATCCTTCTGTTATTTTGAAAGAGGGTGTAGTTCTTTCCGCCATCTCGCCCAATTTGAGACTTGCTCTGGAGGGGTGTCAGGAGGATAGGCCCGAGCGCTGCCCTGTTGGAAAATTGTTTGTCCCGGACCAGTGGAAAAAGAGTGTGATGTCTGAGATTCATTGTTCCGCATTGGCTGGGCATCCCGGAATTTTTGGTACCAGAGACTTGGTTAGTCGGTCCTTTTGGTGGCCTACCTTGTCTCGTGATGTCAGGGAATTTGTGCAGTCCTGCGGGACTTGCTCTCGCTCCAAGCCTTGCTCTCGCTCTAGTGGTTTGTTGATGCCATTGCCTGTGCCCAAGAGACCATGGACCCATATCTCTATGGATTTCATTTCCGACCTTCCTGTTTCTCAGAGAATGACCACCATCTGGGTAATTTGTGATAGGTTTTCCAAAATGATACATCTTGTGCCATTACCTAAGTTGCCTTCCTCCTCTGAATTGGTGCCGTTGTTCCTTCAGCACGTGGTTCGTTTACACGGCATTCCTGAGAACATTGTGTCTGACAGAGGAGTCCAGTTTGTTTCCAGATTTTGGAGGACTTTTTGTTCTAAACTGGGTGTTCAATTGTCTTTCTCCTCGGCATTTCATCCTCAGACCAATGGTCAAACTGAGAGAACAAACCAGACATTGGAGACTTGTCTAAGATGCTTTGTGTCTGCTGATCAGGATGACTGGGTCTCTTTTTTGCCTTTGGCTGAGTTTGCTCTTAATAATAGGGCTAGCTCTGCCACTTTGATGTCTCCGTTTTTCTGTAATTGTGGGTTTCACCCTCGATTTTCTTCAGGACAGACGGAGGCTTCTGTCTGTCCAGGTGTTGACTCTGTTGTGGAGCGTATGCAACAGATTTGGGACCAGGTAGTGGAGAGGTTGTCCCTCTCTCAGGAGAAGGCCCAGCGGTTTGCTAACCGGCATAGGACTGATGGTCCTCGGTTTAAAGTGGGGGACTTGGTCTGGTTGTCCTCAAAGAATATTCCTATGAGAGTAGCATCTCCTAAATTTAAGCCTAGGTTCATTGGACCTTATAAGATCATGGAAATTATTAATCCTGTTTCTTTTCGTTTGCTTCTTCCAGGGACATTTAAGATCCATAACGTGTTCCACAAGTCCTTGTTGAAGAGGTTTGTTGAGCCAGTGGTTCCTGCTACTGTGCCTCCTGACCCTGTTTTGGTTGAGGGCAATCTGGAGTATGTGGTTGAGAAAATATTAGATTCTCGTTTTTCTAGACGGAAACTCCAGTATTTGGTTAAATGGAGAGGTTATGGTCAGGAAGACAATTCTTGGGTGTTTGCTTCGGACATCCATGCTAGGAGACTCATCCGTGCGTATCATAGAACTCATCCTGACCTACCTGGTTGCTCAAATGAGGGTTCGGTGACCCCTCCTCAAGGGGGGGGTACTGTTGTGAGTGGGTTTGAGATGAGTTCTGAGCAGAGGCTTCCTCTGGTGGTTACAAGCGGTGCTGGTCTGTCCAGTGAAGATTGTGAGGACTGGGAATCAGGTGTTACTGACTGGTCTTATATAAGGGAGTCACCTTCCCATCAGGGTTGCCGGTGATCAATTGTTCTGGTCTGAATCCTTCATTCCTGTTTCCCTTGTAGCCTGCTGTGTCGTTTCTGCATCTCCTGCTAACAGATAAGACATTTTCTTCTTTTTGTTTTTGTGCTATATTTTTGCATTTTGTCCTGCACTTCTGTGGGGGCCTTCAGGGTCCCCTCTGGGGGCTTTTGCCCTCTCAGTTTAGTTCAGCCACTGATGTTTGTACTTTTGCTTTTTCCAGTTTTTTCAGTGGCTGCTGTTTTGATTTTGTTACAATAGAGAACTAATTTAGGTGGAAGAGGTCGTGTGATCTCAGGTATTTTTGAAATTAGTAGAGTTGGTGCTTTTCAGGGTTTTCTGGGATTGCAGTAAGTACCCTTCCTGTCCTTTTCTATTTAGATAGTTTGGGCCCCAGCGTTTGCTCATACTATTTTCTTTCTGTGTCAGTATTTCATCTTGTCTAACAGCCATTACATGTTTGGGGGCTTTCTATTATCTTTGGGGTTCTGCTCCGGGGCAGATAGCTTTCCTATTTCTATCTTTAGGTGTAGTTAGTTTCTCAGGCTGTGACGAGGCGTCTAGGACCAACGTAGGAACGCTCCACGGCTGTCTCTAGTTGTGGTGGTTAGTCAGGGTACTGCAATCTCATAGATTCCAACTGCTCTGGTGTATTGCCTTTTTTACCTGCACTCCTCAGCTACCGAAACATAACAGACTCCATGTGATGGTGTCACGCCCTTCACTTGTTATCCACTAATACTCTTGCCAGGGGCAAAGGAGGCTAAACGTGACCTGAGTTTGACTGTTGCTGCCAGTAGTGCCGTTTGTGTTGCTGCTGAGAGTGGCTAACACATTCTTTTCTGTGATATTAGTTTTTTTCTGTTACCCATAATATGTGTCACGGTTCCATCCCTAAGTGTGTCTGGAATGCAGTTACTGACAGCTCAACCATCCAATCTGGTACAGGGGTGTGCTGAAGCTGTCAGTATGTTGATTGACAGCTTAGCCATGCTATCTGGTACAGGGGCGTGCTGAGCTGTCAGTGTGTTGATTGACAGCTCGACAGTCCAATCTGAGACTAGGAGGTTTCGTCTGTCTCCAAGTGTTTGTTATTCCAGGTGATTGCCATGCTACTTAACTGAGCTGTTTCTTCCAGTCCTCTGCCAGACGAATGGGACACCCGCTAGGGCTGTGGGTAACTCGGGCTGGGTCCGACGGCTCTTAAAGGGGTAGCCACGGCTGCAGTAAACCGTTCCGAGGCCCTGGGCGCACAATTAAAAGGGATGAGAGAATATTTGAAGGGGATTGTTCATGACGCCACCTGTGGTATTCTGCTATAGCTGGCTGACGCTGCTTAGAGGGACCGCTGGGGCCACTGGTGATGCAGCTGAGATGGTTCTGCTCCCCACAAGTGGGGCGGGGCCCCAGGGCTACCGTGACAGACTATGAGGGGTTGTAGACGTTGGGATGCAGGAATGATTGGAGGACACAAGGGCTGTAGTTTCTTTACCTTTAATTGTAGGTACAGTCCGGGGAGCACAGGTGCAGGTGGTATTGGAGATCCGGGCAGCCTGGAAGCAGTTCGGAATCCCCCTAGCCAGGTGGGGTTGGAAGCCTCCCAACTGCGCTGTTCTTGGAGGTACTTGCTGTTAACCCCTTCCCAACCTGTGACGCCACGTAGGCGTCATGAAAGTCGTTGCAAATCCGACCTGTGACGCCGATGTGGCGTCATGACGATATCACGTTCCTGCCTGTCAGGTGACTGGGTCACTGAAATGTCACCTGACCTGTAGGTACAGGAGGACCTGTACTTGACCCCAGGGGGGGTGGCTTTGCCCCCCCCGTGGCTACGATCGCTATGATTGGCTGTTTCACTTTCAACAGCCAATCAGAGCAATTGTAATATTTCACCAATGAAACTTGGTGAAATATTACAATCCAGCCATGGCTGATGCTGCAATATCATCAGCAATGGCTGGAGACTGCGATCTGCCGCTGCCACCAACTGATGGCCGCGATCTGCCGCTGCCACCGACTGATGGCCGCGATATGCCACTGCCGTCAATATTTCCTCCAATCGTACTTTCCTCTGCTCCCCTCTTTTGCCCTCCACTCCCCCCTTCTGCCCTCCGCTCCCCCACCGTCCGATTCCATCCCGTCCCCTCCACCCAGTACCACCCGGTGTCGCTCCCAGTGTCCCTCCATCTCCAGGCCTTCCCACATGGGCGCTGCCATCTTCTTCCGGTTAAAAAATAGCTGGCGCATGCAGTGTGCCTGCCGAGATCTGCCGGCCGGCACCCTGCAACAATAGGAAGATTTTTCCTATTGGTTCATTTTGGTCAGTGTGATAGACCCTACCGCAGTGATCAAAATAAAAAAAGTAAATAATGTATTTATTTTCATTTTTCCATTAGGGTTAGGGTTAGAATTAGGGTTGGAATTCAGGTTAGGGTTGGAATTAGGTTTAGGGTTGGAATTAGGGTTAGGGTTGGAATTAGGGTTGGGGTTGGAATTAGGGTTGGGGTTGGAATTAGGATTAGGGTTGGAATTAGGGTTATGGTTAGGGTTGGGATTAGGGTTAGGAGTGTGTCGGGGTTAGGGTTGTGGTTAGGGTTATATTTAGGGTTGGGATTAGGGTTAGTCTTGTGGTTAGGGTTATGTTTTTTGTTGGGATTAGGGTTAGGGGTGTGTTGGGGTTAGGGTTGTGGTTATAGTTAGGGTTGGGATTAGGGTTAGGAATGTGTTGGGGTTAGGGTCATTTTGGTCAGTGTGATAGACCCTACCACAGTGATCAAAATAAAAAAAAGTAAATAATGTATTTTTTTCCATTAGGGTTAGGGTTAGAATTAGGGATGGAATTAAGGTTAGGGTTGGAATTAGGTTTAGGGTTGGAATTAGGGTTAAGGTTGGAATTAGGGTTGGGGTTGGAATTAGGGTTGGGGTTGGAATTAGGATTAGGGTTGGAATTAGGGTTGGAATTAGGGTTATGGTTAGGGTTGGGATTAGGGTTAGGAGTGTGTCAGGGTTAGGGTTGTGGTTAGGGTTATATTTAGGGTTGGGATTAGGGTTAGTCTTGTGGTTAGGGTTATGGTTTTTGTTGGGATTAGGGTTAGGGGTGTGTTGGGGTTAGGGTTGTGGTTAGGGTTATAGTTAGGGTTGGGATTAGGGTTAGGAATGTGTTGGGTTAGGGTTGGAGTTATAATTGAGGGCTTTCCACTGTTTAGGCACATCAGGAGCTCTCCAAACGCGACATGGCGCCACCATTGATTCCAGCCAGTCATAGAATCATAGAATAATAGAGTTGGAAGGGACCTCCTGGGCCATCTGGTCCAACCACCTGCTCAAAGCAAGATTCTCTAAATCATCCCAGACAGATGTCTGTCCAGCCTCTGTTTGAAGACTTCCATTGAAGGAGAACTCACCACCTCTCGTGGCAGTCTTGCGTTCAAAAAGTCAAACGGTGCTCCCTCCATTCCGAGCCCCAACATGTGCCCAAACAGTGGTTTACCCCAACATATGGGCATCAGCGACCTCAGGAAAAATTACACAACAACTTTGGGGTCTAATTTCTCCTGTTACCCTTGGGAAAATAAAAAATTGGGGACTAAAAAATCATTTTTGTGGAAACAAAAGTAATTTTTTTATTTTCACGGCTCTGCGTTATAAACTTCTGTGAAGCACTTAGGGGTTTAAAGTGCTCACCACACATCTAGATAAGCTCCTTGGGGGGGTCTAGTTTCCAAAATGGTGCTACTTGTTGGAGGTTTCTACTGTTTAGGCACATCAAGGGCTCTGCAAATGCAACATGACGCCCGCAGACCATTCCATCAAACTCTGCATTCCAAAACGACACTACTTCCCTTTCAAGCCCCGACGTGTGCCCAAACAGTGGTTTCCCCCCAAATTTGGGGTACTGGGGCACTGAGGAAAAATTGGACAACAACTTTTGGGTTCCAATTTCTCCTGTTACCCTTGCGAGAATAAAACACTGCGGGCTAAAATCATTTTTGTGGAAAAATAAAATATTTTTTATTTTCACGGCTCTGCGTTATAAACTTCTGTGAAGTACTTAGGGGTTTAAAGTGCTCACCACACATCTAGATAAGCTCCTTGGGGGTCTAGTTTCCAAAATGGTGCCACTTGTGGGGGGTTTCTACTGTTTAGGCACATCAAGGGCTCTGCAAATGCAACATGACGCCCGCAGACCATTCCATCAAAGTCTGCATTCCAAAACGACACTACTTCCCTTTCGAGCCCTGACGTGTGCCCAAACAGTGGTTCCCCCCTCATTTTGGGTACTAGGGCACTCAGGACAAATTGGACAACAACTTTTGGGTTCCAATTTTTCCTGTTACCCTTGTGAAAATTAAAAATTGCGGGCTAAAAAAAAAATCATTTTTGTGGAAAAAAAAGATTTTTTATTTTTACGGCTCTGCGCTATAAATTTTAGTGAAACACTTGGGGGTTCAAAGTTCTCACAACACATCTAGATAAGTTCCTTGGAGGGTCTAGTTTCCAAAATGGGTCACTTCTGGGGGAGCTCCAATGTTTAGGCACACATGGGCTCTCCATACGCGACATGGTGTCTGCTAACGATTGGAGCTAATTTTCCATTCAAAAAGTCAAATGGCGCTCCTTCCCTTCTGAGCCATGCTGTGCACCCAAACAGTGGTTTATGACCACATATGAGGTATTGGTGTACTCAGGAGAAATTGCCCAACAAATTTTAGGATCCATTTTATCCTGTTGCCTATGTGAAAATGAAAAAAATTGATGCTAAAAGAACATTTTTGTTGGAAAAATTAAAATGTCCATTTTTCCTTCCATGTTGCTTTAGTTCCTATGAAGCACCTGAAGGGTTAATACATAGTAACATAGTAACATAGTTATTAAGGTTGAAGGAAGACTTTAAGTCCATCTAGTTTAACCCATATCCTATCCTTACCTGCCCTAAAATGTTGATCCAGAGGAAGGCAAAAAAAACCCATGTGGCAAACAGTAAGCTCCACATTGGGGAAAAAAATTCCTTCCCGACTCCACATACGGCAATCAGACTAGCTCCCTGGATCAACGCAATATCTAGGAAACTAGTGTATATAACCTGTAATATTATACTTTTCAAGAAAGGCTTTCAGGCCCTTCTTAAATTTTAGTAGGGAGTCACTCATTACAACATTAGACGGCAGAGAGTTCCATAGTCTCACTGCTCTTACAGTAAAGAATCTGCGTCTGTGATTATGGCTAAACCTTCTTTCCTCCAGACGTAGAGGATGCCCCCTTGTCCCCCGTCACAGGTCTAAGAGTAAAAAGATCATTAGAAAGGTCTTTGTACTGTCCCCTCATATATTTATACATTGTAATGAGATCACCCCTAAGCCTTTGTTTTTCCAGACTAAATAACCCCAAGTGTAATAACCTGTCTTGGTATTGCAGACCCCCCAGTTCTCTAATAACCTTGGTCGCTCTTCTCTGCACCCGCTCCAGTTCAGCTATGTCTTTCTTATACACCGGAGACCAGAACTGTACACAGTATTCTAAGTGTGGTCGCATTAGTGACTTGTATAGAGGTAAAATTATGTTCTCCTCATGAGCATCTATGCCTCTTTTAATGCATACCATTATTTTATCTGCCTTTGCAGCAGCTGCCTGACACTGGCCACTAAATGTGAGTTTGTCATCCACCCATACACCTAGGTCTTTTTCAGTGACAGTTTTGCCCAGTGTTTTACAGTTAAGCACATAATTATACATCTTTAAATAAAAAATATATATATGTGTGTAGCGGCGCACGTGTATACGTGTCAGATCAGCAGCAAGTACAGAACTCCAACCACAAGGAGAAAGGGAGGGATTAAGCACCCGGACATTGCAGACGTCTGTTTATCCCCGGACACCAGCATCGCATATGAGGAAGCGCTTCGCTGGCAACTGCACTTGAGGAGCATCAAGCATTTCCCTGACTGTAGCCGTGAACGGCGCTGGCAGGGAGGAGTGTCTGTCGCCGGCCGGGACAGCTCTCCAGGACTTCTATTCTTTTTTCTTATTGCACCGGATCGTTCCATTACTGGCATCTGCAGCTAAGTACCACTCTCCCCTGTTTTTTTTAACAGGAGTGCTGAGCATTTGTTGTTTTTTTCACAAAAGGTATCGCTAGAGTATTTGTTTTGTATCACCGGTTTCATGTTTTTGTGCCTTTTTGGACACTAGGATTTTAAGGTTCATGATGTCACCCCACGTTATTTATTTAGCAAATGGGAATATGATACACTGTACCTAATTGGCCCTCTAAATATTTTGCACTTTTTAGTTGCACCATTGTCACTTCCTTGGTATTGTAGTTATTGCTTTTCTATATCCCCCTCCCCCCCTCCCCCCCTTTTTTCTATCGCAGGGCGACTCATTGTGTTACTGATCATTGTTCTATTATATGCTTTCTTTTCCTTCTAGTACCCTCACTACATGAAAGCCTTACTATCATATGAAATTCACCGCGGGTGCATTGATTGTATACTTATCCCTTGTAAACTAAGGTATGTGTTAATCAGTATTGGGAGTGTGTTTGATCCATTAGCGCGAGTACTATTTAATATTATCATTGTTTAATTATACATCTTGTTTGTTCTACCCAAGTGCATGACCTTACATTTATCCCCATTAATGCTCATTTGCTATTTATCAGCCCAAGCTTCTAGTTTACATAAATCCTCCTGTAATATAAAATTGTCCTTCTCTGTATTGATTACTGCCGAGTTTAGTGTCATCTCTCTGTATGCCCCCTACAAGGTCATTAATAGATATGTAAAAAAGAAGCGGTCCCAACACTGACCCCTGTCTTACCCCACTGCTAACCGTGACCCAGTCCGAGTGTGCTCCATTAATAACCACCCTTTGTTTCCTATCCATGAGCCAGTTCTTAACCCACTTACACATATTTTCCCCTATCCCCATTGTTCTCATTTTATGTATCAACCTTTTGTGTGGCACCGTATCAAAAGCTTTTGAGAAGTCCATGAACACCACGTCCACTGCATTTCCTTGGTCCAGTCCGGAACTTACCGCTTCATAAAAGCTTATCAGATTAGTCTGACAGGAACGGTCCCTCGTAAACCCATGTTGATATTGGGTCATGATGAGGTTATTCTTCTTCAGATACTCCAGTATAGTATCTCTTAGAAAACCCTCCAGGATTTTACCCACTGTAGATGTTAAGCTCACTGGCCTATAATTTCCAGGTTCAGTTTTTGCCCCCTTTTTGAATATTGGCACCACATTTGCTATACGCCAGTCCTGTGGTACAGACCCTGTTATTATGGAATCTTTAAAGATTAAAAATAATGGTCTATCTATAACTGTACTTAATTCCTGCAGTACTTGGGGGTGTATCCCATCCGGGCCCGGGGATTTGTCAACTTTAGTGATCTTTAGACGCCGACGTACTTCCTGCTGGGTTAAGCAGGTGACATTTAATGGAGAAATTTTTTTTTAATCACTGATCATGTTATCTGTCATAGGATTTTCTTGTGTAAACACTGTTGAAAAAAATTTCATTTTTTAGTTTCTTACTATTTATGTAGTTAAAGAATATTTTGGGATTATTTTTACTTTGTCTGGCAATGAGTCTCTCTGTCTCAATCTTTGCCGTCTTGATTTGCTTTTTACAGAATGTATTAAATAATCTTCTTGAATGTAGTTTTGAGTAGCTTGAGGGGTGCAGTTTTCACAATGGTGTCACAGCTTGGTATTTTCTACCATATAGACCCCTCTAAGTGACTTCAAATGTGAGGTGGTCCCTAAAAAAATGGATTTGTAAATTTTGTTGTAAAAATGAGAAATTGCTGGGCAACTTTTAACCATTATAACTTCCTAACAAAAAAAATTTTGTTTCCAAAATTGTGCTGATGTAAAGTAGACATGTGGGAAATGTTATTTATTAACTATTTTGTGTTACATAACTCTCTGGTTTAACAGAATAAAAATTCTAAATTTGAAAATTGCGAAATTTTCAAAATTTTCTCCAAATTTCTGATTTTTTCACAAATAAACACAAAAATTATCGACCAAAATTTACCACTAACATGAAGCCCAATATGTCACGAAAAAACATTCTCAGAATCGCTAGGATCCGTTGAAGCGTTCCTGAGTTATTACCTCATAAAGGGACACTGGTCAGAATTGCAAAAAATGGCCAGGTCATTAAGGTCAAAATAGGCTGGGTCGTGAAGGGGTTATGTGGCGCCCCTGAGGGTTCAGTCACCACAGAGGTGTTGCATCTCATCCAGAGGTGTGACACCCCACTCCCAGGTAAAGAGGGAGCACCCCCTTAGACTCCAACACCTGCATCCAACACACACTATCCCAGCTGGGCAGATGGACGGACCCTACGGGAGGATGGTCTTAGCCCAGGCTAGTTAGCAAGGGGTGTATGGGTGGGTGGAGTTTAGGCAGCAGTAAGAGGAGAAGAGAAGTTGAGGAAGTAGCACTCTTAGGAATGAAGGTGGGGAGGAGAGCTAGCCTTTAGGAGCTCGTCCTCTAAGAGAAAGAAGAAGACTGAGGAGCTTCAGGAGAGCTTGAGAAAGGGTCCAGGGCACGGAGAGCGCATATTTCCATCCATGGCCCCATCAAGACCAGGCCAACAGGGACCGGCCCCTAGACTAATGGGAAACCTACAGGCCCTGCTAGTAAGCCGGCGGTGGTGATCACTTTACGGGTCATTGCTACCAACCACCAGCATTACCTCCAGGAAGGAAACTATATAGGGCCAAGAACGCACAGAATTAATCTGTTACCCGACAGGGTCTGCAGCTTCTGCACTGAGAGACTGCGTGATGAGGTGCTAGGAAGAGAGGAGTGGAACAGCACAGAGAGAGACGGCCAGGAAAGGAACACACAGAACGGGAGTCCTGGGCAAGTGTGACCGAGTTACCTGGGGTTGCTGAATCCCTCGCCCGGAGGACACAGTACCAGGCGGGCATCTGTCTTACTGGCCAAAGACTGTGAGTAAAAACCCTGAAACTGCATACGGACTGTTTCCTAGAATTATTTCAGCGACGCACATCTCTCTCTCTGCTACATTCACCATCACCATTCCTCAAATATCTAACATCTACCTGCCCTGGAAGAACACCGCCTCACCTGTAGGAGGCCTACCAACTAGCTGCCTAATACCATCACTTCCAGAGGAACTGCACAGCAGCGCTGGTCACCCTGACCAGAAACTACAGGTGGCGTCACGAATCACTACATAAACTTTATCCCCTGTAAATATATCCCCTTTTTGGTGAGCGCCCAGGGCCATGGACAGGGTCGTCGCCGCCGTGACATTTCCCATTGAAGTTAACAGGCTCGGTACCGAGTACCCCAGGGCCCTGGCGGGTGACTCAGTTAAGTGGAACACTACCCATATGGCAGGCTGCTCGAACCTTTTCCCTGATGTCACTCCCTCGTAGTGACTCTAGACTCTAGTTTGCTGCTGTGCCTTCGGGCGTCAGATGTGATAAAGAGACCTGCAATATCCTGTTCTCCGGATTCAGTTGCAGTTCCCACACAACCACGGACTCCGATGTCCGGTCTGTTGTGCTCAGGCCTGGGTGAGCTTAGCTGCAGCTCCACTCCCAGGTTCTCCTTACTTGCTTCCTCTTCCTTCACTGTCTCACACCCTCTGTGTAACCCCACCTCCGGACCAGAACTTATAGGGAAGTTCCCCTGAAATCGGGTTTAGAGCTCCCCCTTCTTGCCTGGAGTCAGGAAAAGTGTTGTGTGCGAGTGTTACCTGCTAAAGGAATTCCTTCATGCTTCCAGGCATGACATCACCCCCTGTGAAGGAGGCTTTGCCACTGGGGCATCCGGACTCCTAGGGTGCCACATGTACATTCAGCTTTTGTGGTTTGTTTCCTCTGTGCCTCAAGTTATGTATGTTGATATATCGCTGCCTGACCTTATACCTCGTTCTGATCATGCATCTGTTTAACCCCTTCTGCTCTGAGCCGCTATCCTCCTGGTATTGTGACCTCGGAACGTTACCTGACTACGCTTTTGTCTCTTCCCTCCTGGCTTCAGACCTTGGACTTCTTGACTCTCCTTACTCATGGCTTGGCCGTGAAAAGTGACTAGCGTCACATTACTTATGGCCCATACGTTTTTTTTGCCAGTATGGATCCTGTTCACACACTTTGCAACCAGGAGGCGATTTTGACACAGATGACTCAGGATCTGGGTAAGGAATGCCAGAGTCTGGAGTCATCACGATTTCAGTTGCAGGATCAGATAAATCATTCGATGAAGACCCCCTATAGCCCTTCACTGCCAGCAGTGGCTGTGATGTCAGTACCCTCTGATGTACAGTTGGTCTCTCCCGAACCTGTAATATCCCTCCCTGATAAATTTTCAGGAGAGAAAGACCAGTTTAGGGTATTCAGAGAGAGCTGTAGGTTATTTTTTACCCTGCACCCCCTGTCGATAGGGAAGGAGTTCCAGCGGGTGAGAATGATCTTGTCCCTCAGACTTGGGCATTTTCTTTGTCTCCACAAGCCCCAGAATGGTTTTCTGTTGACGCCTTTTTTGACAGTTTAAGTTTCATATCTGACGTGCCCAACAGAACCCAGGTTGCTGTGTCTAAGATTATGAACCTGGCACAGGTGGGTCGCACAGCTGAGGACTACTGTACTGAGTACTGAAAACGCAAAAAAGCACAGTAAAACTAAAAATACTCTGTTGCAAAAAGAATATAATATAACAGTAAACGGCAAGTGCCAATAAAAAAAAGTGGAAAAACAAGGGTATTTGGTTAATACGTTTTTTGCAAAAAATGTATATTAAGCTGCTCTACCAAATCGTCAAGTTATACCCGTATCAGAGCAGTCCCTGACCAATGTATGTAGTCCCTATCTGATGTATTTAAAAACCTGGTCATATGTATAATACTTGTATGAGCAGTATTCAGAAAGGTAATGTCCATCAGATACATCAGATAGGGACTATATACATTAGTCAGGGACTGCTCTGATACGGGAATACCTTGACAATTTGGTAGAGCAGCTTAATATACATTTTTTGCAAAAAACGTATTAATCAAATACCCTTGTTTTTCTGCTTTTTTTATTGGCACTTGCCGTTTACTGTTATATTATATTCTTTTTGCAACAGAGTATTTTTGGTTTTACTGTGCTTTTTTGTGTTTTCAGTCTTCTGGTGGTGTGAACAGTGTCTCTACAGGCTTGTTCACTGTGTGCAGGTCTCATGTGTTTCTGATTTGTACTGAGTACTGGCAGTGGTCCACCGAAGTTCTATGGAACAATGCTGCACTCAGGTGTCAGTTCCAAAAAGGCCTTTCCGAAAACCTCAAGGATGCCTGGTCTTCTATGATATACCTTGTTCTCTAATGGAGATCCTGACTCAGGCCACAGAATCCGTGAAAGATGTAGTGAACTGCATGCAGCTGGTTATACTTCCCCGGAACAGGTCCATTTACGCGAGACGGAGCCATTGGATGTTAGAGTTGTCAGTCTTCATGTTGCGGAGTGAAGACATAGAAAAGATCTCAGACTCTGTCTATACTGTGGTCCCTGGACATTTTCTTACGAATTGCCCTCAAGCTATTAAACCATCAGGATAACATCTGAGTCTGAATGACGGCCGAGCAGGTCAACCAGACTCCCAGGTACCTTTTTCTTTCTCTGATAAATACGATGTTATCCTTCGAGAACCAGGTGTTACTTAACTTAGCGGCTTCTCTCAGACCACTGCTAGACTTACATTCAGATTGTGAGGTTTGTGCTCCCTGTGCCTTGAGTTCTGTATGCTTGATCATTTGCTGCCTGACCTTGGACTTCGTTCTGACCATCCGACTGTTTAATTCTTTCTGCTCTGATACGTTATCCTTCTGGTATTCTGACCTCGGAACGTCACCTTGGACTCCTTGACCATTCTGACTCACGGCTCGGCCGTGAGAAGTGACTATCGTCAAATTACGTGTGGCCAATACGTTTTTCTTTTTTGTCAGTATGGATCCTGTTCACATGCTTTGTGACCAGGTGGCGAATTTGACGCAGATGACTCAGGATATGGCTAAGGAATGCCAGAGTCTGGAGTCATCGCAATATCAGTTGCAGGTTTGGATAAATAAATTAATGAAGACCCCCCCCCATAACCACCCACTGCCGGCAGTGGCTGTGGACGTCAGTCCTCCGTGATGCCCCTTGTTCTCTGATGGAGGTCATGACTCAGGCCATACGAATGGACTGCAGCATCCATGAGAGACGTGGAGAACAGCAGGCTGCTCGTCATACTTTCCTGGAGCAGGTCCATTTATCCGAGGATAGATTTGCCAGTCTTGGTGTTGCAGAGAGAAGACGGAGACAAGATCTCGGACTCTGTCTACACTGTGGTCTCTCTGGACATTTTCTTAAGAATTGCCCAACTCGTCCTCAAGCTATCAAACCATAGGGAGAACGTCTGAGTCTGGGTAAAAGCCGAGGAGGTCACCCAGACTCCCAGGTACCTTTTTCTTCCTCTGATAAAGTACTGATAAATACAATGATATCCTTCGAAAACCAGATGTTTTCAACATTGATGTTCATTGACTGTGGGTCTGCTGCTAACTTTATTGATTCGGGACTGGTTCTGAAGTTAGGGTTAGGGACAGTAAGTTTAGAAAGACCCATTCAAATCATCGCCCTTGACAAGACACCGTTAGCTCACAATTTGGTCAAGAGAGTAATGGTGGATTTCACTCTCCAAGTGGGAGCACTTCATTCTGAATCTATGTCCTGTTTGTGTTGGATAATTTACCTGCTGGATTGGTACTGGGATTTCCATGGTTGCAGATTCACAATCCTGTTATTGATTGGTGTCTGAAGGAAATTGTGAAATGAAGATCCAAATGTTACAAAAAATGTCTAAAAAACCTACAAACATGCTCTGCTAGTCTGAAGGGTCTTCCGGGCTACCTGAAGGACTTCGGAGATGTGTTTTCTCATAAAAAGTGGCTGAGATATTACCTCCCCATCATCCCTATGATTGCAATATTGATCTTATTCCTAGCGCCAAATTGACAAAAGCTTGAAGCAAAAATCTTAAAACAACACTTCCAAGATAGGGGTTACCCAAAGAAATTATTTTATAACGCCTTTCTGAAAGCAAAAACGTTTTCTCAGCACGACTGAATAGATAAAATCAAAAACAATAGGGATAGTAAATCTTCAACCTTGGGAATTGGAAAATGGAGTCTCACCACTACATTCAACCAATCCCACGTTACAATACAGAAACTTCTAAACAATTATTGGTTCATTTTGGAGGGTGACCCCCATACAGTACTCTCGGGTCACATCCCTACCCGACCCAGAACAATCTTTAGAAGGAATCGCACACTTCACAATTTGATTGCACCCAGTAATACCACCTTGAGCCCTTGTTTCACATCTTTGATGCAAACCACAGTGGGTTTTGGATGTTTTGCGTGCAAGTCTGCCAAATGCTTGTGTTGCATGTCTATTAATAGAGTTAATGGAGTTAACAAATTTTAGATCCAATATTACAGGAATTAGTTACAAAATTAATCATTACGTTAACTGTCAGTCCACCTTTGTAATTTATCTTATAGAATGTGGATGCGGACTACAATATGTAGGACGCACCATACAAACCATGCATGCGAGGTTGAATAAGCATAGACAGAATATACGGAACAGTTATCTATTACACAGTATGTCCAAACATTTCTTGATTACACACCAAAAAAAGTTGAAATCATTAAGATTAACAATTATTGATTTTATACCTGACACTGTTCCTGATTGTTTTAGTAGTCTTATCAAGAGAGAAAGCTTTTGGATTTACAAGCTGGGCACTTTAGCCCCTGAAGGATTGAATTTGACCATTGAAAGAATGAACAGATGATGTATATATTTTATTTTTATTCATTTTTTTTTGTTTTTTTATGCATGTTCATTTTATATATTACATATTTAATTTGTCTTTTATTATTATTTTTTATTATTATTTTGTTTTTTAACTGTCTATCATGTGACCATTTGATTACATGTATTTTCTGATTGGCTGTATCTTATTTAAATATCCCTCCCTGTTTGTTAATATTAAACTGCCACCTGATGAAGAAGGTCACCGTCGAAATGCGTTGTGGTCTTTTGCAAAGAATACTTGTGTCCTGTAGCTCTTAGCGCTCTGTTGACCGTCTTTATTTGCTTCACTACTTATCCTAGTTATTGACACCAGTTTGCTAAAAACAAAAAAGTACAGTACAGATATTTGAAAGTGCGTTTTTTTCCGCACAAAGTTCACATCTAACTTTGCTCCCAATTCAGCCTTTTGCAGTGAACGTGGAAAATATTGTACTCCATTTAAAATGGGAAAGGCGCGTGGCAAGGGATGGGAAGTGGACGTGATGGTGATAGTGCATGAAGAGGCAGAGTGTTATGTTTTGGTAACTGTGGAGAGCAGGCAAAAAACGGCAGTACACCAGAGAGGTTGGAATCTACTGGATTGCAGTACCCTGACTAACCACCACAACTAAAGGCAGCCGTGGAGCGTTCCTACGTTGGTCTTAGACGCCTCGTCACAGCCTGAGAGGCTAACTACACCTAAAGATAGAAAGAGGAAAGCTATCTGCCCCGGAGCAGAGCCCCAAAGAACATAGGAAGCCCCCAAACATGTAATGGCGGTTAGACAAGAGGAAATACAGACACAGACAGAAAATAGTATGAGCAAACGCTGGGGCCCAATCTGACTTAGACAGAAAAGGATAGGAAGGATACTTACTGCAATCCACAAAAACCCTAAAAAAAACCAACGCTACTAATTGCAAAAACACCTGAGATCACACGACCTCTACCACCTAAATTAGTTCTCTGGTGTAACAAAACTAAGCCGCAGCCACAGAAAAAAAAACTGGAAAAGGCAAATGAACAAACAACAATGGCTCCAGAGGAACCGAGAGGAGACCAAGCCCCCCGGGGAGGGGAACCTGGCCAACCTCACAGAAATGCAGAGAAATATACAAATGGCAAGCACAAAAACAAAAAACAGAAAATATCTTATCTGAGAGCAGGAGAAGAGGCAAGAATCAGCAAGCTTCCAAGTGAGCCAGGAAACAACGTTGAGACAAGAACAATTGATCACCGGCAACCATGATGGGGGGAAACCTCCCTTATATCCAGCCAGTCCGTGATCCCTGATTGCCAATCCTCATTGAATTGTTCAGTACTGTTTGCAACCACCAGAGGGAGCTTAAGCTCAGAATTCATTTCTAAAACATTCATAACAGCAGAGGCTGTGGGTAAGCTGAACTTGTGCCACAACAAACACCCACATCCTCTCGCAAGGGATTCCTGTCCGAATTCATAGGGAAGCGCAGAACAGCACTCTTGAAACTGAAGCAGTATGAAAAGGTGGTTGGATAGCGGATAATACTTCAAGTCACTTTACTATCACCAGCACCCTGTCTTCCACACAGTCAAGTCTGAGTAGCGGTGAATCTGGACTGCATATTCCTCACCCTGATCCTCCTTCCTCCTGCCATGCCGAGTGCCCGGAGACAACTGATCCCACACTTGGACACCCCGAAGAGCTGTTCACTTTTCCATTCATACATTCGGGCCTCTCGCTCGGTCCACTTGAAGTGGGGCAAACTGAGATTGCATGTAGCAATGCCCAAATATTGGAGCAGCCACGTTCACAAGAAGGCGACGGTGGGAACGTGTCACAATTGGTGGTTAATGATGAGACACAATTGCCAGAAAGTCAGGAGGAGGACCAGTGTGCGGAAGTGGAAGAGGAGGTGGTGGATGATATAGTAACTGACCCAACCTGGAAGGAGGACATGAAGAGCGAGGACAATTGCACACAGGGGGAGGGAGGCGTAGCACCACAACAGGCAGGAAGAAGCACTGCATATGTTGGAAAAGATTTGTGAGCAGAAGAGGGCAGTTGTTGACTACCAGCATCAACAAGGCCATCGGTATTCAGTTCAGACTCCACACATAAGACCTCAGGAGTGGACATGGATGTCAGACATATGTACCATCCTACAAAACTTTCAGGAGTCCTCCAAGATGGTAAGTGGTGATGACGTCATAAATAGCATCATCATCCCGCTTCTCTGTTTTCTGAAAATCTCTCTGCTCACAATCAAGAGGATGCACTGCAGGTGGAGCATGATGAGATGGAGCAAGGAACCATACAGGGTGATTTCACACAGCCCAGCCTCATGTCATCCCAACGTGGATTGGTTGACAATGAGGAAGAGCAGGAAGAACAGGAGCTGCTTTCATTCACTATAGATGGTACTACAAGCACAACTGTCATACCCTCTATTCAGCGTGGATGGCCTGAGGACAGGGAGGAGGAGGACAGCATGGTCAGTCGTCCTGTTGGTGAGGACACGGAATTCTTGCCAGTTAGCAGTCTGGCACTCATGGCAGACTTTTTGTTGCGCTGCCTTTCCTGTGACCCTTGCATTATCAAAATTTGTGCTGACACTCACTACTGGTTGGTGACACTTCTAGATCCACCCTACAAGGAGAACTTTCAATCTCTACTTCCAGAGTCAGATAGGTGTACTAAAATGATGCAGTACCAGAAGACCATTGTTGCAGAATTACTGAAAAAATTCCCATCTGAAAACGGTGGCGGCAGAGGTCACAGTTCGTTGGACAACCAAGGAGTAGAGGCGAGAGAGACACAACTACCATCCAGCAGAGGCAGGGTAACACTGGCAAAGTTCTAGGACACTTTTCTCAGACCCTCTCATCACCCTGGCCCAGAGTTGCGGGATACTGTCAAAAGGACTGGAAAGTTTGGGAAGATGTTGAAGGAGTACCTTGCTGACCATACCAATGTCCTCCGTGATTCCTCTGTGCCTTTTAATTATTGGGTATCCAAGCTTGACATGTGGCATGAACTGGCTCTCTATGCCTTGGAGGTCCTGGCCTGCCCTGCCGCTAGCGTTTTGTCAGAGCGGGTTTTTAGTGCCGCTGGTGGAATAATAACTGATAAGCGCATTCGCCTGTCAATTCAAAATGCTAACAGGCTGACTCTTATAAAAATGAACAAGGCTTGGATTGGGGCAGACTTCTGTGCACCACCAAATGATAACAGCGAAACATAACCTCCAATACAGTGTATTTTTTTGGGAGGTGTATCACCATGCACCTCTTCACACCCCACATGGGTATACGCTTCCTGACTTTGGTTATTTGGTGTGTTACCCTCCTCCTTCTCTCCATCCTCATCATCCACTAGTACTACCACTAGATCAACATGGTGACCGTGGTCCGTGATGCAACAGCCAACTTATTGTGTAAAAGGATGTTTTTGATGCCCTTTTAATTCAAAAGATTTACACAGTAGGTTGTTTACCCCCCCCAGGGGAAAATGTCAGCCATCCAAGTATAGGAGACCTGCTCCTTTGTAATTGAAATAGATTTTTAGGAGGACTTCCTCCACGTCTCTTCCAAGTGGTATTTTGGTGCGTCCAAATTTGGGGTAGGCCTTGCATTCACTGCATAGGTAAACAGTATGGGAGATCACCTTCCTAATAATGTGAACTTTGTTGGTTGTTCATCTTCAACCATGCAATTCTTCACTGCCAGTTCTTCAGGCTCAACACTGCAATGCTACAATGTAGGGTCTTCAGCCTCACCACTGCAATTCACCAATGCAGGTTCTTAAGCCTCAACAGTGCAATTCTCCACTGATGGGTCTTCAGGCTCAACACTGAAATTCTCCACTGCTGGGTGTTCTTCCTCAACACTGCAATGCTACAATGCAGGTTCTTTGGGCTCAAGACTGCAATGCTCCACTGATGTGTGTTCTTCCTCAACACTGCAATTGTCCACTGCAGGTTCTTCTGGCTCAACACTTAAATGCTCCACTGCTGAGTGTTCTTCCTCAACACTGCAATGCTACAATAAAGGATCTTCAGCCTCAGCACTGCAATGCCCCACTGCTGGGTCTTCAGCCTCAACACTGCAATTGTTCACCGTTGGGTCTTTAGCCTCAACACTGCAATTATCCACTGCCGGGTCTTCAGCCTCAACACTGCAATTGTCCACTGCAGGGTCTTTAGCGTCAACACTGCAATTGTCCACTGCCGGGTCTTCAGCCTCAACACTGCAATTGTCCACTGCAGGGTCTTTAGCCTCAACTCTGCAATTGTCCACTGCCGGGTCTTCAGCCTCAACACTGCAATGCACCACTGCTGGGTCTTTAGCCTCAACAATGCAATTGTCCACCGATTGGTCTTTAGTCTCAACACTGCAATTGTCCACTGCCGGGTCTTCAGCCTCAACACAGCAATTGTCCACTGCAGGTTCTTTAGCCTCAACACTGAGATTATTTTATAACGCCTTTCTGAAAGCAAAAACGTTTTCTCAGCACGACTGCATAGATAAAATCAAAACAATAGGGATAGTAAATCTTCAACCTTGGGAATTGGAAAATGAAGTCTCACCACTACATTCAACCAATCCCACGTTACAATACAGAAACTTCTAAACAAATATTGGTTCATTTTGGAGGGTGACCCCCATACAGTACTCTCGGGTCACATCCCTACCCGACCCAGAACAATCTTTAGAAGGAATCGCACACTTCACAATTTGATTGCACCCAGTAATACCACCTTGAGCCCTTGTTTTACATCTTTGATGCAAACCACAGTGGGTTTTGGATGTTTTGCGTGCAAGTCTGCCAAATGCTTGTGTTGCATGTCTATTAATAGAGTTAATGGAGTTAACAAATTTTAGATCCAATATTACAGGAATTAGTTACAAAATTAATCATTACAATAACTGTCAGTCCACCTTTGTAATTTATCTTATAGAATGTGGATGCGGACTGCAATATGTAGGACGCACCATACAAACCATGCATGCGAGGTTGAATAAGAATAGACAGAATATACGGAACGGTTATCTATTACACAGTATGTCCAAACATTTCTTGATTACACACCAAAAAAAGTTGAAATCATTAAGATTAACAATTATTGATTTTATACCTGACACTGTTCCTGATTGTTTTAGTAGTCTTATTAAGAGAGAAAGCTTTTGGATTTACAAGCTGGGCACTTTAGCCCCTGAAGGATTGAATTTGACCATTGAAAGAGTGAACAGATGATGTATATATTTTATTTTTATTCATTTTTTTTGTTTTTTTATGCATGTTCATTTTATATATTACATATTTAATTTGTCTTTTATTATTATTTTTTATTATTATTTGTTTTTTAACTGTCTATCATGTGACCATTTGATTACATGTATTTTCTGATTGGCTGTATCTTATTTAAATATCCCTCCCTGTTTGTTAATATTAAACTGCCACCTGATGAAGAAGGGTCACCGACACCGTTGAAATGCGTTGTGGTCTTTTGCAAAGAATACTTGTGTCCTGTAGCTCTTAGCGCTCTGTTGACCGTCTTTATTTGCTTCACTACTTATCCTAGTTATTGACACCAGTTTGCTAAAAACAAAAAGTACAGTACAGATATTTGAAAATGCGTTTTTTCCGCACAAAGTTCACATCTAACTTTGCTCCCAATTCAGCCTTTTGCAGTGAACGTGGAAAATATTGTACTCCATTTAAAATGGGAAAGGCGCGTGGCAAGGGACGGGAAGTGGACGTGATGGTGATAGTGCATGAAGAGGCAGAGTGTTATGTTTTGGTAACTGAGGAGAGCAGGCAAAAAACGGCAATATACCAGAGAGGTTGGAATCTACTGGATTGCAGTACCCTGACTAACCACCACAACTAAAGGCAGCCGTGGAGCGTTCCTACATTGGTCCTAGACGCCTCGTCACAGCCTGAGAGGCTAACTACACCTAAAGATAGAAAGAGGAAAGCTATCTGCCCCGTAGCAGATCCCCAAAGAACATAGGAAGCCCCCAAACATGTAATGGCGGTTAGACAAGAGGAAATACAGACACAGACAGAAAATAGTATGAGCAAACGCTGGGGCCCAATCTGACTTAGACAGAAAAGGATAGGAAGGATACTTACTGCAATCCACAAAAACCCTAAAAAAAAAACAACGCTACTAATTGCAAAAACACCTGAGATCACACGACCTCTACCACCTAAATTAGTTCTCTGGTGTAACAAAACTAAGCCGCAGCCACAGAAAAAAAAACTGGAAAAGGCAAATGAACAAACAACAAAGGCTCCAGAGGAACCGAGTGTAAGGTTCTTTGTACATGTTCTTGAAACTCAGTTTTCCGTCAGCCATTTTGCTTTCTGTCTTGCTGCAGCTATCTTGCCCTCAGTCAATATGGAGTTTTCAGCTTTCATGTTCCCGCCCTGATTCTCTCCCTCTTGCTTCTTAAGCAGCCACAGCTGAGCAATCAGTGCTTCAGAATCTAGCCTGCAGTGAACCTGTGACCTGACTCCTGGAAGCCTTGGACTATGTACTCCAGCTATTCCTACTGAGGAACTCTGAACACTTGTGGACTCTGGAACCCTGCTCTTTGAAAGATCCACGTTTGCATGGACTTACGGTAACAGAGAAGAAGATCCTGAACCTGTTGTGGAGAGTGATTGCTGAGCTTAAGTTACTCTGGCATGCTGTGTCTCATGCTTCTGTATCTGCAAACTGTGTGACTATTTTTGCCACTTGTATGAAGTAATACAAGACCTTCTATATCAAACCTGTGTCTCATGTATTTTCATCGCACCCAAGCACAAGACGCTATATGAACTGTACTACATACATTACACCGAGAGGAGACCAAGCCCCCCGGGGAGGGGAACCTGGTTAACCTCACAGAAATGCAGAGAAATATGCAAATGGTAAGCACAAAAACAAAAACAGAAAATATCTTATCTGAAAGCAGAAGAAGAGGCAAGACTCAGCAAGCTTCCAAGTGAACCAGGAACCACAGTTGAGACAAGAACAATTGATCACCGGCAACCATGTTGGGAGGGAACCTCCCTTATATAAGACCAGTCTGTGACTCCTGATTGCCAATCCTCATTGAATGGTTCAGTACTGTTTGTAACCACCAGAGGGAGCTTCTGCTCAGAATTCATTTCCAAAACATTCACAACAGTACCCCCCCTTGAGGAGGGTCACTGAACGCTCATTTGTGCAACCAGGTCGGTCAGGATGAGCTCGGTGATAGGCACGGATCAGTCTCCTAGCATGGATGTCCGAAGCAAACACCCAAGAATTGTCCTCCTGACCATAACCTCTCCACTTAACCAAAATACTGGAGTTTCCGTCTAGAAAAACGAGAATCCAATATTTTCTCAACCACATACTCCAGATTGCCCTCAACCAAAACAGGGTCGGGAGGCGCAGCCATAGGAACCACTGGCTCGACAAACCTCTTCAATAAGGACTTGTGGAACACGTTATGGATCTTAAATGTCCCTGGAAGAAGTAAAAGAAAGGAAACAGGATTAAGAATCTCCATGATCTTATAAGGTCCAGTGAACCTAGGCTTAAACTTAGGAGATGCAACTCTCATAGGGATATTTCTTGAGGACAACCAGACCAAGTCCCCCACTTTAAACCGAGGACCATCAGTCCTATGCCAGTTGGCAAACCGCTGGGCCTTCTCCTGAGAGAGGGACAACCTCTCCACTACCTGGTCCCAAATCTGTTGCATACGCTCCACAACAGAGTCAACACCTGGACAGACAGAAGCCTCTGTCTGTCCCGAAGAAAATCGAGGGTGAAACCCAAAATTGCAGAAAAATGGAGACATCAAAGTGGCAGAGCTTGCCCTATTATTAAGAGCAAACTCAGCCAAGGCAAAAAAGAGACCTAGTCATCTTGATCAGCAGACACAAAGCATCTCAGATAAGTCTCCAATGTCTGGTTTGTTCTCTCAGTTTGTCCATTGGTCTGAGGATGAAAAGCAGAGGAGAAAGACAATTGAACACCAAGTTTAGAACGAAAAGTCCTCCAAAATCTGGAAACAAACTGGACTCCTCTGTCAGACACAATGTTTTCAGGAATGCCGTGTAACCGAACCACGTGCTGAAGGAACAAAGGCACCAATTCGGAGGAGGAAGGCAACTTAAGTAATGGCTAGTGTTGAGCGATACGATACTGCAAATATCGGATATCGGCCGATATTAGCTGTATCGGCCTTTCGATTCCGAATATCGATATTTTCGTCATATCGAATACCGGAATCGGATTTGTCACTGTCACTGTCTGTGTCCGTCGGTCGGGTCTGTCACTGTCAGTGTCCGTCGGTCGGGTCTGTCAGGAGTCAGCGGCACTTACCTGGCAGAAGATCTCCGGCGGTCACGTCCTGGACTGCTTCATGGCCGCCATCCTCTTCTCCCCGGCGGTCACATGCAGTTTCTCGCGATAACTGCAGTGACTGCAGGGTAATCCCGGCCGTAAAGCAGTCAGTCCGATGACGTCACCGCCGGGGAAGCAGGTAATCAGCTGTGCTGCGTCGCGATGACAGGCTCTGCCTGTCATTGCGATGTAGCAGAGCTGGATCGTCGTGGGACTGTCGTTACTATGGACTGCGTCGGACAGGTGGTATACTGTTGGTTTGTTTTTTTTCTTTTTTTACAGGAGATCGATGGCGTCGCAGGAATGAGAGTACAATAAAAGAAATGAAAACTGTGTTGTCTCTTTTATTTCATTAAAATACTTTTTTCTTGCTTTGTCTTTTTTTTATGCATTTAATAACTTTGGGATTAATAATGGATCGGTGTCTTATTGACGCCTCTCCATTATTAACCGGGCTTATTGTCACCGTGCAATCAACGGTGACATTAACCCCTTATTACCCCACTTGCCACCGCTACAGGGCAAGTGGGAAGAGCCGGGTAAAGTGCCACAATTGGCACATCTTTTGATGCGCCAAATGTGGGGCTGCTGTAGCCTGGTATTATCAGGCTGTTGAGGGCCAAAATCCATGGGCCTTGACAGTCTTTTAATACCAGGCCACAGCAGTCTGCATTTTACTTGGCTGGTTAACAAAAATAGGGGGACCCCTACGCCGTTTTTTTTTTTCGAGGGGATCCCCTATTTTTGTTAACCAGCCAAGCTAAGCAGACTGCTGTGGCCTGGTATTATCAGGCTTGCAAGGTCCATGGATATTGGATCCTTACCAGCCTGAAAAACCAGGCCTCAGCGGTCTGCTTCATCTGGCTGGTTAACAAAAATAGGGGGGACCCCACGCCAATTTTTTTCGAGGGGATCCCCTATTTTTGTTAATCAGCCAAGATATGCAGACTGCTGTGGCCTGGTATTATCAGGCTGGCAAGGTCCATGGATCTTGGCTCCTTAACAGCCTGAAAATCCAGGCCTCAGTGGTCTGCTTCATCTGGCTGGTTAACAAAAATAGGGGGGACCCCACGCCAATTTTTTTCGAGGGGAACCCCTATTTTTGTTAACCAGTTCCCTCTGACGTCACTGATTGTGTCCCTGGCTGACCTGAAGTGAAAGTGGAAAGCAATCAATTAAGCTTTCCACTTCCTCTCCTGTCAGCCAGGAGAGGAACTCATTCATTTGGGGGTTTACTGTGAGGCTGCAGCATTAGATGCGGTCCCTGCAGTAAACATTAACCCTTTCTGAAGGATTACACCGTGGGACCTGACTGTGCATGGGATAGGTAAGAATAATTTTGCTTTATTATTTTATTTTTATTACAGGAAATGGTTTTAGCAGGTAAATAAAATATGGTCAAAAACTGTGTGATTATTTCATTAAACTTCTTTTTTATTAAAGTGTGTGTGTTTGATTTTTCTTTCATACAATAGGATTAATAATTGATAGTTGTCTGATTGACAGCTCTCAATTATTAACCTGGCTTAAAGTGACCTTTCAATTGCAAGGTCATTTTAACCCCTTATTAACCCATTCGCCACCGCTACAGGGCAATGGGAATAGACGGGCAAAGTGCCAGAAAGGGCAAATCTAATTAGAGATTTGCCCTTTCTGGGGTGTCTGGGGGCAGATGTTAGTAGCCGGGGGGGGCCAAAAATAATGGTCCCTCTCTGGGCTATTATTATCTGCCCCCACTCACTGGCTTTGTCTGTCTGGTTGCGAAAATAGGGGGAGCCCACACATTTTTTTTCAGCAATTTTACACCTCATATATATATATACATGTCATTGAATTTGTGACACATATATATATATTTATATTTATAGTTCATACACTTCTACATAGTATAATAGCCGCTAATTCAATTGCCGGCTTTTGTGAAAATGCAGAACCCGACATGAAATGACACTTGGTTTACATAGAGTTAACCATGTCTTTTCATGTAGTTTGATATCTGATTTGCACAAACAATTACTTGAGTGTAAGTGTGCAAAATTTCACACCTGTAGGGGTTAATTAAAGGTGTAAATTCGTAGCAAAAAAGTCAGTTTTTTTTACAACGAATTTACACCTTTAATTAACCCCTACAGGTGTGAAATTTTGCACACATACACTGATGTAATTGTTTGTGCAAATCAGATTGCAAACGACATGAAAAGACATGGTTAACCCCATGTACACCAAGTGTCATTTCATGTCGGGTGCTTCTGTCTTTTCACAGAAGCCGGCTTTACCCGGCAATTGAATCAGAGGATATTTTACTATGTAGAAGTGTATAAACTATACATATATGTATATATATATATGTCACAATGACATGTATATATATATATATATGTATTCTATGTGTGTATATTTAGTGTTTACAAGGAAATAAAGGTTTTTTTTAGTTGCGATATTTTGTTCCCATAGACTTACATTGGACTTCCGGTATCGGAATCGGATATCGACGATATTTAGTGATATCGGCGATACCATTTCGATACGATATTTTTAGACATTGAGCAGTATCGCTCAACACTAGTAATGGCACAAGATGTATCATCTTGGAAAACCTATCACAAATCACCCAGATAACGGTCATTCTCTGAGAAACAGGGAGGTCGGAAATAAAATCCATAGAGATATGGGTCCATGGTCTCTTGGGCACAGGCAATGGCATCAACAAACCACTAGAGCGAGAGCAAGGCTTGGAGCGAGAGCAAGTCCCACAGGACTGCACAAACTCCCTGACGTTATGAGACAAAGTAGGCCACCAAAAGGACCGACTCACCAAGTCTCTGGTACCAAAAATTCCGGGATGACCGGCCAACGCGGAACAATGAGTCTCAGACATCACACTCTATTTCCACCGGTCTGGGACAAACAATTTCCCAATAGGGCAGCGCTCGGGTTTATCCTCCTGACACCCTTCCAGAGCCAGTCTCAAATTGGGCGAGATGGCGGAAAGAACTACACCCTCTTTCAAAATAACAGCAGGATGAGATAACTCAGGAGAGTCCGCAAGGAAACTCCTCGAGAGGGCATCCGCCTTAACATTCTTAGTGCCAGGAAGAAAGGAAACCACAAAATTAAAACGTGTGAAAAAGAAGGCCCACCTGGCCTGTCTAGGATTAAGTCGCTTGGCTGATTCCAGATAAACCAGATTCTTATGGTCCGTGAGGACCACCACCTGATATTTGGCTCCCTCCAGCCAATGTCTCCACTCTTCAAAAGCCCACTTCATGGCCAATAACTCCAGATTACCCACGTCATAATTACGTTCAGTTGGAGAAAATTTTCGAGAGAAAAAGGCACAAGGGTTACTTTCAGAGGTCTCAGGATCTCTTTGGGACAAAACGGCACCTGCCCCAATTTCAGAGGCATCAACCTCCACCTGAAATGGCAGAGAAACATCAGGCTGCCGTAGAACAGGAGCAGAAGTGAATCTCTGCTTAAGTTCCTGAAACGCAGAGACTGCCTCAGGAGGCCAATTCACCACATCAGAACCCTTTTTGGTCAAATCAGTCAATGGTTTAACAATAACAGAGAAATTACCAATAAATTTACGATAAAAATTGGCAAAACCCAAGAATCTCTGAAGAGCCTTTAATGAAGCAGGTTGGACCCAATCACAGATGGCCTGAACCTTGACCGGGTCCATTTCAATAACAGATGGAGACAAAATGAATCCCAGAAATGAGATCCTCTGTACGCCAAAAAGACACTTTGATCCCTTCACATACAGAGCATTCTCTCTCAAAATCTGGAACACAGTCCAAACATGTTTCACATGAGAGTCCCAGTCATTGGAAAAAATCAAGATATCATCCAAATAAACAATCAGAAATTTATCCACAAAATCCCTGAAAATGTCATTCATGAAGGACTGGAAGACGGAAGGAGCATTAGTGAGCCCAAAGGGCATCACTAGGTACTCAAAATGCCCCTCTGGGGTATTAAACACCGTCTTCCATTCATCCCCGTGCTTAATGCGAATAAAGTTATACGCCCCCCTGAGGTCAAGCTTGGTAAACCAAGTAGCACTTTTCACCCTGAAAAACAGGTCAGAAATCAAGGGTAACGGATATTGATATTTCACAGTGATCTTGTTCAAGAGACGATAATAAATACACTGCCTTAATGAACCATCCTTTTTGGCCACAAAGAAAAAACCGGCACCCAAGGGTGAAGAGGATGGTCTGATATGACCCTTCTCCAATGCCTCCTTGATATAAGACCGCATAGCGTCATGTTCAGGTACAGACAAGTTAAAAAGGCGACCTTTAGGAAATTTACTACCAGGCACTAATTCAATAGCGCAGTCATAGCCCCTATGGGGGGGCAAGGATGCTGATTTACTTTCGCTAAACACATCAGAAAAATCAGTCAAAAAGTCAGGAACATCCTGAGACTGGGGAGAGGCAGAAAAAACAGGAGTGTCGGCATTAACACATTGGCAGCCCCAACTGGTTACAGACACAGATTTCCAATCCAAAACAGGATTATGAGACTGTAACCAAGGGAAACCTAGTACAATAATGTCATGCAGATTATACAGAACCAAAAATTTGCAACTCTCCTGATGATCAGGTTCAACCCTCATTATCACCTGAGTAGAAAACTGGGGTTTATTCTCAGCCAAAGGGGTAGAATCAATCCCCAGTAGGGGAATAGACTTCCGTAGGGGTATCAAGGGAAACCCACAACGTTTGGCAAAATCAAAATCCATCAGGTTAATAGCTGCTCCCGAATCAACAAAAGCCTGAGCAGAAAATGTGGACTGGGAGCAAATCAGGGTAACAGTCAAGAAAAATTTAGTCTGAACACTACCCAAGACAACTGAGCGTACAAAACGTCTTCCCCGCTTAGGGCAGACAGAAATAGCATGAGAGGTGTCACCACAATAGAAACATAACCCATTGCGTTTTCAAAACTCATGACGCTGTGCCCCAGAAGCCACTCTATCACACTGCATGGGTTCAGAAGCTGGCTCACAAGGCAACACTATTCCACGCATACCTCTACGCTCACTCAAACGTCTGTCAATTTGAATCGCTAATGACATAGAATCATTGAGACCAGAGGGAGCAGGGAAACCCACCATAACATCTTTTACATTCTCTGACAGCCCCTTCCGAAAAAGGGCTGCCAAAGCATCATCATTCCATTTGGTTAGGACTGCCCATTTTCGGAATTTCTGACAGTACAACTCAGCGTCCTCAAGCCCCTGATTTAATGCCAACAAGGTTCTTTCAGCTTGATCAGTGACATTAGGCTCATCGTACTATAACCCCATCACTCAAAACAGGGTCCCCAGGTGTCAGGGAAAAAGCCCAATCCTGAGGATCGCCGCGCAGGAGAGAGATGACAATTTGAACCTGCTGTGCTGCGTTCCCTGAGGACTTAAGTTTTAAGTAAAAAAACAACTTACAGTTATTTTTGAAATTCAGAAATTTGGCCCGATCTCCCAAAAACAAATCTGGCATGGGAATCCTAGGTTCCACAACCGGCAACCCAGCAAGATAGACAGCAATACTCCGAATCTCAGTGGCAAGCTGATCCACACGGCCAGACAGCTGTGCAAGCTCCATTGAGAGAAAAAAAAATCCTCCTCAGCACCCAGAGAAAAAGAGGGAAAAAATGCAAGAAGCAGAAAAAAAAAAAATCTCTGACAACTTTTTTCTTTCCACACTATTTTTCCCTTCTGTGAGCACCATACAATTTTCAGTTTGGCCGGTGATACTGTTATGATTTGGTAGCTGAGGAGAGCAGGCAAAAACGGCAATACACCAGAGAGGTTGGAATCTATTGGATTGCATTACCCTGACTAACCACCACAACTAAAGGCAGCCGTGGAGCGTTCCTACGTTGGTCCTAGATGCCTCGTCACAGCCTGAGAGATTAACTACACCTAAAGATAGAAAGAGGAAAGCTATCTGCCCCAGAGCAGATCCCCAAAGAACATAGGAAGCCCCCAAACATGTAATGGCGGTTAGACAAGAGGAAATACAGACACAGACAGAAAATAGTATGAGCAAACGCTGGGGCCCAATCTGCCTAGATAGAAAAGGATAGAAAGGATACTCACTGCAATCCAAAAACCCTAAAAAATGCCAACGCTTCTGATTGCAGAAACACCTGAGATCACACGACCTCTACCACCTAAATCAGTTCTCTGGTGTAACAAAACTAAGCCGCAGCCACTGAAAAAACTGGAAAAGGCAAATGAACAAATAACAATGGCTCCAGCGGAACTGAGAGGAGCCCAAGCCCCCCGGGGGGGAACCTGGCTAACTTCACAGTAATGCAGAGAAATATGCAAATGGTAAGCACAAAAACAAAAACAGAAAATATCTTATCTGAAAGCAGAAGAAGAGGCAAGACTCAGCAAGCTTCCAAGTGAACCAGGAACCACAGTTGAGACAAGAACAATTGATCACCGGCAACCATGATGGGAGGGAACCTCCTTTATATAAGACCAGTCTGTGACTCCTGATTGCCAATCCTCATTGAATGGTTCAGTACTGTTTGTAACCACCAGAGGGAGCTTCTGCTCAGAATTCATTTCCAAAACATTCACAACACCGTCCCATCATTCCCTAGCTGGGAGGTCTGCACCACTGCCTTGGCAAAGAGGCATCACACGCTGTTAAAGTGTGTCTGTTTAGGTGATAAAGCACACAATGCAGCCGAGCTGTTGCAGGTGAACCTCCACCCAAGTCTGGTTGTGTGTGAAAATGGGTGTAACTTGGTGGTGGCTTTAAAGCTTGGCAAGCTGGTAAACACGTTCCATGCATGGGTCACGTGCTGAACTTAAACAACAGATACCAAGAGGAATGAGGGCCATGCTCGCAAGCTTACCATCTATGAGGAAATAGGGAAGACACGAAAGGTGGATGGTAACATTTGCTTTCAGTGTTCTGACCAGCCATAATGTAAGAAGTCGGGTGTTCATGTAATGCTGCATGAACCGGTTACTAGTGATGAGCCACCTCTGTAGTGTTCGAGTTCGGTTCGGCTCATCGAACACCGTCGAACACCGTTAAAACCAATGGCAGGCAAACAAAAACACATAGAAACACATAGAAAACACATAGAAAACACTTCAAAGGTGTCCAAAAGCTGTCAAATTGCTCAGAAGACACAACTAACACATGGAAAAGTGACAAGTACATATAGTCATGCGAAAAGAAAAGAGGTGGAAAAGTAAAAGGAGGGGGGGGCCAGATATAGCGTTTCTTTCTAAAACCAAAAAAGTGCGAAGCTGACACGGCCAGTCCGTTCCTGCCCGTGCGACCTGCGTGTTGCCAGGTTTGTGCCAGAGCTGCGGTGGACCCTGACGACCAGCCCCCCTCTCCCAATACTGGTGCCTGTCTGCTGGTGGGTCGAGCGAGCCCCCCTGAACTGGAGGCAGGTCTAATCTTTTAAATTTAAATTGTCCTCTAATTTGAATGAGTACACTTTAAATCGTTTTACAAGGATCTATTGGAGGGCAAGTCTCATGCCAGCAGCCGCGTTAATTCCAGCTCCAGTAGCATCAAGTAAAGCTGCTGCAGTTAAAATGCTTTTATAAGGATCGAGCTTGGTGGTCCACCGCAAGGCGTACTACCGCCAAGTCACAGCCCCTGTGCCTTGGGGTGCCTCCCCGATGATCTTCACTGAGTGTCCTGGGGGCCCGAAGCATTTCCTTTGAAAAAATTAAGTGTCCAAAGTACAGGTGGTGTAGCTTGCTTAACAGCTGGGTTAATCCGCTGCCCCACTATTTTTGTATTTTTTGCATTGTATTTTTCGGGGTGCAGCGAAGCCCAAGCACATTTGGTCTCGCATGAGGGGTGTTCACACTGGTGCGCATTGAGAGTGTACTGGCCAGCCTGCCTAATCGAAGAGTAGGGGCGTGACTAATAGGCTGTGAACCAGACACTATGCAGTATCCTTGTGTGAACGGCACCCTATGTGGGCCTTTATTGTGCAATTGTATACTGGGCAGTCACCCCCTCCCTATATGGGTATGTGGAGAGTGGCTGTTTCATCTGGTATTTTGCACCTGTGCTGCTAACATCTTGCTTTATGGGCTAGCTGCACCCTGCAGTGCGTTTGTTCTGAGATCTGGGTAGGTAAGTGTTGATGTTTTTTTCTGCTGTTTATATTGAATTTTTGGAGGCCTTGAGTCTCCTTTAGTGGCTTTGCTGGATAGTGTAGTGTAGGACTTGTAAGCGTGGGGACCTTTGGCGCAGGTTACAAGCTTATGTATTTTGGCCAAAATATCAACTAGTACCCCACTATTTTTGTATTTTTTGCATTGTATTTTTCGGGGTGCAGCGAAGCCCAAGCACGTTTGGTCTCGCATGAGGGGTGTTCACACTGGTGCGCATTGAGAGTGTACTGGCCAGCCCGCCTAATTGAAGAGTAGGGGCGTGACTAATAGGCTGTGAACCAGACACTATGCAGTATCCTTGTGTGAACGGCACCCTATGTGGGCCTTTATTGTGCAATTGTATACTGGGCAGTCACCCCCTCCCAATATGGGTATGTGGAGAGTGGCTGTTTCATCTGGTATTTCTGTGCTGCTAACATCTTGCTTTATGGGCTAGCTGCACCCTGCAGTGCATTTGTTCCGAGATCCGCTGACTAGCAGACACTGCTACTAGGCTCAAAATTATTGTCTGGGCTAGAAGCAGTTAAAAATTTGTAATTAGACCTACAGCCGGTGGCTACTCCGCTGACTAGCAGACACTCAAGCTTTGGAGCAGACCTCTGATTCCCAGGCTATAGTATGAGTAAACAGCTCTTCACACTCAACCATCTGTGTTTCCCCAAGCCATAATGTATGTAGTTTCTTACGGTTAAAAGGGGGGTGGGGAAAGACCAAACCCACCTGTAATTGACGATGCCAACGTCACATAAAACACAGCAAGGGGACTCCAAAAAGAGTCTCCATTTTTTCCAAAAATTTGGTGCACAGACACCACTTGCGTAGCATCAATGGCCCCAGAGTTGCTTAAAACGGTTGGTGAGGTGATTTTAAGAAATCCTCAAGCTTTTACTCTCCCAGGATGACACAGGGGTAGAAAAGTCTTTGCGGATCCATGATTTGTTCATCTTTATGAACGTGAGTCTGTCTACATTCTCAGTGGACAGCCGCGTGCGCTTATCTGTCAGACTCAGCACACCACCAGCAGCGCTGAACACACGTTCAGAGAGAACAAAAATTATTATTAATTTGAAAGCTGGTGAACCTTAGTATAGATGGCCTAATAGAATGAGTACCACAAACTGCTACAGGCCAAAAATTATTCTACAGGCAAGATGCAGCTAAAAATTATTATTAATTTGAAAGCTGGTGGAGCTTAGTATAGATGGCCTAATACAATGAGTACCACACACTGCTACAAGCCCAAAGTTATTTTCCAGGCAACATGCAGCTAAAAATTATTATTAATTTGAAAGCTGGTGGAGCTTAGTATAGATGGCCTAATACAATGAGTACCACACACTGCTACAGGCCCAAAGTTATTTTCCAGGCAACATGCAGCTAAAAATTATTATTAATTTGAAAGCTGGTGGAGCTTAGTATAGATGGCCTAATACAATGAGTACCACACACTGCTACAGGCCCAAAGTTATTTTCCAGGCAACATGCAGCTAAAAATTATTATTAATTTGAAAGCTGGTGGAGCTTAGTATAGATGGCCTAATACAATGAGTACTACACACTGCTACAGGCCCAAAGTTATTTTCCAGGCAAGATGCAGCTAAAAATTATTATTAATTTGAAAGCTGGTGGAGCTTAGTATAGATGGCTGTTACACTCGGTTCCAGTGCTGGCTCTGCACTCCCTCCTGGTCTCTTACCTTCTGCTCCTTCAGCTGTCCCTTTGCAGCAGTCTGTGCGCAGCTGAAGTCCCCTGCTCCGTCTGCTTCTCAGCGTCCTGCTTCCTCTCCCAGTTCCTGGCACGCTGCCAGCAGGCCTCTAGGAGGAATGCTTAGGACGTGAGGCCGCTCCCACCATCTCTCTTAAAGGGGCAGCGTGCATTTTTTGAAAAATGTCAATCAACCAATGGCAGCGCACTCATTACTATATCTGATCACTCCACCTTAAGGGGAGTGCCGGAGCAACGTGTTTCTATCATTGCTACATCCGGTTCTGACTCTGATCTGTCTGCGCTGCGTTAGCAGTCTCTGTGCTTCGCTCATTCTATTTGTCTCCACAGATCATTGGTATCCTGTATCCGGCTATCTCTAACAATCTCGGTTATTACTGGCGCAAGTGTCATCCCGTTCCGCCTTCAGCCATCCGTATCCATGGACTGTCACAAGGTCACTGGAGCCAGCCTGCTACCATCCACTCTGAACCAGGACCTTCCTCATCTCCATCTAACCCTCCACGGTTTCTGCTATTTTACCTGTTACCCCTTTTGGTCCCTCTGGGACAGCTGCCACGTGTCCGGGGTCTAACTGGAGGTAGCACCTGTGTTCTCCGGGTATTCCATTCTGGTCCTGTTCGAGGGGCCTTACTACGGGTACCCGGGGCTCACTAGTCACGCCCCCTTCGGAGCCCCCCGGACCGCGGTCTCGAGGTTCCACGTTAAAAATAAAAGACGAATGTGAACTTCACCATCTCTGCCTCTGCTTCCATTCGTTACAGATTGCTCCATCCATGGAACCCGCTGGATCCCTGAGACCTCGGACCACGGATCTGTGCCAGGAGGTGGCCCGTTTAGGAGTTCAACAGGACAAGATCACGACTTATCTACGCAGCTTGTCTACCCGCATGGATTCCCTGGTGTCCTCGTCTGCACCTGAGTCATCTATCAGCACTCAGGTACCAGTTCCCATGGCAAGTAAAGGTCCCCGCCTGGCGGCTCCTACCCGCTTCCAGAGTGATCCTACTCTGTGTCGGGGTTTTCTCAATCAGTGCACTCTACACTTCGAAATCTTGGGGCATATGTTTGCTTCTGACCGAGCCAAGGTGGGCTTCGTCATGTCACATCTGGGAGGAGAGACCCTCGCCTGGCTAAACCCGTTATGGGAGAGAGGGGACCCACTGGTTAATGATCTTCAATCTTTCCTAGTGTCATGTATAGTGTACAGTTCCTATAGCGTCTTGTGCTTGGGTGCGAGGAAAACACAGGAGACATAGGTTGAAATGAAATGACTTTTATTACTTCATACAAGCATGCTGAAAAGTTCACACAGTTTGCAGGAACAGCGACAGGAGACACAGCAGGCCAGAGTAACTTCAAGCACTACAATAAATCTCCAAAGCAGGTTCAGGATCTCTTCTCTGTACCGTAATTCCTCTGCAAACATGGATTCACCAAACAGCAGGTTTCCAGAGTCCAAAAGTGTTCCAAGGTTCCTCAGTAGGGAATAGCTGGAGTACAAGTCCAAGGCTTTCAGGAGTCAGGTCACAGACTGACTGAGGCTTGATTCAGGAGCACTGATTGTTCAGCTGAGGCTGCTTAAGAAGCAAGAGGGAAGAATCAGGGCGGGAACATGAAAACTGGAAACTCCATATTAACTGAGGGCAAGAGCTGCAGAAAGACAGAAAGCAAAATGGCCGACGGAAAACTGAGTTTCAAGGAACATGTCAACAGAGACAAAGAACCTTACATTACTCCCCCTTAGGGACAACCTCCGGATGACCTCAGACCAGGCTTGTCAGGGTATCTCTGATGAAACTGGCGGAGCAGGCGAGGAGCATTTACATTATTGACTGGTTCCCATGAGTTGTCCTCCACTGGGTAGCCCTGCCATTTAATCAAATATTGCAACTGATTTCCTGTACAACCTGGAATCTAGAATCCTTTCCACCATAAATTCTTCCTGACCATCGACCAGCACTGGGTCAGGGCAAGGAGAAGAACGTCCAGGAAACGTATTGGGTGTTGCAGCCTTTAGTAGGGATACATGAAAGACAGGGTGGATTCTCATAGTTCTGGGCAGTTGAAGACGACAAGCAACAGCACTTATAATCTTATTGATCTTATAAGGTCCAATGTACTTATGTCCCAATTTAGACGATGGAATCTTTAATTCAAGATTTCTGGTTGACAGCCAGACCAAATCTCCTACCTTGAAAGCTGGTGCAGGTTTACGAAATTTATCTGCTGCTTTCTTGTACCTTTCCTGAGCCAATTCTAGATTTTCCTTTAGAAGATCCATATTCTTTTGTAAAGAAGTGATTCTTTCAGCCACTGCCGGCAAGGGCGTATCTATGGGAAATTGAGGAAGAATGTTAGGATGATAACCTAGATTGGAGTAAAAAGGAGACTGCTTAGTGGAGGCGTTCTGAGAGTTGTTATAAGAGAACTCAGCCAGTGGAAGTAGATCCACCCAATCATCCTGTAGGTGGCAGATAAAACAGCGGAGATACTGCTCCAGGGTCTGATTGGTTCGTTCTGTCTGTCCATTAGTCTGGGGATGAAAAGCAGAAGAAAGGTTTACTTTAATGTCCAATGCTGCACAGAAATTTTGCCAAAACCTTGAAGTGAATTGCACCCCTCGATCCGAAATGACCTCATCCGGTACTCCATGTAAGCGAAACACATTCTTAATCATCAAGTCTGATGTCTGTTTTGCAGTGGGTAAGCCGACACAAGGGATAAAATGAGCTGCCTTTGTTAGACGGTCAACCACCACTAGAATGGTGTTCTTCCCTTGAGAGGTTGGTAACTCCACAATGAAGTCCATAGAAATGGATCCCCACGGGCGGGACGGGGTGGGAAGAGGTTGCAACAGACCAGATGGTGAGGAGCGAGGTGTTTTGCATCTTGCACAGACTTCACATGAAGTGACATAGTTTAAGACATCTTTCCTGTAAGTGGGCCACCAAAAGAAACGAGAAAGAAATTCTTGTGTCTTTAGAATTCCCCTATGCCCGGCTATCTTGGAATCGTGGATGAGTTGCAATACTCTCAATCTGACTGTTTCAGGTATATACAGACGTTGTCCCTGAATGCACACACCATTCTTAAAGACAAGACTTACGTCCCTTGGGGGTTGAGCCAACAAAGAATCCGCATGGTATGCTTCCTTGATGTCCTTAAGTACAGTCATGGCCAAAAGTTTTGAGAATGACACAAATATTAATTTTTACAAAGTCTACTGCTTCACTTTTTCTAATGGCAATTTGCATATACTCCAGAATGTTATAAAGAGTGATCAGCTTAACAGAAATTACTTGCAAAGTCAATATTTGGCTAGAAAATGAACTTTATCCCCAAAACACATTTCAACATCATTGCAGCCCTGCCTTAAAAGGACCAGCTAACCTCTTTTCAGTGATTGCTCCATTAACACAGGTGTGGGTGTTGATGAGGACATGGCTGGAGATCAATCTGTCATGATTAAGTAAGAATGACACCACTGGACACTTTAAAAGGAGGCTGGTGCTTGGCATCATTGTTTCTCTTCTGTTAACCATGGTTATCTCTAAAGAAACACGTGCAGTCATCATTGCAATGCACAAAAATGACCTAACAGGGAAGAGTATCACAGCTAGAAAGATTGCACCTCAGTCAACAATCTATCGCATCATCAAGAACTTCAAGGAGAGAGGTTCCATTGTTGCCAAAAAGGCTTCAGGGTGCCCAAGAAAGACCAGCAAACGCCAGGACCGTCTCTTAAAAGTGTTTCAGCTGTGGGATCGGGCTACCAGCAGTGCAGAGCTTGCTCAGGAATGGCAGCAGGCAGGTGTGAGTGCATCTGCACGCACTGTGAGGCGGAGACTCTTGGAGCAAGGCCTGGTCTCAAGGAGGGCAACAAAGAAGCCACTTCTCTCCAGAAAAAACATCATGGACAGACTGATATTCTGCAAAAGGTACAGGCAGTGGATTGCTGAGGACTGGGGTAAAGTTATTTTCTCTGATGAATCCCCTTTTCGATTGTTTGGGACATCAGGAAAACGCCTCATTCGGATTAGACAAGGTGAGCGCTACCACCAGTCTTGTCTCATGCCAACTGTTAAGCATCCTGAAACCATTCATGTGTGGGGTTGCTTCTCAGCCAAGGGAATCGGCTCTCTCACAGTCTTGCCTAAAAACACAGCCATGAATAAAGAATGGTACCATAATGTCCTCCAACAGCAACTTCTTCCAACCCTCCATGAGCAGTTTGGCGATCAACAATGCCTTTCCCAGCATGATGGAGCACCTTGCCATAAAGCAAAGGTGATAACTAAATGGCTCAGGGAACAAAACATAGAGATTTTGGGTCCATAGCCTGGAAACTCCCCAGATATTAATCCCATTGAGAACTTGTGGTCAATCATCAAGAGACGGGTGGACAAACAAAAACCTAAAAATTCTGACAAAATGAAAGCATTGATTGTGCAAGAATGGCCTGCTATCAGTCAGGATTTGGTCCAGAAGTTGATTGAGAGCATGCCAGGGAGAATTGCAGAGGTCCTGAAGAAGAAGGGTCAACACTGCAAATATTGACTTGCTGCATTAACTCATTCTAACTGTCAATATAAGCTTTTGTTACTCATATGTTTGCAATTATTATATTTCTGTCTGTGATAAAAACATCTGTCAAACACACATAAAAACCAGAGGGCAGCAGATCATGTGAAAATATAATATTTGTGTTATTCTCAAAACTTTTGGCCATGACTGTAGGTCTTGATTATGAATTACTCCCAGGAATCTAGAGTCAGGAAGAATAGTCTTAGGAGGAGTAAGTGGACGTGTCTCTGCTGAATGAATCCTAGAGAGTGCATCAGCCTTTCCATTGCGCGATCCTGGTCTATAAGAAATGACAAAATTAAATTGGTTTAGGAAAAGATTCCAGCGAGCCTGGCGAGGAGTCAGGCACTTAGCCGACCTGATAAATTCAAGGTTACGATGGTCTGTCAGGACGACTATTTGCTGTGCAGCTCCCTGAAGAAGGTGTCTCCATTCCTTGAAGGCGGCAATAATGGCCAACAATTCTCTATTGCCCACATCGTAGTTCCTCTCAGCCGAAGACAACTGCTGGGAAAAGAAGGCACAGGGATGCAAGACATTCTTCTCACCTGTTCTCTGAGAGAGTATAGCTCCAACGGCACAGTCTGAAGCATCCACCTCTATTATGAAGGCAAGCTCGGGGTTGGGATGTACTAAGATAGGTGCGGTGGTAAATTTATCCTTTAAACAGGAAAATGCTTCCTGAGCTTGCGGGGTCCAGGAGAACTTAGACTGTTTCCGGGTAAGTTGGGTGATAGGTGACACTACCTCAGAAAAATTCTTAATGAAACGTCTATAGAAGTTGGCAAACCCAATGAAACGCTGCACCTCCTTCACATTTCTAGGAATTGGCCAATCCTTGATGGCTTGGGTCTTGCTTCCATCCATACTAATCCCTTGCGTAGATAGTACATACCCCAGAAATTGAATTTCGGTCCTATGGAATTCACATTTTTCAAGTTTGATGTAGAGATGGTTTTGTCTTAGGCGTTCTAAGACCATTCTCACATGTCCATGATGTTCCTCTGTGGAGTTAGAAAAAATTAGAATATCATCCAGATAAATCACCACAAATGTATCTAGGAGATCCCTGAAGATATCATTCACGAAGTGTTGGAAAGTGGCTGGGGCGGTACTCAGACCAAAAGGCATAACTAGATATTCAAAGTGTCCATAGCGTGACCTGAAAGCAGTCTTCCATTCATCCCCAGGTCTAATACGGACCAAGTTATAGGCCCCACGGAGATCCAGTTTAGAGAAAATTTTGGCATGCCGCACTCTCTCCAACAACTCAGGGATTAAAGGCAATGGATAACGGTTTCTAATAGTAACCTTATTGAGTTCCCTATAGTCTATGCAGGGTCTCAGAGATCCATCTTTCTTCTTCACAAAGAAGATGGGTGCACCTGCGGGAGATGAAGAGGGGCGTATGAAGCCCTTGGCTAAATTTTCGTCTATATAATCCTTCAAAGCTTTTAGCTCGGGCCCCGCTAGGGGTAGATCTTACCAAAAGGTATCTCGGCTCCAGGCAATAATTCAATTGGACAATCATATGGACGGTGAGGAGGAAGCTGATCAGCGTTCTTCTTGTCACATAAATCCACATAGTCCTGGTATACAGCTGGTAGTTCAGGGACTGACATGGTTCCTTTAGGAACAGAGCAAGCTGAAACTCCTTGACTCATCTGTTTCTCCGGAAAGTGTAATTCCTTGGTCTCCCAGTTAATCGTAGGATTCTGCGCCTGCAGCCATGGTAGCCCTAGAATAATGGGAAAGTGGGGAGAAGAGATAAGCATAAAAGACATTTTCTCCTGATGATCTTTACCCATAAGGACCCTCAAAGGCTCTGTTTCTTGATCCACTGGTCCAGAAGTCAGTAGAGAGCCATCCACAGTCTCCATCTGTACTGGAGTAGCCTTCTTCACTGAACGTATCCCCTGTTTCAGAGCAAAGGAGATATCCATAAAATTTCCAATTGCTCCTGAGTCGATCATAGCAGAGCTAGACACCCAGACTGAGTCAACCCAGAGTTTGATGGAAAGGAAGCAATGAGAATTGTTTCTTTTACAACTCAGCTGGGACACCGCTGAGGAAACTTGAAAAATTGCAGCGTTTATACCGTCATCGTCCCCAGAACTAACAGAGTTTAAGTCCGAGAAATCAAGATCTCTTGCAGCAGATCTCTCTGGAGCCTGAGGCTCGGACATGACAGAGCTCCTCTCGCAACACTCACAGTGAATGACTGCTGCAGTAGTCTTACGAGAACGGCTGGGGCAGTTTATAATGAAGTGCCCTGACTTACCACAGTAGAAACATAGATTTTCCTTTATACGATGTTCTTTGCGTGCATCACTAACCCGTCTTTGTAAAGAGTCCACCTGCATGGGTTCAGGTTCTGGTTCCCTTGTGATCCTACTCAAAGGTTCCTTAGCTGAGGAGGGAGGTAGTAAAAGGTTAGTGCGATTATTTTCGAACCATCTCTCTTGTCTGCGTTCAGTCAGACGAGCATCAATACGGATACAATAGTTAATAAAGTCACCTAACGCAGTGGGAGGGTCGGCACGAGCAAGTTCATCCTTAATCAGTGGAGACAACCCTTTCCGAAAAATAGATTTTTTAGCGGAAGTGTCCCAAGTGGTATCAAGAGCCCATCTCCTGAAATCCAGGGCATATTCGGCTACTGAACGCTTACCTTGGCGCAAAGTTAACATGGCTGCTTCAGCTGTTGCACCTCGATTGGGGTCATCAAACACCTGCCCCATGGCTGAAATAAAAGCATCAAGGTGATTCAAACAATCATCCTCAGTCTCAATCAGAGGGTTTGCCCACATCAAAGCCTTATTGGTAAGCAACATGATTATAGTAAGCACTTTGGATCGTTCAGTGGGAAATTGTGAAGCATGTGCAGAGAAAAATAAATTGCATTGATTAATAAATCCCCTGAATTTCTCACGTTCACCCCAAAACGAAAAGGAGGTAATTTGGGGATCCCAGAACTTGGGGTTATGGCAGGAGCCTGGGCTCGTTCCTCTAGAGCCTCAATCCTGGCTCGCAATTCCTGGGTAGTCTGTCCAAACACTTGCAAATTATGATTAGTGAGGTCCTGTAGGCTTGCAAAACGGGTTTTTAAAGTCTGTACATCTGAAAGGATTGTATCAGTCACTCCGCAAAGTTCCTTTATGCGGGCCTCCATCTTCCAGATCTTTTAAGGCAGAAGTGCTGGAAGGAGAAGAGGAAAGGAAAAAAAAAAAAAAACAATAGTGTTTACCTGTGGTAACACTCCAGAGTAAAATTTTAAGGGAATGCGCTCACCTGGAATGGTTGTGAGAAGTCACAACCACTGTCATCACATAAGGTATTAAACGGACATCTGATATCCACAGTCACAGCAGACACGGCTTTCCCAGACCCAGCAGACACTAAACATTGGCTCCTGAATCTTGTCATGTATAGTGTACAGTTCCTATAGCGTCTTGTGCTTGGGTGAATTTGAAAGCTGGTGGAGCTTAGTATAGATGGCCTAATACAATGAGTACCACACACTGCTACAGGCCCAAAGTTATTTTCCAGGCAACATGCAGCTAAAAATTATTATTAATTTGAAAGCTGGTGGAGCTTAGTATAGATGGCCTAATACAATGAGTACCACACACTGCTACAGGCCCAAAGTTATTTTCCAGGCAAGATGCAGCTAAAAATTATTATTAATTTGAAAGCTGGTGGAGCTTAGTATAGATGGCTGTTACACTCGGTTCCAGTGCTGGCTTTGCACTCCCTCCTGGTCTCTTACCTTCTGCTCCTTCAGCTGTCCCTTTGCAGCAGTCTGTGCGCAGCTGAAGTCCCCTGCTCCGTCTGCTTCTCAGCGTCCTGCTTCCTCTCCCAGTTCCTGGCACGCTGCCAGCAGGCCTCTAGGAGGAATGCTTAGGACGCGAGGCCGCTCCCACCATCTCTCTTAAAGGGGCAGCGTGCATTTTTTGAAAAATGTCAATCAACCAATGGCAGCGCACTCATTACTATATCTGATCACTCCACCTTAAGGGGAGTGCCGGAGCAACGTGTTTCTATCATTGCTACATCCGGTTCTGACTCTGATCTGTCTGCGCTGCGTTAGCAGTCTCTGTGCTTCGCGCATTCTATTTGTCTCCACAGATCATTGGTATCCTGTATCCGGCTATCTCTAACAATCTCGGTTATTACTGGCGCAAGTGTCATCCCGTTCCGCCTTCAGCCATCCGTATCCATGGACTGTCACAAGGTCACTGGAGCCAGCCTGCTACCATCCACTCTGAACCAGGACCTTCCTCATCTCCATCTAACCCTCCACAGTTTCTGCTATTTTACCTGTTACCCCTTTTGGTCCCTCTGGGACAGCTGCCACGTGTCCGGGGTCTAACTGGAGGTAGCACCTGTGTTCTCCGGGTATTCCATTCTGGTCCTGTTCGAGGGGCCTTACTACGGGTACCCGGGGCTCACTAGTCACGCCCCTTTCGGAGCCCCCCGGACCGCGGTCTCGAGGTTCCACGTTAAAAATAAAAGACGAATGTGAACTTCACCATCTCTGCCTCTGCTTCCATTCGTTACAGATTGCTCCATCCATGGAACCCGCTGGATCCTGAGACCTCTGACCACGGATCTGTGCCAGGAGGTGGCCCATTTAGGAGTTCAACAGGACAAGATCACGACTTATCTACCAGCTTGTCTACCCGCATGGATTCCCTGGTGTCCTCGTCTGCACCTGAGTCATCTATCAGCACTCAGGTACCAGTTCCCATGGCAAGTAAAGGTCCCGCCTGGCGGCTCCTACCCGCTTCCAGAGTGATCCTACTCTGTGTCGGGGTTTTCTCAATCAGTGCACTCTACACTTCGAAATCTTGGGGCATATGTTTGCTTCTGACCGAGCCAAGGTGGGCTTCGTCATGTCACATCTGGGAGGAGAGACCCTCGCCTGGCTAAACCCGTTATGGGAGAGAGGGGACCCACTGGTTAATGATCTTCAATCTTTCCTAGTGTCATGTATAGTGTACAGTTCCTATAGCGTCTTGTGCTTGGGTGCGAGGAAAACACAGGAGACATAGGTTGAAATGAAATGACTTGTATTACTTCATACAAGCATGCTGAAAAGTTCACACAGTTTGCAGGAACAGCGACAGGAGACACAGCAGGCCAGAGTAACTTCAAGCACTACAATAAATCTCCAAAGCAGGTTCAGGATCTCTTCTCTGTACCGTAATTCCTCTGCAAACATGGATTCACCAAACAGCAGGTTTCCAGAGTCCAAAAGTGTTCCAAGGTTCCTCAGTAGGGAATAGCTGGAGTACAAGTCCAAGGCTTCCAGGAGTCAGGTCACAGACTGACTGAGGCTTGATTCAGGAGCACTGATTGTTCAGCTGAGGCTGCTTAAGAAGCAAGAGGGAAGAATCAGGGCGGGAACATGAAAACTGGAAACTCCATATTAACTGAGGGCAAGAGCTGCAGAAAGACAGAAAGCAAAATGGCCGACGGAAAACTGAGTTTCAAGGAACATGTCAACAGAGACAAAGAACCTTACACCTAGAGGCTTTTCGCAGGACCTTCGATGAACCTGGTAGCACCACTTCGACCGCTTCAGCCTTGCTTCGCCTGCGCCAAGGAACTCTCACGGTGGCTCAGTATGCTGTTAAGTTCCGCACCCTCTCGTCTGAATTGTCTTGGAACAATGAGGCCTTGGTAGCTAACTTCTGGGAAGGCCTATCAGGAAGAATCAAGGATGAGCTGGCGGGACGGGACAGACCTACCACCTTGGAAGAGCGAATATCCTTGGCAACCCGAATTGACCTGCGTTTTCAGGAGCGTTCCATGGAGATCAAGCGGGACAAAAGGTCCTATCACCTGGACTCTAGTTTGTTCAAAACGGGTACCTCGCCTTCCTCTCCTGAGGTCATTGAGGTAGACAGTGTAAGTTTGGCCACCCGCCACCGGGAGGTGAGTCGCAAGGAAGGAAGTTGTTTCTACTGCGGTAGTTCTGAGCATCTGATCCATTTCTGTCCAAAGAAGTCGGGAAACTCCAGTGCCTAGGTTCGGTAGGAGGGGCCAACCTAGGTAGAGAACAGTCATCTCCCTCATTGCAAGTCTCGGTCTCCGTGTCCTACAGAGCAATAAAATTCTCCGAACATTGTTTACTGGACTCTGGAGCTGCAGGGAACTTCATCCAGCAGGCGGTTGTGGATCGTTACCGCTTACCAGTCCTGCGTCTTCCTGATCCGTTGCGTGTGACCGCCGTAGATGGCAAACCACTGACCGAACAAGTCCAGTTTCAAACCGAGTTGGTGGAACTCCGGGTAGGTCTAATGCATGCTGAACTAATCCATTTTTATGTATATCTCGGTTTGTCTCATCCCTTGCTTTTAGGTTTACCTTGGTTCCAGATGCATGAACCGGTCCTAAATTGGAGAACTGGAGAAGTTCTGCGTTGGGGAGATTCCTGCATGAATCGTTGCTTAACCCGGATTCAACCTGTTTTGCCTCCAGTCCAGCCTGATACCCTGCCAGGGTTGCCTTCCTCCTATTGGTCCTTCTCTGACGTCTTTGGGAAAAAGGAGGCTGAGAGGTTACCTCCACACAGGTCGTATGACTGTCAGATAGAGCTTCTTCCTGGAGCATCTCCTCCTCACGGGAGAGTTTATCCTCTTTCTCAGGCAGAGACTCAGGCTATGTCAGACTACATCCAAGTGAACCTGGCAATAGGATTTATCTGAAAGTCATCCTCACCGGCAGGAGCTAGATTCTTCTTTGTGAAGAAGAAGGATGGATCCTTGCGGCCCTGTATCGACTACCGGGGTCTAAACCAGATCACGGTAAAAAACAGGTATCCATTACCTCTTATTTCAGAGCTGTTTGATCATCTCCGAGGGGCCAAGATCTTCACCAAATTGGATCTTAGAGGGGCCTACAACCTGATCCGAATCAGAGAAGGAGACGAATGGAAAACAGCCTTCAACACCCGTGATGGCCACTATGAATACCTGGTAATGCCATTTGGCCTAAGCAATGCACCTGCGGTCTTTCAGGAATTTGTTAATGACATTTTCAGGGACCTGCTCTATACTTGTATCGTTGTCTACCTGGACGATATTTTGATTTTCTCTGCAGACTTGGCCTCACACCGGAGGCAAGTACGCCTGGTCTTACAAAGACTGAGGGAGAACAGGCTATATGCCAAATATGAGAAATGCCTCTTTTAGAAGTCTTCTTTGCCTTTCCTTGGGTACATTGTATCTTCCACATGATTAAAGATGGACCCGGAGAAGTTGTCTGCAGTCCTCAAGTGGCCTCATCCGTCTGGGCTAAAAGCCATACAACGGTTCCTGGGGTCCGCCAACTATTACCGGCAATTCATTCCACACTTTTCCACCCGAGTGGCTCCCCTCACAGCCTTAACCCGGAAAGGTGTAAACTCCAAGGAATGGTCCTCCGAGGCAGAAAAGGCCTTTGTTTCTCTCAAAAAAGCCTTCGCTTCCGCACCCGTTCTCCATCGTCCAAATTCTAATGAGCAATTTTTTCTTGAGGTAGACGCTTCTTCCATAGGTGCAGGAGCAGTTCTCACCCAGAAGTCCAACCCGGAAGTCATCTACCAGGCGGATGATCTCTTGCGGTTTTTTCCAAGGTTTTTTCTCCTGCAGAAAGGAACTACTCTGTTGGAGATCATGAACTGTTGGCTATCAAATTGGCTCTGCAAGAATGGAGACATCTTCTTGAGGGAGCTCATCACCAGGTAGTCATATTCACCGATCATAAAAACCTTGCCTACCTCCAATCTGCTCTAAGGCTGAATCCCCGTCAGGCCCGCTGGGCGTTGTTTTTTGCTCGTTTCAATTTTGTCCTTCATTTCCGCCCAGCTGACAAGAACATCAAGGCAGATGCACTCTCCAGAGCCTTTTTGCCTCCTGAACTGGAGGAAGAACCTCAGCACATTATTGAACCTTCTAGGTTAGTCTCTGTTGCCTCCACTGATCTTGCCCGGCTTCCTCCAGGGAAGACTCTCGTGTCCGCTTCTGAACATAATCGGGTCCTGCGGTGGGGTCATTCTTCTAAGTTGGCTGGCCATGCCGGTCAGAAAAAGACTCAGCAACTCATCTCCCGTTACTACTGGTGGCCTACCATGGGTAAGGATATCCAGGAGTATGTCGCAGCCTGTCCTTCATGTGCCCGTAACAAGACTGATAAACATCTATCAGCCGGCAGGCTTTTGACTCTATCGATTCCGTCCGCTCCCTGGCAGCACATCGCGATGGATTTCATCACGGATCTTTCCATTTCTTCTGGCTGCTCAGTGGTATGGGTTGTGGTGGACCGCTTCTCTAAAATGGCTCACTTCGTTCCGCTATCTGGTCTCCAGTCTGCTCCAGAACTGGCCGCTCACTTCATTCAGCACATCTTCCGTCTACATGGATTTCCTCTCCACATCGTGTCCGACAGGGGCGTCCAGTTCACCTCTAAATTCTGGAAAGCAGTCTGTAAAATGGTAAAAATAGAACTAGATTTTTCTTCGGCATACCATCCCCAGTCCAATGGGCAAGTGGAGAGGATCAATCAAATCCTGGCTGGATACCTGCGTCACTTCGTCAACGTTCATCATAACGACTGGGTAGAATTACTGCCCTGGGCGGAATTCTCCTACAACAACCAAGTAAGTGAATCTTCTGGAAAATCTCCCTTTCAGATTGTGTTTGGACTCCAACCCGGAATTCCTTTTCCTTTCTCTGGACCGTCTGGTGTTCCGGCAGCCAATACCTTGTCTAAAGATTTCTTGAACATTTGGAAAGATACCAAGACGTCTTTAGAGAGAGCCTCTTAACGTATGAAAAGGCATGCGGACAACAGACGCTTGGAGGCTCCCATCTTTCGTCCCGGAGACAAGGTATGGCTCTCCTCCAAGTACATCCGTTTGAAGTTACCGTCGTACAAATTGGGTCCCCGTTTCATTGGTCCCTTTGAAGTCTTGAGACAAATCAACCCGGTCTCTTACAAACTGAAATTGCCTAATTCCCTACGTGTGCCTAACTCCTTTCATGTTTCCCTCCTCAAACCAGTAGTTTTGAGCTCCTTCTTTAAGGACCCAGGTACCACTCCAGATCCGGTCTCTGAGGATGATGATCTTGGCCACTAAGAAAGTAAGAGGTAGGACCTATTACCTGGTGGACTGGAAAGGTTTTGGTCCTGAGGAGAGGTCTTGGGAGCCTAAAGAGAACATCCAGGCTCCTCTTCTTCTTAAAAAATTTCACGCAGGCTTGAAAAAATGGGGGGTAAAGAGGGGGATACTGTTGCATTCGGTCCCCGTGCTGGCTCTGCACTCCCTCCTGGTCTCTTACCTTCTGCTCCTTCAGCTGTCCCTTTGCAGCAGTCTGTGCGCAGGCTGAAGTCCCATGCTTCGTCTGCTTCTCAGCATCCTGCTTCCTCTCCCAGTTCCTGGCACGCTGCCAGCAGGCCTCTAGGAGGAATGCTTAGGACGCAAGGCCGCTCCCACCGTATCTCTTAAAGGGGCAGTGTGCATTTTTTGAAAAATGTCAGTCAACCAATGGCAGCGCACTCATTACTATATCTGGTCACCCACCTTAAGGGGAGTGCCGGAGCAATGTGTTTCTATCATTGCTACATCCGGTTCTGACTCTGATCTGTCTGCGCTGCGTTAGCAGTCTGTGTGCTTCGCTCATTCTATTTGTCTCCACAGATCATTGGTATCCTGTATCCGGCTATCTCTGACAATCTCGGTTATTACTGGCGCAAGTGTCATCCCGTTCCGCCTTCAGCCATCCGTATCCGTGGACTGTGACAAGGTCACTGGAGCTAGCCTGCTATCATCCACTCTGAACCAGGACCTTCCTCATCTCCGACTAACCCTCCACGGTTTCTGCTATTTTACCTGTTACCCCTTTTGGTACCTCTGGGACAGCTGCCACGTGTCCGGGGTCTAACTGGAGGTAGCACCTGTGTCCTCCGGGTATTCCATACTGGTCCTGTTTGAGGGGCCTTACTACGGGTACCCGGGCTCACTAGTCACGCGCCCTTCGGAGCCCCCTGGACCGTGGTCTCGAGGTTCCACGTAAAAATAAAAGACGAATGTGAACTTCACCATCTCTGCCTCCGCTTCCATTCGTTACAATGGCCTAATACAATGAGTACCACACACTGCTACAGGCCCAAAATTAGTTTCCGGCCGAGATCCAGCTACAAATTATGATTAATTTGAAAGCTTAAAACGGTTGGTGAGGTGATTTTACCAAATCCTCAAGCTTTTACTCTCCCCAGGATGACACAGAGGTAGAAAAGTCCTTGCGGATCCATGATTTGTTCATCTTTATGAAAGTGAGTCTGTCTACATTCTCAGTGGACAGCCGCGTGCACTTATCTTTCAGCACACCACCAGCAGCGCTGAACACACGTTCAGAGAGAACGCTGGCTGTGGGGCATGACAAGATCTCCAAGGCGTGAGTGGCGAGCTCCGGCCATTTATCCAGATTGGAAGCCCAAAAAGAGCAAGGGTCCAGTGACACAGTCATGGCTTCAATGTTCAGTTGGAGATACTCTTGTACCATCGTCTCTAGGCGATGACTATGTGTCTGACTGTAAGGTTCTTTGTCTCTGTTGACATGTTCCTTGAAACTCAGTTTTCCGTCGGCCATTTTGCTTTCTGTCTTTCTGCAGCTCTTGCCCTCAGTTAATATGGAGTTCCAGTTTTCATGTTCCCGCCCTGATTCTTCCCTCTTGCTTCTTAAGCAGCCTCAGTGAACAATCAGTGCTCCTGAATCAAGCCTCAGTCAGTCTGTGACCTGACTCCTGGAAACCTTGGACTTGTACTCCAGCTATTCCCTACTGAGGAACCTTTGAACACTTTTGGACTCTGGAAACCTGCTGTTTGGTGAATCCATGTTTGCAGAGGAATTACGGTACAGAGAAGAGATCCTGAACCTGCTTTGGAGATTTATTGTAGTGCTTGAAATTACTCTGGCCTGCTGTGTCTCCTGACTCTGTTCCTGCAAACTGTGTGAACTTTTCAGCATGCTTGTATGAAGTAATACAAGTCATTTCATTTCAACCTATGTCTCCTGTGTTTTCCTCGCACCCAAGCACAAGACGCTATAGGAACTGTACACTATACATGACAAGATTCAGGAGCCAATGTTTAGTGTCTGCTGGGTCTGGGAAAGCCGTGTCTGCTGTGACTGTGGATATCAGATGTCAGTTTAAATACCTTATGTGATGACAGTGGTTGTGACTTCTCACAACCATTCCAGGTGAGCGCATTCCCTTAAAATTTTACTCTGCAGTGTTACCACAGGTAAACACTATTGTTTTTTGTTTTTTTTTCCTTTCCTCTTCTCCTTCCAGCACTTCTGCCTTAAAAGATCTGGAAGATGGAGGCCCACATAAAGGAACTTTGCGGAGTGACTGATACAATCCTTTCAGATGTACAGACTTTAAAAACCCGTTTTGCAAGCCTACAGGACTTCACTAATCATAATTTGCAAGTGTTTGGACAGACTACCCAGGAATTGCGAGCCAGGATTAAGGCTCTAGAGCAGGGGTGGGCAATTAATTTTGCCAGGGGGCCGCATGAGAAATTGGGATGGTTTTAGAGGGCCGGACTAATATAATTAACTCCGTTCTACCCAATACTGTATATATACATATATATATATATATATATATATATTTATATATATACATATATATATACTGTATACTGTATATATACATACCTGCCCATTATCATCATCTTCTCCCCATCATCATCAATGCCTCCCCATTATCAGCAATGCCTGCCCATCATCATCTTCTCCCCATCATCAATGCCTGCCCATTATCATCAATGCCTGCCCATTATCATCATCTTTCCCCATCATCATCAATGCCTCCCCATTATCAGCAATGCCTGCCCATCATCATCTCCTCCCCATCATCATCAATGCCTGCCCATCATCATCTTCTCCCCATCATCAATGCCTGCCCATTATCAGCAATGCCTGCCCATCATCATCTTCTCCCATCATCATCAATGCCTCCCCATTATCATCAATACCTGCCCATTATCATCATCTTCTCCCCATCATCAATGCCTGCCCATTATCATCAATACCTGCCCATTATCATCAATACCTGCCCATTATCATCATCTTCTCCCCATCATCAATGCCTGCCCATTATCATCAATACCTGCCCATTATCATCATCTTCTCCCCATCATCATCAATGCCTCCCCATTATCAGCAATGCCTGCCCATCACACACAGACAGCACATAAGCACTCTCTCACATACACACACACACACACACACACACACACACACAGCACCGCACTACATAGACACAGACACACACAGAGACACGTCTTACCTGTCCAGCGTCCCCGCTCTCTGACACAGCCGGCCGCTGAATGATGACGTCATTCAGCGGCCTGCTGTGAGAGGAAGCGCCGGTGGAGCCCGGAGCTGCAGCAGCGGAGGCACGGGAGAGGTAAGTATTGTGCCAGCTGATGCCGGGGCCCTGAGACTGCCGGAGCGCCTCCGCGGGCCGGTCACTGACAGCCGCGGGCCGGATGCGGCCCGCGGGCCGCCCCTTGCCCGGGTCTGCTCTAGAGGAACGAGCCCAGCTCCTGCCATAACCCCGAGTTCTGGGATCCCCAAATTACCTCCTTTTCGTTTTGGCGGTGAACGTGAGAAATTCAGGGGATTTATTAATCAATGCAATTTATTTTTCTCTGCACATGCTTCACAATTTCCCACTGAACGATCCAAAGTGCTTACTATAATCATGTTGCTTACCAATAAGGCTTTGATGTGGGCAAACCCTCTGATTGAGACTGAGGATGATTGTTTGAATCACCTTGATGCTTTTATTTCAGCCATGGGGCAGGTGTTTGATGACCCAATCGAGGTGCAACAGCTGAAGCAGCCATGTTAACTTTGCGCCAAGGTAAGCGTTCAGTAGCCGAATATGCCCTGGATTTCAGGAGATGGGCTCTTGATACCACTTGGGACACTTCCGCTAAGAAATCTATTTTTCGGAAAGGGTTGTCTCCACTGATTAAGGATGAACTTGCTCGTGCCGACCCTCCACTGCGTTAGGTGACTTTATTAACTATTGTATTCGTATTGATGCTCGTCTGACTGAACGCAGACAAGAGAGATGGTTCGAAAATAATCGCACTAACCTTTTACTACCTCCCTCCTCAGCTAAGGAACCTTTGAGTAGGATCACAAGTAGTGTTGAGCGATACGATAATGCAAATATCGGCTATCGGCCGATATTAGCTCTATCGGCCTTTCGATAATTCGTTTCGATATTTTCTTCTTATCGAATACCGGAATCGGATTTGTCACTGTCACTGTCTGTGTCCGTCGGTCGGATCTGTCACTGTCAGTGTCCGTCGGTCGGGTCTGTCAGGAGTCAGCGGCACTTACCTGGCAGAAGATCTCCGGCGGTCACGGCCTGGACTGCTTCATGGCCGCCATCCTCTTCTCCCCGGCGGTCACATGCAGTTTCTCGCGATAACTGCAGTGACTGCTGGGTAATCCCGGCCGTAAAGCAGTCAGTCCGATGACGTCACCGCCGGGGAAGCAGGTAATCAGCTGTGCTGCGTCGCGATGACAGACTCTGCCTGTCATTGCGATGTAGCAGAGCTGGATCGTCGTGGGACTGTCGTTACTATGGACTGCGTCGGACAGGTGGTATACTGTTGGTTTGTTTTTTTTCTTTTTTACAGGAGATCGATGGCGTCGCAGGAATGAGAGAGTAATAAAAGAAATGAAAAGTGTGTTGTCTCTTTTATTTCATTAAAATACTTTTTTCTTGCTTTGTCTTTTTTTTATGCATTTAATAACTTTGGGATTAATAATGGATCGGTGTCTTATTGACACCTCTCCATTATTAACCGGGCTTATTGTCACCGTGCAATCAACGGTGACATTAACCCCTTATTACCCCGCTTGCCACCGCTACAGGGCAAGTGGGAAGAGCCGGGTAAAGTGCCACAATTGGCACATCTTTTGATGCGCCAAATGTGGGGCTGCTGTAGCCTGGTATTATCAGGCTGTTGAGGGCCAAAATCCATGGGCCTTGACAGTCTTTTAATACCAGGCCGCAGCAGTCTGCATTTTACTTGGCTGGTTAACAAAAATAGGGGGACCCCTACGCTGGTTTTTTTTTCGAGGGGATCCCCTATTTTTGTTAACCAGCCAAGCTAAGCAGACTGCTGTGGCCTGGTATTATCAGGCTTGCAAGGTCCATGGATATTGGATCCTTACCAGCCTGAAAAACCAGGCCTCAGCGGTCTGCTTCATCTGGCGGGTTAACAAAAATAGGGGGACCCCACGCCAATTTTTTTCGAGGGGATCCCCTATTTTTGTTAATCAGCCAAGATATGCAGACTGCTGTGGCCTGGTATTATCAGGCTGGCAAGGTCCATGGATCTTGGCTCCTTAACAGCCTGAAAATCCAGGCCTCAGCGGTCTGCTTCATCTGGCTGGTTAACAAAAATAGGGGGGACCCCACGCCAATTTTTTTCGAGGGGATCCCCTATTTTTGTTAACCAGTTCCCTCTGACGTCACTGATTGTGTCCCTGGCTGACCTGAAGTGAAAGTGGAAAGCAATCAATTAAGCTTTCCACTTCCTCTCCTGTCAGCCAGGAGAGGAGCTCATTCATTTGGGGGTTTACTGTGAGGCTGCAGCATTAGCTGCGGTCCCTGCAGTAAACATTAACCCTTTCTGAAGGATTACACCGTGGGACCTGACTGTACATCGGATTGGTAAGAATAATTTTGCTTTATTATTTTATTTTTATTACAGGAAATGGTTTTAGCAGGAAAATAAAATATGGTCAAAAACTGTGTGATTATTTCATTAAACTTCTTTTTTATTAAAGTGTGTGTGTTTGATTTTTCTTTCATACAATAGGATTAATAATTGATAGTTGTCTAATTGACAGCTCTCAATTATTAACCTGGCTTAAAGTGACCTTTCAATTGCAAGGTCATTTTAACCCCTTATTAACCCATTCGCCACCGCTACAGGGCAATGGGAATAGACGGGCAAAGTGCCAGAAAGGGCAAATCTAATTAGAGATTTGCCCTTTCTGGGGTGTCTGGGGGCAGATGTTAGTAGCCGGGGGGGGCCAAAAATAATGGTCCCTCTCTGGGCTATTATTATCTGCCCCCACTCACTGGCTTTGTCTGTCTGGTTGCGAAAATAGGGCGGGAGCCCACGCATTTTTTTTCAGCAATTTTACACCTCATATATATATATACATGTCATTAAATTTGTGACACATATATATATATATATATATTTATAGTTCATACACTTCTACATAGTATAATAGCCGCTAATTCAATTGCCGGCTTTTGTGAAAATGCAGAACCCGACATGAAATGACACTTGGTTTACATAGAGTTAACCATGTCTTTTCATGTAGTTTGATATCTGATTTGCACAA
>JARQOD010000001.1:360461999-360568144 GCA_033576555.1 Oophaga sylvatica | reverse complement strand
AAATGGAGTGCATTGGTAAAACCTTTATGGAATTCAAATGAAGAATTGGTGAGCATGTGGGAGTCATGGAACATAACAGGGACATACTGACCTCTCGTCACATTAATAGCCAGCATGGTGGAAATATTGACACTGTCAAATTCATGGGTATTGAGAAGGTGTCGAAACCAGTGAGAGGAGGGAATTGGGATCAGATTTTGCTTCAGAAGGAATCTAAATGTTCACCTTCCAACAAGACAATGACCCTAAGCACACAGATAAAATAACAAATGAGTGGCTTCTGAACAACTCTGTGACCATTCTTACTGGCCCAGCCAAAGCCCTCACCTAAACCCAATTGAGCATCTCTGGAGAGACCTGGAAATGGCTGTCCACCAATGTTCACCATCCAACCTGACAGAACTGGAGACGATCTGCAAGGAAAAATGGCAGAGGATCCCCAAATCCAGGTGTGAAAAACTTGTTGCATCATTCCCAAGAAGACTCATGGTTGTGCTAGCTCAAAAGGGTGCTTCTACTCAATATTGAGCAAAGGGTCTGAATACTTATGACCATGTGATATTTTTTTTTTTTTTTTTAATAAATTTGCAAAAATTTCTACATTTGTTTTTTTTTTCAGTCAAGATGGGGTGCAGAGTGTACATTCATGTATACAATGAACTTTTTTACATTTACCAAGTGGCTGCAATGAAACAAAGAGTGAAAAATTTAAAGGGGCCTGAATACTTTCTGAACCCACTGCATATGTACACTGCTCAAAAGAATAAAGGGAACACTCAAATAACACATCCAAGATCTGAATGAATAAAATATTCTCATTGAATACTTTGTTCTGTACAAAGTTGAATGTGCTGACAACAAAATCACACAAAAATCATCAATTGAAATCAAATTTATTAACCAATGGAGGTCTGGATTTGGAGTCACACACAAAATTAAAGTGGAATGTAATGTCCTTAAGTCAAAATGATGCTCAGTAGTGTGTGTGGCCTCCAGTTGCCTGTATGACCTCCCTACAATGCCTGGGCATGCTTCTGATGAGGCGGAGGATGGTCTACTGAGGGATCTCCTCCCAGACCTGGATTAAAGCATCCGCCAACTCCTGGACAGTCTGTGGTGCAATGTGACGTTGGTGGATTGAGCGAGCCAGATGTGCTCAATCGGATTCAGGTCTGGGGAACGGGCAGGCCAGTTCATAGCTTCAATGCCTTCATCTTGCTGGAACTGCTGACACACTCCAGCCACATGAGGTCTGGCATTGTCCTGCATTAGGAGGAACCCAGAGCCAACCGCACCAGCATATGGTCTCACAAGTGGTCTGAGGATCTCATCGCGTTACCTAATGGCTGTCAGGCTACCTCTGGCGAGCACATGGAGGGCTGTGCAGCCCTCCAAAGAAATGCCACCCCACACTATTACTGACCCACTGCCAAACCGGTCATGCTGAAGGATGTTGCAGGCAGCAGATCGCTCCCCACGGCATCTCCAGACTCTGTCACGTCAGTCACATGTGCTCAGTGTTAACCTGCTTTCATCTGTGAAGAGCACAGGGTTCCAATGGCGAAATTTGCCAATCCTGGTGTTCTGTGGCAAATGCCAAGCATCCTGCACGGTGTTGGACTGTGAGCACAACCCCCATCTGTGGACGTGAGGCACTCAGACCATCCTCATGGAGTCGGTTTCTAACTGTTTGTGCACACACATGCACATTTGTGGCCTGCTGGAGGTCATTTTGCAGGGCTCTGGCAGTGCTCCTCCTGTTCCTCCTTGCACAAATCCTGCTGCTCGGTTGTTGCCCTCCTACGGCCCCCTCCACATCTCCTGGTGTACTGGCCTGTCTCCTGGTAGCGCCTCCAGCCTCTGGACACTACGCTGACAAACACAGAGCAAACCTTCTTGCCACAGCTCACATTGATGTGCCATCTTGGATGAGATGCACTACCTGAGCCACTTGTGTGGCTTGTAGAGTCCGTCTCATGCTACCACGAGTGTGAAAGCACAACCAACATTCAAAGTGACCAAAACATCAGCCAGAAAGCATTGGTACTAGATATGGTCTGTGGTCCCCACCTGCAGAACCACTCCTTTATTGAGTGTGTCTTAATAATTGCCAATAATTTCCATCTGTTGTATATTCCATTTGCACAGCAGCATGAGAAATTGATTGTCAATCAGTGTTGCTTCCTAAGTGGACAGTTTGATTTCACAGACGTTTGATTTACTTGCAGTTATATTCTGTTGTTTAAGTGTTCCCTTTATGTTTTTGAGCAGTGTAATAATTATAGTACTATAATATATTATAACATTAATATATATATTATACATACATATAAATATATATATTATATATATATATATATATATTTACACAATAATATACAGGGTGGTCCAAAAGTAGGTGGACAGTATAAAAACAATGCTTTATCATCTTGCCGCTGAACAAAAAGTGGAATAACACACGATCAAAAAGACGGATATAAATAAACATGGTACCGCTGAAAATGTCATCTTGTCCCGCAAAAAACGAGCAGCCATACAGCATCATCAGCAAGAAAATAAAAAAGTTATAGCTCTCAAAATAAAGCGATGTAAAAATAATTATTTTTATCAGTAGCGTAGCTACCGGGGGCAGAGGGGGCGGTGGCCCCGGCCCCCGCTCTGAGGGGGCCCACCTGGAGCTACGCTACTGTAACTGTATCGGCGTGCACAGCACGCCGACACAGTTACTTTCTGCGGCATGGCAGGGAGAATCAATCTCCCTGCTCTGCCGCCGGCCGCTATGGGGCCCCTGAGCAGGCAGTGGGGGGCCCTGTGCCAGCAGTGGGCCCCCCGCCCGTCATCGGAGGGTCAGCTGTATCGGCATCCAGCCAATACAGCTGACAGCATTGAGAGAGAAGGAGCGAGTGCTCCTTCTCTCCCATAATCCCCCTCTCAGCGTCTGACAGCGAGCGCGATGACGTCACTGCCCGGCGCCGGCAGTCAGACGCTGAGAGGGAGAGCAGTGAGCAGCGCAGGAGCCGGAGCAAGAAGGTGAGTACAGGATTTGTTATTTTTGTAATGGGGGTGCATTATAAATAAGACTGCATTTGGGGGTGCATTATAAATAAGGCTGCCTATGGGGTGCATTATAAATAGGCTGCATATGGGGGAGTGCATTATAAATGGCTGCCTATGGGGTGCATTATAAGTAAGGCTGCATATGGGGAGTGCATTATAAATGGCTGCCTATGGGGGTACATTATAAATAGGCTGCATATGGGGGAGTGCATTATAAATGGCTGCCTATGGGGTGCATTATAAATAAGGCTGCATATGAGGGAGTGCATTATAAATAAGGCTGCCTATGGGGTGCATTATAAATAGGCTGCATATGGGGGAGTGCATTATAAATGACTGCCTATGGGGTGCATTATAAGTAAGGCTGCATATGGGGGAGTGCATTATAAATGGCTGCCTATGGGGGTACATTATAAATAGGCTGCATATGGGGGAGTGCATTATAAATGGCTGCCTATGGGGTGCATTATAAATAAGGCTGCATATGAGGGAGTGCATTATAAATGGCTGCCTATGGGGTGCATTATAAAGTAAGGCTGCATATGGGGGAGTGCATTATAAATGGCTGCCTATGGGGTGCATTATAAGTAAGGCTGCATATGGGGGAGTGCATTATAAATGGCTGCCTATGGGGGTACATTATAAATAGGCTGCATATGGGGGAGTGCATTATAAATGGCTGCCTATGGGGTGCATTATAAATAAGGCAGCATATGGGGGGTGCATTATAAATAAGACAGCCTATGGGGAATGCATTATAAATAAGACTGCCTATGGGGTGCATTATAAATAAGGCTGGCTATGGGGTGCATTATAAATAAGGCTGGCTATGGGGTGCATTATAAATAAGACTGCCTATGGGGGTACATTATAAATAAGACTGCCTATGGGGTGCATTATAAATAAGGCTGGCTATGGGGTGTATTATAAATAAGACTGCCTATGGGGTGCATTATAAATAAGGCTGCCTATGGGGTGCATTATAATAAGGCTGCCTATGGGGGTGCATTATAAGTAAGACTGCCTATGGGGTACAGTATAAATAAGGCTGCCTACAGGGGTGCATTATAATATAGAGTCTGTCTATGGGGTGCATTATACTATATTGAGGACTATCTGGTGTATTATGCTATATGGAGGCTATCTAGGGGGCCATCATACAGTGTGGGGATTATAGTGGGGGGTGCCATCATACTGTGTTGAAGCCATTAAATAGTTTGGGGACATTAAGGGGTCAGTATATATCCAGTGAGGGGCATCACACTGTGTATAGGGAAGCTGTACAGGGGGAGACTCGGGACATTATTAAGTGTAAAGTGGGCACTTATTGTTATAGGGGAACTCGGGTTACTGTGACTGTCAAAGGGGCACACGGGGCAATATTACATTCTAGGGGACAAAATGCAGGCACTGTTTTCTAGGGCACTTGCACCAGCAGTACTATATTCTAGAGGGGTGCTTTAGAATTTAGAGGTCACACAGAACCACACACTAGGTGCAGTAATAGGGGCACATACGGCAGCAGCGGCTCAGTATTGGGGTATCAGGTGCAGTAATAAGGACACATATGACAGCAGCAGCTCAGTATTGGAGTATCAGGTGCAGTAATAGGTACACATACTGCAGCAGCGGCTCAGTATTGGAGTATCAGGTGTAGTAATAGGGACACATACGGCAGCAGAGGCTCAGTGTTGGGGTATCAGCAGGATGAGGAGTTTGTGCAGGTTGAGAATAGTCCAATTGGTGATCGTGACGGTGCTGACAATATGAGAAGTGAAACGTGTCTTTGTTGTATTCTCTGCAGTCGAGTCCTGGCTGGAGGAGTCATATGTCGGTCTGGGCCAGATGGAAAAGACATGAAAAGTGAACGATTCCATCAGAAGGAACGTCAGCGGTAAATCATTATCTGTACCTGTGCTGTAATCTATTATATGTTCTGTAGGACTGGTATTATTTACCACTGACCATACGGCGGTAATATCAATATTGGTCTTTTTATATATAGATTATTTTTGGCAACAGCGCGGTCATTTGCTGAGGTTCTCTGATTAGGGGCCCACTCAGAAGTTTCGCCCCCCCCCTAAACCGAAATCCTAGCTACGCCTCTGATTTTTATATAAAAGTTTTTATTGTCTAAAAGCAGCAAAACATAAAAAATTATATAAATAAGGTATCGCTGTAATAGTACTGACCCGACGAATAAAACTGTCTTATCAATTTTACCACACGCGGAACGGTATAAACGCCCCCCCAAAAGAAATTCATCAATTGCTGGTTTTTGTTCATTCTGTCTCCCAAAAATCAAAATAAAAAGCGAACAAAAAATGTTATGTGCCCGAAAATGGTACCAATAAAAATGTCAAATCATCCCACAAAAAACAAGACCTCACATGACTCTGTGGGCCAAAATATGGAAAAATTATAGCTCTCAAATGAGGTGATGCAAAAACTATTTTGCAATAAAAAGCGTCTACCATGCGCCCAAACAGTGGTTCCCCCCCACTTTTGAGGTATCAGCGTACTCAGGACAAATTGCACAACAAGTTTTGCAGTCCAATTTCTCCTGTTAAATTAAAAAAATTGGATGTGAAGTAAATATTTTGTGGAAAAAAAGTGAAATGTTTCATTTTTTTTAAACATTCCAAAAATTGCTGTGAAGCACCTGAAGGGTTCATAAACTTCTTGAATGTGGTTTTGAGCACCTTGAGGTGTGCAGTTTTTAGAACGGTGTCACTTTTGGGTATTTTCTATCATATAGACCCCTCAAAGTGACTTCAAATGTGATGTTGTCCCTAAAAAAAATGTTGTTATTTTCTGTCCACCTACTTTTGGACCACACTGTATATATATATATATATATATATATATATATATATATATATTATATATATATATATTATTAAAAAATATATATACAGTACAGACCAAAAGTTTGGACACACCTTCTGTTAGGGTTCGAGTTCCCAATGCTGCACAAGGGAATCTCGAGCCATTCCCACTGCGGTCCCCCATCTGTCTCCGGCCGCAGTGGAGCCTGCTCAGCAGAGACGTCGGTCCCAGCGTCTTGCCCATTCCAATACTGTGCAGAGACTTGCTGCTGCCCCTCCTGGATCTTCTTTTATAGCCAGTGCTGGAGCAGACGTCTTTTTGACGAAGTCCTGCGTTTCCCCTTCTGAGCATGCCCAGGGTAAGATCTCTCATTGGAGATCAGGGGTCACATGTTCAGGTACTGCAGCAGCTCCTATTGGTCTGCCAGGAAGGTCCTGAAACTACATGTGTTTTGGAACAGTTTCTCATTGGTCCTTTTTCTGGCAGGTCCTGTAGCTGTTACTATAAAAGGGTGGCATGGCTGGGCCGCATGCGCTAGTATCAAATCTGTTACGTGCTTGCGCCAGTGAGGTCATGTATGCATGTGGTTAGGTCTGGCTGAAATAAGCCCCTAGAATACCGGCACCTCCGGTGAGGAGATTGTATGCACGTGTTCAGGGCTCGGCTGAAAACGCCATTAGAATACCGGCTACTCCGGTGAGGAGATTGTTGCTTGTGTTCTGACTGTATGACCTCAGACTGCAATCCACTTAGCAGTCATCTGTGTTCCCTGTGAGTCTAACAGGACACAGTCTTTTTCTCAGCGGCTCTGTGATGCAACAGGGTTCGCTTTATAACGCTGGTTCAGCGTTTTACTTTGCTGCTCACTGAAGCTAAGTGAGTTCGCACTTATCGCCATATAGCGCTGTGGCATTCCCGATAGCGGCTCTTGGGATTAACAGAGTTCGCTACTTTCGCCATCTTACTAGCAGCGGGCTTCGCCTGCACGGTGGACCCCGGGCTGTGAACGCACCTCTCTACAATATCTATTAGGTGCGCTCCGCAGACCCTAACACCTTCTCATTCAAAGATTTTTCTGAGGATAAGTTTATCTGAGTCACCAGCCTCAGAAATCGCAGGTTTACAGCAGCTCAGATTAGAGACCAGATCAATGCCACACAGAGTTCTAGCAGCAGACACATCTCTACAACAACTGTTAAGAGGAGACTTTGTGCAGCAGGCCTTCATGGTAAAATAGCTGCTAGTAAACCACTGCTAAGAACAGACAACAAGCAAAAGAGACTTGTTTTGGCTAAAGAACACAAGGAATGGACATTAGACCAGTGGAAATCTGTGCTTTGGTCTGATGAGTCCAAATTTGAGATCTTTGGTTCCAACCATCGTGTCTTTGTGCGACGCAGAAAAGGTGAATGGATGGACTCTACATACCTGGTTCCCACCATGAAGCATGGAGGAGGAGGTGTGATGGTGCGGGGGTGCTTTGCTGGTGAAACTGTTGGGGATTTATTCAAAATTGAAGGCATACTGAACCAACATGGCTACCACAGCATCTTGCAGCAGCATGCTATTCCATCCGGTTTGCGTTTAGTTGGACCATAATTTATTTTCCAACAGGACAATGACCCCAAACACACCTCCAGGCTGTGTAAGGGCTATTTGACCAAGAAGGAGAGTGTTGGGGTGCCACGCCAGATGACCTGGCCTCCACAGTCACCAGACCTGAACCCAATTGAGATGGTTTGGGGTGAGCTGGATCGCAGCGTGAAGGCAAAAGGGCCAACAAGTGCTAAGCATCTCTGGGAACTCCTTCAAGACTGTTGGAAGACCATTTCCAGTGACTACCTCTTGAAGCTCATCAAGAGAATGCCAAGAGTGTGCAAAGTAGTCATCAAAGCAAAAGGTGGCTACTTTGAAGAACCTAGAATATAAGACATATTTTCAGTTGTTTCACACTTTTTTGTAAAGTGTAATGTATAATTCCACATGTGTTAATTCATAGTTTTGATGCCTTCAGTGTGAATGTACAATTTTCATAGTCATGAAAATACAGAAAAATCTTTGAATGAGGTGTGTTCAAACTGTTGGTCTGTACTGTACAGTATATAGATATATATATAGATAATTATATAGATATATATTCTATGTGTATATATATATATTGTTTTGTGAGCTGTCAGTGTGATTTTACAGTAGCAGGACATGATCGTGATCCGATCCGGGCTGGAAAAAAAAATCGCAGTTGAAGACACCATCAAAGATTAACATTGGTCCGAATTCAATCCAATTTTTTATCAGACTGAATTCGTCCGATTTAATCGCAAGTGGGCATGAGCCCTTAGGTAGAGGCTATGGGAAGCAAAATCTTGTGGGATTGTATTTTTCCAGATGGCCAGTAGGTGTCAGTGGTGTAGTTTAAAATGATATGTTGCACAGAGTATTGCAATAAACTGTAGGAAATGATAGTTATAGTTTTGGGCTTTAATTTGTACACTAGATGATCATAGGAGAGGTTATTTATGATACTGGATGATTTGTGCAGAGTAAAATGAAGCTTTACAAAGTATTGGTGCTGGTGAGGAAGGGTGAGATATTAGGCAGAATTGTAGAACGGTTTCCTCTGGGGCCTTTTAAGTTGGAGGGGGGATATAAATCCAAGTGCCTGGATGACCTGTCAAGTTTCACAGGCCAATGCCTTCTCGTTTCCCCAGCTAGAGTCCCAGAGGCATAAGCACTGTACCTCTGTTTAGCACCTCTAGTGTTCAGAGGCCCTCTTTCCAGCCCTCTTCCTCTGTCTTGGGCACCTGCTAGATGTGGGGGGAGCAGCCTGTTTTCTCGTTCTTTGGATCTGATCGCGTCTCCTTACCCAAGTTTTATGCTTGGGACTTAGGGCATCAACTTTCCTGAATCAGGAGCCGCACTTCATCGCGATTTGCTGTGACGTTCACAACTGGTGTCTGGATTCCGCAAGTAGAGCATCAGTCTTCGCAGCAGGTTGACAGAGGGTCACAAGGGGTCTCTCTAGGGGGCCTGTGTATGTTATATTGACTCACACAGGGCACAAAAAAAAACAGCCTAGGAGCAGGAGCTCTGTGGACATGCGTTCTCCCCCTCTTGAGCCTAGGCCACCCAGAATTGTCTTTTTACCTGCTGCAGCTGTTGCTGGTTTTATTGTGTTTAATGCAAGAAATCAGCCTGAGAATAAACCTCTTCTGGAATCTTCATATGCGCCTCTACAGTCGAGTTGAAGCTTTTGGATGAAGTTCTTGGTGTGAGTACTGATCAATAGAGACATCCATAGAAACTCTGTCTAAGAAGCCTCTCATTCACAGCCTAGTTATGGAGTAGGAATAAGACTACAGGCATTTCTTGAAGATTTTTGTGCAATTATTGACAGTATCTGTTCAGATGCTGCTACCGCTATTGCATTATGGTGTGATCTTTGAAAATCAAACTTTGAAAATCAAATATTGCATTTGTTATTGTCAAAAAGCAAAAGCATTTTTGTTTCATTGGACCAGATTAATCTTTTCTTCATGATTTAATAGCCTCATTTTGCCAAGCTATGGCCAATATATGTGCAGTTTTCAGCAGTTGCTTTGTCTATACCACCTTCCCAAGTGTTGTGAGCAAGTGTTTTAGGAAGTTCTGCTGCTATGACCTGCAGATAGTTTGACATTACATTGACAGTAGGGCGTATTATTTCAAGGTCAAAGCAGCAGTGTTTCTATTGCACATGCTTACAGGCACCTGACTTGTCCTAACATTCTTGGACAAGTTTAAGTCAGTTCAACAATAGTAATTTTAACATATGATAGTGATTACCTGTCTAGTAAAAAAATGTGTTTTAAAAATGTATTCATAATGATATTTTCTATATTTTTTCTATTCCCAGAGAACCATTTTAAGCAGATGCTAACATTACTTTGTTAATTATAGGTACTTAGCCAATACATCATTCTCAGGACAAACTGGTCAAATCTATCTAATGAATAATAATCTGATCCATACTGATCACCATTACAAAATATGGAGCCTGCTGCGTGATTCTTTAGGAGACCCCACCTGGGTAACTGTGGGTGGTTGGTATGAAGGGAAAATGGAAGTAGAAGAAGGTCTGTGGCAAAATCGCATACAAAAACGTGAACCAGTACAAGTGGTGACACAACGCATAAAGCTCAGAGTGGTAACCCTTGTGGAACATCCCTTTGTTTTCACTCGAGAGGTGGATGCTGATGGCAGTTGTCCAGCTGGACAAATGTGCCTGGACCCTCACACAAATAATACTGCATTGTTAAATATGCTATTTGAAGAGCTAAATTCACCAAACGGTTCAGTGCCACTAGCGTACAAAACTTGTTGTTATGGTTATTGCATTGATTTATTAGAAAAACTGTCTGAAGATCTTGGATTCGACTTTGAGCTGTACATTGTTGGAGATGGAAAATATGGAGCACGAATAGGCAACCGCTGGACAGGACTAGTTGGAGACTTGTTGAGTGGAGCAGCTCACATGGCTGTTACATCTTTTAGCATAAACTCTGCGCGAAGCACTGTTATAGACTTCACTAGCCCATTCTACTCTACCAGCCTTGGTATTTTGGTTCGCATGCGAGACACTGCCTCCCCTATTGGAGCTTTCATGTGGCCTCTACACTGGTCCATGTGGGTGGGAATATTTGTGGCTTTGCATTTAACTGCACTATTTCTTACATTCTATGAATGGAAGAGTCCTTTTGGTATGACTCCACATGGACGTAATCGGATGAAAGTCTTCTCATATTCTTCAGCACTAAACCTATGCTATGCCATTCTGTTTGGAAGGACTGTATCAAGTAAAACTCCAAAATGCTGCACAGGAAGAGTCCTCATGAACCTGTGGGCTATTTTCTGTCTACTAGTACTATCCAGCTATACCGCAAACCTTGCTGCAGTAATGGTGGGGGATAAGACTTTTGAAGCCTTGTCAGGAATCCATGATCCAAAGGTGGGTAACTACTTTGAATGTATTTATAAATGGTGTATCTCTGCAGATCTTTGTTTTATTGTTATTTGAGATTTCTAGCTTTAGTACATTTATTCTAGATTATTTATGGATATTTACTCCATGATGGACACCTTCTAGAAAATTTTAAATGCCATTCAATATTCATGAAATATCTCAGCATGGAAGATGTTAAACATATGTTTGCTTGAAGTTAGAGAGCAAAGACCTGGGATTGGGGAAAACCTAGATATCTTTTCTGTCGGGGAACTGTCATAGTGGAATCATATGCATTCAAATTAGCAATTACTAAAATAGCTACATTATTGAATTTCAATGGCAAATACATAAATTAACATTTTCATGAGATGTGACAGGATAAATTGATTATCCTCATCCTCACCTTAAAGGGGTTTTCCCTCGACCAAGGTTAATTTGAATCAATATAGCTTGAAATAATTATAATTTCCACAATTGGATGTGTTGAAAAAATGTTCCTGTGCTGAGATAATCTTATAAATGTGCCCCTGCTGTGTACTGTGTAATGGCTGTGTCTGACCGTACAGGGACATGGTCTGATCATCCCACAGCTCCTGGACAGGAGAGGAAGCAAAAGAGAGTATACAGACAATACAGCGGGAGGTGGAAGGGAGGATAGCAGCTATTTCTTTCTGTGAATTAAAACATTGCTTAAAAACAAGCAGGGAAATGCTTTATCCATTATCTCACAAAAATAATCTTCTGTAATCCCCTGCTGTCCTGTCTGTAAACTCTTTTACTTCCTCAGGAAGGAGCTGTGATGTGATCAGACCATGTCCCTGTACGGTCAGACACAGCCATTACACAGTATACAGCAGAGGCACATACTGTATATGATTATCTCAGCACAGAAACATTTTATTTAAACACATCTAATTGCGGAAATTATTATTATTCCAAGATGTATTGACTAACCCCTTAATGTCCAATGATGGACACAGTCCGTCATTGGACGCCTCCCCCTGTTTGGTGCAGGCTTCGACCATGAGCTCACACCTTTTCGCATCAGCTGCAGGTGGAATCGCGATTCACCCGCAGCTGTTAACATGTTAAATGCCGCTGTGAAACTCTGACAGTGGCATTTAACTTGCATGCGCAGGAAGTGCGTCATTACCTCCTCCCATCGGTGCCCATGTCACATGGCCGCGGGTCGCCGATGGGTTGGCATGACAACCCGGGGTCAGTAGGAGACCCCTGTGGCCCGGTGGTGGGCTGCAACCCTGCTCTATGTAGCAGAGGCGATCAGACAACTGCCACTTCTAGTTTCCCATGGAGACTATTGAAGCAAGTAAAAAGTAAGAAAGAAATGTTTTTAAAAACATTTAAAAAATAAAAAAATATAAAAGTTAAAATCACCCCCCTTTCGCCCCATTCAAAATAAAGCAATAAAAAAGTCAAATATACACATATTTGGTATCGCCGCATTCAGAATCATCCGATTTATCAATATAAAAAAAGAATTAATCCAATCGGTAAATGGCGTAACGAGAAAAAAAAATCGAAACACCAGAATTATCTTTTTTGGTCGCTGCAACATTGCAATAATGGGCGATCAAAAGATCGTATCTACACCAAAATAGTATCATTAAAAGCATTAGATCGACGAGCAAAAAATGAGCCCCAGATTTTGAAAAATGGAGATGCTATGGATCTCGGAAAATAACAACCTTTTTTTTATCAAACTTTGGAATTTTTTTTCACCACTTAGATAAAAAGAACCTAGACTTGTTTGGTGTCTCATAAATCCAAGACTACGGTTTTACCATAATACAATAACCGTAAAGAAGTGTTCAAGCATAGTATTAAAATACAAATTTATTAATAAATCCTTTTTAAAAATACATACATAAAAAAACAGAACAAAACGATTAGATACCCAGTAGAAGGGAAACAATCCCTATATAATAAGAAAAATATCTAGAAAATCCAAAGCTACAAAATTTATTATAAGGTACATATAACCTCTAAAGGTAAGGCAATTGCCTATCATTAAATGCGCCCATAAGGAATAAACCTACTTAATCGGAAAATATGCAGCAAAAATTTGCAAAAAAATTACATGTGTCATCGCTCCAGCACAATAGTATAGAAATACATCAGGGCTAAATAAAGGCTAAACATGGATGAATGGAAAGAATCCTAAATCAATTTGTGCCTATTGAAGCACCAGATAGGATATCACAAGTGCTGGAGAAGTGACACATATATAAATGGATACAAACATCCTAAATCCAATTTGCACCTGTTATGAGCGCATGATAAATGAGGCTAAAGTGAAGGAATGAATATACCTAGTAGCAGGACTGCGTGATCGTGTCTGGCGTTCCCTCCTCACCCCAACGCACGTTTCGCAATAGCTTCTTCCGGGGGCGTTTGGTGTCTGTGAACTCATAATGACCTGGAAAATCATATTGGCAGGATAGTTTTAGCATTTGCACTTTTTTTTGCAATTTCAACGCATTTGGAATTTTTTTCCCGTTTTCGAGTATGCAACATGGTAAAACCAATGGTGTCGTTCAAAAGTACAACTGGTCCGGCAAAACACAATCCCTTACATGGCCATACTGACAGAGAAATAAAAAAGTTATGGCTCTGGGAAGAAGGGGAGCAAATAATGAAAATGCAAAACCAAAAATACCCCTGGTAGTTAAGGGGTTAAATCAACTTTAAAATTAACTTTGTTTGTGGGAAACCCTCTTTAAATACTCCATCATAATATGCAGTTTTAAACAAACCAAAAAATATTAGTAAAGAAAAATAGTAACAACAAAAAAGTAACAACAAAAGTATACAAGAAAAGAAAGTAAACCAGGTGGAATTGCCAAAATATGTCAGTTAACTGAATTTAGGTACCAGAAAGATACAAGTACTTTGCGATTCATCTTAATGGTAATTAGGAATTATAGTTATAAAAAATATGGTATTTGGTCAATTTTGTATACTAATAATTTGTCTGTCTTTGCAGCTTCATCATCCTTCTCAAGGTTTCCGTTTTGGAACAGTTTGGGAAAGCAGTGCAGAACAATATATTAAAAAAAGTTTTCCTGAAATCCACAACTACATGCGACGGTTCAGCGTGCCATCCACTTCAGACGGAGTCCACATGTTAAAGTGAGGAGGCATTTCAGTGACAGGGTGGGCACAACTGTTAGATAATTTAAAATAACATTTGGGGAATACGTTTTTCGAGCTCTGCATGCATAGTATGATCAACAACTGATGAATCAGTGGTACATCTAAGGCCAGAGTCACACTAGCGATGAATACGGACGAGTGTTATGCGATAAAACATCGCATAACACACGGACCAGTATTCATCTATGGGCAGATCACATCAGCGTTTTTTTTCTCGGCCGTATTCTACGTACGAATGAAATCGCAGCATGCTGTGATTGTCACCGACACTCGGCCGAGTCTTGGCGCACTCATCGCTGTGCGATATACGCCGACGCCGGCAATGGAGGAGATAGAGAAATTAGTTTCTCCGCCCCCTCCGCAGCTGTGCTCCGATCCACTGTGTGCGAGAGGTTCGGAGCACAGTAGCATGACACTCGGCTCCTGCATGCAGCAGAGCAGGAGCCGACGATCTCGCAAGGGTGACCCCGGCCTAAAAGTCAGTATTGAGATCTACTGCTAAGAGTGAACACTTACATAGCATGACTTATGTTCAATTTTAAAGTTGTAGGAGGACATTTACATAACACAAAAGTGTAAATCTCCAATTTTCCTGTATAGATGTATAGTAAGGCTGGTTTTACACTTGCCTTGTTTTTTGCGGTCCGTTTTTGCGGTCCCTTTTTGCGGGCCGTATAGCTGTAATTTCCACATTCTTCTGCAAAACGGGCCGCAAAAAACCTTCTCGGATCGCCGTTTTTCCCTGTTATAACAAATAGCAGGGAAAAAACGGCGATCCGCAAATACGGTGTACCGCAAAAACAAGCTAATGTTGTTTTTGCGGCACCATTGAAATGCATTGCGGCCGTGTCCATAAGCCGTGAAAAATATTGAGCAAGCTCCATATTTTTTCACGGCCGCAAATACGGCCCTCATGGCCATACGGAGCACGGCTCTCCTACTAATTTTTGCGGCCCGTTTTTGTGGCCCCATAGAAATGCATTGGGCCGCAAAAACGGCCAGAAAAAACAAGGCAAGTGTAAAACCAGCCTTAAGTGTAAAAATATTGCTTTCCTGCAGCCACCACTAGGAGTGTTTTACCCCTCAATGATCAAGCCAATTTTGACCTTTATGACTTGGCCAAATTTTTTTAAATCTCACCAGTGTCACTTTATGTGATAATGACTTTGGAACGCTTCAACGTATCATATGGTTTCTAAGACTTTTTTTTCATAAAATATTTTACTTCATGTTAGTGATAAATTTAGGTTGATGTGTTTTGCATTTATTTGTGAAAATGTTGCAATTTTGAAGAAATTTTGAAAAAATTTGCACTTTTCAAACTTTTGGTTTTTATACCCTTAAACTAGTTAGTCATTCTGGACAAAATAATTAATAAATAATATTTCACACATGTCTGCTTTACATCTGCATCATTTTTCATATGTAATTTTATTTTGTTAGGATTTTAAAACGGTTCGAAGTTAAGCAGCAATTTCTCATTTTTTAAAGATATTTACAAAACTTATTTCTTTGAGGACCTATTGATTTAAATTGAACTTAAGGGGCCTTTATATTGGAAACACCATGAAAGTGAAATCATCTTAAAATGGCTCCTTTCAAATACTTCAAAACTGTTGTTAGGACATTTTTTAACCCTTCAGGTGCTACACAGGAATTGTAATATTTCCTCTAAAAAGTTGCTTTAGCCCTGATTTTTTTTCACTTGAATAGCACAAGAAAATGAACAACAAAATGTGTTACCCAGTTTCTTCTGAGCATGCTGATGCCACACATGTAGTCAGAACCTGTAGTTGGAAAAACAGCAGGGCTCAGAAGGGAAGGAGCGCCATTTGAATTTTGGAACATAAATTTGGCTAAAATAAATAGAAGGCGCCATGTCTCATTTGCTGGGTCCCTACGGTGCCTAACTGGCAGAAACCCCCAACAAGTGACCCCTTTTTGGAAACTACACCACTTAAGGATTGTATCTTGGGGTATAGTGAGCATTTTTAATCCACAGGAACTACACGAACTTACTGACGTCAGTGTGAGCACTGTGGGAAAATTTGTAACGGCGCTCCCGCTGATGTCAGTGAGTTGAACTGAATTCATTGGCTGTGAACTCCCAGAACCTTTCTGATGGCAACATCAGGCTTGGGGTGACTTCAGTCAGGTCATAGGAGTTCATCGCGAGACACTGAGCAGTGGTAGCAGTCACTGCTCAATGTCTCTGCTGCATGACAGGCTGTATAATCGCATCATGCAACAATGCGGCCTGCCATCTAGATGTATCAGAGCTAGACCCATCACAGGACAAATGGATTATTATCTTCTCTGAGGACAGGTGAGGAATATGGTTGTTTATTATTTTAATTCTCTTACAGGGGACAGTGGCTTCACTGGAATGGGCAATGACGTGAGTATGGTTTAATTAAGATTGATTAAAGGATTCTGTGTCATTATTTCAATTAAAGGACTTTATTCTGTGTGTGTGTTATTTAATACAATATGAATATGAGGTTAGTAATGGGGGCATCTTATAGACGCCTCTCCATTACTAACCTCTGAACTTGATGTCATCTGACAATACAAAGGTGATATCAACCCCCAACTATCACCCTACTTGCCACTGCACGATGGCAAGTGGGAAGAGCGAGGCTAAGTGCCAGAATTGGCACATATTATAGATGCGCTTTTTCTAGTGCGGCTGAGAGCTGATGTTTTTAGCCTGGGGGGGAGGATATACATGGCCCCTTCCTAGGCAATTAATATCAGCCCACAGCTGTTTGCCTAGCCTTTGCTGGTTAATTATAGGGGGACCCTAAATTATTTTTTTTGGAGGGTCCCCCATTTTAATAACCATTAAAGGCTAAGTATACAGCTGTGAGCTGATATTAATAGCCTGGGAACCCCCATGGGTATTACCATTACTCCCTACCCAGGCTATAAGCATCTGCCCCAGCTGTAGGCTTTCCCTCTGCTGATATGGAAAATTACGAGGGAGGCCATGCCATTTTTTACATAAAATGATTTATTTAGTAATGAAACACATGTACAGTAAGCTAGAGAAGCACTAATTATATATGTGATTGACATCTTTATATCTATGTATCGTATGAATATAGATATTTATTATATTTTATTCTGTCAGGTCACGCTGTGATTTTACTGTATGTGGCAGATGAATTGTTGGCTTTTCAAAGGACATCGGTGTGTAAAAATCGGACAGCACTTGCCTGGTCCAAGTGCTGTGCGATTTTTTTTCTCGCACCCATTGACTTCTATTGCTGAATGCGATCCAACTTGCCAATACAATCGCAGCATGTTTTTGGCAGGAAAAAAAATGGCAGATGGACTCACAATGATAGAATAACGTTAGTCCGAATGCAATCCGATTTTCCTAACAAACAGGCAATCCATGCATGTTTTGCTGCTGTCTAACAGCCACAAGACATGCAGCCTCAGGGATTGGGATTAGAACATACTTTTCTAGCACACTGAAGACACTTGGTTAGCATGCTCGGATAAGGCCTTATCCAAGCACATTTACTCACCACTTAAAAATGCTTACTACATCCCTATATGAATTCCTCAAGAGAGAGATGTAGTTTCCAAAATGGGGTCTGTTATCTTTCTGTAGCTGAGGAGGACAGGAACAACAGCAGGGCAGCCGAACACCTAAGATGTTGGTAACTGATGGGTTGCAGATTCCTAAACTAACGACACAACTAGAGGTAGCCGTGGAGCGTTCCTACGTTGATCCTAGACGCCTCGTCACAGCCTGAGAGATAACTACACCTAAAGGCAGAAAGATGAAAGCTATCTGCCCCTGAGCAGATCCCCAAAGAAAATAGGAAGCCCCCAAACATATAATGGCGGTTAGACAAGATGAAAATACAAACATAGGCAGAAAATAGACTGAGCAAACGCTGGGGCCACAAGCTTACTAAATAGGATAGGACAGGAGAGATTACTTTCTGCAACCCAGAAAACCCTACAAAAATCCAACAACTCTGATTACAAAAATACTGAGATCACACGATCTCGCCACCCACTAAATCAGGTCTCAGTGTGAACAAAAACCAAGCTGCAGCCGCTGAAAAAACAGGAAAGAGCACATGAGCAAATAACAGTGGCTGCAGATAAACTGTGAGGAGCTCAGGCCCCAGGAGGGGACCTGGCTGACCTCCACAAAAGTGCAGAAAACAATGCAAAAAGCAAGCACAAAAAGAAAAGCAAAAAATATCTTATCTGAAAGCAGGAGATGCAGGCAGGACTCCAGCAAACTTCAAATGAACCAGGAACCACAATTGAGACAAGAACAATTGATCACCGGCAACCATCATGGGAGGGAACCTCCCTTATATCAGACCAGTCAGTGAACCCAGATTGCCACTCCTCGCTGAAAGGTTCAGTACTGTCTGTAACCACCAGAGGGAGCCTCTGCTCAGAAACCATCTCTAACACAGTCACAACAGTACCCCCCCCCTTGAGGAGGGGTCACCGAACCCTCACTTGTGTAACCAGGCCGATCAGGATGAGCTCGGTGATAGGCACGGATAAGTCTCCTAGCATGGATGTCCGAAGCAAACACTCAAGAATTGTCCTCCTGACCATAACCTCTCCACTTAACCAAATACTGGAGTTTCTGTCTAGAAAAACGAGAATCCAATATTTTCTCAACCACATACTCCAGATTGCCCTCAACCAAAACAGGTTCAGGAGGCGCAGCCATAGGAACCACTGGCTCGACAAACCTCTTCAATAAGGACTTGTGGAACACGTTATAGATCTTAAATGTCCCTGGAAGAAGCAAATGGAAGGAAACAGGATTAAGAATCTCCATGATCTTATAAGGTCCAATGAACCTAGGCTTAAACTTTGGAGATGCAACCGTCATAGGGATATTTCTTGAGGACAACCAAACCAAGTCCCCCACTTTAAACCGAGGACCATCAGTCCTATGCCGGTTGCAAACCGTTGGGCCTTCTCCTGAGAGAGAGACAACCTCTCCACTACCTGGTCCCAAATCTGCTGCATTCGCTCCACAACAGAGTCAACACCCGGACAGACAGAAGCCTCCGCCTGTCCCGAAGAAAATCGAGGGTGAAACCCAAAATTGCAGAAAAATGGAGACATCAAGGTGGCAGAGCTAGCCATATTATTAAGAGCAAACTCAGCCAAAGGCAAAAAAGAGACCCAGTCATCTTGATCAGCAGACACAAAACATCTCAAATAAGTCTCCAAGGTCTGGTTTGTTCTCTCGGTTTGTCCATTGGTCTGAGGATGAAAAGCAGAGGAGAAAGATAATTGAACACCAAGTTTAGAACAAAATGTCCTCCAAAATCTGGAAACAAACTGGACTCCTCTGTCAGACACAATGTTCTCCGGAATGCCATGTAACCGAACCACGTGCTGAAGGAACAAAGGCACCAATTCGGAGGAGGAAGGCAACTTAGGTAATGGCACAAGATGTATTATCTTGGAAAACCTATCACAGATTACCCAGATAACGGTCATTCTCTGAGAAACAGGGAGGTCGGAAATAAAATCCATAGAGATATGGGTCCATGGCCTCTTGGGCACAGGTAATGGCATTAACAAACCACTAGAGCGAGAGCAAGGCTTGGAGCGAGAGCAAGTCCCACAGGACTGCACAAATTCCCTGACGTCACGAGACAAAGTAGGCCACCAAAAGGACCGACTCACCAAGTCTCTGATACCAAAAATCCCGGGATGACCAGCCAACGCGGAACAATGAATCTCAGACATCACACTCTTCTTCCACTGGTCTGGGACAAACAATTTCCCAATAGGGCAGCGCTCAGGTTTATCCTCCTGACACCCTTTTAAGGCCAGTCTCAAATTGGGTGAGATGGCAGAAAGAACTATACCCTCTTTCAAAATAACAGTAGGATCAGATAACTCAGGAGAGTCCGCAAAGAAACTCCTCGAGAGGCCATCCGCCTTAACATTCTTAGTGCCAGGAAGAAAAGAAACCACAAAATTAAAACATGTGAAAAACAAGGCCCACCTGGCCTGTCTAGGATTAAGCCGCTTGGCTGATTCGAGATAAACCAGATTCTTATGGTCCGTGAGGACCACCACCTGATGTTTGGCTCTTTCCAGCCAATGTCTCCACTCTTCAAAGGCCCACTTCATGGCCAATAACTCCAGATTACCCACGTCATAATTACGTTCAGTTGGAGAAAACTTTCGAGAGAAAAAGGCACAAGGGTTACTCTTAGAGGTCTCTGGATCTCTTTGGGACAAAATGGCACCTGCCCCAATTTCAGAGGCATCAACCTCCACCTGAAACGGTAGAGAAACATTAGGCTGCCGTAGAACAGGAGCAGAAGTGAATCTCTGCTTAAGTTCCTGAAACGCAGAGACTGCCTCAGGAGGCCAATTCACCACATCAGAACCCTTTTTAGTCAAATCAGTCAATGGTTTAACAATACCGGAGAAATTACCAATAAATTTACGATAAAAATTGGCAAAACCCAAAAATCTCTGAAGAGCCTTTAATGAGGTAGGTTGGACCCAATCACAGATGGCTTGAACCTTGACCGGGTCCATTTCAATAACAGACGGAGACAAAATGAATCCCAGAAATGAGACCTTCTGTACTCCAAAAAGACACTTTGATCCCTTCACATACAGTGCATTCTCTCTCAAAATCTGGAACACAGTCCGAACATGTTTCACATGAGAGTCCCAGTCATTGGAAAAAATCAAGATATCATCCAAATAAACAATCAGAAATTTATTCACAAAATCCCTGAAAATATCATTCATGAAGGATTGGAAGACGGAAGGAGCATTAGTGAGGCCAAAGGGCATCACTAGGTACTCAAAATGCCCCTCTGGAGTATTAAACGCTGTCTTCCATTCATCCCCGTGCTTAATGCGAATAAGGTTATACGCCCCCCTGAGGTCAAGCTTGGTAAACCAACTCGCACTTTTCATCCTGGAAAACAGGTCAGTAATCAAGGGTAACGGATATTGATACTTCACAGTGATCTTATTCAAGAGACGATAATCAATACACGGCCTCAATGAACCATCCTTTTTGGCCACAAAGAAAAAACCGGCACCCAAGCGTGAAGAGGATGGTCTGATATGACCCTTCTCCAATGACTCCTTAATATAAGATCGCATAGCATCGTGTTCAGGTACAGACAAGTTAAAAAGGCGACCTTTAGGAAATTTACCACCAGGCACTAATTCAATAGAGCAATCGTAGCTCCTGTGAGGGGGCAAAGATGCAGATTTACTTTCACTAAATACATCCAAAACATCAGTCAAAAAGTCAGGAACATGAACAACATAATCTCGGATCAGAACAAATACATGAAAGCATAAGTATCAACTTGTGACTGTTACCACCAAAATCAGTCACGGGCAAGTGCCCTTATGGAGCTCTAAGAATACATATTAAACACAAAGAAATTAGAGCAAAAAACCATAAACTTACGAGATAATTCAATAAATATAGGTTTATTACACAACAAGTGGTACCACACAATATATATAAACAGATAATATACTGGAATGACAGAAAGATGTGCAAAACTCAGCGATTTCGGTGCTGCAAGATGATGACAAAACTACCCTAATACACAGGATAGGAAGCAATGGGACACAATTATCTCATAGTAAATATTCAAATAACATATCAATGTGATGTCCATTCCTGCATAATACATAGTCAAAATACTGTTCCTTCAAGAAACAAATAAAGTGCCAGTGCAGTGTATATGCTCATTATCCGGACATATGAGCACACAATTATGGAGCAGTAACGCTACAGTCAAACAAGCAGGAAAAGCTTACCCATGCTAGTGTACCAGAGTAGGAACGCGCCCCTACGCGCGTTTCGCAGTCGCTTCCTCGGGGGCAGAGGTGTATGCAGAGACCCCTCATTACACCCTTTAAATAACTGATAATGGATCAAGAGGATGAGATCCACCTGTGGACGCATGCCTTGGAATTACCGCACCACAATTCCGGCGACGCGCACCACGGGTGCACCCCAATGACGTCAGCAGGGCGCGACACCGGCAAAGTACCGCGAGAAGACGCAAGGCATGTTAGTCCCAGGCGCATGCGCAGTGTAAAATGTAGCACAGGCAGCCATCTTTAGGCAGGCTAAAAGAACCCATAATGTGTAAGGTGCTTACACAATGACAACAATAGCGCAAAAACTAGTATAGATCTAACAGGGCATTGTAATACATGACCATTCATATCGTTTCTATCTTTCTATGGGGCCTTATGAAAATACATATAACGATATAATGAAGTGCACCATACCTCACAATATTACTAAGTAACATAATCATCATCAGAAATATATATAGAAAGGAATGTGAAATAATGATGAAATATGCTGCAACAGCATCAGAATGGTCAGTATATAGAAAGAGATGATTGACTCAGAGTCCAAAATATTTTCTTCTTCTTTTCCTTCCTTAATTTCTTTCATTTCTTATTTTTATCTATTTATTCTTTCTTTTCTCTTTTTCTTCTTTTCTTTTCTTTTTTAATATATTTTCTTCTCTCTCTCTTTCTTCCCCTCTTTTTCTCCCTTTTTCTTTTGTGCATCGAAAACAAAGGGCACCAATCATTATAGATGGCATAAAGATAAGATTCAACCTCCTTTTGAATTACATATGGATAAATGACACTATTTGTGAAATAAAGAGACATAAATTAAAACATACCATAAAAACTAAAAATATAGAGGTCGACAATAGCAGAGACAAATTTATAACTAAAGATATGAAGCAAAACTAAGTTGCTCATTCAAGCCCTCAGGAACCATGGTGTTTAATATTGTTATCCACGGCATTCTTTCTGTGCCAGAATTCGAATAGGATCCCCACCACGAATCCCCAGACTCACATGATCTATGCCTATAATTTTTAATTCACTTGATTTACAATTATGTTTTAGGCGAAAATGTCTGGGATTGTCTTTAGTGAGTCCACGTCATCAGTCTCACGGGCGGCCTCAATGTCGCGGATATGGTCGCGCGTCCTCACCCGCAATTCACGTGATGTAAGTCCAATATAGATGAGGCAGCACGAACACCTAGCATGATAAACCACATGCGTCGTAGAACATGTGATAAAATTCCTGATTTCAAAAGTCTTGAGGCCGTCCGACAAGGCGAAGGACGTGGCTTAGAGTTGAGCGATACTTTCCGATATCCTAAAGTATCGGAATCGGAATGGTATCGCCGATATCACTAAAAAATCGGCGATACCCGATACCGATACCGGAAGTCCCATGTAAGTCTATGGGAACAAAATATCGCAACTAAAAAAACCCCATTCTTTCCTTGTAAACACTAAATATACACACATAGAATACATATATATATAATATACATGTCATTGTGACATATATATATATACATATATGTATAGTTTATACACTTCTACATAGTAAAATATCCTCTGATTCAATTGCCGGGTAAAGCCGGCTTCAGTGAAAAGACAGAAGCACCCGACATGAAATGACACTTGGTGTACATAGGGTTAACCATGTCTTTTCATGTCGTTTGCTATCTGATTTGCACAAACAATTAAATCAGACTATGTGTGCAAAATTTCACACCTGTAGGGGTTAATTAAAGGTGTAAATTCGTTGTAAAAAAAACGGACTTTTTTGCTACGAATTTACACCTTTAATTAACCCCTACAGGTGTGAAATTTTGCACACATAGTCTGATTTAATTGTTTGTGCAAATTAGATAGCAAAGGACATGAAAAGACATGGTTAACCCTATGTACACCAAGTGTCATTTCATGTCGGGTTCTGCATTTTCACAAAAGCCGGCAATTGAATTAGCGGCTATTATACTATGTAGAAGTGTATGAACTACAAATATAAATATATATATATATATATATATGTGTCACAAATTCAATGACATGTATATATATATATATATAGAGGTGTAAAATTGCTGAAAAAAAATGCGTGGGCTCCCGCCCTATTTTCGCAACCAGACAGACAAAGCCAGTGAGTGGGGGCAGATAATAATAGCCCAGAGAGGGACCATTATTTTTGGCCCCCCCCCGGCTACTTAACATCTGCCCCCAGACACCCCAGAAAGGGCAAATCTCTAATTAGATTTGCCCTTTCTGGCACTTTGCCCGTCTATTCCCATTGCCCTGTAGCGGTGGCGAATGGGTTAATAAGGGGTTAAAATGACCTTGCAATTGAAAGGTCACTTTAAGCCAGGTTAATAATTGAGAGCTGTCAATTAGACAACTATCAATTATTAATCCTATTGTATGAAAGAAAAATCAAACACACACACTTTAATAAAAAAGAAGTTTAATGAAATAATCACACAGTTTTTGACCATATTTTATTTACCTGCTAAAACCATTTCCTGTAATAAAAATAAAATAAAAAAGCAAAATTATTCTTACCTATCCCATGCACAGTCAGGTCCCACGGTGTAATCCTTCAGAAAGGGTTAATGTTTACTGCAGGGACCGCAGCTAATGCTGCAGCCTCACAGTAAACCCCAAATGAATGAGTTCCTCTCCTGCCTGACAGGAGAGTAAAGGCTGGGTGTCACATAACGATACACCAGCGATCCCGACAACGATATGCACTTGTCAGGATCGCTGGTGTATCGCTACATGATCGCTGCTGAGCTGCCAAACAGGCAGCTCAGGCAGCGATCTGGGACAGCGACACTGCGGGTAACATCACTTAAGGGCCCGTCTCACATAGCGATATCGCTACCGAGATCGCTGCTGAGTCACTAGTTTTGTGACGCAGCAGCGAGCTCACCAGCGATATCGCTGTGTGTGACATTCAGCGACGATCAGCCCCCCTGCCGGGTATCGCTGATCGTCGCAGAAATGTCAGGACCTTTTTTTGATCGCTGGTTTCCCTCTGACAGGCACGCATCGCTGCGTGTGACAGGCGGGAGACCAGCGATCCGCTGGTAACCAAGGTACACAGCGGGTTTCCAGGCACCGCGCAGCGCTTGGAAACCCGCTGTGTACCTTGGATACCAGCTCCCTGCATCAGGGCGCTGGTATCCAAGGTACACAGCGGGTTTCTAGGCACAGCCCCGCGCCTGGAAACCCGCTGTGTACCTTGGTTACCAGCGGATCGCTGGTCTCCCGCCTGTCACACGCAGCGATGTGTGCCTGTCAGCGGGAAACCAGCGATCAAAAAAAGGTCCTGACATTTCAGCGACGATCAGCGATACCCGGCAGGGGGGCTGATCGTCGCTGAATGTCACACACAGCGATATCGCTGGTGAGCTCGCTGCTGCGTCACAAAACTAGTGACTCAGCAGCGATCTCGGTAGCGATATCGCTATGTGAGACGGGCCCTTAAGTGGAAAGCTTAATTGATTGCTTTCCACTTTCACTTCAGGTCAGCCAGGGACACAATCAGTGACGTCAGAGGGAACTGATTAACAAAAATAGGGGTTCCCTTCGAAAAAAAAATGGCGTGGGGTCCTCCCTATTTTTGTTAACCAGCCAGATGAAGCAGACCGCTGAGGCCTGGATTTTCAGGCTGTTAAGGAGCCAAGATCCATGGACCTTGCCAGCCTGATAATACTAGGCCACAGCAGTCTGCATATCTTGGCTGATTAACAAAAATAGGGGATCCCCTCGAAAAAAATTGGCGTGGGGTCCCCCCTATTTTTGTTAACCAGCCAGATGAAGCAGACCGCTGAGGCCTGGATTTTCAGGCTGTTAAGGAGCCAAGATCCATGGACCTTGCCAGCCTGATAATACCAGGCCACAGCAGTCTGCATATCTTGGCTGATTAACAAAAATAGGGGATCCCCTCGAAAAAAATTGGCGTGAGGTCCCCCCTATTTTTGTTAACCAGCCAGATGAAGCAGACCGCTGAGGCCTGGTTTTTCAGGCTGGTAAGGATCCAATATCCATGGACCTTGCAAGCCTGATAATACCAGGCCACAGCAGTCTGCTTAGCTTGGCTGGTTAACAAAAATAGGGGATCCCCTCGAAAAAAAAACGGCGTGGGGATCCCCCCTATTTTTGTTAACCAGCCAAGTAAAATGCAGACTGCTGCGGCCTGGTATTAAAAGACTGTCAAGGCCCATGGATTTTGGCCCTCAACAGCCTGATAATACCAGGCTACAGCAGCCCCACATTTGGCGCATCAAAAGATGTGCCAATTGTGGCACTTTACCCGGCTCTTCCCACTTGCCCTGTAGCGGTGGCAAGCGGGGTAATAAGGGGTTATTGTCACCGTTGATTGCACGGTGACAATAAGCCCGGTTAATAATGGAGAGGTGTCAATAAGACACCGATCCATTATTAATCCCAAAGTTATTAAATGTATAAAAAAAGACAAAGCAAGAAAAAAGTATTTTAATGAAATAAAAGAGACAACACAGTTTTCATTAATTTTATTACTCTCTCATTCCTGCGACGCCATCGATCTCCTGTAAAAAAAGAAAAAAAAAAAACCAACAGTATACCACCTGTCCGACGCAGTCCAGAACGACAGTCCCACGACGATCCAGCTGTGCTACATCGCAATGACAGGCAGAGCCTGACATCCCGGCGCAGCACAGCTGATTACCTGCTTCCCCGGCGGTGACGTCATCGGACTGACTGCTTTACGGCCGGGATTACCCAGCAGTCACTGCAGTTATCGCGAGAAACTGCATGTGACCGCCGGGGAAAGAAGATTGCGGCCATGAAGCAGTCCAGGCCGTGACCGCCGGAGATCTTCTGCCAGGTAAGTGCCGCTGACTCCTGACAGACCCGACCGACGGACACTGACAGTGACAATCCCGATTCCGGTATCTGATAAGACGAAAATATCGGAACTCGGAATCGGAATTCCGATACAGCTAATATCGGCCGATACCCGATATTTGCAGTATCGGAATGCTCAACACTAACGTGGCTCTCACGTGGTTCCTACAGGCTAAGCAACTCCCGCATGGGAAGAATCCAGATCTTCTCTCCCCCATACCAAAGAGGGGTTTGGATTTAGCCACATAGTGGCTGGTCACCAATGTGTCTTTGAGATTTTTACTCCGTCTCTCTGTCATCTGAGGGTAAAGGGGGAGACGCTGCTTCAAAATAGGGTCAGTCAGCAAGACTGACCAGTGTTTCCGCAATATACTGCGCATGTTGTCCCACTGCTGGTTATACGTAGAAATATAGCGTATAACGCCATCCTTCTCGTTAGATTTCCTTTTTGGTACACCAAGAAGTTCCACTCTATTGGCGCTTCTTGCTCGTTTATACCCGTTCTTAATACAGCGGTTACTGTAGCCCCGATCTCTAAATTTCTGCCCAGGGTCCACAGACTGCCCTTCAAATAATGAGTCAGTGGTACAAATTCTCCGTGCACGGAGAAATTGACCTATCGGAATAGCACTGATGGTGGAGGATGGATGTGCTGATGTAGCATGCAATAAAGAATTGACTGAAGTTGTCTTACGATATAGATCAGTCTCAATATGTCCATCCCTCACCACATTAATCTGAATGTCTAGAAATGAAACTGTGTATAAAGATAAATCGTGTGCACAGCCTGAAAGGTGCCAGAGTAGGTTCCTACACCGTGAAGATAATGAAAAGAGAACTCGGCACTCAACTTAGCGAAAAGGGTAAATATTTATTGTAGTCCACGGTAGTGAAACGTTTCGGTCCTAAATTTCGGACCTTCATCAGCCACATTAAGTAACGGGAGGGGGTAGAAATACCCAATTCAGAGGTAAGTAGTAGATACACAAGGACTGCAGACTGCACGAGGACCAGCGGCGGATACCGCGTCCCTCCCACGGCATGCAGCGGAGACCAGACTTAGAACTCTCACCCAGATACTCACCTTTAACCCTTACTTTGGAGATCTACCTGATCCCAACAGTATCTACTGCTTACCTCTGAATTGGGTATTTCTACCCCTCCCGGTACTTAATGTGGCTGATGAAGGTCCGAAATTTAGGACCAAAATGTTTCACTACCGTGGACTACAATAAATATTTACCCTTTTCGCTAAGTTGAGTGCCGAGTTCTCTTTTCATTAGAAATGAAACTGTGTGACGATCGTATTGATACGTAAGTCTGATATTGAATTCATTGCAGTTCAACCTCACCATAAATTTATCCAGTTCAACAATGGACCCTTGCCAAAAAAACAAAACGTCATCAATATAACGATACCATCCAAGGATCTGGGGAGCGGCTTCCGCGCCCTCCAGAAGCAAACCCCTCTCCCAATACCCGAGAAAAAGGTTTGCATAAGAGGGCGTGCAAGCCGCCCCCATTGCTGTACCGCGCTTCTGTAAATAGAAGCGATCCTTGAATGTAAAGAAATTGTGGGTGAGGATGAACTGCAGCAAGTCCAGTATCAGCTCACGGAGATCAGGGTCGAGACTGCTCGATTCCAAATAAAATCGAGCAGCCTCAAGACCATGAATGTGGTGGATACAGGTATATAAAGACTCTACATCTGCCACCACCATCAGTGTATCCGATTCAAGTGACAACCCATCAAGTCTCCTCAGGACGTCCGTAGTGTCTCTGACAAAGGAGGGCAACGTCTCAACCTGAGGTTGCAAGTAATGTTCAATAAATTTGCAAATAGGGTCACATAGCCCTCCGATGCCAGAGACAATAGGACGTCCCGGGGGAGGAACCGGATCCTTGTGGACCTTGGGCAGGAGATAGAAGGTCGGGACCACAGGAACCTTAATCAAAAGACCGTCCAACACCTTTTTTGAAATAACACCTCTCTCAAAAGCGATTTCGAGAATAGATGCTAATTCACCTCTGAAACTGGTCAGGGGATTCCGGGGCAATAGGGCATAAGTATCACCATCCCGTAGTTGTTTAAATGCCTCCCCCTCATATTTGGCAGTGGGCCACACCACCACGTTTCCCCCCTTGTCAGCGGGCTTAATGACCACATCTTGAAGTTTTCTCAAATCAACTAATGCCCTCCGTTGTTCAGTGGTTAAATTATCTCTAGTTTTCTGGTTCCTGATCAATTTTAAATCCTCAGTTACCAGTCGTGTAAAGATGTCCACCTGTGGGCAAAGTGACAAGGGGGGAAAAGTGGTGGACTTGGGGAGGATGGATGGTGGTACTATACCTGAAGTTCTCGTATTTGATTCCCGTTCCAGTTCTTCTAATATGGTAATTGCCTCCTGTTCCGTAATTGCACAGTTATTTGACCCAGGTGTAGATCTGGTGTGTAATTTGTGTAGAACCAGTTTTCGAGAAAAGAGATGAAGGTCCTTTAGTGCTATGAAGAAATCAAAATTGTTAGATGGAGCAAAAGTGAGGCCAAGACTAAGAACTTCAATCTGTGCATTGGTTAACAAATGGGAAGACAAATTAATCACCTCCATAGCATTAGTTCTTTGTTTTTTATCCACTGGGGATGAAGTGGGAAGTTTCCGCTTAGAGTTTTTCTTGTCTCCCCACTTGGATCTGTGCATCCTGAGATATTCTCTTCTGTCCCATGTATTTTTAGAACTCCCAGGGGCTTGATTCCTATCTTCAGCAGATGACAGGGATGAAATGGACGTGGAACGTCCACGAAAGGAGGAAGATCTATACCTTGATCTATTTTTGTCTCCACTTATATATCTGACCATTCTGGTAATCAGTCTGGTCACGTTGAAATTTCCGTGTTTTAGATTCTACCAAATCTCTTTCCCACTTAAGTTGCTGTCCATCTATCTCATCCCTTAATTGTTTTACTTTTTCGGGGGATAATTGTTTATTGACATTCTCCTCAATGCTTTTGAGATCTCCATCTAATTCATTAAGAGACAAAGTATTTGATTTAATCAAAAGCTCCAAAAAAGTTTTGGAGCATTGTGAGGCAGCGCCTTCCCACATTTTAATAAATTCCTCATTATCGACAGGAAAGGAAGGGAAGATCTGGACCCTAAGTCCACGTGGAACAAGGCCACTACTGACATATCTCTCTAGGAAGGCCTTGTTCCACCAAATGCGGGCTCGCTTATGTAAAAGTTCCTTGTATTTACTAATCAAATCACATTCGACTCTGCTTTGTCGACCTCCAGAGGGACCCAAACCACCGTCAAATACGCTGTTGAGCTTTGATTGCCACGTCTTTTCTCGTTCAAGAAAATCCATCTGACCCAAGATGGAGACTGTGAAGACACAGATATACATGAACAACATAATCTCAGATCAGAACAAATACATGAAAGCATAAGTATCAACTTGTGACTGTTACCACGAAAATCAGTCACGGGCAAGTGCCCTTATGGAGCTCTAAGAATACATATTAAAAACAAAGAAATTAGAGCAAAAAACCATAAACTTACGAGATAATTCAATAAATATGGTTTATTACACAACAAGTGGTACCATACAATATATATATATTGTATGGTACCACTTGTTGTGTAATAAACCTATATTTATTGAATTATCTCGTAAGTTTATGGTTTTTTGCTCTAATTTCTTTGTGTTTAAAAAGTCAGAAACATCCTGAGACTTGGGAGAGGCAGAAAAAACAGGAGTGTCGGCATTAACACATTGGCAGCCCTAACTGGTCACAGACACAGATTTCCAATCCAAAACAGGATTATGAGACTGTAACCAAGGGAAACCTAGTACAATAATGTCATGCAGATTATACAGCACCAGAAATTTGCAACTCTCCTGATGATCTGGTTCAACCCTCATTAACACCTGAGTAGAAAACTTGGGTTTATTCTCCGCCAAAGGGGTGGAATCAATGCCCAGTAGGGGAATAGACTTCCGCAGGGGTATTATTGGGAAACCCACAACGTTTGGCAAAGTCAAACTCCATCAGGTTAATAGCTGCTCCTGAATCAACAAAAGCCTGAGCAGAAAATGTGGACAGTGGCGCAAATCAGGGTAACAGTCAACAGAAATTTAGTCTGAACACTACTGAAGACAACTGAGCATGCAAAACGTCTTCCCCGCTTAGGGCAGACTGAAATAGCATGAGAGGCATCACCACAGTAGAAACATAACCCATTGCGCTTTCGAAACTCATGACGCTGTGCCCCAGAAGTCACTCTATCACACTGCATGGGCTCAGAAGCTGGCTCACAAGGCAACACCATCTCACGCATACCTCTGCGCTCACGCAAACGTCTGTCAATTTGAATAGCCAATGACATAGAATCTTTGAGACCAGAGGGAGCAGGGAATCCCACCATAACATCCTTTACATTCTCTGACAGCCCCTTCCGAAAAAGGGCTGCCAAAGCATCATCATTCTATTTGATCAGGACTGCCCACTTTCGGAATTTCTGACAGTACAACTCAGCGTCTTCAAGACCCTGATTTAATGCCAACAAGGTTTTTTCAGCTTGATCAGTGATATTAGGTTCATCGTACAATAACCCAAGAGCCAGAAAAAATGCATCAATATCATTCAAAACAGGATCCCCAGGTGTCAGGGAAAAAACCCAATCCTGAGGATCGCCGCGCAGGAGAGAGATGACAATTTGAACCTGCTGTGCTGCGTTACCTGAGGACTTAGGCTTTAAGGCAAAAAACAACTTACAGTTATTTTTGAATTTCATAAATTTAGCCCCATTCCCCAAAAACAAATCTGGCATGGGAATCCTAGGTTCCACAACCGGCAACCCAGCAAGATAGGTAGCAATACTCCAAACCTCAGTGGCAAGCTGAACCACACGGCCAGACAACTGTGCAAACTCATTGAGAGAACAAAAAATCCTCCTCAGCACCCAGAGAAAAAGAGGGAAAAAATGCAACAGACAGAAAAAAAAAATCTGTAACGGGTCTGGTAGGTGAAACCACTGAGCTTTATTATACAAGACAGTATACTTGTAAGAGAGCAGGTGGCGCCCGGGGAATACGGACAGGAATTCACGGGAAGTGACCAGGGCAGTCTCTGGGTAGGCAGGTTGTCACGGCAAGTGACCAGGGCAGTCTCTGGGTAGGCAGGTTGTCACGGCAAGTGACCAGGGCAGTCACTGGGCAGGCAGGTTGTCACAGCAAGTGACCAGGGCAGTCTCTGGGCAGGCAGGTTGTCACAGCAAGTGACCAGGGCAGTCTCTGGACAGGCAGGTTGTCACAGCAAGTGACCAGGACAGTTTCTGAGTAGACAGGCTTATACGACCTGAGATGTTGGAGCCTCCTGGTAGGCTGCAGTCCGATGGCAGATGATCGCTCCCAAGCGAGCAGGCAGGAGTCTCTGGAGTAGCCGGTGATCACTGCCGGAGATGTCCGAACCTTCGGATAAAGCTGCAGTCGGATGGCAGATGATCGCTCCCAAGTGAGCAGGCAAGAGTCTCTGGAGTAGCCGGTGATCACTGCTGATGAAGTCCGAACCTTCGGATAGAGCTGCAGTCGGATGGCAGATGATCGCTCCCAAGTGAGCAGGCAAGAGTCTCTGTAATAGCCGGGGATCACTGCAGGTGATGTCCGAACCTCCGGGGAGGGCTGCAGTCAGATGGCAGACAGCAAACAGACAGGTAACAGGCAGGCAACTGGAACCAGGAGCTGAGGGCTGAAGCAGAGTTATACAGTGCAACAACAACATTGCTCGGGCACCTCCATTAAGGAGGAAGCCCTTAATATAGGGTGGAGTCCTCCGGCATTGGCCGGAGACTAATTTGGAAAATGCGCGGGCTCCTTTAAGAGCGGGGGAGGGCGCGGCCGCGCGCCCTAAGTCCAGCAGCAGGGAAGGAGCGCGCGGACCCAGCAGGGCGGAAGGAGGACGCCGAGGATGCCGGGGGCGCCGAGGACGCCGGGGGCGCTGAGGACGCAGAGCACTGGTAAGGGGAACGGCGTCCCTGCCTGGCAGAGGGCCGGGACGCCGACGCTACAGTACCCCCCCCTCTAGGCCCCCCTTCTTTAGGCCAGAAAGAAATTTAGCTAGGATGAGAGGGGCATGGATGTTCTCCCGAGGCTCCCAGGTTCTCTCCTCAGGACCAAACCCCTTCCAATCCACCAAAAATAAGTCTTTCTTCCTACCCTTTTTGTGGCCAGAATGTTCTCTACCTCAAATTCATCATCAGCAGACACTGGAGCAGGAGGTGTACCTGTAGACTTGAAAAAAGAGTTAAGTACCACAGGTTTGAGGAGAGACACATGAAAAGAGTTAGGAATTCGCAAATTGGCCGGGAGTTTCAATTTATAGGACACTGGGTTGATCTGCCTGATGACCTCAAAAGGACCGATAAACCGAGGACCTAACTTGTAGGAAGGAATTTTGAGCCGAACATATTTGGACGAAAGCCAGACTTTGTCCCCAGGATGGAATTGAGGAGGATCCAGACGTTTCTTGTCAGCATGTCTTTTCATGCGTTCGGATGACTGAATGAGTGCGGACCGGGTACTCTCCCAGATGGAGGAGAATTCTCTAACCAGAGATTCCGCAGCTGGATTGTCCACAGAGATGGAAACGGGGACAGGAATCCGAGGGTGCTGACCTAAGACTATAAAAAACGGAGACTTGGTGGACGATTCGCTCTCGTGATTATTGTAAGAGAATTCGGCCCAAGGCAGGAGCTCCAACCAATCAGAATGATGAGCATTAACGAAGTGTCGGAGATAGCTGGTCAGATTCTGATTTATTCGCTCAACTTGTCCATTGGACTGTGGATGGTAAGCGGAGGAGAAATCCAAGGTGACGTCTAGTAACTTACAACTAGCTCTCCAGAAACGTGAGGTGAACTGTACCCCACGATCCGACACAATGTGACGAGGCAAACCATGGAGACGGAAGATGTGGCGGATAAAGTCTTTAGCCAACTCGGGTGCAGACGGAAGACCTGGCAGAGGAATGAAGTGAGCCATCTTGGAAAAAGCGGTCAGCGACCACCCAAATGACCGTACAACCAGCAGAGACGGGGAGATCCGTAATGAAGTCCATGGCTATATGTTGCCAGGGAGCAGGGGACAAGGAAGCGGAAGAAGACGGCCGGCAGGCAGGTGTCTCGGAACTTTGTTGCGGGCACAGGAGACACAGGCAGAAACAAAGTCTATTACGTCTTTGTGCAGGGTAGGCCACCAATAATGCCGGGTAATGAGTTGGAGGGTCTTTTTCTGACCAGCGTGGCCAGCGAGTTTAGACGAATGACCCCAATGTAGAATTCTCTTCCGATCAGTCTCTGATACGAACGTCTTACCAGGAGGGAGACGATTTAGACTCACGGGAGCCACCTGCATCACTCTGGCGGGATCGATGATATGTTTAGGCTCATCTTCGAGATCCGACACCAGGAAGGACCGGGACAAGGCATCCGCCTTGATGTTTTTCTCAGCCGGGCGAAAATGCAAAAGAAAATCAAAACGGGCAAAAAACAAGGACCACCGGGCTTGGCGAGGGTTAAGTCTCTGAGCATGCTGAAGGTAAGACAGATTTTTGTGGTCCGTGTAGATGATTACCGGATGAAGAGCCCCCTCGAGTAGGTAACGCCACTCCTCCAATGCCAACTTAATGGCCAATAACTCTCGATCTCCTATGGAGTAGTTGCGCTCGGAGGAGGAGAAGAGTTTGGAGAAGAAACCACAGGAAACCATCTTCCCGGATGAAGATTTTTGAGTAAGTACCGCTCCGGCTCCAGCAGAGGAAGCGTCCACCTCCAGGAAGAACTGCTTGTTGCCGTCCGGGCGATGCAGCACTGGAGCGGAAGAGAAGGCTTGTTTCAAGGAAAGAAAGGCCTCCTCTGCTTCGGGCGTCCACTGTTTGGGGTTAGCATCCTTGCGGGTGAGCGCTGAGATTGGAGCAGTCCTGGAAGAGAAGTGCGGTATGAAGAGACGGTAATAGTTAGCGAATCCCAGGAACCGCTGAATGGCCTTCAACCCCTCTGGTCGGGGCCACTTCTCGATGGCAGACAGTTTCTCCGGATCCATTCGTAGGCCTGTCTGAGAGATAATGTAGCCCAGAAACGGAAGCGAGGTCTGCTCAAAGAGGCACTTCTCATATTTGGCGAAGAGGTGATTCTGCCTGAGCCTGAGCAGAACCTGACGAACATCCCTCCGGTGAGACTGGAGATCCGGAGAGAAGACCAAGATGTCGTCAAGGTACACCACAACGCAGGAGTAGAGGAGGTCCCGGAAGATGTCATTGACCAACTCCTGAAAGACTGCTGGAGCATTACAGAGACCAAAGGGCATAACCAGGTACTCGTAGTGGCCATCCCGGGTGTTGAATGCCGTCTTCCATTCATCTCCTCGACGGATACGAACCAGGTTGTATGCTCCACGAAGATCCAGTTTAGTGAAGACTCTAGCCCCTCTAAGACGATCAAACAACTCCGGAATGAGCGGAAGAGGGTACTTATTCTTCACCGTGATCAAATTTAGGCCTCTGTAGTCAATACAGGGACGGAGCGATCCGTCTTTCTTTTTTACAAAAAAGAAACCTGCTCCCGCGGGGGAGGTAGATTTCCGGATGAATCCTTTCGCTAAATTCTCCTCGATATATTCTGACATCGACCTGGTCTCTGCAGCGGACAATGGGTAAATACGCCCACGGGGAGGCGTAGTACCGGGTAGCAGGTCGATCGGGCAATCATATGGTCTATGCGGGGTAATGTCTCTGCTTCCTTTTTATTAAAGACATCAGCGAATGACCAATATGGAATCGGGAGTCCAGGAAGATTAGCAGGTGTAGGAGAAGAACGGACGGGATGGACAGGCACCAGACACGTTTTATGACAGTCCTGTCCCCAGCGAAGAATCTCTCCATTCTGCCAGTCGAGCACGGGTGCATGTTTTTGGAGCCAGGGCAGACCTAGTAAGAAAGCATGAGAGAGTCCAGGTAAAACATGAAATGAGATGCTCTCAGAATGCAACATTCCCACCTGCAGGGTTATGGCTTCGGTGATAAGTTGGATGGGACGAGGTAGGAGACCCCCATCCACAGCAGCAACAGATACTGGTTCAACCAGAGGTTTGGTGGGAATGCAATACTTCTCTACTAGAGACTGTGAAACAAGATTCCCAGCTGCTCCAGAATCAAGTTGGGCCAGTTCGAAGTAACGGTTCTTACCGATGAGAATAGAGACAGACAGCAGCAGAGATGAAGAGGATTTATTCTGGTCTAGGTGGACCTCTCCGAGCGAACCTAGACACAGGCGTTTCCCGACCTCTCCGGACAGGTAAGGATCCAGTGCTCCTTACTGCCACAGTAGAAGCAACTCCTCTCGGCACGGCGTGAGTCCTGACGGGCTTTGACCATCTTGGTCTGGTCGACCTGCATAGGCTCAGCAGTGTGCATCTGGGGAGAAACGGAAGGGGTTATAGGTCTCTGAAACGAGGGTGCAAGACGGGGCAACCTTCTCTCACGGGTGACCTCTTTGGCACGTTCCTGGAACCGTAGATCAATTCGATTGGCAAGATTTATTAAATCATCAAGGGAGTTTGGAATGTCCCGACCGGCCAGTTCATCTTTAATACGGCGGACAGACCCTCCCAGAAGACCGAAATCAGGGCGTTATTGTCCCAAGCCAACTCTGAGGCTAGAGTACGGAACCGTATGGCATATTGACCAACGGTGAGACTCTCCTGACGGAGACGCAACAGAGATGATGCAGAGGAGGTCCTCCGTCCAGGTTCGTCGAATACCTTCCGGAAGGCCGAGAGAAAAGCAGGCAGGTCAGATACCAGAGGATCTTCTCTCTCCCAGAGAGGATTAAGCCAGGCCAGAGCCTCTCCGGTGAGATGGGACATGATGAAGGCAATTTTGGCCCGGTCAGAGTTAAACTGGTATGCCAGGAGTTCGAAATGCAGGGTGCACTGGTTAACGAAACCACGAGCCAGAGCAGGGTCGCCTCCAAACCTAGGAGGAGCTGAAAGTCGGGGTCCAGGAATGGAAACCACGGAATTGGGAAGCAGCGAGGCTGCCGGATTGTGAGTCATGGCTCCAGCGGTGGTTGCTGGTGATGAATTCAGAGTGTCCAGGCGGGAATTGACGTTCCGCAGGTGACCCAGGATGGCCTCCTGTTGCGACCTCTGGCGAGACAGTTCATGACACAATTCCGGGAGTGAAGGGGTTTGGGTGCCACCGGGTTCCATGGCCCGAGCAAACTGTAACGGGTCTGGTAGGTGAAACCACTGAGCTTTATTATACAAGACAGTATACTTGTAAGAGAGCAGGTGGCGCCCGGGGAATACGGACAGGAATTCACGGGAAGTGACCAGGGCAGTCTCTGGGTAGGCAGGTTGTCACGGCAAGTGACCAGGGCAGTCTCTGGGTAGGCAGGTTGTCACGGCAAGTGACCAGGGCAGTCACTGGGCAGGCAGGTTGTCACAGCAAGTGACCAGGGCAGTCTCTGGGCAGGCAGGTTGTCACAGCAAGTGACCAGGGCAGTCTCTGGACAGGCAGGTTGTCACAGCAAGTGACCAGGACAGTTTCTGAGTAGACAGGCTTATACGACCTGAGATGTTGGAGCCTCCTGGTAGGCTGCAGTCCGATGGCAGATGATCGCTCCCAAGCGAGCAGGCAGGAGTCTCTGGAGTAGCCGGTGATCACTGCCGGAGATGTCCGAACCTTCGGATAAAGCTGCAGTCGGATGGCAGATGATCGCTCCCAAGTGAGCAATCAAGAGTCTCTGGAGTAGCCGGTGATCACTGCTGATGAAGTCCGAACCTTCGGATAGAGCTGCAGTCGGATGGCAGATGATCGCTCCCAAGTGAGCAGGCAAGAGTCTCTGTAATAGCCAGGGATCACTGCAGGTGATGTCCGAACCTCCGGGGAGGGCTGCAGTCAGATGGCAGACAGCAAACAGACAGGTAACAGGCAGGCAACTGGAACCAGGAGCTGAGGGCTGAAGCAGAGTTATACAGTGCAACAACAACATTGCTCGGGCACCTCCATTAAGGAGGAAGCCCTTAATATAGGGTGGAGTCCTCCGGCATTGGCCGGAGACTAATTTGGAAAATGCGCGCGGCTCCTTTAAGAGCGGGGGAGGGCGCGGCCGCGCGCCCTAAGTCCAGCAGCAGGGAAGGAGCGCGCGGACCCCGCAGGGCGGAAGGAGGACGCCGAGGATGCCGGGGGCGCCGAGGACGCCGGGGGCGCTGAGGACGCAGAGCGCTGGTAAGGGGAACGGCGTCCCTGCCTGGCAGAGGGCCGGGACGCCGACGCTACAAAATCTCTGACAACTCTGACAACTTTTTTCTTTCCACACTATTTTTCCCTTCTGTGAGTACCATATAATTTTCAGTTATGGCCGGTGATACTGTTATGTTTCGGTAGCTGAGGAGGACAGGAACAACAGCAGGGCAGCCGAACACCTGAGATGTTGGTAACTGATGGGTTGCAGATTCCTAAGCTAACGACACAACTAGAGGTAGGCGTGGAGTGTTCCTACGTTGATCCTAGACGCCTCGTCACAGCCTGAGAGATAACTACACCTAAAGGCAGAAAGATGAAAGCTATCTGCCCAGGAGCAGATCCCCAAAGAAAATAGGAAGCCCCCAAACATATAATGGCAGTTAGACAAGATGAAAATAAAACATAGGCAGGAAATAGACTGAGCAAACGCTGGGGCCACAAGCTGACTAAATAGGATAGGACAGGAGAGATTACTTTCTGCAACCCAGAAAACCCTACAAAATCCAACAACTCTGATTACAAAAATACTGAGATCACACGATCTCGCCACCCACTAAATCAGGTCTCAGTGTGAACAAAAACCAAGCCGCAGCCGCTGAAAAAACAGGAAAGAGCAAATGAGCAAATAACAGTGGCTGCAGATAAACTGTGAGGAGCTCAGGCCCCAGGAGGGGACCTGGCTGACCTCCACAAAAGTGCAGAAAACAATGCAAAAAGCAAGCACAAAAAGAAAAGCCCAAAATATCTTATCTGAAAGCAGGAGATGCATGCAGGACTCCAGCAAACTTCAAATGAGCCAGGAACCACAATTGAGAGAAGAACAATTGATCACCGGCAACCATCATGGGAGGGAACCTCCCTTATATCAGACCAGTCAGTGAACCCAGATTGCCACTCCTCGCTGAAAGGTTCAGTACTGTCTGTAACCACCAGAGGGAGCCTCTGCTCAGTAACCATCTCTAACACATTCACAACAGGTGTCACTTGTGAGGGTTTCTGCTGTTTTGGCATGTCAGGGGCTCTTCAAATGTGACATGGCATCTGCAGTCAATTCCATCCTAAACTGTACTCCAGAATAAACTTAGCGCTCCTTCCCTTCCAAGCCTGACTGTGTGCCCAATGAGTACTTTTCATCCACATGTATCATGTACTCAGGTAAAATTGCAAAATAAATTATATGGTCCATTTTCTACTGTTACCCCAGTGAAAATGAAAAACTTGAAGCTTAAGCAAGATTTTTGTGGGAAAAATATATTTTTCCACTTTCACGGCTCAATGTTATAAAATTGTGTGAGGCACCTGTGGGTTCAAGGTGCTCATAACTGCCTGCAATAAAAGATTCAGACTCCAAGACATGTACTTTGCAAACACAGGAGGTTCAGTCATGCACTGATAAGCCCATGTCAGTGCATTTGGAACCGGCTGCTCCTGTGTTTGCTACATGCCTTGGAGTATGGGTCTTATATTGAAGGCATTTGTGCCAAAAGACAATGTTTTCAATTGCCAAATAAGGATTCAGGACATGTCATCTGTATGTAAGTTGGCCAGTCATGGCAATGAGTTGTAGTGTTCCCACACCCTGGCGCCTCACAGAGGGAATACACAGTTCCTTTTGTTGTGTGTGTGGTGTGTGCAGCAAAGTACTCACTGTCACTGCCAGGTTCCTCTCAGGTTCTTTCACTTTGGCTTAACAAAATGTTTCAGATTCACAAGTCTTTTCAAACAACATAACTTTACTGGACAGCATTACCTTCATCACATGGGCAGCACATGACAAACACAGAGTCATCTTCATATCTGCCATCCTGACAGGTTCTATCTTCTCCTTCAGCTTCCCTCTCCTGACAAGCTCGTCTATCTCATTGGACAGTCCCACTTGTACCCCTGGACAATATGTGTCCCATCCGTATTCTTGGACAGTCCGTGTCCCATCTGTATCCTTGGACAATCCGTGTCTCTCCTGTGCCTTTCCTGTTATCAGCTCTCTACCAGTCCTTGTCCAGCTCCGATAGGGAGAGGTACCGGTAGCACCATTTCCACTGCTACTTCCCTTGTCCTAGACCCGGATCCTAATGGAATGATTCTGTATGGCTGATGCCCGTAGGCACTCTTCTCCAGCCTGGGGCCCTTTACTGCTACAACAGCTTTATCTCCATGGCCTGCAATACTCTGCTCCACTACTGCTCACACGTCCTGCCCTTGGGCAGGCTGCCTGGGCTCTAGTCAGGAAGTATTCTGATCATACTTTCCAGCTCTGTGCTGCCCCTCCTATTAATTTAACCCCTGTGCTGCCTAACTCCTATTCTATTCTATGCTGTCCTCTATCACTAAGGTGCTTCCCTCTATTTATTTCACTATTGTCCTATACTATCTAACACCCCTATATTGGGGTGCAGCCACGAGGCCCAATTAGCTACTCCAAATCGTTTGTGATAAAACTGTGTTTCACTGACAAATCAGAAGTCCATATTTGAAAATATAAATTCTTTGTGCTAATACCTTTGTCCTGAAACAATGGCACATTTTGGCAGAATAATAATATGTTGTGCTGCAAATATTTTGGCCTAGGCACGAATCTTCATTTTAAAATATAAATGTGGTAATACTGTGGTTCAGAAGTACCGTATATACTCGTGTATAAGCCGAGATTTTCAGCACCTTTTTTTTGTGCTGAAAATGCCCCCTCGGCTTATACACGAGTCATAGGGCAGAAACCAGCGGGGGAGGGGATGCGGCGGCAGGAGCCGGTGGTTGGGACATCATACTCACCCTCCCCGTGCCATCGCTGAACGTCCCTGCAATCCTGCGTTCTCCCCGGCTTCCTGCAGCTCTCCAGCGCTGAGCGGTGACGTAATACCCGCTCATTAAGGTCATGTAATATGGACGCGACGCCACTCCCATGGGCGTGGCCTCCATATTCATGGCCTTAACCCCTTTATTCCATCAGACGTACTATTCCGTCCATGTGACCCTGGACCTAATTCCCATGGACGGAATAGTACGTCATGGGCGATCAGCTGCACTCCCGGGGGGAGCGCAGCTGATCGCAGCCGGGTGTCAGCTGTTTATCACAGCTGACACCCAGCACTATGTGTCAGGAGCGGTCACGGACCGCTCCCGGCACATTAACCCTAGCACACCGCGATCAAACATGATCGCGGTGTACTGGGAGCACAGGGGAGGATCGCGCAGGGTGGGGGCTCCCTGCGCGCTCCCCTGAGACCCTCAGAGCAGCGCGATGTGTCGCGCTGTTCCGAGGGTCCGTCCTCCCTCCAGGTCCCCGGATCCAAGATGGCCGCGGGGTCCTGCAGGGAGGCGGCTTCCTCAGTGCCTGCTGAGAGCAGGCACTGAGAAGGCTGCAGCGATGCCAGAGCGATCGCTGGTGTGACAGAGTGCTGTGCATACTGTCACACCAGCGATCTGCTAAAATACTGTGATGTCCCACCCTGGGACAAAGTAAAAAAGTAAAAAAAATAAAAATAAAAAGTGGTAAAAAAAATAAAAAAAAAAATAAATAAATTCATTTTTTCCTGTAAATAAAAAAACCAAAACAATAAGGCTAAGTGCACACGATCAGGAATAATTGCGTTTTTTTCGACGGTTTTTCCGCGGTTTTCCGCGGTAAAAACGCGATAAAAATGCAAGCATTAAGCATCCTATACATGTTAATTGATTCCGCATGTTTTGGCCACATGTTGCGTTTTTTTCCGCGAAAAAAACGCTTTGCGGAAAAAATAGCAACATGTTCATTAATTTTGCGGAATGTAAGCGGTTCATGTGCGGTGGTACCCAGGGTCTGGAGGAGAGGAGACTCTCCTCCAGGCCCTGGGTACCATATCCCTGGTAAAACAATAATTAAAATAAAAAATAATGATATTCTCACCTTCCGGCGGCCCCCGCAGCCTTCCCGCGGCCCCCGCAGCCTTCCCGCCTTCAGCGACGCTCCCGGCAACTTCCGGTCCCAAGAGTCCTTTGCGAGAATCACCCAGATGGCATAGCGGTCTCGCGAGATGCTACGTCATCGGTGTGATTTGTCGCAAAGCATCCTTGGGACCGGAGTTGCCGGGAGCGTCGCTGAAGGCGGGAAGGCTGCGGGGGCCGCGGGAAGGCTGCGGGGGCCGCCGGAAGGTGAGAATATCATTATTTATTATTTTTTTTATTATTTTTACATTAGATCTTTTTACTATTGATGCGACATAGGCGGCATCAATAGTAAAAAGTTGGTCACACTTGTCAAACACTATGTTTGACTCGTGTGACCAACCTGTCAATCAGTTTTCCAAGCGATGCTACAGATGCTAGGAAAACGCTAGCATTCTGCAAGCTAATTACGCTTGCAAAACGCTATTATTCTGGCGGGAATCAGCATACAAAAAACGTGCGTATTTCCTGCGGGAGAAGTGCGGGATTGCCGCGGAAATTTCCGCGGCAATTCCGCAACGTGTGAACTTAGCCTAAAAGTACACATATTTGGTATCGCCGCGTCCGTAACGACCCCCCCTATAAAACTGTCCCACTAGTTAACCCCTTTAGTGAACCCCTTAAAAAAAAAAAAAAAAAAACGAAGCAAAAAATCAATGCTTTATCATCATATGGCCAAACAAAAAGTGGAATAACACGCGATCAAAAAGACTGATATAAATAAACATGGTACCGCTGAAAACGTCATCTTGTCCCGCAAAAAACGAGCCATCATACAGCATCATCAGTGAAAACATAAAAAAGTTATAGCTCGCAGAATAAAGCGATGCAAAAATAATAATTTTTTATATAAAATTGTTTTCATTCTATAAAAGCGCCAAAACATTAAAAAAATGATATAAATGAGGTATCGCCGTAATCGTACTGACCCGAAGAATAAAACTGCTTTATCAATTTTACCACACGCGGAACGGTATAAACGCCTCCCCCAAAAGAAATTCATGAATTGCTGATTTTTGTTCATTCTAACCTCCCAAAAATCAAAATAAAAAGCAATCAAAAAATGTCACGTGCTCAAAAATGGTACCAATAAAAACGTCAACTCGTACCGCAAAAAATAAGACCTCACATGACTCTGTGGGCCAAAATATGCAAAAATTATAGCTCTCAAAATGTGGTGATGCAAAAAACTATTTTTTGCAATAAAAAGCGTCTTTTAGCGTGACAGCTGCCAATCATAAAAACCCGCTATAAATGGTAAATCAAACCCCCCTTTATCACCCCCTTAGTTAGGGAAAAATAATAAAATAAAAAAAATGTATTTATTTCCATTTTCCCGTTAGGGTTATGGTTGCGGCTAAAGTTAGGGTTAGGGTTGGCGCTAACGTTAGGATTAGGGTTAGGGTTGGGATTACGGTTAGAGGTGTGTTAGGGTTAGGTTTGTGGTTAGGGTTGGGACTAGGGTTAGGGGTGTGTTGGGGTTAGGGTTGGAGTTAGAATTGGGGGGTTCCTGCTGTTTAGGCACATCAGGGGCTCTCCAAATGTGACATGGCGTCTGATCTCAATTCCAGCCAATTCTGCGTTGAAAAAGTCAAACGGTGCTCCTTCACTTCTGAGCTCTGCCATGCGCACAAACAGTAGTTTACCCCCGCATATGGGGTATCAGCGTACTCTGGACCACAAGAGTTATTGTGCAATTTCTCCTGTTACCCTTGGGAAAATAAAAAACTGTGGGCGACAAAATCATTTTTGTAAAAAAAAAAAATGATTTTTTTGTTTTTACGGCTGTATGTTATAAAACTTCTGTGAAGCACTTGGGGCTTCATAGCGCTCACCACACTTCTAGATAAGTTCCTTGTGGGGTCTATTTTCCAAAATGGGGTCGCTTGTGGGGGGTTTCCACTGTTTAGGCGCATCAGGGGCTCTCCAAATGCGACATGACGCCCCCAGACCATTCCATCAAAGTCTGCAATCCAAAACATCACTACTTCCCTTCCGAGCCCAGACGTGCACCCATACAGTCGTTTTCTCCCACATATTGGGTATCAGCGTACTCAGGACAAATTGGACAACAAATTTTGGGGTCCAATTTCTCCTGATACCCTTGTGAAAATAAAATATTGGGGGCGAAAAAATAATTTTTGTAAAAAAAAAAAGGATTTTTTATTTTTACAGCTGTACGTTATAAACTTCTGTGAAGCACTTCGGGGTTCAAAGTGCTCACCACACATCTAGATAAGTTCCTTGTGGGGTCTATTTTCCAAAATGGGGTCACTTGTGGGGGGTTTCCACTGTTTAGGCGCATCAGGGGCTCTCCAAATGCGACATGACTCCCCCAGACCATTCCATCAAAGTCTGCAATCCAAAACGTCACTACTTCCCTTCCGAGCCCCGACGTGCGCCCATACAGTAGTTTACTCCCACATATTGGGTATCAGCATACTCAGGACAAATTGGACAACAACTTTTGGGGTCCAATTTCTCCTGTTACCCTTGTGAAAATAAATATTGGGGGCGAAAAAATCATTTTTGTAAAAAAAAAAGAGATTTTTTATTTTACGGCTGTACGTTATATACTTCTGTGAAGCACTTTGGGGTTCAAAGTTCTCACCACACATCTAGATAAGTTCCTTGAGGGGTCTAGTTTCCAAAATGGTGTCATTTGTGGGGGTTTCCACTGTTTAGGCAGATCAGGAGCTCTCCAAACACGACATGGCATCCAGCCAATTCTGCGTTGAAAAAGTCAAACGGCGCTCCTTCCCTTCCAAACTCTGCCATGCACCCAAAAAGTGGTTTACTCCCACATATGGGGTATCAGCGCACTCAGGACAAATTGTACAATAACTTTTGGAGTCTTGTTACCCTTGGGAAAATAAAAATTGGGGTGAAAAGATCAATTTTGTGGAAAAAATATGATTTTTTAATTTTACGGCTCTACGTTATAAACTTGTGTGAAGCACTTGGGGGTTCAAATTGCTCACCAAAGATCTAGATAAGTTCCTTAGGGGGTCTAGTTTCCCAAATGGGGTCACTTGGGGGGGTTTCCACTGTTTAGGCACATCAGGGGCTCTCCAAATGCAACATGGCTTCCAATCTCAATTCCAGCCAATTTTGGTTGGAAAAAGTCAAATGGTGCTCCTTCCATTCCGAGCTCTGCCATGCGCCCAAACAGTGGTTCCCCCCCACATATGGGGTATCAGCGTACTCAGGACAAATTGGACAACAAATTTTGTGGTCCAATTTCTCCTGTTACCTATGGGAAAATAAAAAATTAGTGACTAAGATAATTTTTGTGGGAAAAAAATAGGATTTTTTATTTTCATGCCCGGGAATTATAAACTTGTGTGTAGCACTTGGGGGTTCAAAGTGCTCACCAAAGATCTAGATAAGTTCCTTAGGGGGTCTAGCTTCCAAAATGGGGTCACTTGTGGGGGGTTTCCACTGTTTAGGCTCATCTGGGGCACTACAAACGGAACATGACCCTCATCAATGTTTGCATTCCAAAATGTTACTGCTTCCTTTCCAAGCCCTGCCGTGCGCCCAAACAGTTTCCCCCCCCCACATATGGGGTATCAGCGTACTCAGGACAAATTGGACAACATCTTTTGGGGTCCAATTTCCTTGGGAAAAATCAAAAATTTGGGACTAAAAAATCATTTTTGTGGAAAATTGTTCTTGTTTTTTTTTTTCACACCCAGGCATTATAAACTTTTGTGAAACACTTTGGGGTTCAAAGTGCTCACAACAGTTCTAGATAAGTTCCTTAGGGGGTCTAGTTTCCAAAATGGTGTCACTTGTGGGGGGGTTTCCACTGTTTAGGCGTATCAGGGGCTCTCCAAACACGACATGGCGTCCAATCTCAACTCCAGTCAATTTTAGTTTGAAAAAGTCAAACGGCGCTCCTTCCCTTACGAGCTCTGCCGTGTGCCCAAACAGTGGTTTTCCCCCACATATGGGGTATTGGCGTACTCAAGAGAAATTGCACAACTTTATCTGCCCATTTTCTCCTTTTACCCTTGTGAAAATAAAAAAAAGTTTGTAAAAGATCATTTTTGTGGCTAAAAAGTTAAATATTAATTTTTTCCTTCCACGTTGCTTCAGCTCCTGTGAAGCACCTGAAGGGTTATTAAATTTCTTGAATGTGGTTTTGAGTGCCTTGAGGGGTGCAGTTTTTAGAATGGTGTCACTTTTGGGTATTTTCTGCTATATAGACCCGTCAAAGTGACTTCAAATGTGAGGTGGTCCCTAAAAAAATGGCTTTGTAAATTTTGTTGTAAAAATGAGAAATCACTGGTCAACTTTTAACCCTTATAATTTCCTAAAAAAAAAAATTTTGGTTCCAAAATTGTGCTGATGTAAAGTAGACATGTGGGAAATGTTATTTCTTAACTATTTTGTGTGACATATTTCTCTGTTTTAAGGGAAAAAAATTTCAAAGTTTGAAAATTGCAAAATTTTCAAAATTTTCGCCATATTTGCATTTTTTTCAAAAATAAACGCAAGTTATATCGAATAAATTTTACCACTAACGTGAAGTACAATAAGTCACGAGAAAACAATCTCAGAATCGCGAAGATCCGTTGAAGCGTTCCAGAGTTATAACCTCATAAAGAGACAGTGGTCAGAATTGTAAAAATTGGCCCGGTCATTAACGTGCAAACCACCCTTGGGGGTGAAGGGGTTAATGAGCGGTATTACGTCACCGATCAGCGCTGGAGAGCTGCAGGAAGCCGGGGAGAACGCAGGATTGCCGGCGGGACGTTCAGCGATGGCACGGGGAGGGTGAGTATGATTGAGGAGGATGGGGGGAGCATGGAGGAGGACAAGGAGCACGGAGCAGGACGGGGGGAGGACGGAGAGCACGGAGCAGAACGGGGGGAGGACGGAGAGCACGGAGCAGGACGGGGGTGGGCACAGAGGAGAATGGGGGAGTGCAGAGCTGGATGGGGGAGCACGGAGCAGGACGGGGGAGGATGAAAAGCACGGAGCAGGACAGGATAATGGAGGAGGGGAGCACAGAGGAGAATGGGGGCGCACAGAGCTAGATGGGGGAGCACAAAGCAGGACGGCAACTTATACACCCGGCTTATACGCGAGTCAATAAGTTTTCCAAGTTTTTTGTGGCAAAATTAGGGGGGTCGGTTTATACACGGGTCAGCTTATACATGAGTATATACGGTAATAGTTTTTGTCTTGCATGAGTCCATGTTCCTGAAACAAGGCCCCATTTAGGTATATAAATATTTAGTGCTGCTAGTTTTTCTCTAGTGAGGAGTCCACATTTCTGAATCTAAAATGTTTTGTCTAATAGCATGCTCCAGAAAGAGGACTACATTTCAGTATATAAATCCTTTGTGCTAATTTTGTAGTCCAGCCAGCAGGCCACATTTCACATACTAGCATGGGACAGGGGCTGGGACACAGCTTGGAGCAGCATTTCTCTGGCGGCACGATTGCGTAGCCTCACACTGAGCACCGCGGCGATCAGGCGCGGATGTCAATTCTGTGTGAGAGCTGACACCCCATAGCAATGCCCACGATCGGAGCTAGCACTGATCGCAGGCATTTAACCCCTCTGATACTGCTGTCAGCAATGACAACGACATAGATGAGCATCGTGCAGGGAACTCATTCCCTGATCGCTTCCATCAGGCCAACGTGATGTGATCGCGTTGTCCTGATGGCCTCCATGGAGCCACCCGCCCACAAGATGGCAAGGTGGCTTTGCAGTGCCTGCAGAGCAGGTCCTGAGATGCCTCCTTCCCTGCCTGTCATACACTGCAGATGTATTGCAGAACATCAGATCAACGATCTGATGATATACAGTAATGTCTCATCATGGAACAATGTAAAAAAGTTTTTTAAAAAAAGTGTAAAAATATTTGATTAAAAAAATGTGGGAAAATATCGGTGCCATTTTTACCAATTTCCCAGTATGAAAATGTAAAACTTGGGGATAACACACAATCTTGGTGGTAAAAATCTAAATTATTTTATTTTCACTGCTCAATGGTATAAAAGTCTGTGATACATCTGTGGTGTCAATATAATCATTGCACCCCTAGATGAATTCATTGAGAGGTTTAGTTTGTAAAATGGGGTGACTTATAGGGGGTTCTGCTCTGTTGGCACCTCAGGGGCTCTGCCAATGTAACATGGCACCCTCAAACAAGTGCAGCAAAATCTGCACTGTAATATGGCAATTTCTTCCCTTCTGAGCTTTGCATTGTGCCTCAAAAGTAGTTTTCGACGACATATAGCGTATCTATGAACTCAAGAGAAATTGCACAACAAATTTTGAGGTCCATTTTCTCCTGTTACCCCTGTGAAAATACAAAATTTGGAGCTAAAAAAGATTTTTGTAGGAAAAATTTGATTTTTTATATTTTCACCGCTTAACATTTTAAACTTCTGTGAAGCACCTGTGGGTTCAAAGTGTTCAATACACTTCTAGCTAAGTTTCCAAAGGGGTCTAGTTTCCAAAATGGTGTCATTTGTGGGTGGTTTCCACTGTTTAGGCACATCAGGGGCTCTCCAAACGCGCTCCTTCCCTTCCAAGCCCTGCCGTGCACCCAAACAGGTGTTTTTCTTCCACATATTGGGTATCTGCGCAACAAATTGTATGGAGAAATTTCTCTTGTCACCCTTGTGAAAATGCAAAATTTGGAGCTAAAATAGATTTATCTGGGAAAAATTAGATTTTTTTATTTTCACGGTTTAACGTTACAAACTTCTGTGAAGCACCTGTAGGTTCAAGATGCTCAATACACATGTAGATAAGTTCCCTAAGGGGTCTAATTTCCAAAATGGTGTCACTTGTTGGGGGTTTCCACCGTTTAGGCACATCAGAGGCTCTGCAAACGTCACATGGCATCCGCTAATTACTCCAGCAAATTTTACATTCAAAAAGTCAAATGGCACTCCTTCCCTTCCGAGCTCTGTCGTGTGCCCAAACAGTAGTTTTTCCCCACATATATGGTATCAGCATGCTCAGGAGAAATTGCACAACTAACTGTATGGTCTATTTTCTCCTGTTACCCTTGCAAAAGTAAAAAAAAAATTAGGTCTAAAGGAAAATTTTTATGAAAAAAAGTAAATGTTTATTTTTTCCTTTCACATACAAAAAATGCCTCTGAAGCACTTGAAGGGTTAATAAAGTCAATTAATGTGGTTTTGAGCACAATGAGGGGTGCAGTTTTTAGAATTGTGTCACTTTTGAGTATTATCTGTCATTTAGGCCCTTCAAAGTCACTTCAAATGTGATGTGTTCCCTAAAAATATTTTTGCAAATTCTATTGTAAAACTGAGCAAACTTTTAACGCTTATAACTTCCTAACAAAAAATTTATGTTTCAAAAATTGTGCTGATATAAAGTAGACATGTGGGAAACGTTATTTGTTAACTATCTTGTGCAATATGACTATCTAATTTAGGCCTCATACTCACTGGGTGGAAAAAAATCGGTCCGTTTTCTGCAGGAAAAAAACGGTACATTTGTTGTAAAAAGGCATGCGATTTTGATGCGATTTTAAATCGCACCATGCGTTTTCTGTCAGTTTTCCATCAGTTTTCCATGTGTATGCAATGCGATTTTAACATGAAGTTTTACATAGAGCAGTTATCTCTATGTAAAGTCATGTAAAAATCACATTGTAACAAAAAAATTTTCACAAAAAGCAAATAATTATATATATAATATATATATATATACATCTAATATATATATAATATATATATAGGTCATACACTTCTACATAGTATAATAGCCGCTAATTCATCCCTGGCATTACTGTAAAATCACACTGACAGCTTTAATAAAGAATAGAAACAATACATATACACACATAGAATACATATATATATATATATATATATATATATGTAATTGTGACATATATATATACATATATTTATAGTTCATACACTTCTACATACTGTAATAGCTGCTAATTCAATTGCCGGCTTTTGTGAAATCACAGAAGCCGACATGAAATGATACATTGTTTCCACACAGTTAACCATGTCATTTCCTGTATTTTGATATATGGTTTGAACTTACAATTACATGAGTGTATTTGTGCAAAATTTCAGACATGTAGGGGTTAATTAAAGGTGTAAATTCGTTGGAAAAAAATGCGTGGGCTCCCGCTGTATTTTCTCCACCAGACAGACAAAGCCAGCGAGTGGGGGCAGATAATAATATCCTAGGGAGGGTACATTTTTTTTGTGCCCCCCCTGGCTACTAACATCTGCCCCCAGACACCCTAGAAAGGGCAAATCTATAATTAGATTCGCCCTTTCTGGCACTTTGCCCGTCTATTCCCATTGCCCTGTAGCGGTGGCGAATGGGTTAATAAGGCGTTAATGTCACCTTAGTATTGAAAGGTGACCTTAAGGCAGGTTAATAATTGAGAGCTGTCAATTAGACAACTATCAATTATTAATCCTATTGTATGATACAAAAATCAAACACACACAGTTTAATAAAAAATAAGTTTAATGAAATAATCACACAGTTTTTGACCATATTTTATTTTCCTGCTAAAACCATTTCCTGTAATAAAAATAAAATAAAAAAGCAAAATTATTCTTACCAATCCGATGTACAGTCAGGTCCCACGGTGTAATCCATCAGAAAGGGTTAACAGGTTACAGCTTTCAGAAAGCTAATGCTGTCTCCAAGTTGTAACCCCATGAATGAATCAGTTACTCTCCCAGCGAAAGGAGAGGAAGAGATTCATGAATGGAGCTTAATTGATTTATTGCCACTTTCACTTCAGTGACCTGACCTAACGTGAAAGTGGGATACAATCAATTAAGCTTCATTCATTAATCACATCCTCTCCTGTTGGCAGGAGATAAGCTCATTCATTCAGGAGCTATCAGATGAGCACGCAGGATTACTTGCGCTGCTTATATGATTGCTAGTTAACCCTTTGTGAAGGATTACATCGTGGGACGTGACAGATCGCAAGATAGGTAAGAATAATGTTGTTTTATTATTTTATATTTATTTTAGAAGAACAAGGGCTTCGAACGGATTAAGAGTGAAATAAAAGATGGTCAAAAATATGTGTTTTGATTTCATTAAAATTATTTATTCTTAAAGTGTGTTTGTGTTTTTTTATTTACTTCAATAGGATTAATAATTGATAGTTGTCTAATTGACAGCTCTCAATTATTAACCTGCCTTAAGGTCACCTTTCAATACTAAGGTGACATTAACGCCTTATTAACCCATTCGCCACCACTACAGGGCAATGGGAATAGACGGGCAAAGTGCCAGAAAGGGCAAATCTAATTATAGATTTGCCCTTTCTGGGGTGTCTGGGGGCAGATGTTAGTAGCCAGGGGGGGCACAAAAAAAATGTACCCTCCCTAGGCTATTATTATCTGCCCCCACTCGCTTGCTTTGTCTGTCTGGTGGAGAAAATACAGCGGGAGCCCACGCATTTTTTTTCAACGAATTTACACCTTTAATTAACCCCTACATGTCTGAAATTTTGTACAAATACACTCATGTAATTGTAAGTTCAAACCATATATCAAAATACAGGAAATGACATGGTTAACTGTGTGGAAACAATGTATCATTTCATGTCGGCTTCTGTGATTTCACAAAAGCCGGCAATTGAATTAGCAGCTATTACAGTATGTAGAAGTGTAGAACTATAAATATATATATATATGTATGTGTTACAATGACATGTATATATATATATATGTATTCTATGTGTATGTATCTACTGTTTTGTGAGCTGTCAGTGTGATTTTACAGTAGCCGGGGATGAATTACCGGCTTTTCAAAGGAGACTGGTGCATATAAATCGGACAGCACGTGCATGGTGCGAGTGCTGTTCGTTTTTTAATCGCACCCATTGACTTGCATTGGCGATTTTCATCCCAAAATCGCATCAAATCGCAGCAAGCTGCGATTTTTTTCTCACACCAATATCTGATGAGAAAAAAATCGCTAATGAGAACTCACCCATTGACTAACATTGGTCAGATTTGCATCCGATTTTTTATCGTCTGATTTTCATCCGTTATCGGCACCAGTGAGTATGAGGCCTTAAAGGGAATCTGTCACCATAAATTGGCGGGATATTTAAATGATGACAGTCAGGTCAGATGGGCGGTGTTTTGGGTACTTGCCTTAACATGTTGTTCGCCGCTGTCTCCATTATTTCTGGGAATTGTAGTTGTTGCCCTCCATATAACGCGCCTGCACATTGCAATCTTGAATTGCGCACGCGCAGTATGCTTTGCCCGCAGATTGCAATGCGCAGGCGCGTTATATGGAGGGCAACGACTACAATTCCCAGAAATAATGGAGACAGCGGCGAACAACATGTTAAGGCAAGTACCCAAAACTTCGCCCATCTGACCTGACTGCCATCATTTAAATATCCCGCCAATTTAGGGTGACAGATTCCCTTTAAGGGCATAACAATAAAAAATGTGAAAATAGCAAAATTTTCAAAATTTTTGCCAAATTTCTATTTTTTTCACAAATAAACCAAGTCATATCGTAGAAACTTTAGTACTATCATGAAGTACAATATTTCACAAGAAAACAGTCTCAGAATCACTAGGATGCACTGAAGCATTCCAGACTTATGACCTCATAAAGTGACAGTGGTCAGAATTGTAAAAATTGGCCTGGTCAGGAACGTGAAAACAGGCTTTGGGGCGAAGGGGTTAAACATTGATTAGTAACAGGTGAATGAGTGACAATTGTAGGCCTGGTGGAATGAGAGCCCTGCCAAATTCAGGCAAGACACATGAAGGAGACCCAATTTGGAGTCCAAACATTTGCAAAAATTAGGGGCAAACACCACTAAAGTGGCATCAATTCATTTTATTTACCATATATACTCATGCATAAGCCGACCCGTGTATAAGTCGACCCCCCTAATTTTGCCACAAAAAACTTATTGACTCGTGTATAAGCCTTGGGTGAAAAATGATTAGGCCCCCATATGATGCTCCACAGATTAGGCCCCCATAAACTGCACAGATTATGCCCCGTATGATCCACAGATTATGTCCCCATATGCTGCACAGATTATGCCCCCATATGCTCCACAGATTATGCCCCCATATGCTCCACAGATTATGCCCCCATATGCTCCAGATTATGCCCACCTATGCCCACAGATTATGCCCCCATATGCTCCACAGATTATGCCCAATATGCTTCACAGATTATGCCCCCATTCTCCACAGATTATGCCCCATATGCTCCACAGATTATGCCCCTATATGCTCCACAGATTATGCCCAATATGCTCCACAGATTATGCTCCATATGCTCCAGATTATGCCCCCATATGCTCCAGATTATGCCCAATATGCTCCAGAGATTATGCCCCATATGTTCCACAGATTATGCCCCCATATGCTCCAGATTATGCCCCCATATGCTCCAGATTATGCCCCCATATGTTCCACAGATTATGCCCCCATATGCTGCACAGATTATGCCCCCATATGCTCCAGATTATGCCCGCATATGCTCCAGATTATGACCCTATATGTTCCACAGATTATGCCCCCATATGCTGCACAGATTATGCCCCATAGTATACGTCCCTTATGCTGCCGCGCTGCTGCTGCAAAAACAAAAAAAAAATGACATATTCACTTCTCGTCGCTGGGGGCCAGGAGCCGGTGTCCTGAGTGGGTGGTGACACTGGCGTGCTATGGGGGACAGGTGCCGGTGTCACCGCTCGCTCAGGACCCCGGCACCTGAGATATTTACCTGTCCTCTCTCCACCGCTGCGCACTGCTCCCTCTTCCGGGTCCTCGGCAGTGAATGATCAGGCAGGGGGCGCGACGCGCATTAACGACGTCATCGCGCCCTCTGCCTGAACATTCACAGCCAGAGGAGTCGGACGAGGGAGCAGCGCGCAGCGGTGGAACGGGACAGGTGAATATCGCTATACTCACCCCTCCGCTGGCACGTCTCTGCAGTCTCTCCTCTTCTCTCGGCGGTCTCCGCAGCTCTTCAGTCCTACAGCGGTCACGTGGTACTGCTCATTAAAGTCATGAATATGTGCATATTCATGACTTTAATGAGGGGTACCATGTGACCGCTGCAGGAAGGAGCCTGAGACCGTGGGAGAAGCAGGGGGGCTGCAGAGACGCGCCGGCGGAGGGTGAGCATGATCCGACACCCCCGCTCCCCCTCCCCCGCCGACCCCTGTATATGACTCGCGTATAAGCCGAGAGGGGGACTTTCAGCCCTAAAAAATGGGCTGAAAATCTTGGCTTATACATGAGTATATACGGTATTTATTTTACTCACTTATATAGCGTCTTTAATTCCACAGTGCTTTACAGACGTTATGAATTTCTCCAGAGTAGAAACGTATAATGGGGCTCTGACACCCCTTCCACTACAGGCATCCCACCAGATTGAGACCCAACTTGGAGTCACCACATTTCATAAAATTGTTTGTAACATCAGCAGCAGTACCAAGAGCAGGCACAGAAGACACGACAAAGGTGTCACAGACTGCAATAACGTGAGATCAATGCAGAACACTAAAAAATTACACCATTGCCTAGTCTGCCCAGTCTGCGACTTGGGTTCGAAACTCAATACAGATCAATGACTCATTCACCTTGATGAAATTTAAGTGGTCTTGTGTAGCCCTGGTGTGAAGGCACACGCAGTACCCTGGAGGATGTGTGTGGAGAGATAGCAGTTTAATGCTCAATGAACATTCATTTCAACATGCACTTAGACACGCCCACAGGTATATAAAGTCTAGTCACATGCAGCAGTGGGGAGTCGAGTTCAGTTCAGTCATTCAGTGAGGTCCAGTCAGTCAGCAGCAGAGCTGAGTGCAATCTGTGTGCAGTTCAGAAAGTGGAGTCCAGTACAGGTGAGCCAGATCACCTCAGCCTGGTCAGAGCTGTGCTCCACTAGAAGACAGACTGAGACATTCTATTAAGAAGAGAGAAGTGAGTTGCAGATATACTTCAGTCTCCTGTCCCAAGGACAGTGAAGGTTCAGAGACGTGCTCCTGCCTAGAAGATTACTGAGAGTCTGGCAACAAGCTCAAGAAAGGAATTAAGAAAGGGACTGACTTTATTAACCTTTGAAGTGAGAAATGCTTATGCTACAAGCGCGGACAAGGCGAAAGGCACAGTGGTAGGAATTTTGAGTGCTTTAGGATTGAAGAAGTCCTGCACATTGTCACCGGTCACTGGAGACCGAAGCATCACCATAGCTTCACGCATGGTGGTAGAAAACCCAGAGGCTTACTGAACCTTAGGTAACAGCAAGCAGCCCCTGGAGTGTCAGTACGTAACTGGGGTCAGGTGGAATAGGAACTTTGAGCTAGGCCAAGCAGAGAAGAACCTAGTTTCATCACAGGAAGGCTCCGACCACAACACTGACCGGGCAGTACAGCTTGGAGATAGCTGGAGTTTATAGAGGGAACTACGCTTTATGCTGGTTGGACTCATCTTTGTGAAAGTAAAGGAGGCCCCTAACTTGTCCAGCTCATACCTCAAAACACATCCTCCATTGGATCAGCCTCCCTGGGACCTGCCTTACCATCTAACAAGTAAAAAGGTATGGAAAGACGCTGATGTGTGAGACTGTGTTATTTGATTGCATCCCTGCACTACCCCATCATAACCATCGACCTGAGGGAAGAGTCCCACCTGTAGGGGACCCGACATCTAGCTGCCTCACCATCCCCTCAGAGCTCAACAGCAGCGCTGGTACAAATTACCAGAAGACTACAGGTGGCGTCACGAACTGTATATAAATATATCCCCTGTAAATATACCCCCAACATACGCCTGACCGCCAGGGCCACAGACCGAGCCACCGCTACCTGTGACAACCCCATAGACTTCTACGGGCTCGGCTCTGAGTACCCCATTGCCCTGGTAACCCACAATTGTGGTGCGTGGTCGAGACATAAATTGGCGTCACGAACAGGATGCGAAACTCGCAAAATTGCGAGCCCTGTGTGCCTATGGAGTTGTTTTTGTGAAAAAGGACTGTTTGCACTTTTGGCGCCAAAAATCGCCATCTTTGTCGCCATATTCGCGCCCTCAGGCGCTGGAGAAGAAGGTGGGCGTACCTTCGTGGGCGTGTACCCCCCAGTGGCGCGAAGAAAATGCCGGCCCTCTCAAAGTGCTATTACAACATGCGATCCTGCCCTACAGCAAAGGAGGTCCGCCTCCTCTTCACCTTCCCTGCGAAGAGGAGGAGACGCAAACCCCGCCTCCACGGAAGAGACCGGATGTCTCTGGTGGAAGATGAAAGAACGCTCTGGAACATCATGGAAGCAGGACGTGTGCAGCCGAGCAGGGAAGCGGAGGAAGGCAGGCCCCGTTCCCCAGCCAAGCTGCCACCAGCACCGGAACCATCCGTGATCCTGCACCTGCAGCAAGCATTGCTGGAAATCAAAGAAGAAAATGCACGACTGAAAAAGATGATTTTGCCACAACCTGGATTTGAGGAGATCGAGAGACGCCGGCGTACCCTGGAGCAGCGGCGGCTGTGGGACGCGGTGATCTCTCCCTTCGATGACCCCTACGACTGGAGTTACCAAAACTTCTGCTGCCCAAGGCAAAGGAGCAACCGGAGGCTATCCCCAAAAGTACCGATCTGATCCCACCGGTGAAGCGGTGGAGGCGAAGGAGGTTGAGGAGGTACCGCCAGTTCCGGAAGCCCGCCCGGCCAGGAGGCCGCAGCAGATGATCGATCCCCGGCAGGGACACCGGAGGGGTCCTGTCCGTCATTACCAGACGTGGACTGGGACGAGATGGCGCGCCTGGATGACGTCGCCTACGCCGCCCAGTGGGAATGTGAGTGGCAGCGTCGCGAGGAGAAGCAGCAACGCCAGCAGGAGGAAGAGCGGGAAGCTCAGCGCAACCGACAGCGGCAGCATGCAGAGCTGATCGCGGACAAGGAGAGTGTCCGTCGGGAAAAAGGTACTCTGAGGGAACCGCGGCGGCAGGGGTGTGTGACAGAGTTCCAGCTCCGGAAGGGCTGGGGCTTCATAAGAGAACCGGGCCTCTACCCAGGGGTCTTTGTCAGCAGACGTGACGTAGAATCCCACCTACCGCAAGGCCATCCCGGGAGGGACCTAGTTAATGGAGACATTGTCAATTATACACGGCACTGGGGTATGAAGGGATGGTATGCCCTTAATGTCACAATCGTCCGTGACCCCGTCCCAGACGCAGGTAACGTCACCACTACCGCAGCGTCCCCGTCTCCAGCTCAAACAGCACCAGGCCGTGCCCCAGCATCGCCCCCTGCAGGCTCCTCGCAAATGGAAGCAACGTCTACATACTCTTCATTATCTTGTCATCCTTCTACATCGCAACTTGCGACCCAGTTTCCATCGCAATCTATGACACGATCGATATCGCTAACTGTAACGCAAATTGAAACGCAATCGGTGTCTCGCAAGGAGAAAGTACCCGTTGCGCCCCTAGAGGTTCGCACGAGGACTGTGGCGACCCAGACCCTAATCGCAGCTCACGACTTGTTAGTCATGGGATCTAGGGACCATCGCATTGTTCCAGCCCCCGGGGTGGAAAATGTATTTGAAATAGTTAAACAGTAAAAACCGGTAAGATCCAGACAGGGGTCTACCATATGTAATGTTGTAAAAAGTTTGAGAATGTTTGCCAATTTTGCACTTTATTGCCAAAGATAATTTCTATGTCCTTTTCTATATTAGTAGAATGCCCGGCTGGGTACCAGAGTAAAAAGTTGAAAATTTAATGCATATTAGAAATGTATTTATATCTGTGTCTTTTTCATAATGGACTTCGAGGCTGAGGACTGAACCAGCCCAAAAACTGATTTTGTATATAGTTGCACCTTGTGCATTATCTTGGTTTTACATAAAACCACCACAACTACCTCTGAATAATAAAACCCGTGTGGTGTGGCACTGAGTGAGGTCTGCATTCATATGTCCTGCAGCCCACCCAGGACCCACGTTGAAGGTTTGGTGCGGGTCCTTCACAAGAATATTGTCGTCTATATATATGAACATGTATATTTAATATTTTGTATTTTTCTATATTTAATGTTTTGTTTGCAACGTTCAAGAAATCCTTACCTCCCGGATGGGAAGAAGTTAATGTTAATGTTTATTGCATAAACAAAATTTCTGTCTCTTTTGTATTTCACAGCCCGGGAGTGCTGTCGTTTACCATGGGGGAATGTGTAGCCCTGGTGTGAAGGCACACGCAGTACCCTGGAGGATGTGTGGAGAGATAGCAGTTTAATGCTCAATGAACATTCATTTCAACATGCACTTAGACACGCCCACAGGTATATAAAGTCTAGTCACATGCAGCAGTGGGGAGTCGAGTTCAGTTCAGTCATTCAGTGAGGTCCAGTCAGTCAGAAGCAGAGCTGAGTGCAATCTGTGTGCAGTTCAGAAAGTGGAGTCCAGTACAGGTGAGCCAGATCACCTCAGCCTGGTCAGAGCTGTGCTCCACTAGAAGACAGACTGAGACATTCTATTAAGAAGAGAGAAGTGAGTTGCAGATATACTTCAGTCTCCTGTCCCAAGGACAGTGAAGGTTCAGAGACGTGATCCTGCCTAGAAGATTACTGAGAGTCTGGCAACAAGCTCAAGAAAGGAATTAAGAAAGGGACTGACTTTATTAACCTTTGAAGTGAGAAATGCTTATGCTACAAGCGCGGACAAGGCGAAAGGCACAGTGGTAGGAATTTTGAGTGCTTTAGGATTGAAGAAGTCCTGCACATTGTCACCGGTCACTGGAGACCGAAGCATCACCATAGCTTCACGCATGGTGGTAGAAAACCCAGAGGCTTACTGAACCTTAGGTAACAGCAAGCAGCCCCTGGAGTGTCAGTACGTAACTGGGGTCAGGTGGAATAGGAACTTTGAGCTAGGCCAAGCAGAGAAGAACCTAGTTTCATCACAGGAAGGCTCCGACCACAACACTGACCGGGCAGTACAGCTTGGAGATAGCTGGAGTTTATAGAGGGAACTACGCTTTATGCTGGTTGGACTCATCTTTGTGAAAGTAAAGGAGGCCCCTAACTTGTCCAGCTGATACCTCAAAACACATCCTCCATTGGATCAGCCTCCCTGGGACCTGCCTTACCATCTAACAAGTAAAAAGGTATGGAAAGACGCTGATGTGTGAGACTGTGTTATTTGATTGCATCCCTGCACTACCCCATCATAACCATCGACCTGAGGGAAGAGTCCCACCTGTAGGGGACCCGACATCTAGCTGCCTCACCATCCCCTCAGAGCTCAACAGCAGCGCTGGTACAAATTACCAGAAGACTACAGGTGGCGTCACGAACTGTATATAAATATATCCCCTGTAAATATACCCCCCAACATACGCCTGACCGCCAGGGCCACAGACCGAGCCACCGCTACCTGTGACAACCCCATAGACTTCTACGGGCTCGGCTCTGAGTACCCCATTGCCCTGGTAACCCACAATTGTGGTGCGTGGTCGAGACAGTCTACACTTTCAGGGGACAGCTGGATGCGCTTATCCGTCAGGACACCACCAGCAGCGATGAAGACATGTTCTGAGAGAACGCTGTCTGACCGGCATGACAAAACCTCCAAGGTTGACAGGCATGCTCAGGCCACTATTCCATTTTTGAAGACCAAAATGCTTAGGGTCCAAACACCCCTTGATAGCATTGATATTGAACTTAAAATACTCCTGCACTTTCTTCTCCAGTCGCTTATTACGTGTCAGACTTGTACTCTGTTCTGCTGTTGTTCTGGCTTATTTTACTCCCTTATATAGCGCCATTAATTACACAACGCCTCACAGTTATTTTCGGCACTGTCCCCATTGGGGCTCACAATCTAAATTTCCTATCAGTATATCTTTGGTGTGTGGGAGAAATCCAGAGTAACTGGAGAAAACCCACGCAAACAAGGGGAGAACATACAAACTCCTTGCAGATGTCCATGGTGGGGTTTTAACCAAGGATCCCAGTGCTGCAAGGCTGCAGTGCTAACCACTAAGCCTCCATGCTGCCTCTGCCACTTACACTGCTGTTGCTAATGTTTTTGTATTGACGACTCGACGTTAGCATGGTTGGAAGTATATAACTGTGATTCACGCTGTGTGCCTTACTGCTATATTGTGAAAAATCACTCTTAAGATTGTCTACAAGCATGTTTCGATGCTCCAGCATGCGCACGTCCCTAGGGAGTGAAGCATCTGACAAAATTTACTCTTGAATCGCGGATCTAACGGAGTGGCAAACCAGAAGTCAGCACTATTTCTAAACCTAACAATACGGCAAATAATCATGTTACAGGTAGTGCAACCAGAAAGCGCTTATGTGTCGGCCACTTCAATGAGGTCCAAGTACATGGTGTGTTGGTGGTGGGGAAAGACTTCATCTTGCTTCCGCAGTCCTCTCCCGACAACCATGGACAACAGAGAGGGGATAATTATCCTCTTCATCTTCTGACTGTTGCGTGACAATCACCTCTTCCTCCTTGTCCTCCTCCATGTTTTCCTCAGCTCCTGCACCTTTGCTAATAGTTTGTCTGGTACCTTGAGCCCCCCTTGATTGCTATAATCCACCCTCCCATGGTACCTGCCTGTGCGATGACAATCCAAAAGTTAGAGATATTGTAATCACTTCTGCATCCTCCTCTGCTTCCTCCTTTTCCTCTGTGACCATCACTTCATTCTGCAGACTATTCAAAGTATGCTCCAGCATGTAGATCACTAGAATAGTGATGCTGATAATGGCAACATCTTAGTAGCCATTTCAAAACTGTGCAAAAGGGTGCAGAGGTCCTTCATCTGTGTCCACTCCGCAAGCGTGATTTGTTACACCTTCATACTGCATTGGGCCACACTATGCAAAATGTCATACTTTACCAGGGATCATTGCTGCTGCCACAGTCACTGCAACATGTGCAGAGTGGAATTCCACGGTGTCGGCACAGCGCATATCAACCAGTTAACAGTAGGCTGAAAGACCTCTGTAGCAATGTAAGTCGATAACTACAAGTGTTGTAGATGCCAGAAATGAGCATGCAGTGGCTGTGCTTTCTGCAGCAGCACATCTAGGATAGGATAGTGGCGTAGAAATTGCTGTACCACTAGGTTGAGGAAGTGAGCCATGCAAGGTACGTGTGTGAGGTTGCCCGGAGTAGGTCTGCCAACAGGTTCGCACCATTATCGCACACGGCCTTCACTGATTCCAGGTTCAGTGGAGACAGCCATTGCTTAAACTGGCCTGGATAGCTGTAGACAATATTTGAACTGTGTGACTGAGTTCTCCAAGGCATTTTAATTTAAACAGTGCCTGATTGCGGTTTTCCCTGGCTGCACAGTATGGAGGTGGGGGATATTCTCGCACTGTTGGAAAGTGTGTCTCATTAAGTGAAAGGTTAAAAGCACAGGTGGAGGCCCTACAGGAAATGGAGGAGGCAAAAGCAATGGAGGAAGGGTTACATACAGAGGTTTATCTCGCAAGCTTTGGGGATTCCAAGATTTTCTGTCTAGTGACACCTTGGTGTCTAGTATTTTAGTTCACCATCCTTTGGTGTGTAGTGGTTTAGTTCTCCAAAACTAGGTGTTTAGTAGATTATTTCTCAAAGCCCTGTTGTCTAGTAGTTTAGTTCTCCATCTTCTGGTGTGTAGTGGTTTAGTTATTCAACTTTAAGTATTTAGTAGTATATTTCTCCAAGCCCTGTTGTATAGTAGTTTAGTTCTCCTTCTTATAGTGTGTAGTAATTTAGTTCTCCAGCCCCAAACTCCCTGCAAGCTTTGGGGATTCCAAGATTTGTGGAGCAGCCCCTTCCGCCCCTGCCCCCACAGCCACCAGAGACACCCAGTGCCCAGTCAGCGAGATGTAACTCCCCTGTCCAAGCTTGCTCGTCCAGGTGTCAGTGTTGAAATGCATCCTGTCAGACATAGATTTTTTCAAGGAACGGGTGATGTTGTCTGCGACATACTGGTGTAGCACAGTCACATCTTTCTTAGAGAAGTAATGGCAACTGGGCAACTGGTACTGGGGGCTGCGACAGCCATCAGCTTTTAGAAACCATCTGTATTGACAAGGCGGAAAGGCATCATTTCTGTAGCCAACAGATTGGATTGGCCATCCAATTATCACAGAGATCACAGGCCGGAAGACACGAAGAAGCACCCTCTGTGATTTTTAGAGCGAAGAAATTTCAGCTGCCCCCTATCTTTCAGACAATTACACAATTGTGCGATGATCAACTGAGGAGGTCGCAGCCTGTTCCCAATAATTAGTTATCAGAAAACTAACAGTGAGCGTACAGCATATACAGCTCCAGATTAGAACGCATGTAATATGCGTATTGTCATGACTAGTGTTGAGCGATAGTGCTCGATATCTAAAAATATCGTATCGAAATTGTATCGCCGATAGCACTAAATATCGTCGATATCCGATTTCGATACCGGAAGTCCAATGTAAGTCTATGGGAACAAAATATCGCAACTAAAAAAAACCTTTATTTCCTTGTAAACACTAAATACACACATAGAATACATATATATATATATATATATATATATAACACATGTCATTGTGACATATATATACATATATGTATAGTTTATACACTTCTACATAGTAAAATATCCTCTGATTCAATTGCCGGGTAAAGCCGGCTTCTGTGAAAAGAAAGAAGCACCCGACATGAAATGACACTTGGTGTACATAGGGTTAACCATGTCTTTTCATGTCGTTTGCAATCTGATTTGCACAAACAATTACATCAGTCTATGTGTGCAAAATTTCACACCTGTAGGGGTTAATTAAAGGTGTAAATTCGTTGTAAAAAAAACGGACTTTTTTGCTACGAATTTACACCTTTAATTAACCCCTACAGGTGTGAAATTTTGCACACTTACACTCATGTAATTGTTTGTGCAAATCAGATATCAAACTACATGAAAAGACATGGTTAACTCTATGTAAACCAAGTGTCATTTCATGTCGGGTTCTGCATTTTCACAAAAGCCGGCAATTGAATTAGCGGCTATTATACTATGTAGAAGTGTATGAACTATAAATATAAATATATATATATGTGTCACAAATTCAATGACATGTATATATATATATATATGAGGTGTAAAATTGCTGAAAAAAAATGCGTGGGCTCCCGCCCTATTTTCGCAACCAGACAGACAAAGCCAGTGAGTGGGGGCAGATAATAATAGCCCAGAGAGGGACCATTATTTTTGGCCCCCCCCCGGCTACTAACATCTGCCCCCAGACACCCCAGAAAGGGCAAATCTCTAATTAGATTTGCCCTTTCTGGCACTTTGCCCGTCTATTCCCATTGCCCTGTAGCGGTGGCGAATGGGTTAATAAGGGGTTAAAATGACCTTGCAATTGAAAGGTCACTTTAAGCCAGGTTAATAATTGAGAGCTGTCAATCAGACAACTATCAATTATTAATCCTATTGTATGAAAGAAAAATCAAACACACACACTTTAATAAAAAAGAAGTTTAATGAAATAATCACACAGTTTTTGACCATATTTTATTTACCTGCTAAAACCATTTCCTGTAATAAAATAAAATAATAAAGCAAAATTATTCTTACCAATCCGATGTACAGTCAGGTCCCACGGTGTAATCCATCAGAAAGGGTTAATGTTTACTGCAGGGACCGCAGCTAATGCTGCAGCCTCACAGTAAACCCCCAAATGAATGAGTTCCTCTCCTGGCTGACAGGAGAGGAAGTGGAAAGCTTAATTGATTGCTTTCCACTTTCACTTCAGGTCAGCCAGGGACACAATCAGTGACGTCAGAGGGAACTGGTTAACAAAAATAGGGGATCCCTCGAAAAAAAATGGCGTGGGGTCCCCCTATTTTTGTTAACCAGCCAGATGAAGCAGACCGCTGAGGCCTGGTTTTTCAGGCTGTTAAGGATCCAATATCCATGGACCTTGCAAGCCTGATAATACCAGGCCACAGCAGTCTGCTTAGCTTGGCTGGTTAACAAAAATAGGGGATCCCCTCGAAAAAAAAAACGGCGTAGGGGTCCCCCTATTTTTGTTAACCAGCCAAGTAAAATGCAGACTGCTGCGGCCTGGTATTAAAAGACTGTCAAGGCCCATGGATTTTGGCCCTCAACAGCCTGATAACACCAGGCTACAGCAGCCCCACATTTGGCGCATCAAAAGATGTGCCAATTGTGGCACTTTACCCGGCTCTTCCCACTTGCCCTGTAGCGGTGGCAAGCGGGGTAATAAGGGGTTAATGTCACCGTTGATTGCACGGTGACAATAAGCCCGGTTAATAATGGAGAGGCGTCAATAAGACACCGATCCATTATTAATCCCAAAGTTATTAAATGCATAAAAAAAAGACAAAGCAAGAAAAAAGTCTTTTAATGAAATAAAAGAGACAACACACTTTTCATTTCTTTTATTGTACTCTCATTCCTGCGACGCCATCGATCTCCTGTAAAAAAAGAAAAAAAACAAACCAACAGTATACCACCTGTCCGACGCAGTCCATAGTAACGACAGTCCCACGACGATCCAGCTCTGCTACATCGCAATGACAGGCAGAGCCTGTCATCGCGACGCAGCACAGCTGATTACCTGCTTCCCCGGTGGTGACGTCATCGGACTGACTGCTTTACGGCCGGGATTACCCAGCAGTCACTGCAGTTATCGCGAGAAACTGCATGTGACCGCCGGGGAGAAGAGGATGGCGGCCATGAAGCAGTCCAGGACGTGACCGCCGGAGATCTTCTGCCAGGTAAGTGCCGCTGACTCCTGACAGACCCGACCGACGGACACTGACAGTGACAGACCCGACCGACGGACACAGACAGTGACAGTGACAAATCCGATTCCGGTATTCGATAAGACGAAAATATCGAAACGAATTATCGAAAGGCCGATAGAGCTAATATCGGCCGATAGCCGATATTTGCATTATCGTATCGCTCAACACTAGTCATGACTAGTGTTGAGCGATACGATAATGCAAATATCGGCTATCGGCCGATATTAGCTCTATCGGCCTTTCGATAATTCGTTTCAATATTTTCGTCTTATCGAATACCGGAATCGGATTTGTCACTAGTCATGACTAGTGTTGAGCGATACGATAATGCAAATATCGGCTATCGGCCGATATTAGCTCTATCGGCCTTTCGATAATTCGTTTCGATATTTTCGTCTTATCGAATACCGGAATCGGATTTGTCACTGTCACTGTCTGTGTCCGTCGGTCGGGTCTGTCACTGTCAGTGTCCGTCGGTCGGGTCTGTCAGGAGTCAGCGGCACTTACCTGGCAGAAGATCTCCGGCAGTCACGTCCTGGACTGCTTCATGGCCACCATCCTCTTCTCCCCGGCGGTCACATGCAGTTTCTCGCGATAACTGCAGTGACTGCTGGGTAATCCCGGCCGTAAAGCAGTCAGTCCGATGACGTCACCGCCGGGGAAGCAGGTAATCAGCTGTGCTGCGTCGCGATGACAGGCTCTGCCTGTCATTGCGATGTAGCAGAGCTGGATCGTCGTGGGACTGTCGTTACTATGGACTGCGTCGGACAGGTGGTATACTGTTGGTTTTTTTTTTTTTTTTTTTACAGGAGATCGATGGTGTCGCAGGAATGAGAGTACAATAAAAGAAATGAAAAGTGTGTTGTCTCTTTTATTTCATTAAAAGACTTTTTTCTTCCTTTGTCTTTTTTTTATGCATTTAATAACTTTGGGATTAATAATGGATCGGTGTCTTATTGACGCCTCTCCATTATTAACCGGGCTTATTGTCACCGTGCAATCAACGGTGACATTAACCCCTTATTACCCCGCTTGCCACCGCTACAGGGCAAGTGGGAAGAGCCGGGTAAAGTGCCACAATTGGCACATCTTTTGATGCGCCAAATGTGGGGCTGCTGTAGCCTGGTATTATCAGGCTGTTGAGGGCCAAAATCCATGGGCCTTGACAGTCTTTTAATACCAGGCCGCAGCAGTCTGCATTTTACTTGGCTGGTTAACAAAAATAGGGGGACCCCTACGCCGTTTTTTTTTTTCGAGGGGATCCCCTATTTTTGTTAACCAGCCAAGCTAAGCAGACTGCTGTGGCCTGGTATTATCAGGCTTGCAAGGTCCATGGATATTGGATCCTTACCAGCCTGAAAAACCAGGCCTCAGCGGTCTGCTTCATCTGGCTGGTTAACAAAAATAGGGGGACCCCACACCAATTTTTTTCGAGGGGATCCCCTATTTTTGTTAATCAGCCAAGATATGCAGACTGCTGTGGCCTGGTATTATCAGGCTGGCAAGGTCCATGGATCTTGGCTCCTTAACAGCCTGAAAATCCAGGCCTCAGCGGTCTGCTTCATCTGGCTGGTTAACAAAAATAGGGGGGACCCCACGCCATTTTTTTTCGAGGGGATCCCCTATTTTTGTTAACCAGTTCCCTCTGACGTCACTGATTGTGTCCCTGGCTGACCTGAAGTGAAAGTGGAAAGCAATCAATTAAGCTTTCCACTTCCTCTCCTGTCAGCCAGGAGAGGAACTCATTCATTTGGGGGTTTACTGTGAGGCTGCAGCATTAGCTGCGGTCCCTGCAGTAAACATTAACCCTTTCTGATGGATTACATCGTGGGACCTGACTGTACATCGGATTGGTAAGAATAATTTTGCTTTATTATTTTATTTTTATTACAGGAAATGGTTTTAGCAGGTAAATAAAATATGGTCAAAAACTGTGTGATTATTTCATTAAACTTATTTTTTATTAAAGTGTGTGTGTTTGATTTTTCTTTCATACAATAGGATTAATAATTGATAGTTGTCTGATTGACAGCTCTCAATTATTAACCTGGCTTAAAGTGACCTTTCAATTGCAAGGTCATTTTAACCCCTTATTAACCCATTCGCCACCGCTACAGGGCAATGGGAATAGACGGGCAAAGTGCCAGAAAGGGCAAATCTAATTAGAGATTTGCCCTTTCTGGGGTGTCTGGGGGCAGATGTTAGTAGCCGGGGGGGGCCAAAAATAATGGTCCCTCTCTGGGCTATTATTATCTGCCCCCACTCACTGGTTTTGTCTGTCTGGTTGCGAAAATAGGGCGGGAGCCCACGCATTTTTTTTCAGCAATTTTACACCTCATATATATATATACATGTCATTGAATTTGTGACACATATATATATATTTATATTTATAGTTCATACACTTCTACATAGTATAATAGCCGCTAATTCAATTGCCGGCTTTTGTGAAAATGCAGAACCCGACATGAAATGACACTTGGTTTACATAGAGTTAACCATGTCTTTTCATGTAGTTTGATATCTGATTTGCACAAACAATTACATGAGTGTAAGTGTGCAAAATTTCACACCTGTAGGGGTTAATTAAAGGTGTAAATTCGTAGCAAAAAAGTCCGTTTTTTTTACAACGAATTTACACCTTTAATTAACCCCTACAGGTGTGAAATTTTGCACACATAGACTGATGTAATTGTTTGTGCAAATCAGATTGCAAACGACATGAAAAGACATGGTTAACCCTATGTACACCAAGTGTCATTTCATGTCGGGTGCTTCTGTCTTTTCACAGAAGCCGGCTTTACCCGGCAATTGAATCAGAGGATATTTTACTATGTAGAAGTGTATAAACTATACATATATGTATATATATATGTCACAATGACATGTATATATATATATATATGTATTCTATGTGTGTATATTTAGTGTTTACAAGGAAATAAAGGTTTTTTTTAGTTGCGATATTTTGTTCCCATAGACTTACATTGGACTTCCGGTATCGAAATCGGATATCGACGATATTTAGTGCTATCGGCGATACAATTTCGATACAATATTTTTAGATATCGAGCACTATCGCTCAACACTAGTCATGACACAGCTGTTGGGTTTCCCGAGACCAGTGGCTTCTTCCCTGTCTCTAACACTGGGGGACTCCCTGGTTTCGCCCTTCTCTTCGGGATACTTCTGAAGGTGAAGATGCCAGGGCCTCTACCCTTGCCTTTTCATGCGAGTTAGGTTTCTGTCTGTTCTCTTCCCCCACCCAGGGAAGAGTGGCCCTACTGTGAACCATAGTACACGAAACTGACATACCAGGCAATACAAACAAGGGTTTAATAGAAAACTCCAGGCATACAAAATATTCACTCACATATAACAGAGGAATGCACCAGTGCATGTAGCTAGGGGAATAAACCAAAATAGAGGTTAGGGAATTACCACACATACAAACCAAGCAACAGTCACTTATAACTCCTCCAACTCTCTTTCTCATATGAACTCCTCTCCCTCCATTAGCCATGCAGGAAATGCTAGCTCTGACAACAATTTGTAACAGAGCCCAGATTATAAAGGGGAAAGGAGTGGCTAACGAGCTCAGCTGTGAACACAGGTATTTCCAATATGGCCGATTAACCCCTGTTCTGCCATAAGGAGTAAACACATTAAAAATGAAGGAGAAATGCTGCTTTTCAGTGCCAGGGTAGGAGCAATCAGATGTTGCTGTCTTCTGGCTCCACACTGTCGTGGTAACCCCGTGACAGTGCACCCTTTTCTACGAGGGACCTCCCGAACCTCAGAACCAGGCCTGATGTGCCATGTGAAAATCCCGGACCAGTCTGGCCACATGAACATCAGTTGCTGGTACCCACATCCTCTCCTCAGGACCGTACCCCCTCCAATGTACCAGATACTGAACCGACCAACGAACAAAATGAGAATCCAAGATCTTCACAATCTGAAACTCCAAGTTTCCATCGACAATGACAGGAGATGTTGGTAGAGGTGATGGTACTGAAGATGCAACATAATTTTTGAGGAGAGATCGATGGAATACATTATGGATCCTAAAGGTAGGCGGAAAAGCAAGGCAAAATGCTACGGGATTGACAATGGCTACGATCTTATAAGAACCAATAAACCTGAGACCCAGTTTCCAAGACAGAACCTTCAGCTTAATGTTCCTAGAGGACAGCCACACCAAGTCACCAACACACAGGTCCGGACCCACCAAACGTCCCCGATCAGCCACACTCTTATATTTGGATCCCATCTTTCTCAAATTATTTGTAACCCCCTGCAATATTGTAGTAATAGAAGATGAAAACCGTTCTTCTTCCGGTAATCCAGAAGGGCGATTACTATTAAATGAACTAAACTGAGGATGGAACCCATATGCCCTGAAAAATGGGGACTTACGGTCAATTCCTGACAATGATTATTTACAGCAAATTCTGCAAATTGTAACTAGGTAACCCAGTGCTCCTGATTTTCAGATACAAAACACTTGAGGTACTTTTCTAGATTCTGGTTAATCAGTTCAGTCTGCCCATTAGACTGCAGGTTAAAAGCAGAAGAAAATGACAAATGGATCCCCCCAGATGGGTGCAAAATGCCCACCAAAACTTGGAGACAAACTGCACTACCCGATCAGAAACAACGTCGGTTGGGATCCCATGCAATCTAATTATTTCCGAAGTAAACTTGCAGCAAGGATTTTGAGTTCGGTAAAGTGATAAAATGAGACATTTTACTGAATCGTATCAACCGCCACCAGTATTACAGTATTCCCTTCTGACACGGGAAGATCTGTGATAAAATTGACCGACAAGTGAGTCCAAGGAGACAGGTGACCTGCCTGACAAGTACCTGGTGTGACTCAAGGTCAGGTGAAAAAATTAATATGTCATCCAGATAGATTACCATGAATCTGCCTACCAGGTGACTAAAGAAGTCATTTATAAAGTGTTGAAAGACGGCGGGTGCATTTGTCAACCCAAAAGGCATCACCAGATTCACATAGTGTCCCTCAGGCGTATTGAATGCTATTTTCCACTCATCCCCCTCTTTAATGTGGATGAGATTATACACCCCCAAGGTCTATCTTAGAGAACCATTTTGCCCCTACAATTTGATTAAAGAGGTCTGTAATGAGAGGGAGCAGATAAGGATCATGGACAGTGATAGTATTGAGTTCACGAATATCCAGGCAAGGGTGTAACCCCACTGCAATGGGAGAGGAGGATGGTCTGATATGACCTTTAGTCAGGCTTTCCACAATGTAGTCCTTCATGGCCTGTCTCTCTGGACCAAAGATATTATAGATTCTGCTCTTGGACAGCTTGGCACCAGGAATGAGATTACTGGCACAATCATAATAACGATGGGGATGGAGTTCTTGGCACCCCTGCTCTGAGAGCACATTCCCAAAATCTGAAAGGTAACTAGGCACAGACTGGGTATCCACCCTAGAAAATAGGGTACTTAAACAGTGTCCTTGACAATACCCACTCCATTTTACTACTTCCTGAGTCTGCCAATCTACTACAGGATTGAGCAGAGCGAGCCAAGCAAGTTCCAGTACCGCAGGTGAGGGCAGACCCTCTAGCACATAACAGTCTAATACCTCAGTGTGCATGGCCCCAACTGAAACTATAAGTCTTGGACAACTTGAGTAAAATGCCCCTGTCTCAAGGGGGCGGAGTTAATGGCAATTATGGGTACGGGTCTGAACAGAATATGTGGGATGAGGCCTTGGACCTGGACGAACCTAGTGTTGATCAAATTAAACCCCACCCACTTTCCAGAAATGCAGACACGTCTTCCTTAAACCCACCCAGGTGGACTACAGCTGGTAGGAAAAATTGTGTCCTACCCAAGAGGTGATGAGGACTCTGGGGCTGCTAACCTCCCCACAACCTGGGCCACCTAGTTTTCCTGGCAGTTGCTTACTATGTGATCCGGAGAGACACGTGCCCACAAAATAGCCCTTTTTACCACAATTGAAATACACTCACCCCTTAAGCCAGACCAAAGGTAGTTTAACAGACTGAAGTGCCACACCCACATGCATGGGTTCCTCAGTAGGCTCAGTGCTGTCCTCCCCTTGACTCCGGACCTCCTGCACACAGAGGTGACTCCCTATGTCTCTAGCAAAGACGGCGATCAACCGGATCACCAGAGACAAGGCTGCCACAAAGCAGTCAGGAGTCTCATACAAAGCTAAGGCATCCTTCACCCTTACTCACCCTTACTGTGAGCCCCTTACAGAACTGACTACGGAGTGTGGGGTCATTCAACTTGGTGTCCGTGGCCCACCTCTGGAACTCAGAGAAATATTCCTCTACCGGCCGGTCTCCTTGCTGAAGTTGGCGCAGCATGGACTCAGCTAAGAAGATGTGATTGGGGTCATGGTATATAAGGCCCAGTGCCAGAAAAAAAATTTCTCCACTGTCTGAAGTGACTGAGAGTCTGATAGGAGAGAAAATGCCCAAGCTTGGGGGTCCCCCTGGTGGAGTAAGATTACTGTCCGCACACGTTGCTCCTCTGTACCTGAGGAAACCGGACGTAACCTGAAGTACAGTTTACAGGTCTCGCAAAACGCAGCAACCTTGTCACGCCCCTTAGAGAACATGTTCGTCAAAGTGATCTTGGGCTCCACTATGATTTGCTGGGGTGATGTGAGTCCCACACCAAATGTATCAGGGTGCTGCAAAACCACCATGTGTAAATCTGCCACCTCCAGACTGAGCTGCCGGTTACCCTGTCAGAGTAGCGATTGGATCCATAATGGATCAGAAAAAATTGTTACAGTCAGAACTAATGTCACGACACAGCTGTCGGGTGTAAAAAGAAATAAGACTTGGTACTCAACTTGATTAAAGGAATCCAGAAATACGTTTAATGCAGTCTGTTCAAAGTAACAAAAGACTTTTCTGTCCCACTTGGACCTTCGTTAGTCCGACTGCTTAAGAGAAGAAATGCGGAGATGAGGAGAAGGTTACTTCTATAAGCATGCCTGTATGGCTGGAAGGAGTATATAGGACAAGAATGCCCTGTAGTGGTAAATATAGGCGTGGTGGAGTAGAAGTCTTACATATACCAACGTGGTAATCAGTGCGTGTAGCTAGCAGAATAAAACAAAATAGAGAAGGATAGGGAAATACCACACATACAAACAAAACAACAGTCACAGATAACTCCTCCAATTCTCCTTCTCATATGAACTACTCTCCCTCCATTAGCCATGCAGCAAATGCTAGCACTGACAACGATTTCAAACAGAGCACAGATTACAAAGGGGAAAGGAGTGGCTAACCGAGCACGGGGATTTCCAACATGGCCGATTAACCCCTGTTCTGCCAGAAGGAATAAACACATTTCAAATGAAGGAGAAGTGTGTAAGGTTCTTTACATGACAAGATTCAGGAGCCAATGTTTAGTGTCTGCTGGGTCTGGGAAAGCCGTGTCTGCTGTGACTGTGGATATCAGATGTCCGTTTAATACCTTATGTGATGACAGTGGTTGTGACTTCTCACAACCATTCCAGGTGAGCGCATTCCCTTAAAATTTTACTCTGGAGTGTTACCACAGGTAAACACTATTGTTTTTTTTTTTTTTTTCCTTTCCTCTTCTCCTTCCAGCACCTCTGCCTTAAAAGATCTGGAAGATGGAGGCCCGCATAAAGGAACTTTGCGGAGTGACTGATACAATCCTTTCAGATGTACAGACTTTAAAAACCCGTTTTGCAAGCCTACAGGACCTCACTAATCATAATTTGCAAGTGTTTGGACAGACTACCCAGGAATTGCGAGCCAGGATTGAGGCTCTAGAGGAACGAGCCCAGGCTCCTGCCATAACCCCAAGTTCTGGGATCCCCAAATTACCTCCTTTTCGTTTTGGCGGTGAACGTGAGAAATTCAGGGGATTTATTAATCAATGCAATTTATTTTTCTCTGCACATGCTTCACAATTTCCCACTGAACGATCCAAAGTGCTTACTATAATCATGTTGCTTACCAATAAGGCTTTGATGTGGGCAAACCCTCTGATTGAGACTGAGGATGATTGTTTGAATCACCTTGATGCTTTTATTTCAGCCATGGGGCAGGTGTTTGATGACCCCAATCGAGGTGCAACAGCTGAAGCAGCCATGTTAACTTTGCGCCAAGGTAAGCGTTCAGTAGCCGAATATGCCCTGGATTTCAGGAGATGGGCTCTTGATACCATTTGGGACACTTCCGCTAAAAAATCTATTTTTCGGAAAGGGTTGTCTCCACTGATTAAGGATGAACTTGCTCGTGCCGACCCTCCCACTGCGTTAGGTGACTTTATTAACTATTGTATCCGTATTGATGCTCGTCTGACTGAACGCAGACAAGAGAGATGGTTCGAAAATAATCGCACTAACCTTTTACTACCTCCCTCCTCAGCTAAGGAACCTTTGAGTAGGATCACAAGGGAACCAGAACCTGAACCCATGCAGGTGGACTCTTTACAAAGACGGGTTAGTGATGCACGCAAAGAACATCGTATAAAGGAAAATCTATGTTTCTACTGTGGTAAGTCAGGGCACTTCATTATAAACTGCCCCAGCCGTTCTCGTAAGACTACTGCAGCAGTCATTCACTGTGAGTGTTGCGAGAGGAGCTCTGTCATGTCCGAGCCTCAGGCTCCAGAGAGATCTGCTGCAAGAGATCTTGATTTCTCGGACTTAAACTCTGTTAGTTCTGGGGACGATGACGGTATAAACTGTAACGGGTCTGGGAGGCGGAACCTCTGAGCTTTATTATACAAGGAGGCTTTCCTTGTAAAGGAGCGGGTGGCGCCCGGAGAGATGGACAGGGAGTCACGGCAAGTGACAGGGACAGTCTCTGGGTAGACGGACAGGTAGTCACGGCAAGTGACCGGGGCAGTCTCTGGAGGGACAGGCAGGTAGTCACGGCAAGTGACCGGGGCAGTCTCTGGAGGGACAGGCAGGTAGTCACGGCAAGTGACCGGAGCAGTCTCTGGAGGGACAGGCAGGTAGTCACGGCAAGTGACCGGGGCAGTCTCTGGAGGGACAGGCAGGTAGTCACGGCAAGTGACCGGGCAGTCTCTGGAGGGACAGGCAGGTAGTCACGGCAAGTGACCGGGGCAGTCTCTGGAATAACAGGTATATACGACCTGAGATGGTGGAGCCTCCCGGTAGGCTAGCAGGAAGATGACAGATGAACGCCCCCAAGTGAGCAGGCGAGAGTCTCTGGAATAGACGATGGTCACCGCATGTGACGTCCGAACCTCTGGGTAGGTCTGCAGGCAGATGGCGGATGAACGCCCCCAAGTGAGCAGGCGAGGTTCTCTGGAATAGCTGATGGTCACCACCGGTGACGGCCGAACCTCCAGGTAGACTTGCGGACAGGTAGCAGGCAGCAAACTGGCAGGAAACAGGCAGGTAACTGGTAACGGACCCTGAGGGCTGAAGCAGAGTAAAACAGTGCAACAACAACATTGCTCGGGCACCTCCATTAAGGAGGAGGTGCTTTATATAAGGTGGAGTCCACCGGCATTGGCCGGGGACCTTTTTTGAAAGATGCGCGCGGCCCCTTTAAGAGCGGGGGCGTGCACGCGCGCGCGCCCTAAGCCCAGTGGCAGGGAAGGAGCGCGCAGCCCCAGCAGGGCGGAAGGAGGACGCTGTGTGAGGGTAAGGGGAGCGACGTCCCTGCCTGGCAGAGGACGCTGGCGCAGGGGAACAGCGTCCCTGCCTGGCAGAGGACGCCGACGCTACAGTACCCCCCCTTTAGGCCCCCCCTTTTTTAGGCCAGAAAGAAATTTAGCTAGGATGAGAGGGGCATGGATGTTCTCCCGAGGCTCCCACGTTCTCTCCTCAGGACCAAACCCCTTCCAATCCACCAGAAAGTAGGTCTTTCTTCCTACCCTTTTGGTGGCCAGAATGTTCTCTACCTCAAATTCGTCTTCAGCAGACACTGGAGCAGGAGGTGTACCTGTAGACTTGACAAAAGAGTTAAGTACCACCGGTTTGAGGAGAGATACATGGAAGGAGTTAGGAATCCGCAAGTTGGCCGGGAGTTTCAATTTATAGGACACCGGGTTGATCTGACTGATGATCTCAAAAGGACCGATGAACCGAGGGCCTAACTTGTAGGAAGGAATCTTGAGCCGGACATACTTGGACGAAAGCCAGACCTTATCCCCAGGACGAAATTGAGGAGGATCCAGACGTTTTTTGTCAGCATGTTTCTTCATGCGCTCGGATGACAAAATGAGTGCGGACCGGGTACTCTCCCATATGGAGGAAAATTTGTTAACCAGAGATTCCGCAGCTGGATTGTCCACAGAGATGGAGACAGGAACAGGGATCCGAGGGTGTTGACCGAAGACTACAAAAAACGGAGATTTGGAGGAAGATTCGCTCTCGTGATTGTTGTAAGAGAATTCGGCCCAAGGCAGGAGATCCACCCAGTCAGAATGGTGGGCATTAACGAAGTGCCGAAGATAACTGGTCAGATTCTGATTGATTCGCTCGACTTGTCCATTGGACTGCTGGTGGTAAGCAGAGGAGAAATCCAAGGTGACGTCTAGCAACTTACAAGTGGCTCTCCAGAAACGTGAGGTGAACTGTACCCCACGATCCGACACAATGTGACGAGGCAGACCATGAAAACGGAAGATGTGGCGGATAAAGTCTTTAGCCAACTCGGGTGCAGACGAAGCCCTGGCAGGGGAATGAAGTGAGCCATCTTGGAAAATCGATCAACGACCACCCAAATGACCGTACAACCGGCAGAGACGGGCAGATCTGTTATGAAGTCCATGGCTATATGCTGCCAGGGGGCAGTGGGTACAGGAAGCGGAAGAAGACGGCCGGCAGGCAGGTGTCTCGGAACTTTGTTGCGGGCACAGGAGACACAGGCAGAAACAAAGTCTATTACGTCCTTGTGCAGGGTAGGCCACCAGTAATGCCGAGTAATGAGCTGGAGGGTCTTTTTCTGACCAGCGTGGCCAGCAAGTTTAGACGAATGACCCCAGTGTAGGATTCTCTCCCGATCGGTTACCGATACGAACGTCTTACCAGGAGGGAGACGATTTAGACTCACGGGAGCCACCTGCATCACTCTGGCGGGATCGATGATATGTTTAGGTTCCTCCTCGAGATCCGACACCAGGAAGGACCGGGACAAGGCGTCCGCCTTGATGTTCTTGTCGGCCGGGCGAAAATGTAAGAGAAAATCAAAGCGGGCAAAAAACAAGGACCACCGGGCTTGGCGAGGGTTAAGTCTCTGGGCATGCTGGAGGTAAGCCATATTTTTGTGGTCAGTGTAAATGATTACCGGATGAAGAGCCCCCTCGAGTAGGTAACGCCACTCCTCCAATGCCAGCTTGATGGCCAATAACTCTCGGTCTCCTATGGAGTAATTGCGCTCAGAAGAGGAGAAGAGTTTGGAGAAGAAGCCGCAAGATACCATCCTCCCGGATGAAGATTTTTGAGCAAGTACCGCTCCGGCTCCAGAAGAGGAAGCGTCCACCTCCAGGAAGAACTGCTTGTTGCCGTCCGGGCGATGCAGCACTGGAGCGGAAGAGAAGGCCTGTTTTAAAGAAAGAAAGGCCTCCTCTGCTTCGGGCGTCCACTGTTTGGGATTAGCATCCTTGCGGGTGAGCGCGGAGATTGGAGCAGTCCGGGAAGAGAAGTGCGGTATGAAAAGGCGGTAATAATTAGCGAATCCCAGGAACCGCTGAATGGCCTTCAACCCCTCCGGTCGGGGCCATTTCTCGATGGCAGACAGTTTCTCCGGATCCATTCGTAGGCCTGTCTGAGAAATGATGTAGCCCAAAAACGGAAGCGAGGTCTGCTCAAAGAGGCACTTCTCATATTTGGCGAAGAGGTGATTCTGCCTGAGCCTGAGCAGAACCTGACGAACATCCCTCCGGTGAGACTGGAGATCCGGAGAGAAGACCAAGATGTCGTCTAGGTACACCACAACGCAGGAGTAGAGAAGGTCCCGGAAGATGTCATTGACCAACTCCTGAAAGACTGCTGGAGCATTACAGAGACCAAAGGGCATCACCAAATACTCGTAGTGGCCATCCCGGGTGTTGAATGCCGTCTTCCATTCATCTCCCCGACGGATACGGACTAGGTTATATGCCCCACGAAGATCCAGTTTGGTGAAGATTCTAGCCCCCCTCAGACGATCAAACAATTCTGGAATGAGCGGAAGAGGGTACTTATTCTTCACCGTGATCAAATTTAGGCCTCTGTAGTCAATACAGGGACGGAGAGAGCCGTCTTTCTTTTTTACGAAGAAGAATCCTGCTCCCGCTGGGGAGGTGGATTTCCGGATGAATCCCTTGGCCAAATTCTCCTCGATATATTCGGACATCGATCTGGTCTCAGCAGCGGACAATGGGTAAATACGCCCACGGGGAGGCGTAGTACCGGGTAGCAGGTCGATCGGGCAATCATACGGTCTGTGAGGGGGTAATGTCTCTGCTTCCTTTTTATTAAAGACATCAGCGAATGACCAATATGGAATCGGGAGCCCTGGTAGATTAGTTGGTGTAGGAGAAGGATGGACGGGATGAACAGGAGCCAAACACGTTTTGTGACAGTCCTGTCCCCAGCGAAGGATCTCTCCAGTCTGCCAGTCGAGCACGGGTGCATGCTTTTGGAGCCAAGGCAGACCTAGTAAGAAAGCGTGAGAGAGTCCAGGCAGAACATGAAACGAGATGCTCTCAGAATGCAACATTCCCACCTGCAGGGTTATGGCTTCAGTGATAAGTTGGATGGGACGTGGTAGGAGACCCCCGTCCACAGCAGCAACAGATACTGGTTCAACCAGAGGTTTGGTAGGAATGCGATATTTTTCTACTAGAGCCTGTGAAACAAGATTCCCGGCTGCTCCAGAATCAAGTTGAGCTAGTTCGAAATAACGGTTCTCACCGAGGAGAATTGAGACTGACAGCAGCAGAGATGAAGAGGATTTATTTTTGTCTAGGTGGACCTCTCCGAGCGAACCTAGACACAGGCGTTTCCCGATCTCTCTGGGCAGGTACGGATCCGGTGCTCCTTACTGCCACAGTAGAAGCAACTCCCCTCGGCACGGCGTAAGTCCTGACGGGCTTTGACCATCTTGGTCTGGTCGACTTGCATGGGCTCAGAAGAGTGTACCTGAGGAGAAACGGAAGGAGTTACAGGTCTCTGAAAAGAAGGAGCTAGATGAGGAAACCTTCTCTCACGGGTGACCTCTTTAGCGCGCTCCTGGAACCGTAGATCAATTCGATTGGCCAGAGTTATTAGATCATCGAGAGAGGTTGGAATGTCCCCACCGGCAAGTTCATCTTTAATACGGCCGGACAGACCCTCCCAGAAGACGGATATCAGAGCGTCATTATCCCAAGCCAGCTCCGAGGCAAGGGTACGGAACCGTATGGCATATTGACCCACGGTGAGACTTCCCTGACGGAGACGCAGCAGAGATGATGCAGAGGAGGTCTTCCGTCCGGGTTCGTCGAATACCTTCCGGAAGGCTGAGAGAAAAGCAGACAGGTCAGACACCAGAGGATCTTCTCTCTCCCAAAGAGGATTTAGCCAGGCCAGGGCCTCTCCGGTGAGATGAGACATGATGAAGGCAATTTTGGCCCGGTCGGAGTTAAACTGGTGTGCCAGGAGTTCAAAATGCAGGGAGCACTGGTTAATGAAACCACGAGCCAGAGCAGGGTCGCCTCCAAACCGAGGAGGAGCTGAAAGTCGAGGTCCAGGAACGGAAACCACGGAATTAGTAAGCAGCGGAACTGCCGGATTGCGAGTCATAGAGCCCGCGGTGGTTGCTGGTGAAGTAGTCAGGGTGTCCAGGCGGGAATTAACATTCCGCAGGTGACCCAGGATGGACTCCTGTTGAGACCTCTGACGAGACAGTTCATGACACAGGTCAGAGAGCGAGGGAGTTTGGGTGCCACCGGGTTCCATGGCCCGAGCAAACTGTAACGGGTCTGGGAGGCGGAACCTCTGAGCTTTATTATACAAGGAGGCTTTCCTTGTAAAGGAGCGGGTGGCGCCCGGGGAGATGGACAGGGAGTCACGGCAAGTGACAGGGACAGTCTCTGGGTAGACGGGCAGGTAGTCACGGCAAGTGACCGGGGCAGTCTCTGGAGGGACAGGCAGGTAGTCACGGCAAGTGACCGGGGCAGTCTCTGGAGGGACAGGCAGGTAGTCACGGCAAGTGACCGGGGCAGTCTCTGGAGGGACAGGCAGGTAGTCACGGCAAGTGACCGGGGCAGTCTCTGGAGGGACAGGCAGGTAGTCACGGCAAGTGACCGGGCAGTCTCTGGAGGGACAGGCAGGTAGTCACGGCAAGTGACCGGGGCAGTCTCTGGAATAACAGGTATATACGACCTGAGATGGTGGAGCCTCCCGGTAGGCTAGCAGGCAGATGACAGATGAACGCCCCCAAGTGAGCAGGCGAGAGTCTCTGGAATAGACGATGGTCACCACATGTGACGTCCGAACCTCTGGGTAGGTCTGCAGGCAGATGGCGGATGAACGCCCCCAAGTGAGCAGGCGAGGTTCTCTGGAATAGCTGATGGTCACCACCGGTGACGGCCGAACCTCCAGGTAGACTTGCGGACAGGTAGCAGGCAGCAAACTGGCAGGAAACAGGCAGGTAACTGGTAACGGACCCTGAGGGCTGAAGCAGAGTAAAACAGTGCAACAACAACATTGCTCGGGCACCTCCATTAAGGAGGAGGTGCTTTATATAAGGTGGAGTCCACCGGCATTGGCCGGGGACCTTTTTTGAAAGATGCGCGCGGCCCCTTTAAGAGCGGGGGCGTGCACGCGCGCGCGCCCTAAGCCCAGTGGCAGGGAAGGAGCGCGCAGCCCCAGCAGGGCGGAAGGAGGACGCTGTGTGAGGGTAAGGGGAGCGACGTCCCTGCCTGGCAGAGGACGCTGGCGCAGGGGAACAGCGTCCCTGCCTGGCAGAGGACGCCGACGCTACATAAACGCTGCAATTTTTCAAGTTTCCTCAGCGGTGTCCCAGCTGAGTTGTAAAAGAAACAATTCTCATTGCTTCCTTTCCATCAAACTCTGGGTTGACTCAGTCTGGGTGTCTAGCTCTGCTATGATCGACTCAGGAGCAAGTGGAAATTTTATGGATATCTCCTTTGCTCTGAAACAGGGGATACGTTCAGTGAAGAAGGCTACTCCAGTACAGATGGAGACTGTGGATGGCTCTCTACTGACTTCTGGACCAGTGGATCAAGAAACAGAGCCTTTGAGGGTCCTTATGAGTAAAGATCATCAGGAGAAAATGTCTTTTTTGCTTATCTCTTCTCCCCACTTTCCCATCATTCTAGGGCTACCATGGCTGCAGGCGCAGAATCCTACGATTAACTGGGAGACCAAGGAATTACACTTTCCGGAGAAACAGATGAGTCAAGGAGTTTCAGCTTGCTCTGTTCCTAAAGGAACCATGTCAGTCCCTGAACTACCAACTGTATACCAGGACTATGACGATTTATGTGACAAGAAGAATGCTGATCAGCTTCCTCCTCACCGTCCATATGATTGTCCAATTGAATTATTGCCTGGAGCCGAGATACCTTTTGGTAAGATCTACCCCCTAGCGGGGCCCGAGCTAAAAGCTTTGAAGGATTATATAGACGAAAATTAATCCAAGGGCTTCATACGCCCCTCTTCATCTCCCGCAGGTGCACCCATCTTCTTTGTGAAGAAGGAAGATGGATCTCTGAGACCCTGCATAGACTATAGGGAACTCAATAAGGTTACTATTAGAAACCGTTATCCATTGCCTTTAATCCCTGAGTTGTTGGAGAGAGTGCGGCATGCCAAAATTTTCTCTAAACTGGATCTCTGTGGGGCCTATAACTTGGTCCGTATCAGACCTGGGGATGAATGGAAGACTGCTTTCAGGTCACGCTATGGACACTTTGAATATCTAGTTATGCCTTTTGGTCTGAGTACCGCCCCAGCCACTTTCCAACACTTCGTGAATGATATCTTCAGGGATCTCCTAGATACATTTGTGGTGATTTATCTGGATGATATTCTAATTTTTTCTAACTCCACAGAGGAACATCATGGACATGTGAGAATGGTCTTAGAACGCCTAAGACAAAACCATCTCTACATCAAACTTGAAAAATGTGAATTCCATAGGACCGAAATTCAATTTCTGGGGTATGTACTATCTACGCAAGGGATTAGTATGGATGGAAGCAAGACCCAAGCCATCAAGGATTGGCCAATTCTAGAAATGTGAAGGAGGTGCAGCGTTTCATCGGGTTTGCCAACTTCTATAGACGTTTCATTAAGAATTTTTCTGAGGTAGTGTCACCTATCACCCAACTTACCCGGAAACAGTCTAGGTTCTCCTGGACCCCGCAAGCTCAGGAAGCATTTTCCTGTTTAAAGGATAAATTTACCACCGCACCTATCTTAGTACATCCCAACCCCGAGCTTGCCTTCATAATAGAGGTGGATGCTTCAGACTGTGCCGTTGGAGCTATACTCTCTCAGAGAACAGGTGAGAAGAATGTCTTGCATCCCTGTGCCTTCTTTTCCCAGCAGTTGTCTTCGGCTGAGAGGAACTACGATGTGGGCAATAGAGAATTGTTGGCCATTATTGCCGCCTTCAAGGAATGGAGACACCTTCTTCAGGGAGCTGCACAGCAAATAATCGTCCTGACAGACCATCGTAACCTTGAATTTATCAGGTCGGCTAAGTGCCTGACTCCTCGCCAGGCTCGCTGGAATCTTTTCCTAAACCAATTTAATTTTGTCATTTCTTATAGACCAGGATCGCGCAATGGAAAGGCTGATGCACTCTCTAGGATTCATTCAGCAGAGACACGTCCACTTACTCCTCCTAAGACTATTTTTCCTGACTCTAGATTCCTGGGAGTGATTCATAATCAAGACCTACTTAAGGACATCAAGGAAGCATACCATGCGGATTCTTTGTTGGCTCAACCCCCAAGGGACGTAAGTCTTGTCTTTAAGAATGGTGTGTGGATTCAGGGACAACGTCTGTATATACTTGAAACAGTCAGATTGAGAGTATTGCAACTCATCCACGATTCCAAGATAGCCGGGCATAGGGGAATTCTAAAGACACAAGAATTTCTTTCTCGTTTCTTTGGTGGCCCACTTACAGGAAAGATGTCTTAAACTATGTCACTTCATGTGAAGTCTGTGCAAGATGCAAAACACCTCGCTCCTCACCAACTGGTCTGTTGCAACCTCTTCCCACCCCGTCCCGCCCGTGGGGATCCATTTCTATGGACTTCATTGTGGAGTTACCAACCTCTCAAGGGAAGAACACCATTCTAGTCGTGGTTGACCGTCTAACAAAGGCAGCTCATTTTATCCCTTGTGTCGGCTTACCCACTGCAAAACAGACATCAGACTTGATGATTAAGAATGTGTTTCGCTTACATGGAGTACCGGATGAGGTCATTTCGGATCGAGGGGTGCAATTCACTTCAAGGTTTTGGCAAAATTTCTGTGCAGCATTGGACATTAAAGTAAACCTTTCTTCTGCTTTTCATCCCCAGACTAATGGACAGACAGAACGAACCAATCAGACCCTGGAGCAGTATCTCCGCTGTTTTATCTGCCACCTACAGGATGATTGGGTGGATCTACTTCCACTGGCTGAGTTCTCTTATAACAACTCTCAGAGCGCCTCCACTAAGCAGTCTCCTTTTTACTCCAATCTAGGTTATCATCCTAACATTCTTCCTCGATTTCCCATAGATACGCCCTTGCCGGCAGTGGCTGAAAGAATCACTTCTTTACAAAAGAATATGGATCTTCTAAAGGAAAATCTAGAATTGGCTCAGGAAAGGTACAAGAAAGCAGCAGATAAATTTCGTAAACCTGCACCAGCTTTCAAGGTAGGAGATTTGGTCTGGCTGTCAACCAGAAATCTTAAATTAAAGATTCCATTGTCTAAATTGGGACATAAGTACATTGGACCTTATAAGATCAATAAGATTATAAGTGCTGTTGCTTGTCGTCTTCAACTACCCAGAACTATGAGAATCCACCCTGTCTTTCATGTATCCCTACTAAAGGCTGCAACACCCAATACGTTTCCTGGACGTTCTTCTCCTTGCCCTGACCCAGTGCTGGTCGATGGTCAGGAAGAATTTATGGTGGAAAGGATTCTAGATTCCACGTTGTACAGAAATCAGTTGCAATATTTGATTAAATGGCAGGGCTACCCAGTGGAGGACAACTCATGGGAACCAGTGAATAATGTAAATGCTCCTCGCCTGCTCCGCCAGTTTCATCAGAGGTACCCTGACAAGCCTGGTCTGAGGTCATCCGGAGGTTGTCCCTAAGGGGGGAGTAATGTAAGGTTCTTTGTCTCTGTTGACATGTTCCTTGAAACTCAGTTTTCCGTCGGCCATTTTGCTTTCTGTCTTTCTGCAGCTCTTGCCCTCAGTTAATATGGAGTTTCCAGTTTTCATGATCCCGCCCTGATTCTTCCCTCTTGCTTCTTAAGCAGCCTCAGCTGAACAATCAGTGCTCCTGAATCAAGCCTCAGTCAGTCTGTGACCTGACTCCTGGAAGCCTTGGACTTGTACTCCAGCTATTCCCTACTGAGGAACCTTGGAACACTTTTGGACTCTGGAAACCTGCTGTTTGGTGAATCCATGTTTGCAGAGGAATTACGGTACAGAGAAGAGATCCTGAACCTGCTTTGGAGATTTATTGTAGTGCTTGAAGTTACTCTGGCCTGCTGTGTCTCCTGTCGCTGTTCCTGCAAACTGTGTGAACTTTTCAGCATGCTTGTATGAAGTAATACAAGTCATTTCATTTCAACCTATGTCTCCTGTGTTTTCCTCGCACCCAAGCACAAGACGCTATAGGAACTGTACACTATACATGACAAAGTGCTTCTTCTCAGCGCCTGGGTAGGAGCAATCAAACGCTATGGTCTTCTGGCTCCACGCTGTCACGGTAACCCTGTGATATGTATATACACTCCTTGCTGCCACCACCAATCCTGTTTTTAAAAAATAGATAAATACAAGCCGATTGGACACCATTCTTCTTTTGATGTTCACACCATCAGGATCTTCCATCCCCTTTACCTCAGAGTAGCGGTCATATACCGTCTGCCAGGTTCACCCAGTTCCTTAACCACTTTTCTGCCTTGCTGCCACACTTCATGTCCTCAGAATTGCCAACCGTTATCCTGGGAGACATTAACAACCGCACCCCCAACTGCTTCCCAGCTTCTATCTCTACCCATTTCTTGTGGCCTCTCACAACTTTCATCCTCTGAGACACACAAAGACAGTAACCCCCATGATATGGTCTTTGTTAGGCTCTGTTCAATCTCCTACCTAGATGACTCACCTCTTCCCCTTTCTACCCCATGAAATTAGGACTAACCACAACTTAAACATCTGTTTAGGGCGGCCTATTACCTTCCCTAATTAAAGTCTTTTTTATATATAGCCTTTTCTCTACTTTTCTGAACATAATTTGCCATCGAACTCAACCGCATCCAAAAGCACTAAAACTATTGGCTGATGACTACCTCATGCAGCCTTTATCTAGCCACAATATCCTTAAGATGGCTGGACCACCATTTTAAATAAGCACCTGTACTTAGTGTCACCCCCACCTCATTGTAGATTGTAAGCTCTTACAAACAGGGTAGTCATAATTTTTGATTAATCGTTAGATTATCGTTAACTTTGTGATAAAAATAAGAAAGAGGATTATGTCAGCTTACCCGTAGCGGAGTCCAAAGCAAGGAAAATCCAGCAGTGCAGCAGGAAGATCAATCCATAGCCAAAAAAGGTAAATCCAGCTTCAAAAATCCGATGTATATAAAAGTAACAAATTTATTATGTAAATTAAAAATAAAATGACAGCATGGTAGTCACAGCCCCGGCTTGGGGAGATGATAGGCAGTCGCGTTTCAGACCCTCAGGTCTTTAATCATTGCAAGATCCTTACTACCATACAAGAGGCCCTCAGGGGTTAAATATCATCAATAGCTTGGAGGATTCCCCACTTCATAAAACATAACCTTTAATCAGTCATTAAAACCGAGACAACACAATGGACACAAAAACAAACAAAGTATAGTGCTCTTGCAAATCAGTGTTCATTAAAAAATGGTTTGGTCTCACCACTGATAACGAACATGACAATCCCGGTCCATTTTCAGATGTATCCTGCCGGGTACTGGATCCAATCGAGGGGAAGTGAGAGCACTATACTTTGTTTTTGTGTCCATTTTGTTGTCTTGGTTTTAATGACTGATTAAAGGCTATGTTTTATGAAGTGGGGAATTCTTTAATCATTGCAATCTGAAAAAGAGCCAATCAGTTAGTATTATAAAAACTCATTCAACATGCAAGGTAAAAGACTCAATGAAGAAAAATGTTTGAACAATACACATAATAATAAACAATGGTTCTAATGAATTTATAGCAGATGTTAAATGTTATTAATAATGATAAATTAACTTTGTAACATGACTGTTTTATATGAACTGCTGACTTGTAAATCTATGCGGAATATGTTTTCACTATATAAATACAGGTTGTTATTATTATTAGTAGATTGAAGATGGTGAAGTTCAAGCTCTTAGCTTTGGCATATGTAGGAGGAAACAATCTTTTAAGTGACCACAACTCCACAAATGAGGGCTGGCTGCTGTGCTGACAGAGGGTGGAGTAGTGTGAACACAACAAACTGCTAGACTGTGAGTGAGGTGAAGGTGCGGATGTTATGGTGGATTGAGAAAGATGTGATGTGCTCGGTGTCTGAAATTGATCAAAAACAGCAAGCATGTCCACTTCTGTAATAGCTTACTGGCTCTCACTCACCACGACTGTAGTGGGTAAACAAGTGGAGGTTCTGCGGATGGAGAACTGTGCGAGAACACTTGCCACGTTGTTGGAGGAGAAAGAAGCAGCAGATGTGGTTAATGGGGTTGCCGGAGGTTGGTGAGGCCCACAAGTCCGCATTTTAGGCAGTGAGATTCCCAGACTGACACATATTTATCGCGCATGTTCCGGTTCATGCATGTAATAGGCAAATTATTGGATTTTTTGCCCCTACTCAGTCGTTTTTTTTATAAAGTTGGCAGATAACATGAGTTGAGTCATCCTTTGTGGTCTCAATAAAGGGCCAGGCTAGCCAACCCTTGCCGCCCCTGTGAACTTCAGACCTGCGATCACTGCTTGCCACAGTCAGAGTTGTGACTAAGGATGCAGTGCTTGTCATGGTTGCATCACTCATTGTGTGGGAAGCTGCAACATAACCTACTCAACTTCCTCCTCCTCCACCTCCTCTGATAAGCTACTCAGCTGCGTGCCTCAGGGTTTACACCAAGTGGGATCTCCAACCAAATCATCATCCTCTCTGTTCCCCCATTCCTCACCCAGAGAATCACCCTTCTCCTTTTCTTGCCCTGATGGCACATTTCAATGCACATATGCCTCAGAATCTGAGTCTCATCAAGATCACTCCACCCCTCGGGGGTTAACGTCTGGTCGCGAGAGTCTGGATTCTGCTCGGACCCTACTTTGTCCTGTCTCGGATCTAACTACAAAAATTTTTATAAAACGGAGAAGGGCACCGCACTAAGGTTGATACCCACATATAATAAAATATAATTAATAAATAGAATTACCGAGCAAAGTTTTGGCCACTTTCTAAGGTATATAAAATGACGTTCAAAATAAGCGTGAAAAAATAAGAATTTCTAACAATCTTCCTCACTTAGTGAGATTCAATAAAACAACAATATAATTAAATTAATGAACATCAGTTAAAAAATATAAATATAGATCACAATATCCTCCCCCTGATGCGTCCTGAGAGATAAAAATTCAAATAGTGACCATTATATATAAAAATTAGGCATGAAATAAGAATCCTTACTTGCAATATGCTGGTTGAGCTGCTATGCACATAGTGAGTGGACTGCTCCGTAAAGATCACTGCAACATGTAGGATCCTATACAGTGGAAGCCGGCAGAGTGGGATAAATGTGAAATCTGTAGTCCAACGGTGACAACGCTATAGCACAACGGCTCCTGTCGTCTTGAGAATACAACCACGGTGGAGGGAGGATGGTAACCGGGGAGCGTCCCCCCTAGTGGAAACCACCTCCATACTCACCGAAGGGTGAAAACGGGCGGCGTCCTTCAGCTTTCAGCTTCTGGCTCTAGGTGACATCAAACAGACCACGTCCCCCTTATACTCCGGCACTGCTTGGCGGCGTCTCTCGGCCGGCGCACGCCGCCCGTTTTCACCCTTCGGTGAGTGCGGAGGTGGTTTCCATTTTATTATATGTGGGTATCAACCTTAGTGTGGTGCCCTTCTCCGTTTTATACCTTTATTTTATAAGATTGACAGCCACCAGCACAGAGGCTGACGAAGCACCTGCAGCTTTAGCATACATTTAGTTTCCTCAGGAGCGCCGGTGTATATTTTAGATACAAAAAATTTTATCCATTGGTGCAGATGCTTTCCTCCTCTTCAGCCTGTGAATCTTTGGAGTAGAACTTTGATGCCCATGGAAAAGAATGTGCAAACAGCTATGAAGACTCACCCATCTGTGGTTCCCCACAGTCAGCTGGGCGGTTGGAAAAAGTTGTGATGCGGGGGAAACAAAGATAATTGGGGTGCCACTTATGAGGACCGTACCGTGTGTGATGTTAAGGTGGAGGAAGAGGAGGAGAGGTCACTTGACGCAGAGCTTGCCATCCACTGGAGCACATTCTGGCCCTCATCTACAAGGCATACCCCTGTGTGGCTGCCAAAGAAAGGGAGTCGAGTAGCCCGTCCAGTAACTGATGTTATCAAAATGCTGCGCAATTTCTCACTGCAGCAAAATAAACCTACTTCTCATCTCTCATTTCATCCCTGTCTCACAACACTAAACAGCTATTCAGCACTTTTAATTCTCTCCTCGTCCCCCAGCTAGACCTCCCTATCCACTCATCTCAGCTAAAGACTTTGCTACATTCTTTAAACACAACATTAGCAATATAAGGCACAGCTTTTGGCTAAAGTCCCCACACCCCCTCCTCATAAGTACTCAACTCTCCTCCAAAACCAACATCACCATCATGAAAAATCAACTTTCCTCTTTACTGATGACACACAGATTTACCTCTTTGGACCTGATATCACCTCCTTACTTACCAGAATCCCACAATGTCAGTCCTCTATTTCATTTTTCTTCTCTGCTAGATTTCTAAAACTTAACATGGATAAAACCGAATTGTTCATCTTTCCACCAATGAATTCAACCCCCCTATTTGACCTTTCCATCAAATTCATTAACTTGACTCTGATTTCTCCTTCAAATGTGAGATCCAAGCCCTTTTCCCTTCCTTCCGACTCCAACTCAAAATTATTTCCGGAATCAGCAGATTCCTCAACCATGAATCTGGAAAAATACTAGTGCATGTCCTCATCATTCCCTCCTTGACTACTGCAACCTCCTGCTCTGTGGCCTCCCTTCTAAGACAACTGCAACCATTCAATCTATCCTAATCTCTGCTGCCCGACTAATCCAACTGTCACCCCGCTATTTCCTGGCATCCCCTCTGTCAATTCCTGCACTGGCTCCCCATTGCCCAGAGACTCCTATTCAGAACCCTAAGTTTAGCATACAAAGTGATCCAAAACTTTTCTCCTCAATACACCTGTGACTGTTGTGAATGAGCAGAGGCTCCCTCTGGTGGTTACAGACAGTGCTGAACCTTCCAGCGAGGAATGGCAATCTGGGATCACTGACTGGACTGATATAAGTTCCCTCCCATGATGGTAGCCGGTGATCAATTGTTCTGGTCTCAATTGTGGTTCCTGGTTCATTTGGAAGTTTGCTGGTGTCTTGCCTGCGTCTGCTGCTTTCAGATAAGATATTTTCTGCTTTTCTTTTTGTGCTTACTATTTGCATAGTTTTCTGCACTTTTGTGGAGGACAGCCGGGTCCCCTCCTGGGGCCTGTGCTCCTCAAAGTTTGTCTGTAGCCACTGTTGATTTTTCATTTGCTTTTTCCTGCTTTTTCACAGCTGCGGCTTGGTTTTGTTCACACTGAGATCTGATTTAGTGGGTGGCGAGATCGTGTGATCTCAGTACTTTTGTAATCAGAATTGTTGGATTTTTGTAGGGTTTTCTGGGTTGCAGAAAGTAATCTCTCCTGTCCTATCCTATTTAGTCAGCTTGTGGCCCCAGCGTTTGCTCATTCTATTTTCTGTCTGTGTCCGTGCTTTCTTCTTGTCTAACCGCCATTACATGTTTGGGGGCTTCCTATTTTCTTTGGGGATCTGCTCCGGGGCAGATAGCTTTCATCTTTCTGCCTTTAGGTGTAGTTATCTCTCAGGCTGTGACAAGGCGTTAGGATCAACGTAGGAACGCTCCACGGCTACCTCTAGTTGTGTGGTTAATTTAGGAATCTTCAACCCATTAGGTACCAACATCTCAGGTGTTCGGCTGCCCGGCTGTTGTTCCTGTCCTCCTCAGATATCTAACATAACAGTATCACCGGCCAAACAGAAAATTATATGGTACTCACAGAAGGGAAAAATAGTGTGGAAAGAAAAAAGTTGTCAGAGTTGTCAGAGATTTTTTTTTTTTCTGTTTGTTGAATTTTTTCCCTCTTTTTCTCTGGGTACTGAGGAGGATTTTTTTTTTCTCTCAATGGAGTTTGCTCAGTTGTCTGACCGTGTGGATCAGCTTGCCACTGAGGTTCGGAGTATTGCTACCTATCTTGCTAGGTTGCCGGTTGTGGAACCTAGGATTCCCATGCCAGATTTTTTTGGGGGATCGGGCTAAATTTCTGAATTTCAAAAATAACTGTAAGTTGTTTTTTGCCTTAAAGCCTAAGTCCTCGGGGAGCGCAGCACAGCAGGTTCAAATTGTCATCTCTCTCCTGCGCGGCGACCCTCAGGATTGGGCTTTTTCCCTAACACCTGGGGATCCTGTTTTGAATGATATTGATGTATTTTTTCAGGCTCTGGGGTTATTGTACGATGAACCTAATGTCACTGATCAAGCTGAAAAGACCTTGTTGGCATTAAATCAGGGTCTTGAAGACGCTGAGTTGTACTGTCAGAAATTCCGAATGTGGGCAGTCCTGACCAAATGGAATGATGATGCTTTGGCAGCCCTTTTTCGGAAGGGGCTGTCAGAGAATGTAAAGGATGTTATGGTGGGATTCCCTGTTCCCTCTGGTCTCAATGATTCTATGTCATTGGCTATTCAAATTGACAGACGTTTGCGTGAGCGCAGAGGTATGCGTGAGATGGTGTTGCCTTGTGAGCCAGCTCCTGGGCCCATGCAATGTGATGGAGTGACTTCTGGGGCACAGCATCATGAGTTTCGAAAGCGCAATGGGTTATGTTTCTACTGTGGTGACGCCTCTCATGCTATTTCCGTCTGTCCTAAGCAGGGAAGACGTTTTGCGTGCTCAGTTGTCTTGGGTAGTGTTCAGACTAAATTTCTGTTGACTGTTACCCTCATTTGCTCCATGTCCACATTTTCGGCTCAGGCTTTTGTTGATTCAGGAGCAGCTATTAACCTGATGGATTTTGACTTTGCCAAATGTTGTGGCTTTCCCATGATACCCCTGCGGAAGTCTATTCCTTTACTGGGCATTGATTCTACCCCTTTGGCGGAGAATAAACCCCAATTTTCTACTCAGGTGATAATGAGGGTTGAACCAGATCATAAGGAGAGTTGCAAATTTCTGGTGTTGCATAATCTGCATGACATTATTGTACTGGGTTTCCCTTGGTTACAGACTCATAATCCTCTTTTGGATTGGAAATCTGTGTCTGTGACCAGTTGGGGTTGCCAATGTGTTAATACTGACACTCCTGTTTTTTCTGCCTCTCCCCAGTCTCAGGATGTCCCTGACTTTTTGACTGATTTTTCTGATGTGTTTAGTGAAAGTAAGTCTGCGTCCTTACCTCCTCACAGAAGCTACGATTGCGCTATTGAGTTAGTGCCTGGTGGTAAATTTCCTAAGGGTCGCCTTTTTAACTTATCTGTACCTGAACACGATGCTATGCGATCTTATATCAAATATCATTGGAGAAGGGTCATATCACACCATCCTCTTCACCCTTGGGCGCCGGTTTTTTCTTTGTGGCCAAAAAGGATGGTTCATTGAGGCCGTGTATTGATTATCGCCTCCTGAATAAGATCACTGTGAAATATCAATATCCGTTACCCTTGATTTCTGACCTGTTTTCCAGAGTGAAAAGTGCTAGTTGATTTACCAAGCTTGACCTCAGGGGGGGCGTATAACCTTATTTGCATTAAGTACGGGGATGAATGGAAGACGGCGTTTAATACCCCAGAGAGGCATTTAGAGTACCTAGTGATGCCTTTTGGGCTCACTAATGCTCCTTCCGTCTTCCAATCCTTCATGAATATTTTCAGGGATTTTGTGAATAAATTTCTGATTGTTTATTTGGATGATATCTTGATTTTTTCCAACGACTGGGACTCTCATGTGAAACATGTTCGGACTGTGTTCCAGATTTTGAGAGAGATTGCACTGTATGTGAAGGGATCAAAGTGTCTTTTTGGCATACAGAAGGTCTCATTTCTGGGATTCATTTTGTCTCCGTCTGTTATTGAAATGGACCCGGTCAAGGTACAGGCCATCTGTGATTGGGTTCAACCTGCTTCATTAAAGGCTCTTCAGAGATTTTTGGGTTTTGCCAATTTTTATCGTAAATTTATTGGTAATTTCTCGGGTATTGTTAAAACATTGACTGATTTGACCAAAAAGGGTTTTGATGTGGTGAATTGGCCTCCTGAGGCGGTTTCTGCGTTTCAGGAACTTAAGCAAAGATTCACTTCTGCTCCTGTTCTACGGCAGCCTGATGTTTCGCTACCGTTTCAGGTGGAGGTTGATGCTTCTGAAATTGGGGCAGGTGCCGTTTTGTCCCAAAGGGATCCAGAGACCTCTAAGAGTAACCATTGTGGCTTTTTCTCTCGAAAGTTTTCTATAACTGAACGTAATTATGACGTGGGTAATCAGGAGTTATTGGCCATGAAGTGGGCCTTTGAAGAGTGGAGACATTGGCTGGAAGGAGCCAAACATCAGGTTGTGGTCCTCACGGATCATAAGAACCTGGTTTATCTCGAATCAGCCAAGCGACTTAATCCTAGACAGGCCAGGTGGGCCTTGTTTTTCACATGTTTTAATTTTGTGGTTTCTTTTCTTCCTGGCACTAAGAATGTTAAGGCGGATGCCCTCTCAAGGAGTTTCTTTGCGGATTCTCCTGAGTTATCTGATCCTGCTGTTATTTTGAAAGAGGGTGTAGTACTTTCCGCCATCTCGCCCAATTTGAGACTGGCTCTGGAGGGGTGTCAGGAGGATAAACCTGAGCGCTGCCCTGTTGGGAAATTGTTTGTCCCAGACCAGTGGAAGAAGATTGTGATGTCTGAGATTCATTGTTCCGCGTTGGCTGGTCATCCCGGGATTTTTGGTACCAGAGACATGGTGAGTCGGTCCTTTTGGTGGCCTACTTTGTCTCGTGACGTCAGGGACTTTGTGCAGTCCTGTGGAACTTGCTCTCGCTCCAAGCCTTGCTCTCGCTCTAGTGGTTTGTTAATGCCATTACCTGTGCCCAAGAGGCCATGGAACCATATCTCTATGGATTTTATTTCCGACCTCCCTGTCTCTCAGAGAATGACTGTTATCTGGGTATTCTGTGATAGGTTTTCCAAGATGATACATCTTGTGCCATTACCTAAGTTGCCTTCCTCCTCCGAGTTGGTGCCTTTGTTCCTTCAGCACCTGGTTTGGTTGCACGGCATTCCGGAGAACATTGTGTCTGACAGAGGAGTCCAGTTTGTTTCCAGATTTTGGAGGACATTTTGTTCTAAACTTGGTGTTCAATTGTCTTTCTCCTCTGCATTTCATCCTCAGACCAATGGACAAACCGAGAGAACAAACCAGACCTTGGAGACTTATTTGAGATGTTTTGTGTCTGCTGATCAAGATGACTGGGTCTATTTTTTGCCTTTGGCTGAGTTTGCTCTTAATAATAGGGCTAGCTCTGCCACTTTGATGTCTCCATTTTTCTGCAATTCTGGGTTTCACCCTCGATTTTCTTTGGGACAGGCGGAGGCTTCTGTCTGTCCGGGTGCTGACTCTGTTGTGGAGCGAATGCAGCAGATTTGGGACCAGGTAGTGGAGAGGTTGTCTCTCTCAAGAGAAGGCCCAGTGGTTTGCCAACCGGCATAGGACTGATGGTCCTCGGTTTAAAGTGGGGGACTTGGTTTGGTTGTCCTCAAGAAATATCCCTATGAGGGTTGCATTTCCAAAGTTTAAGCCTAGGTTCATTGGACCTTATAAGATCATGGAGAATGGAGATTCTTAATCCGGTTTCCTTCCGTTTGCTTCTTCCAGGGACATTTAAGATCCATAACGTGTTCCACAAGTCCTTATTGAAGAGGTTTGTCGAGCCAGTGGTTCCTATGGCTGCGCCTCCTGACCCTGTTTTGGTTGAGGGCAATCTGGAGTATGTAGTTGAGAAAATATTGGATTCTCGTTTTTCTAGACGGAAACTCCAGTATTTGGTTAAGTGGAGAGGTTATGGTCAGGAGGACAATTCTTGGGTGTTTACTTCGGACATCCATGCTAGGAGACTGATCCGTGCCTATCACCAAGCTCATCCTGATCGGCCTGGTTGCACTAGTGATGGTTCGGTGCCCCCTCCTCAAGGGGGGGTACTGTTGTGAATGAGCAGAGGCTCCCTCTGGTGGTTACAGACAGTACTGAACCTTCCAGCGAGGAATGGCAATCTGGGATCACTGACTGGACTGATATAAGGGAGGTTCCCTCCCATGATGGTAGCCGGTGATCAATTGTTCTGGACTCAATTGTGGTTCCTGGTTCATTTGGAAGTTTGCTGGTGTCTTGCCTGCGTCTGCTGCTTTCAGATAAGATATTTTCTGCTTTTCTTTTTGTGCTTGCTATTTGCATAGTTTTCTGCACATTTGTGGAGGACAGCCGGGTCCCCTCCTGGGGCCTGTGCTCCTCACAGTTTGTCTGTAGCCACTGTTGATTTTTCATTTGCTTTTTCCTGCTTTTTCACAGCTGCGGCTTGGTTTTGTTCACACTGAGATCTGATTTAGTGGGTGGCGAGATCGTGTGATCTCAGTATTTTTGTAATCAGAATTGTTGGATTTTTGTAGGGTTTTCTGGGTTGCAGAAAGTAATCTCTCCTGTCCTATCCTATTTAGTCAGCTTGTGGCCCCAGCGTTTGCTCATTCTATTTTCTGTCTGTGTCCGTGCTTTCTTCTTGTCTAACCGCCATTACATGTTTGGGGGCTTCCTATTTTCTTTGGGGATCTGCTCCGGGGCAGATAGCTTTCATCTTTCTGCCTTTAGGTGTAGTTATCTCTCAGGCTGTGACGAGGCGTCTAGGATCAACGTAGGAACGCTCCACGGCTACCTCTAGTTGTGTGGTTAGTTTAGGAATCTTCAACCCATTAGTTACCAACATCTCAGGTGTTCGGCTGCCCGGCTGTTGTTCCTGCCCTCCTCAGATATCTAACATAACATGTGACTTAGTCTCCTGGTACTTATCTGCAAGCAACCTCCAACTGTCACAAGATCTCATTCTCTACTTCCCGTTTATCTCCTCTTCCAACAATTGCATACTAGATTTCTCTCGTAGACCCCCTCTACTCTGGAACTGTGTCCCTCAACATATCATACTCTCGCCTACTATAGGAACCTTCAAAAGGAACCTGAAGAAATACCTATTCCGACAATCCTACAACTTACGTTAACCATTGCTCCACCATACCACTGCACAAGGAGCTCTACCCTCACCTGTTGTATCATCACCCATCCTTTGTAGACTGTGATCCCTCAAGGGCAGGGTCCTCTCTCCTCCAGTAGCAGTCAGTAACTTGTATTGTTTAAGAATATTGCACTTGTTCTTATTATTTATACCCTTTTCATATAAATGGTGCTAGAACAATAAACAATAATAGTACCGCTGTGTTGTTGCCAAAGAAAGGGAGTCGAGTAGACCGTACAGTAACTGAAGTTTTCAAAAAACTGCGCATTTATAATGCACTGTGTGCAAAATTATTAGGCAAGTTGTATTTGAGAGGATTCTTTTTATTATTGAACAACAACTATGTTCTCAATCAACCCAAAAGACTCATAAATATCAAAGCTTAATAGCTTAATATTTTTGGAAGTTGGAGTGGGTTTTTTTTAGATTTGGCTATTGTGGCAGTTTGTGCAGGTAACTTATTACTGTGCAGAATTATTAGGCAACTTAATAAAAACCATATATATACCCATTTCACTTGCTTATTTTCACCAGGTAAACCAATATAACAACACAAAATTTAGAAATAAACATTTCTGACATTCAAAAACAAAAAAAAAATCAGTGACCAACATAGCCACCTTTCTTTACGATGACACTCAAAAGCCTTCCATCCATAGATTCTGTCAGTTGCTTGATCTGTTTATGATCAACATTGCGTGCAGCAGCCACCACAGCCTCCTAGACACTGTTCTGAGAGGTGTACTGCTTTCCCTCCCTGTAGATATCACAGGGGGACCACAGGTTCTCTATGGGGTTCAGATCAGGTGAACAAGGGGGCCATGTCATTATTTTCTCTTCTTTTAGACCTTTACTGGCCAGCCACGCTGTGGAGTATTTGGATGCATGTGATGGAGCATTGTCCTGCATGAAAATCATGTTTTTCTTGAACTATACAGACTTCTTCCTGTACCACTGCTTGAAGGTGTCTTCCAGAAACTGGCAGTAGGTCTGGGAGTTGAGCTTCACTCCATCCTCAACCCAAAAATGTCCCACAAGTTCATCTTTGATGATACCAGCCCATACCAGTACCCCACCTCCACCTTGCTGGCGTCTGAGTCGGAGTGGAGCTCTCTGCCCTTTACTGATCCAGCCTCGGGCTCATCCATCTGGCCCATCAAGAGTCACTCTCATTTCATCAGTCCATAAAACCTTAGAAAAATCAGTCTTAACATATTTCTTGGCCCAGTCTTAATGTTTTATCTTATGTTTCTTGTTCAAAGGTGGTCGTTTTTTAGCCTTCCTTAGCTTGGCCATGTCCTTGAGTATGGCACACCTTGCACTTTTTGATATTCCAGTAACGTTGCAGCTCTGAAATATGGGAAAACTGGTGGCAAATGGCATCTTAGCAGCTTCACGCTTGATTTTCCTCAATTCATGGGCAGTTATTTTGCGCCTTTTCTTATCAACGCGCTTCTTGTGACCCTGTTGGCTATTTGCCATGAAACGCTTGATTGTTCGGTGATCACGCTTCAAAAGTTTGGCAATTTCAAGACTGCTGTATCCCTCTGCAAGACCTCTCACAATGTTTGACTTTTCAGAGTCTGTCAAATCTCTCTTCTGACCCATTTTGCCATAGGAAAGGAAGTTGCCTAATAATTAAGCACACCTTATATAGGGTGTTGATGTCATTAGACCACATCCCTCCTCATTACAGAGATGCAAATCACCTGATTTACATAATTGGCAGTTGGCTTTCAAGCCTTTACAGCTTGGAGTAGGACAACATGTATAAAAAGGATGATGTAATCAAAATACTCATTTGCCTAATAATTCTGCACACAGTGTATTTCTACTCTGGGAAATTGATGACACTTTAATGGTGTGTGTCAATAATTTTGGGAAATGTTTGTACTCCAAGTTGGGTCTCGTTCATGTGTGTTGCCTGTAGCAGCAAGGTTCCCAGACCAGCAGTCCTGCAATTACTTTCAGTTAAAGGGAATCTGTCACCCCATTTTTCATATATAAGCTGCGGCCACTGCCATCAGGGGCTTATCTACAGCATTCTCTAATGCTGTAGATAAGCCCAGATGTAACCTGAAAGATAAGAAAAACAAGTTAGATTATACTTACTGGGGGGGTAGTCCAGTCTGATAGGTGGTACGGTCCGGGTCCGGCGCCTCCCATCTTCTAGCAATGACATCCTCCTCCTTGCTTCTGTCGTACGCCGGGAAAGGTCAGAGAGTCCCAGCGCCTGCGCATTGCAGTACTTTGCTCTGCCCTCAACAAGGCAGATAAAGTACGCCTGTGCAGGAGCGCGACAGAAGCAAGGAGAAGGACATCATCCCTAGAAGATGGGAGGCGCCGGACCCGGACCTGCGACGCCCATCGGACTGGACCCCGGGTGAGTATAATATAACTCGTTTTTCTTATCTTTCAGGTTACATCGGGGGCTTATCTACAGCATTACAGAATGCTTTAGATATGGCGGTGGCCACAGCTTATATACAAAAAATGGGGTGACAGATTCCCTTTAACTACCTGTGTTACTATCCTTACATTTTTATAACATTTGTGGTATACCGAGCTGATATTTGTGCCACCTGAGTGTGGCTGATCAAAAATGACATTTAAGATGTTACATGAGGTATCATGGCTACCAGCACAGCAGGCATAAACCGTGTATCGCCCACCTTGTCTTAATTGAAACTTCAATTCCAAGCTATAAATGCTGGGCCAGACCCTGATACCTCATGTATGACCCATGGCTGACTGCTGTGCCATTTGCAAATTTCTACTGTGGGTCAATTGATTTACATGGTGTCTGCCCCTAATTTTAGCTGTTTTGGAAGCTTTTTGTCACACCTTAACCCCTTTACGACATGCGCCTTACTAGTACGGAGAAGATATGAGTCTCGGAAAACGACACATTTTTTTTTTTTAAACAAATTTTGTATTTTTCTTTTACCATTTTTTTTTACCATTAAAAAATAAACCAAAAAAAAAAACAACCTAGACATGCTTTGTCTCTACGAACTTGTAATGACCTGGAGAATAATAATGGCAGGTCAGTTTTAGCATTTGGTGAACATGGTAAAAAAACAGTTGTGGAATTGCAGTATTTGTAGATAAGACAGCTAGTGATGAGCACAAGTGATCGTTACTCGAGTTTGCATCTTGTGCTCAGTTATACACAGAGTATCGTGGATTCCCACACTTTTTTTTATGTCTAACATCCGCGAAACATGCGGGGCAGTGACTCGAGCTTGTCACTCGAGCACCTGCAATATTCGGTGCATACCCGAGCAAGCTGGAGTAGCGAGCACTTGCACTCAACACTAAGAACAACATATTCAATGTTATCAAATTCTGGGTTGTACCTGTGGGTTCAAAATGCTCACTATACCCCTGGATAAAATCTGTGAGAGGTGTGGTTTTCAAAATGGGGTAATTTGTGGGGGATTTTCACTGTTTAGGCACATCAGGGGCTCTGCAAACGCGACATGGAGTCTACAAATTATTACAGCAAATTTTACATTCAAAAAGTCAAATGGCGCTCCATCCCTCCAAGCCCTGTCGTGTACCCAGACTGTGGATTTATAAATAAATAAGGTATCATCATGTTCTGGAGAAATTGCACAAGAAATTTTGGGGTCTATTTTCTCTTTTTACCCTTGTGAAAATAAGAAAGTTTGATACATTTTTTGTGAAAAAAGATCAAATGTTCATTTTTTCCTTCCACATTGCTTCAGTTCCTGTGAAGCAACTGAAGGGTTAATAAACTTATTGAATGTGGTTTTGAGCACCTTGAGGGGTGCAGTTTTTATAATGGTGTCACGTTTGGGTATTTTCTGTCATATAGGCCCCTCAAAGTCACTTCAAATGTAATGTGATCCCTAAATAAAATGGTTTTGTAAATTTTGTTTGAGAAATGAGAAATCGCTGGCCAACTTTTAACCCTTATAACTTCCTAACAAAAGAAATTATGTTTCAAAAATTGTGCTGATGTAAAGTAGATGTGTGGGAAATGTTATTTGTGAACTATTTTATGTGACTTAAAGCTCTGATTTAAGCACACAAAAATTAACAGTTTGAAAATTGCAAAATTTTCTAAATTTTTTGCCAAACTTCCATTTTTTCACAAATAAACACAAGTCATATTGAAGAAATGTTACCATTATCATGAATTACAATATTTCATGAAAAAATATTCTCAGAATCAGTGGGACATTTCAGAGTTATAACTAGTGTTGAGCGATACGATACCGCAAGTATCGGGTATCGGCCGATATTAGCTGTTTCGGCCTTTCGATACTTAGTTCCGATATTTTCCATATATCGTATACCGGAATCGGAAGTTCCCATAATTCTTTGAGAGGCAATGTGATTTTAGTCAGCCAATGAGGAATCCTAAGAAGTGTGGGCACATCCTGTACTGCTGCGGTCATGTTAACTAATGGCATGGCTGTGATTGGATGCTGAAATGATGTCAGAATGCACTATAAAAGGCGCCGCCGCCATTTTAGCGTCACTGTGCTGTGAATTCAGTAAGGGACAGAAGCTGCTGTGCTGACTCTGAGGGACAGTTAGAGATTGCGATTTTGTGTACTGTGCTGTAGGCAGGCTAGCACCAACCGCTGTGTAAAGCTTCCTTTTGCCTGCAGTGTTGTTTTAACAGCTCTGCAAGGTGTGTGTGAGTGCAGGTGACGCTGCAGTTTGCTCTGCATGCAACGCTGTCTGTAGGCATCTGCACGTGTCACTCACAGACTCTTTTTTTTTTCTTCAGTGTAATTCTTGCTGCTCCATGCAATTTAACTATTAGTGTGACGCGCTTCCATCCGTATCCAATACATTGGTTGCAAACACTATAGAAGTAGACAAAGGAGTAGCCTTTCACAGATTGTGAACAGTTGTGTTTCAGTGTTCACTTCAGTCTGTGTTTTTTATTTTTTGAGTGCACATCACGCTCCAGTTACTTGTTCAAGCACTGCTGCTTGTACAGTCATGGCCAAAAGTTTTGAGAATGACACAAATATTAATTTTTACAAAGTCTACTGCTTCACTTTTTCTAATGGCAATTTGCTTATAGTCCAGAATGTTATAAAGAGTGATCAGCTTAACAGCAATTACTTACAAAGTCAATATTTGGCTAGAAAATGAACTTTATCCCCCAAAACACATTTCAACATCATTGCAGCCCTGCCTTAAAAGGACCAGCTAACCTCTTTTCAGTGATTGCTCCATTAACACAGGTGTGGATGTTGAAGAGGACATGGCTGGAGATCAATCTGTCATGATTAAGTAAGAATGACACCACTGGACACTTTAAAAGGAGGCTGGTGCTTGGCATTATTGTTTCTCTTCTGTTAACCATGGTTATCTATAAAGAAACACGTGCAGTCATCATTGCAATGCATAAAAATGGCCTAACAGGGAAGAGTATCGCAGCTAGAAAGATTGCACCTCAGTCAACAATCTATCGCATCATCAAGAACTTCAAGGAGAGAGGTTCCATTGTTGCCAAAAAGGCTTCAGGGCGCCCAAGAAAGACCAGCAAGCACCAGGACCGTCTCTTAAAAGTGTTTCAGCTGCGGGAACGGGCTACCAGCAGTGCAGAGCTTGCTCATGAATGGCAGCAGGCAGGTGTGAGTGCATCTGCACGCACTGTGAGGCAGAGACTCTTGGAGCAAGGCCTGGTCTCAAGGAGGGCAGCAAAGAAGCCACTTCTCTCCAGAAAAAACATCATGGACAGACTGATATTCTGCAATAGGTACAGGCAGTGGACTGCTGAGGACTGGGGTAAAGTTATTTTCTCTGATGAATCCCCTTTTCGATTGTTTGGGACATCAGGAAAACGCCTCATTCGGAGAAGACAAGGTGAGCGCTACCACCAGTCTTGTCTCATGCCAACTGTTAAACATCCTGAAACCATTCATGTGTGGGGTTGCTTCTCAGCCAAGGGAATCGGCTCTCTCACAGTCTTGCCTAAAAACACAGCCATGAATAAAGAATGGTACCAGAATGTCCTCCAAGAGCAACTTCTCCCAACCCTCCAAGAGCAGTTTGGCGATCAACAATGCCTTTTCCAGTATGATGGAGCACCTTGCCATAAAGCAAAGGTGATAACTAAATGGAGATTTTGGGTCCATGGCCTGGAAACTCCCCAGATCTTAATCCCATTGAGAACTTGTGGTCAATCATCAAGAGAAGGGGTGGACAAACAAAAATCTAAAAATTCTGACAAAATGAAAGCATTGATTGTGCAAGAATGGACTGCTATCAGTCAGGATTTGGTCCAGAAGTTGATTGAGAGCATGCCAGGGAGAATTGCAGAGGTCCTGAAGAAGAAGGGTCAACACTGCAAATATTGACTTGCTGCATTAACTCATTCTAACTGTCAATATAAGCTTTTGTTACTCATATGTTTGCAATTATTATATTTCTGTCTGTGATAAAAACATCTGTCAAACACACATAAAAACCAGAGGGCAGCAGATCATGTGAAAATATAATATTTGTGTCATTCTCAAAACTTTTGGCCATGACTGTACTCTGCTGAGCGTGTCTCAGTGCCTCATCCTTTTCATTTCTCTCCAATTGGTTCTGCTCCATTCCATTTAAAATAAATATAATCTATTAGTGTGACGCGCTTCCATCCGTATCCAATACATTGGTTGCAAACACTATAGAAGTAGACAAAGGAGTAGCCTTTCACAGATTGTGAACAGTTGTGTTTCAGTGTTCACTTCAGTCTGTGTTTTTTATTTTTTGAGTGCACATCACGCTCCAGTTACTTGTTCAAGCACTGCTGCTTGTACTCTGCTGAGCGTGTCTCAGTGCCTCATCCTTTTCATTTCTCTCCAATTGGTTCTGCTCAATTCCATTTAAAATAAATATAATCTATTAGTGTGACGCGCTTCCATCCGTATCCAATACATTGGTTGCAAACACTATAGAAGTAGACAAAGGAGTAGCCTTTCACAGATTGTGAACAGTTGTGTTTCAGTGTTCACTTCAGTCTGTGTTTTTTATTTTTTGAGTGCACATCACGCTCCAGTTACTTGTTCAAGCACTGCTGCTTGTACTCTGCTGAGCGTGTCTCAGTGCCTCATCCTTTTCATTTCTCTCCAATTGGTTCTGCTCAATTCCATTTAAAATAAATATAATCTATTAGTGTGACGCGCTTCCATCCGTATCCAATACATTGGTTGCAAACACTATAGAAGTAGACAAAGGAGTAGCCTTTCACAGATTGTGAACAGTTGTGTTTTCAGTGTTCACTTCAGTCTCTGCGTAATAACCACACTTAGGCCTTATAACTTTTCTGACTTTCTTTATCAATCTACCAAGATGAAGAAGGCAGGGAGTAAGGCACGTGGTCGTGGCCGTGGAGTTTCAGCAGGGAGAGGACGTGGGGATTCTGTGGCTGCTGCCGCCCTCAGTGACACAGCATCCACCAGTTTTACCCATGAGCGTTCCTTTATGCGCACTTTGGTAGGAGCTCGGCGTGCCCCCCTGCTGCGGGAAGAACAAATTGAAGCCGTTGTTGGTTGGATGGCAGCCAATACATCGACTTCAATTCCTTCCACCTCCTCTCAGGAACACAACACTGTTGAGCAACCATCTGTCTGTTCACCGCCTGTCAAATTGGCCAGGCAGTCAGAGAGTTCTGTACAGGAGCCAGCTGAGTCTCTGCTTCTGTTCTCAGAATCTGTTGGCTCGCAAACACGGGCACAGGCAAGCAGCATTCTGCAATTTGAAGAAGAGGGAGTATGCAGTGATGCGCAACAGCTGTGTCTCTCTCAATCTGAAGAGGCGGGTGAGCCAGTGCCGATGGACAGCACACCGCAGAACGCATCTTATGATGATGATGAGACTCAGGTGCCAGGTTTTGTGGAGCATGGTGCTGCCCATACCATCCAACAGCAGCAGGTGTTGGAAGAGGGTAGTGGAGATGATGAAGTCCGAGACCCAACATGGCGTGAGCAACAGGAAGGTGGTGGGAGCAGCTCTGAGGAAGAGATTGTCCCAACGGTACAAAGAGGAGAGAGAGGTAGGCTGCAGACTCGCTTGCCTGTAGCCTCCAGTTTGGCACCTGTTGGGAGCAGTTCTCTTAGAAATTTCAAAATTGGCGCTCCCATGACTTGCACTGCGTGGTCCTTTTTTGACAGACTTGTAGATGATATTTGCTATGTTCAATGCAAGCTGTGTAAGCAAAAAGTTAAAAGAGGTAAAAATATCAGTAACCTGAATACCACAAATATGTGGAAACATGTACGGACAAAGCACGTAGCTGAGTTACAAAGACACACTGGAGATGTAGGCCAACCTACAGCAGCACCTACATCTTCAGGTCGTGTTGGAGCCTCTACCTCCAGCTTACACACACCTGGTTCGGCTTCCTCACAGGATCTCCATGGAAGAACCTCGGTCACTGTTGTCCATAGACAAACTGTTATTCCACCCACAGCAGCAAGTTCACAGTCATCGTCACACTCCCAGACCACAAAACAGCCATCGGTACCACAGGCATGGGATAAAAGACGACCATACTCGGCAAACCATCCACGAGCACAGGCTCTGAATGCTGGCATTGCAAAACTCCTGTCCCTTGAAATGCTGTCATTCAGGCTGGTGGAGACTGACAGTTTCAGGAACTTTATGGCATTGGCAGTCCCACAATATAATGTGCCAAGCCGATTTTATTTCAGCAGGCAAGCCGTCCCTGCTCTGCAAAAACATGTCGAGGGAAATATTAAACATGCGCTACTAAACGCCGTCAGTAGCAGGGTCCACCTGACCACCGATGCGTGGACCAGTACCCATGGCCAGGGACGATACCTTTCCCTCACTGCCCATTGGGTCAATGTTGTGGAGCCGGGTACAGATCTTGCCAGTGGCGCTGTACGTGTTCTGCCAACTCCAAGGATTGCAGGAATCCAGTCTGTACACATTGATTCCACCTCCTACTCCAGTTCCTCAGAATCATCGCTGTACGAGCCGTCACGGTATACCTCCACATGGACCCGTGAACGCTTACCTGTTGCGACCGATATGAGCATAGCCGTGGCCAAACGTCAACAGGCCGTCCTGAAATTAATTTCCATGGGGAATCGAAGCCACACAGCACAGGAGCTCTGGGATGCCATCAAGCAGGAGAGCGACGTGTGGTTTTTGTCAGCTAATCTCCAGCCAGGCTTGGTAGTGTGTGACAATGGCCGAAATCTGGTGGCAGCTCTGGGCCTTGGCAACCTCACTCACATACCATGTCTGGCACATGTGCTCAACTTGGTCGTGCAGAGTTTTTTGAGGGACTATCCGGATCTTGATGCACTGCTGCACAAGGTCCGCCTAGAGTGCGCTCACTTGCGACATTCCAGCATGACCAGATCTCGCATTGCAGCTCTGCAAGTCAGATTTCGCCTTCCTGAACATCGCATCATATGTGACGTACCCACCAGGTGGAATTCCACGTTACATATGTTGGAGCGGTTGTGTGAGCAGCAGCCAGCAGTAATGGAGTATCAGCTGCAACAGGCGCAATCAACTCGCAATTTGCGCCGTTCACACTTCACCACTACTGAGTGGGCCTCTATGAAGGACATCTGCGACGTTTTGCGTGCGTTTGATGTCTCAACGCGGATGGCGAGTGCAGATGATGCACTAGTCAGCATGACTGTCCCCCTTATCTGCCTGCTTCAGAAATCACTGAAAGCACTAAAGGAAGAGGTTTTGGAAGAGGTGGAGGATGAGGAGTCACAAATTCAATTACCTTCAGGACAGTCAGCGCAACGTGGTTCCTCACAAAGGGCTGGGCAGGGCTCACTTTGTGAGGAGGATGAGGAGGAGGAGGAGTCAATGGAGGAGGAAGAAATCCCTACAGAGGGAGGTACACAACGCTCTAGTCAGTATGTAGAGCGAGGGTGGGGTGATGCAGAGGAGGCAGAGATGACGCCTCTTCCAGAGGACAGCCTTTGTTGGCCAGTTGGGAGTCTGCAGCACATGGTTGATTTCATGCTTCAGTGCCTGAGAAACGACCGCCGCATCGCCCACATTCTCACCACGTCAGATTATTGGGTGTACACCCTCCTAGACCCTCGCTACCGGGACAACTTACAAACCCTCATCACACCGGTGAACCGGGACCGTAAAATGCAGGAGTACCAAGACACACTGGTGCAATCCATACTGTTGTACATTCCAGCCGAGAGAGCTGCTGCTGCTGCTACTGCTTTACAAAGCAGCTCTGTGCGTCGAGGCAGTGTAGACACCTCTACAACAAGAGGGAGCAGAAGCAGCGCCTCTGCACAGGGCAAGAGCTGTATGTTACAAATGTGGCGAAGTTTTGTGACAGCGCCAGCAAGGTCTACACCATCCGAGACGGTTCCAGTCACCAGGAAGAAACGTTTCCGTAAGATGGTGACAGAATACTTGGCTTTCCCTCTAAGTGTACTCGCAGATGCCTCTTCCCCTTTCAAATTTTGGGTCTCTAAGTTGGATACATGGCCAGAGCTTAGCCAGTATGCATTGGAGGTGCTGGCTTGCCCTGCTGCCAGTGTATTATCTGAGCGCGTCTTTAGTGCTGCAGGTGGTGTAGTAACAGACCGTCGCATGCGACTATCCTCAGAGAATGTAGACCGGCTTACTTTTCTGAAAATGAACAAGGCATGGATCTCACCTGAATTTGCCTGTCCGTTTTCAGATTAAATAACTGTTTGGCAACGTTTTCCATGTCTCCTGTTATGTTCATCTTTCTACCACCTGAACTCTACTCCCTGGGCTACAACACCGCCATTTGTTGCTCGTAAGTAATTGGCAGGGGTACTGACTCCTGGCCAGCCTGGTTACAGCACGACAGCTGTTTCCTGGCAGTGTGAACGTCAATTATCCTCCAATAAGTTGTGCTGTCGTGTTGCATTCGGGTTAGCCGACTCTATGGTGCCTGCAGTTTAGGTGATTCCTATGTGTGCTGTGGGATATGTAAATAAAGGCTGTTTCCATTGTGACAATAGGACAAGCACCCACTGTAGGACTGTGTGATTCGGTAACTGCGGACGGCTTGTGTCCTGTCAACTTACATTTTCATGGGTGCGTTCTGCTACCCGTCCGGGGTCCAGTACCGTCAACTGGTTCTCCCCAGTGCCTTTGGCCTAGGTGCCTCCATCTCCGTATCCGAGTTCCACCAACGTCTGCTGGTCCTTGGTAGTGCTTTGGAGCACAGTACCTCCTGCTTAGTAACCGTGTCACAGTAACGTCAGCTGGTACTCGGTTGTGACATTGCCTCTTTTCCTTCTGCTGCCCCTCCGGGTTCCAGCACAGTCAGCTGGTCCTCGTTACTTCCATTGTCTCTTGCTCCATCTGATACCCGTCAGGGTTCCAGTAACGTCAGCTGGTTCTCGGAAATTAGACGACCTTAAAGACCACCCAGAAGAAGATGACGACAACAAGGACGACGAGCATGAAGCCAACCAGCCTGAACACCATCACAAA